>JBBGZY010000667.1:3805000-4405000 GCA_037952925.1 Lithobates clamitans | reverse complement strand
AGCATTTTTCATTCTTGTCCCAATTATTTTTGCCCACTACTGTCTATTGATATGTAAACGCCTTTATTTAATCTGCAATTAGTGACCAATAATAACATCTAGTAAACATCATTTATGTTTTGCCTAGAAATCTGTAGAAGAATGCTATACCTGGCTCAAGCTGGGCTCCTCCACTTTTTTCTGGCTGGAAGTCCCAGGTTGGACATTGGAAGCCTCAGCTGGGGTGGAAGATAGGGTGGAAGGTAGGGTGGAAGTTAGGGTTGAGAGAGATTCCCTGACTTCAGTCTGGTCTGACAGAAATCGCAGTCTCTCATAGTACCACAGCCTGGGGACATAAATGTCATCTGCTGCAGCTCCTGATCTCTGGGAATCCTGGACCTCCTGGACCTCCTAGCGCTCCCTAAGATATGTGCTCCTCAGGCCACCAATTTTGGCTTTTAAATAGGGGATGGTTGCTGTGGGGACAACCGGCTTCACCAACTCCAGCAGTTTCTCCAGAGCTGCCTGCCTCTTTTGTTTATGATTATAATGCGGATGTTTCACCTGCCACAGACAGGGCAGCTCCCTGTACTTGTCTATCAACATGGGGAGGAAGTTGTGGTCATTGAAGCCATCCATTTTATCTGCAATACACAAGACAAATCCTAATGTCAGGCTAAAGTCTCCTAATCTTGTCCCAATATAGGCCTCAATCTCTAAGCAGTATAGGCCCAAGTTTAAATGTTACTTTCATTATCACGATCGGCGCTTCCTATATTCCTTCTTCCGCTCACAGATCAAACGTACTACGCACGCGTGTTACGCTTTATATACACTGCGCATGCATGAAACTCCGCCCGCCCCTGACGTTCATTCTAGTCTATTCCCTGCCCCTTCTCGTTCGGCGCAGTGGGGAAGAGCACATGGCGGAGACACAAGAGGTGCGTGCTAATTACAGCAACGAGGAGGAGGAAAGCCCGGAGCCAGAAACATCACGATCCCGGAGGAGACGATTTAAGGCATCAAATATGTCCTTTGTGGAGATGGTGGAGATGGTCGACATACTGAAGAGGGCCGACTATGATGGAAAGTATGACCTTACCCCAACCCCAATGTCAGAAAGGCCAAGATCTTGGCGAACATTGTGAAGAGTCTGCACAGAAATTTTGGGGTACGACGATCCAAGGATCAACTCAGGAAATGGTGGTCGCACCTCAAAATCAGGGAGCACGATCAATATAGAAGAATCAGGAGAGTGCTGAAAAAAAGTAAGTAATTGTCCTGCATTCCTATTCTTTATTTTTATTACGTTCGTGCTGCTCCATGTGCTTTTCTTTACTGTTGTACAGTTTAAAATGGCAACTTTCATGGACACATTAATTATTCGTTCGTAGAAAACATTGTTCGTTCGGCCAATAAAACACCATGTTATGTCCAGATGCATTTCAATACATTTTTTCTGGCCTACTTCTCTTAAAATAAGTTTGTTGTCTAGATAGGTTTGTAACTAGAATGAAATGCAAACTAGATTCTGCGTAAGGAGAGGACACTTAGCAGCTGTTTACACATCTGGACGCTGGCGCACTAGTGTGGGACACCAGAACACCCTTTTTATTAGGGGGCCCACACAGGTGCTCCAGTGTATACTATAGGGGTGACTCCATCTGTGAAGCTTGTACAAAACAGGTAAGTATTCAAGCTTGACAAAAGAAAAAAATATTTCTTCATCTTGCAACTCTGCCAAAATAGACAATTGTACCCAACTTCCAAGCAATGTTTCATATTCCTATTTCTGCCTTCAAATATCTGTGTGCTAAGTATACCTTTTTTTTGTTTACATAGGAGAGAAAAGACTCGGAGGACACCACTCATCAGAGGAGACAACAGACCCCCCACCTCAGGAAGAAGTGGAAATCCCACAAACACAACAGGAGGAGGAGGAGGGAGATGTTGTGGAAATTGTCACCACAACAGGTGAGTATCTGCGACCACAGGCTCAGGTAAGAGATGGATGCTGGCATATTTATAATACATGTTTTTTTTTTTGTATATATATTTTTAGGTGATCGTGATGTTGTGGATGAAGTTCATTTCACCAGTTAAAGTGCCCAGATCCTGATCGGGGAAATCATGGGGTGTAATAGGGACTTGGAAAACATCAAGCAAAACATCAATGATGTTCAAAACAAAATGAAGAACATCATTGATGTTTTAGGGAGAGTTTTTCTGACAAGTTTTTAAACATTTTTGGACATATTCTAGAAAAGCCAAATTTTGAAGATGCACACACTGTGTCAACATGTGCTATCTGCCATCACAGGAGATCAATGTACGCTTTTCCAGAGGTGACTTGACCCCATCTGCTGAACGCAATATCAAACGCAGTTTATAAATACTCATGTCTAATATTGCCTTCACTTTCTACAAAAGTTGAACTTTGTAAGTTCCAGAGTTGTGTATTTCTTGTTGGTTTGAAACATGCCTGTTTTACCTTAAAAGGAAATTTCTACTTTTAATGTGACCTAAAAAATTGTTATACAACAAACATGTTGGTTTGTTTTAAAAACCTTTTATAAATGCACATGTGACTGTGCTTTGATTAAAAAGATTGATAATCAACAATGTGTGGCTTCTTCTTTCAATGCTCATAAGCATTTTTTGTTATAAAGTTGGTGTTTTCAGTGACAATGGGGGTTATTTACTAAAGGCAAATCCACTTTGCACTACAAGTGCAGTTTAAGTGCAGTATCAAGTGCACTTGTAGTGCAAAGTCTATTTGCCTTTAGTAAATAACACCCAACAGTGCTTTCTAATTTTACACAATCACGCCATTTTCAGGACTCCCCAAATTTCAGTCAGGGTCAGCTAAAAGAAAGCCATGCAGTAAAGCTAAGCAAATATTTGCTCAGTTTAAAATATATTTTTATTTAAAAAATGTCTCAGACATCGTCTGTCATATTGATGGCCCCCCTCCCCGCAAAGTATTCCATGTATCTTAGACGGACCTCGCGGGCACTCTGGGGGGGCAAGCCAGGACGGCCAATTTCAAGCGCCGTCAGGGTTGGTTCATTTAGATTATTTCTGGCTTCAGGTCCAACTGAGCCTGCATAGTTCACAGAATTTCTCCTTAAAAAGTTCTAGAGAACACAGCAAGCCAGGATGATGTGATTGAGTTTATATTCCGTTTGGGGGGAGGGAGGGTTCCAAATGATTTTGGGACCCAAAAAAAACCTCTGGCACTCTGCCAGAATTTCAAGCACAAATCACATTTTTACACATTTTAGAGGGTGTTTAGGGTAAAGCACTACTATGGAGCTGACAAAATACATTGTTAATTGAGTACACGAGGTGGATATAGGCCCAGGAGAGCATGTTGGGGAGGTAAGTGAAGGCAAATATGTATGAAGGACCAAAAAAAAATTCTAAAAAAATACAGCATGCATGTGGACAATGGGGACATTCACAGCATATTACAGTCATGGTAATTAGGGAATGAGGAAAGAAATAAAATATATTAACAAACATTAAATACAATAACATGTGATGTTAAAGGATAAAAATCTTACCTTCATATACTCCTTCTGCAGGACCTGGATGATGGCAGAACAGGTCTCTGGGATAATGATCCACAGAGCCTGGGGGGAGATGCCTGTTGAGAGCTTGAGGTCCTGCAGGCTTCTCCCCGTCACCAAGTACCACAGGGTGGCGACTAGCCTCTGCTCCGGAGTGATGGCTTGCCTAATGCAGGTATCCTGCCTGCTAATATAAGGGGTCAGCAAAGCCAACAAACGGTGAAATACGGGGTCCGTCATCTGGAGAAAGTTCCTGAAATCGTCAGGATTATTCTCACGGATCTCACGGAGCAAAGGCATGTGACAGAATTGGTCACGCTGGAGCAACCAATTCTTCGTCCATGAACTCCTCCTTGCCCTGTTCATGGACTGGGCTTGTGTCAAAGTAAGGGCCCCAACACCAAGCCCCCACACAGCATGAACTCTACGATGAGTACGTACACGCAACATGGCTAGAAAACGGTCGGCTGCTCAGAACGCAGAAGAACAGCAAGGCTTGTGAAGCAACCTGAAAATCAGTAACGAATGGACAAGTACACAATGATAAATCAATGGTACTCGCTGCACGCACTGAAGACTAGATACAAACCCACAAGCACAAACTGAACAGCAGAAATACGATCTGAAAACCATGAGTCTGAAAAAGCGCGAATCGTCTCTCACCAAACTTTTACTAACACGAGATTAGCAAAAGGAGCCCAAAGGGTGCCGCGCTTGGTACTGAACTGCCCTTTTATAGTCTCATCGTACGTGGTGTATGTCACCGCGTTCTTGGCGTTCGGAAATTCTGACAACTTTGTGCGACCGTGTGTATGCAAGACCAGTTAGAGCCAACATCCGTCGGAAAAACCATGGATTTTGTTGTCGGAGTGTCCGATCAATGTCTGACAGTGTGTACAGGGCATTAGATAACTTTAGGGACAACTTTTTCTATATACAGTCTATATATAATCCTCTGTCCCCCCCAGCACACTTGCTTGCAGAGCTCCACTGGCACGCTGATAAAAAATGATCTGACACAGCACTTAGTCAGATTTGTGAGCAAAAGCCTGTTTTAGGCAGGAACCCGAGGCCCCTTTAGGTGTGTAGCTAAAGTCTGAGTCCAGCTTACATCCTTGTGGCTACTGATCCCAGCACCACCTCTTCAGGCACTGCCAGCCCACCTGCCTGCCTGCAGTTGCCCCTTTCACTAGCCCTCCAAGCTACTTCTCTACAGTCCTCCTAGACTGATACTCTCTCTCTCTCTCTCTCTCCACAGTCCACCCAGACTGCTCACTCACCAGCCCACCCGGCTGACTTCTCCAGAAAACTCCTGGATGTGCTGACCTGCTCCTGCTGTCCTATCCCTGCTCCCGTGTCTCCAGGAAGGATTCCTCTGTGTGTTGCAGAGGGTCCCTTCAGCACCCGAGCCCCAGGTCCGAGGTCACCCCCCTCCCAAGACTAGGGATCACCCTCAAGGGCCACCGACAGCCTCCTCAGCACTTCTTCTCCATCTTCCACCTGACTGCCCCTGCTGGCTTGACTCATGAGTATTTATGAGGTGGCCTGCCCCCTGCCATCCCATTTTGCTGGGGATTGGCTGCGGCCCTCATCAATGCTTCAAGCAGCTCCTCCTAGACTCCACCTTCTACTTCTGGAATTGATATGAGAATAAAAACATGTGGGACTTTGTGTTCGACTTAGGACAATAGAAAGTTCCCAGCCTCCATCCCTGAATTGCAACTAACTAGAGGGGGAGAAAGTCCCAACTTTCTCCCCCTCTAGTTAGTCACAATTTAGGGATGGAGACTGGGAACTGTCTATTGTCCTATGCCTCACACACGTTTTTATTCTCATATCAATTCAATAGGGATGGAAGTATGCATTTATTCATATATAGGTTATTATTAGCATATCATCATTATACAGCATTAGTACAGGTTTGTACATCAATTTCTCCCAGCACCACTTTGTCAATGGTGCGTCAGCATGGGATAGGTTTAGGTAAATGCAATTTGTGTTATTATACATAGCCCCACTACCCTTATGCTTATGGTCTTGTTATGGTTGTTTGTGAGTGATGTCGGCGGTCGGTCACTGGCTGGCCCTCACAGTCTCGGGAGCTGCTAGGCACACCGAATACTTTCCCCTTCCCCCTCCTTGAGACGCGGGGGTTCAGGCCGTGTTCTGCTGTGTCAACGCCACTTCTCCAATGTCCCACGCATGACTTACTGCTGAGAATATGTAGTGAAGACAGGGTGTATGAAGAGGAGAAACAGCTCATAAATGGGAGATTCCTGTCACGGAGTTATGAATTGGGTACCATTCAAAGGGCAGTTAACATTGCTGATAATATAGAGAGGAAATCCCTATTGGAGTATAAGGGTGCAAGCGATCTCCAGTTAGTACTCCAGTTTTCTCTACCCCTTACAATTTGGAATTCAACAAAATTAGGAGATTAGTGGAACGACACATCCCCATTTTATATGAGGATGATGTCTGTGCCAATATTCTGTCCAAGGGGGTAAAAACTGTATCCCGGCGTGCTCCCTCTCTTAGTCAAACAAGATATTTGGGGGGCACACCCTAAAAGATGCATTAAAGATGGTGCAGCCATAAGACCATACAACAGAACTAAATATCTGGCTGTAATATTTTGTTCTGTTGTATGGTCTTATGGCTGCACCATCTTTGATGCATCTTTTAGGGTGTGCCCCCCAAATATCTTGTTTGTCTATTGTATGGATTCTGACCAAATCCTTTTGGGTGAGGAGCACCCCACTCATTCATCAGTGCCTCTCATCAGTGTCCACTTGTGTCATGGGTGGAGACCTCTCATGGTTCAGAGAAGCAGGATCTCCCAGTCTATGGATAGTGTAGGACCCACTAATCATTGGGTACTTTGTCGCAGTAAGTGGGCTTAAGCACCATATAGCAATAACGGTGTGACCAAATTCCCATATTTTTTTATAATGTTTTTTGAAAATGTCTAGGGGTTTTAAATAAGCCTTGCAGGAGGTAAAAGTCTTTTTGCATGTGTGCGATGTAATATTTTATTTTGTTCTCCCTCTCTTAGCAACGCTTTGTCACCCAGTGATTTTTGTTCCCGCATTCAGAGTAGAACTTGGCTTGATTTTTTAGGCAACTATAAATGTGGAGCGAACATATGTCCATGCTGTCCACGTATTATTAAGGGGGACAAGTTTTCATCAAACTTTAGTGGCAAATCCTACAATGTCGACACATTCATTAATTGTAATACCAGAAATTTGATCTAGTTAAACAGGTGTAAAGAGTGCAACATTTAATATGTGGGTCGCACCACTAGAAGATTGAGAGATTGATTGAATGATCATGTTCTTGACACGGAGAAGGAACACGCAACTAATGTTGCTAGGCATTTTAATGAGATGCACAATGGAAACACATCACTAATACAAATACAGGGTATTGAAAAATTTGTTAGACTGGGGGGGCGATAGCTTTAGGATCCTATGCAAACGTGGAGTCTTTTGGATATTCAGTTTGCAGACTAGAATTCCTAAGGGTTTGAACATCGAGTGGGATCTGACTCACTTTTATGATTGAAGTCTATAGGTGTTTTTGAATTCCAACATATGTTTGTGTGTGTGTGTCCTAGACTTATACTGCTTTCTTACCACACACAGCATGTGTGGGGTTTGTGTAGTGCTGGTTGTGGATACACACACACATATACAGTATCTCACAAAAGTGAGTACACCCCTCACATTTTTATAAATATTTTATTATATCTTTTTATGTGACAACACTGAAGAAATTACACTTTGCTACAATGTAAAGTAGTGAGTGTACAGCTTGTATAACAGTGTAAATTTGCTGTCCCCTCAAAATAACTAAACACACAGCCATCAATGTCTAAACTACTGGCAACAAAAGTGAATACACCCCTAAGTGAAAATGTCCAAATTGGGCCCAAAGTGTCAAAATTTTGTGTAGCCACCATTATTTTCCAGCACTGCCTTAACCCTCTTGGGCATGGAGTTCACCAGAGCATCACAGGTTGCCACTAGAGTCCTCTTCCACTCCTCCATGATGACATCACGGAGCTGGTGGATGTTAGAGACTTGCGCTCCTTCACCTTCCATTTGAGGATGCCCCACAGATGCTCAATAGGGTTTAGGTCTGGAGACATGCTTGGCCAGTCCATCACCTTTACCCTCAGCTTTTTTTAGCAAGGCAGTTGTCGTCTTGGAGGTGTGTTTGGGGTTGTTATAATATTGGAATACTGCCCTGCTGCCCAGTCTCTGAAGGGAGGGGATCAAGCTCTGGTTCAGTATGTCACAGTACATGTTGGCATTCATGGTTCCCTCAATGAACTGTAGCTCCCCAGTGGCGGCAGCACTCATGCAGCACCAGACCATGACACACCCACCACCATGCTTGACTCCTTGACTTTCTCAGGTATGGCAGGAGAGCTGGAAGAGTCTGAGGAAGTTCCCACAACCAGTAGAACTGGACAGCCGTCTGCCGAATCTGAGTCTACGTTGGAGTTTGCTGACCTTACAGTGCACAAGGAAAATTTTGGTACCGAGCAGAGAAAAGACCCTACCCTTGCGAGACCCAGAAGACAAGCGAAAAAACGCCTGTCACCCAGACCCCCACATTGCGGCCAATTCAATGCAGGTATGGAAACCCGCATTAGGAATATCCAATCCAATATCGGATAAGTGGACCCCATCAGGCCAATATAGCCCAGGGAGACCACATTCCAATTCGGTGTGGCGGTATGAAAATCCTGCAAATGGACCTAAAAACTTTTCCACTGATCTATTTAACCTCTTTCTAACCTTATCGAGAGGGCGTAAAGAAGCAGAATTCAACCACCTCAGTCTAGGAATTATTTCTGAGAAGACTAAAATCGTATTAGGGGAGGATAAGAGAAACCTCACAATATCGTTATGTATAGAAAAAATTAAATCAAGAGATTTGACTTTGCCCAAATCATTACCACGTATGTGTAAAAGCAAAATGTCTGGTGGAGGACAACTCTGGTATAATTTACCCAAAACCACAAATAAATCTGCCCAAAACATACCCTGCTTCCCATGCCAAAATACTCTAAACTTATCATGCTCTAAACCCAGGTTCTCAGTGTAGATTTGATGACCTGCTCTCTGGTTGGCCCAATGGATGGAGTATCTGACAATCCACACTATTTTCTGTAAACCTGCAATAATTTAAATAAGTGCGTTAGGGCAAACATATAAGCGGAAACTGTCTGACTTCCATCTACCTATATTTTTTTATTAAACCTTCGGAGAGGCCTAATCTAGCTGCTTCCGTGGCAGCCCCTATTCTGAATGAGTGTGAAGTAATGTGTGCATTACTTAAATTTAACCTTTTTGTGTATTTGTTGAGAACACCAGTGAATTGAAATTTACTCAGAGGTGTTCCATCAGAATGCAGAAAAAGATGTCCTATACTATCCAGCCTTAGCTTAATACAAGTTTGTAACAATGCCACTGAGCATATTGACTTCTGTTTACAAGCTTTCAAGACAATCTAAGCTCCTTTCCCCCTCTGGTCCATTTTTGACCGTTTCAACAAAATCTTTACTTCCCCGTCACTTACCAGCACAGCCGACATCTGAATGCCCCCGAGTTGCTTTTTTGTGAGCGGAACTAGTTCAGAGATTCTGAGGACAGCGAAGAAGGCCACTGAAAATGCTGCCTTGAACAACCTTGCCTCAAAATCTGACCAGCAGACAGATTCTGTAACCTTGCAAAGATTCTCTAAAATCTCTGGAGTGATCGGAGTCCTGGTGTCTTTAACCTTTTTCATTTTTCTATTCCCTTTTAATGCTTATTTTACAGTAAAAAAACTCAATAGAGATGGAAGATTGTTTAATTTTTGAAGAATTAAAAGGCCTGAAACGATTTTATTAATGTGTGCCCATGAATAACCTTCGCTAAACAATGAGTCTAGAAATAACAAAACCAAGCCTTCTGAAACCATATTGCGGTCAAAACCAAACGTATTTTGAAAAGAAGTCCATAACCACTAGGCTGACTGATATCCCGCCATGATGGAGGGGGCAAATGAAATTTTTACATTTATCAACACCTGTGTCAAATGAGCTTCCATAAACTTTCTGGGCAGGCTAAACCCACAGGATCCGCGCTTGGCAAAGGGCAGTTGAAACGCTGCATCTGAAAATGAGACAGTGCATGCACCAAGTCATTTGCTTTGTCAGGTATATACCTAGCCTTCATTCAAATGTTCAGACTCAGGCATCTGAAAATCAAGTTTTCTTAGCAAAGCAATAACTGGCAGAGACGTTGAAGTTAGACACACCTTTATTATCTGTGCTGAACAGAATATGTTTGTTTTTAAAATTATCCCCCAAAATTTCAATAGCAACAACTATTGGGAACAATTCTAAAAGAATACTATTCTTTAAATAACCTTTTTATTTCCATGCCAGATCCCAGCGTTCCGCACGCCAGTGTGTTTTCCATATGGCAGCAAAACCCAGGGACCCTGACGCATCTGTCTGAAAGCAAAAATCCTGATCAGATATAAAGTCTTACTGCCAAACCGCCCTCCCATTAAAATATTCTAGAGATCTCAGCGAAACCAATAAATCTTCCCTGATATCGTGAGAAATGTGAATGTGTGAGTAAGGGGATTTCAGCCCAAAAATAGCTAAATAAAGTCCACGAGAGAAGATTTTTCCAATGGGCATTATTCTGCTAACTGGCCTAAAAGAGATTGTACTTCCTTAAGTGTAACCTTTTTTTTAGGATTATAATAAACAAATAACCCTGCAGTTTAATGATTTTTCCCCTAGGCAACCTGAATTCCATGTTCAGAGTGTCTATTGTAATCCCTAGGAATTCCAGACAGACGGTCAGATAGACTGTCTTTTTTTCACATATATTTAAAAACGTATTTAAAAAATTTAAGCACGAGGGAGAACCGGCTGGGCCTAAAAACAAAAAATCATCTAAATAGTGAATCATAGAACTGGAATCTACCACTTTGCAGGTTACCCATTCTAAAAATGAAGCAAAAGACTCAAAATAGAAACAGGATAGAGAGCAGTCCATGGGCAGACACTTGTCAAAATAATACTGACCTTTAAAGAAAAAACCTAGAGAATTAAAAGATTCAAGGTAAATTTGTAATAGCCTAAAAGCGGCTTTTATGTTTGCTTTAGCTAGTAAAGTGCCCCGACCCAAACTTTTCAAAATTGCCAAAGCGTCCTCAAACGATGCATAGGACACTGAAGACAAGTCTTTCAGAATTTGGTCATTGAGGGAGCTACCTGGTGGGTAAGATAAATGGAGGATCAAACGAAAAGTATTTGTTTGTTTTTTTGGGAACTATTCCAAATGGGGAAATCCTGAAGTCCTGGAATGGAGGGTACCTAAAAGGGCCCTCCACTCTGCCTAAGCTAAGTTCATAAATATTTTTTTCTCAACAACCCTATCTATTCCCACTGTTGACTTAAATTTTTTTTGGGTAATACACCCTTTCCCGGTGAACCTGGGTAACATAAAACTCGATGAGAAACCCTTAATTAGTAACAGGGCCTTCTGTTTGTCTGGGAAAACCTGAAGCCAAGGTATTATTGCGCGTAGTCTCACTGATGTTTCTGCCTTTAGGAAATAAATCCCTACCTGATTGGTTATTTGCATATTTGAAACATTTTGAGATAGGGTGTTTAACACGGCAAAATGCACATTCGTGCCTATATTTGAATGTCTTAGGCCACCTACATTGTGTGTCATTAAAGTTGAAACACACCCCTTTTTTGTAACCGGAGGTGTGTGACAATTGATTTGATGGTGCTGCTTGTCTGACAAATTGTGGTCGCTGGGGAAGAAAAAGATTTAACCATAATCCGAGATCCTTTGTACCCCAGAGTAAGGATGGGTGGACCGCCATTTTCTGTCGAAAAGATTTGTCGTAAGTAAACCAAGCAACAGCTCCAAAATTTTTATATGCTTCTAAAACTATATCTAAATGTTGAAAAAGACCTGAACTTTTTCCTGGCTGTTCTTTACATAAAATACTAGCAAAGATGCAGAAAGCCTGTAGCCAATTGTTAAAAGACTTGGTTACAGGCCTTCTCCTATCTTCGTCTGTTTTCTCATCCTTACCACTAAGCTTGTGTATGAATTCTTTGGATGAGGGGAGTAAGGAATATAAAACCAAAAATTCCCCCTGCCAAATTTTCTGCTGTCCATGCTCTTGAGGGGGTTGCTGTGAAGAAGCTGGTCCTCTGGTGTGTTGTCCTTCTCCGGTGCCCCTTGTTTCCTTTCCTGGGTGGCGCCAACTTCAACAGCGCTTTCCTCCTGGACGGTGGCTCCAATGCCTTGCTGCCAGTTGTACTGCATTTAGCGGAGACAGTGCGGGGTGGTGAGTATCTTCTGCCTTTACAGCACCTCCTCTTTGACGCCCCCCCGGCCGGATGGGAGGTGATACGCTGGACCTCCTGGTGAACCGGATCTTCCCTCAGGGTCAGCCGCTCCTCTTCCTCCAGAAACTCTGCCGGGGTCAAGTTTTCTCTGTCCAATGATGGGGAAGCCTCTCTGATGACGGACACGGCTGCAGAGGTAGTGGCGGCAGAACCGGCAGAGATGATGGCAGGATACAAGGGACAGACATCCCAGGGGTGATGCCGGTTCTTCCACCTGGTTCTTGACCTGACGCCTTTGACAAATCCAGGCACCTCCGCATCCCGTCATCCCCTGCTCCTTCACTGGCTCTCTCCATCAGCTGTCTCAGAAGGGATATCTTCAGCCACAGTAAGCACTGTTTGCTCAATGGAGCAAGCTCCTAGAACACAACAGCTTGTGCTTACTGGGCCACTGAACCTCAGGGACTCGGAACCCCCTTTTTTATTTAAAATTTAAAGTTTAATATTTTGGTTTCTACTGAGATGACACCGTTCCTGGATACACTATTATATATGCAGGATGGTCAGATTGTCAGTGACCTCTATCGTAAACCGACAGATCGTAATCAATTGCTACATTTTTCTAGCTTTCATCCCCCGGGTGTATTTAAGTCAATACCGAGAAGCCAGCTGAAACGAGTATCAAGAATTACTCATAGATCCATTCACAAAGAGGATAGACTGGACAAAATGGAAGGTAGACTCCGTCAACGAGGTTACCCTGGTGATGTGATACACCAGGAGCGGATTAATTTACATAAATATAGAGAAAAAACTAGAGATCGCAGACTACCTTTCATTTCCCAATATCATCCCTTTTCTATTAAGGCTAACAATATCATTAAAAAACATTGGTCCATATTAAATAAAAAATCCTGCTGTCCCTGAATTCCAACATTTACCATTACCATCTTACCGTAAGGGGAGAACCATACACAGCAGATTGGTCAAATCTGACCAACTTAGCACTCCCGCTCCTCGCTTAACATTTTTGGGTCCACCAAATTTTGGCTCATTCCCGTGCTTTTCTTGCATTCAGTGTTCCAGTATGATAAAGGGTAAGAGCTTTAGCCATCCACATAAAGGATATAATATCACTATTAAAGATCATTTTACATGCCAATCGGCTTATGTGATATATATTATCAAATGTCCATGTGGATTGGTTTATGTAGGTGAAACTACACATAAAGTAAAGGACAGGGTTGCAAGACATAAATATTCTATACGTGACAAAATTGATAAGTTACCACTATCTAGGCACTTTGTAGAAATTAATCATACCGTTTTACAACTCAGGTATATGGTAATTGACGGTATCCCAAACAATAGGCGAGGAGGTAACAGAGAACTTGAATTAAAAAAGATGGAAGTATATTGGATTAATCGCTTAGACACTTTACAACCTAAGGGGTTAAATAGAGATTTTGATTTGTATCTGTTTCTTTGAAATGTTCATTTTTGTTATGTTCTTTTAGGATTTCAGTCATTTCACGGTCGATCAGTCAATTGATCGGTCGGCTGTGTATTGACTGATTTTAGTATTACACTGCAGTTTTTGTTGCAGCGGTTTTAACATTCATCATTAATCGATGGTGGATAATGATTTGGCTATCATTGATTATGCTTTTTATATATATATATGTTTTTTTTGTAGATGAACTATTCTATCAAGCATATCATTATGTAGTGAAGGATCTATTCTACTTGTGTCCAAAAATCGTTCCAATATCTGTAACTGAATGAATTACTAAGGATAGGAATGTGTCTCTTGTATAATCTAATTGATTCCAGCTGACTTTAATTGATTAATGAGTAGCTTTCACAAGCTACAGATATATATAGATTCTTGTATATGATCAGTTGTAGGTATGAGGTCGTGAAGGAGGCCGATATCATTGCTAGCTAAAACGTCACCTGAAAATACCTGATGTTTGATGTAATTTTTTATTAATACATTTTCACCTTTTATGCAGCAATCCCTTTTCTATTTTTTATATTATAGTCCATGGGAAGGACTAGATTGCTTGCACAATATTTCCAAGAGACCGTTTAGTACATCTCACCCATTGACTATTTCATATATATTTATATATATATATATATATATATATATATATATATATATATATATATACATACATGCATGGAATTTGAGATTTGTTCTCAATGGGAGTTCCCTGATTATGGATACGTTTCTATATGTCCCCAGACATATGCATGTATAAGATGTTTGGAGCATTGAATTTCCATAATGAGGTGCGGCTGTGCCTCTCGTGTTTTTAGTTCTGTAGTGTATTGTGTGGTATTTTCAATGTTTTTCATTTTTATATCAATTTTATTTTTCTTATTGTTTTGCTAGACCTTTTATCATGTTTATATTATGTGCATCGATTTAGTGTGATTGAATTGTTATGTATATATTGATTCTAAGATTGCATGTCCATATGGTTTTGACGAAGCAAAAAAACTTGTTGGGAAATGCCTTACCATCGCTAGGCTTGTCCATGCCTGGATGTTTTTATCCATTTTTGATTCTAATAAAGTTGCTTTGCCATTTGTCCTTCTTCTCTCCGCTTGATTTCTGCTAGCAGTGGCAGGGCGTGCACCCCATTGTTTGCATCATGCTTTGTGGATTATGGTCTGCGTGATTCACCTGTGAGCAGCGATATCTTTCTATTGTCCCACGCATGACGTCAACTACTCTGACGTCACTGGGCTGACGTTGATTAATTCCATAGGTGTTTCCTAGTGAGGGAGATTTGGCGCCTAACGCCTAGCGGATATCTGCCTGGTTACTGACGACTCCCCTCCCATTATGCACCTTGCATGACGTTGGTGGTCACCAATTGGTTGGTATCTGAGTACATATACTCCCCTCAGTGTGTCCAGACAATCCTTGTGGCTGTTTTTTTTTTTTGTGGACACTGTGCACCAATTGATCATGTATTGATTTAGATCCCAAGGTAATACTTTGGCCCCTTTCTTTTCTCTTCCGCTTACTTGGTTTCACACACCGTGGGTTTGATTGTGGTTTATTTATTTCTTGTTTTAGGTTATATTGTGTCACTTTTTACAATATCTATTTCCTAAATGCATTCAGGCTATACCTATTACATTGTGTCAGCCTCACTTTCTATCACTATTTGGAACCAGCAGTGGTTCATCATCTACAATTTTATTAGGTACACTATACTGTGACTTGTCCCATCAACATTTTTATCTGTTTACATAGGTTTATGGTGATGTCACCTATATCACTCGTATCCAAGGGATACCACACTCCCTGGAATGTCTGTCCCTTGCTGGTCTGTCATCATTGCACCTTGGGTCATACCACCTCAGCTCCCGGGACTGATGAACATTCCGGCTGGACCTCAGCCTTCATCGCTTCACATGTGGACTCCTACTTGTTCCTTAGCAGGGTGGGTTCCTTGTTCATTGCCCTCTTCCCTTTTTACCCCCCTCTCCTATGCTGATATCCATGGATAATAATCTTTATCATTTATTAATATCTTTAGATACTGTAACCTGGGGGACAGGTAGCAGGTACAAAGCTCCCTGGGATGAGCAGTCTTTCAGGCACAGATACCAAATCCAGTGAGGTAGTGACAAACAGTGCAGTATTTATTTGTGATATATACAAGTCTATATACAGGTGCTGTACAGTGTTCCAAAACAAATAGGATCAAAAATAGCCAACCAAAAACCTAGTCATGTCTAGGCACTAACTATACAATATTTACAGAGATTAACTACCAGGCTGAGCAAGCCTACAGCTTGTCAGCTTCCACATTCACAAATTAAATAGCTTTTACCAACCTTGTGCTCTACCAGACAGAAGTTGTCTGAGGCTCCCCGGCCAAGAGCAAAGGCTGTCTGCTCAGGTGAGCTTAAATTAGAATGGGGGAGAGGACCAAGACCCGAACTGGACCATGGATCAGAGATCCCTGAACGTATATGAGAGGAATCTGGGAGATGTATAAACCCCGAACAGGACTTTTCCTGTCTCTCTCTGAGACGCTCAGCTAGATATCCCCCCCTTGTTTCAACCCCAGGGTTGGAACACAGGTGGCCCAACAGGAGTGAACACAGGACAGGACATCTACATTCCCCATTTCAACACCTGGCCTGTGTTTTATGCCGCATACACACGACCGGACTTTATGGCATACTTTTCCCGGTGGACTTTTCAACGGACTTTCCAACCGACTTTCCGAAAGAACGGACTTGCCTACACACGATCAACCAAAGTCCAACGGATTCGTATGTGATGACGTACAACCAGACTAAAACAAGGAAGTTCATAGCCAGTAGCCAATAGCTGCCCTAGCGTCGGTTTTTGTCCGTTGGACTAGCATACAGACGAGCGGACTTTTCGACCGGACTCAAGTCCGTCGGATAGATTTGAAACATGTTTCAAATCTAAGTCCATCAAACTTTTGAGAAAACAAAGTCCGCTGGAGCCCACACACGATCGAATTGTCCGACAAAATCCGGTACGCAGGACAAAGTATGCCGTAAATTCCGATCGTGTGTACGCGGCATTACAGTGAAGGAGTAATCCTGTAGAGCCAAAAACCACCAGTTGACCCGTCTATTAGTCTGCTTCTTTTGGGCCATCCATTTCAGGGGAGCATGGTCAGTTATTAGCTCAAACTGGCGCCCTAACAAATAGTACCTGAGCGCGTCCACGGCCCACTTTATGGCTAAATACTCCTTTTCAATGACTGCATACCTTTTCTCATGGTCATTGAGCTTTCTGCTTAGGTACACCACATGGTGTTCTTCCGCATTTTGTACCTGTGATAGTACTGCCCCGATACCAACATCAGATGCATCCGTCTGAACCAAAAAATCTTTGGAGAAATCGGGGGAGTACAGTACTTGCTGTGCACAAAGAGCCTTCTTCAGGACTTGGAAAGATTCCTCTGCTACTGAGGACCATTTCACCAATACAGAGTCTTTCCCTTTCATAAGGTCTGTCAGTGAGGCAGCTACAGTTGCAAAATTTGGGCTAAACCTTCTATATTACCCAGCAATGCCAAGAAAGGCCCTGACCTGCTTCTTGTTTGCAGGACGTGGCCACTCCTGGATGGCTTCTATTTTACTCACTTGAGGTTTTATGACACCACGGCCAATAGTGTAGCCCAAATACTTGGCTTCCTCTAGACCAATGGCACATTTTTTTGGATTTGCTGTAAAACCTTCTTTAAAGAGGGACTCAAGGACAGCCTGGACACGGAGCAAGTCAGACTCCCAGTCAGTGCTATGTACCACTATGTCATCTAGATAGGCTGCTGCATATCGTCGGTGGGGTTATAGGGTCCTGTCTATGGCCCTCTGAAATGTCGCAGGGGCATTTTACAATCCAAAAGGCATTTTTTTATACTGAAAGGAACCCTCCGGGGTCACAAATGCAGTCTTCTCTTTGGCGCTACCAGTCAGGGGTATTTTCCAAAAGCCTTTTGTCAAGTCCAAAGTGGTCAGATAGCGAGCCTTGCCAAGTTGGTCTATAAGTTCATCTATTATGGGCATTGGGTATGTGTCAAACTTTGTCACTGCATTAAGCTTCCTGAAGTCGTTACAGAACCTCCAAGTTTTGGGACTAACACGATGGGCTAGACCAGTCACTATTGGATTCCTCAATGACATCTAGCTCCAACATTCTTTTAACTTCATCACTGATGTCCTTTTCCCTCACTTCAGGAATTTGGTACGGTTTGAGCTTGACGCGGACCCCAGGTTCAGTAACAATATCATGCTGAACTGCTGAAGTCGTGCCAGGTAACTCTGAAAATTTCTCTTTATTCCTTATCAGGCACTCTCTAGCTTCCTGTTTTGGGGAATATGACAGGGTGTCTGGAATCGTGACCTCAGGGATCAGAGGGGACTCAGTACCCTTAGGAGTTACCGGGAGGGACCTCGCAGTTAACGTCAGTCTATCCTTCCAGGGCTTTAACAGGTTTATGTGGTAAATCTGTTCGGGCTTCCTTTTTCCTGGTTGATACACTTTGTAATTGACCTCCCCAACTCTTCAATTACTTCAAAGGGGCCCTGCCACCTAGCCAGGAACATGCTCTCAACAGTGGGAACTAACACCAGGACTCTGTCATCAGGTGAGAAAACAGGGAGTTGGGCCCCCCTGTTGTATATCCTCTGTTGAGCTGCTTGGGCCTGTAGTAAGTGTTCTTTTACCATCGGCATGATTGCTGCAATCCTGTCCTGCATTTGAGTGATATGCTCAATGACACTTTTATGGGGTGTCTGCTCCCCCTCCCAAGTTTATTTGGCTATGTCTAAGAGTCCCCGAGGGTGTCTCCCATAAAGCAACTCAAATGGAGAGTACCCCGTAGAGGACTGGGGAACCTCCCTGATGGCAAACATCAAGTATGGTATCAGGAAGTCCCAGTTTTTCCCATCCTTGTCAACAACCTTTTTTAACATGCTCTTTAATGTCTTATTGAAGCGTTCCAGCAAACCATCCGTTTGAGGATGGTACACCGAGGTTCGCAACTGCGTCACCTTAAATAACTTGCAGAGCTCCCTAGTTATTCGTGACATAAATGGGGTGCCCTGGTCTGTAAGAACCTCTTTAGGGATGCCAACACGACTGAACACCATAAACAGCTCTTTGGCAATGTTTTTAGCAGACGCGGTGTGTAAGGGAACTGCCTCGGGGTAACGGGTAGCATAATCCATGATTACAAGGATATGCTGATGCCCCCGGGCAGACTTGGGGAGTGGACCCACAAGGTCCATGGCAATCCTCTCAAAGGGCACTTCAATAATGGGCAAGGGCACTAAAGGACTTCGGAAGTGGGGTACTGGGGCTGACATCTGACACACAGGACATGATTGACAATAATTCTCAATATCCTTCTGTATCCCGGGCCAGTAAAACCTGCGCAGCACCCTTTCAGTAGTTTTCTCAACCCTTAAATGGCCTCCTAGCAAGTGCCCATGGGCAAGTTCCAACACCACCCGTCTGTATGGCTTAGGGACCACCAACTGTTCAACCACTTCATCATTCTTTTTACATACACGATACAGTAAATCCTCATTGCTGCTGAAATAAGGAAAACAGAGCCTGTCCCCTGGTTCGACAGGCCCTGGCAAGGGTTTGGTCTTTTCTCTGCTCGGTACCAAAATTTTCCTTGTGCACATTAAGGTCAGCAAACTCCAACGTAGGCTCAGATTCAGCAGATGGCTGTCCAGCTCCACTGGTTGTGGGGACCTCCTCAGGCTGCTCCAGCTCTCCTGCAATAACTGAGAAAGGAAAACCCGGGGAGCCCTGAGAAGAGTCCCCTGAACCCACATTGTCAGTAGTGGCCAGGAGTTCTGGCTCTGTCACCGAGTCAGCTACTGCGACCGGGTCGGGACGATCCCACAATTTCCAAAACTTAGGGAAGTCCCTACCAATGATGGCCGCGTGCACCATGTGGGGCACAAGTCTGACCGGATGAGTCACCATACCTAGGCCAGTTTTAAACTGAACAGTGGCTATAGGATACTCCCGGGTATCCCCATGTACACAGATCACAGCAACTTTTTTAGCATGAAAATTCACAGTTTCAACCATCTCCGCTGTAACCAAAGTCATTAAACTTCCAGAGTCCAGCAAGGCCGTAATAGGCTTATTATTAACAGTCATTTGGCTATTTTGGTTTTCCCATATTTGGCGCTGCAGTGCATAAAACAGCAGCAAACATAGACTGCCTTTTAATAGATAGATCACACTGCATTGGTTCATCTGTCAAAGGACAGTTTTCTGCAACATGTCCCAGTTCTTGGCAATGAAAACACCTAATGTTTCCCCAATTTGGTTTGCTGACAGGCAGTGGTTTCCCTTGTTTGGGACGCCAAACTTCAGTCTTGGCACCAAAAATCCTCCCCCCTATTTTCTTGCCATGCTTACCACCCACTTCCCCTGGAACAGTCTTACCGGTTGCCTGGGGAGACCGTGGCTTTGGGTGGAAAGTCTGTGCAGCTGTAGGGGTGGTGACCAGGCTCTCTGCAGCAAAGTACGTTTCAACGCGTTCCACAAGGTTGTCCGCCGAGTTGGGGTCTCCTTGACTCACCCACTTCTGCAGGGGAATTGGTAGTGACCTCAAGAACCGGTCCATGACCACACGCTTCACTATTTGTGGCCCAGACAGGGACTCCGGCTGTAGTCATTTCCTCACCAGGTGAATTAGGTCGAACATCTGCGATCTTGGGGGCCTCTCCTCTTGGAAGAACCAGCTGTGGACCCGCTGTTCTATAACTGCCAAGGTGACACCAAGTCGTGCCAGGATTTCCCTCTTGACCTTTTCATAGTTTCCCGCTTCTGCTGACTCCAAATCATAGTAGGCCTTCTGTGATTCTCCAGACAGCAAGGGGGCGACCAGTCCTGCCCACTGGGTTTTAGGCCAACCTTCCCTCTCAGTGGTCCGTTCAAATGTTAGGAGAAAGGCCTCTGGATCATCATCTGCAGTCATCTTAGAAAGAAAGCGACCCACATGGATGACTGAGTGCTTGTCTCCAACAACATCAACTTTAGCAGGTGACCACTGTGGTAGCGGTTTTCATATCTGCTTTTGCATCAGTGGCTAGCTGTTCAAACAGCCTCTGCGATTGCTCCTGTACAGCACCAATCAATTGGCTTAGCGCCTTGGTTTGTTCCTGTGCGATAGCGTTGGCTTGCTGTTGTGCAGCGTTTGCTTGCTGCTGTGCAGCTTTGGATAACACCAATTGTTTTAAGATTTCCTCCATGTTTAGTCACTCTAGGTACTGGCCTTTCAAATAGTAACTTACTACAGCTGGTCGCAGTCTCCACCATATGTAACCTGGGGGACAGGTAGCAGGTACAAAGCTCCCTGGGATGAGCAGTCTTTCAGGCACAGATACCAAATCCAGTGAGGTAGTGACAAACAGTGCAGTGTTTATTTGTGATGTATACAAGTGTTCTAAAACAAATAGAACCAAAAACCTAGCCGTGTCTAGGCACTAACTATACAATATTTACAGAGCCTAACTACCAGGCTTAGCAAGCCTACAGCTTGTCAGCTTCCACATTCACAGCTTAATAGCTTTTACCAAGCTTTTGCTCTCCTAGACAGAAGTTGTCTGAGTTTCCCAGGCCAAGAGCAAAGGCTGTCTGCTCAGGTGAGCTTAAATTAGAATGGGGGAGAGGACCAAGACCCGTACTGAGAGGAGCCTGGGAGATGTATAAACCCCGAACAGGACTTTTCCTGTCTCTCTCTGAGATGCTCTGCTACAATACTTATATTGCATCTGCTCCTGATGAGTGTATATATTCCACGAAACGCGTCAAGCTATTTGTTGCTAACTACGTGTTTACATCATAGCAACAATTTTCAACTCTATATTGTATTATGTTGTAACCATTGTATATGTTATATGTTTTATTTTTATACTATTCATAAGGATCAAAAGAGCCTGACATAATCATGTATTACTATGTTTTTATGCTATGATGCTTGTATGTATTACATGTGAGGATTAAAACATTTTATTTTTTATATATAAAATGGTTACTTGTTTATATTGTACCATGTTATAGCAGTTTTTTTTAGCAGTAGGGTGAGGTATCAAAGATGCTGCTTGCTGAGTCATTCAGTCTCCCTGAGTCACTCAGCCCTGACCCAGATTCAACCCAGGCCTGGCTCTCAGCCAGGCCAAATTTTTCTACACTACAACTATATACACTAGCGCACCAAAGGGTACTACATATAAATCAACAAAGTCACAGATAGTGGGACATTTATGCATACAGTGAATAGACCAGGGGTCTGCAACAGATCAATCATAATCTATCCATCGATCAAGGCCATGGGAGCCATAAATCGCAAACCTGCCAACCCCCTATACTCTGCATTTCTTACTACTAAACTTTTAACTCTGCACACCATGCTGCTGACCTCTGTAGCTAAACTCACATGGCCAAATGCCTAGGCATTTATTGCAATGGTAATGTGGAACAGTAGACTCTGTAGGACAGGTCAGTTTGGTTTGTTTTGTTTATTTTGCAAGGAGAAAGAATGTCTATGGACATCGACACACTAATTTCCTTGGTATTTTTATGCTCATAACTGAACAACTGTAATAAATCTACAGTAAATACACTTCTGCAAAATTTTGGCAAAAGTATTGGAAATTAGGTTGAATAAATGTATTTCAAAACTTGTACACCCGGACCAGTCAGGGTTTATCACCAACAGGTCTACCAGCGTAAACATCAAAAGGGCATATATGAACCTCCAGGCCCCAATAGAGAACAAGGGTTCTAGGGCTGTTTTGTCCTTGGATACAGCCAAGGCATTTGACAGCCTAGAATGGGGGTATCTCTGGTGGGTACTGGAGAGATTTGGTTTCAATCTTTCATTTATTGGATGGTTGAAAACATTATACAATCACCCAAGTGCCAGATTAAAAATCAACAATGAATACTCAGAAAGGCTTCCTCTTGAGAGAGGGACGAGGCAGGGGTGTCTGTTATCACCCCTGTTGTTCGCCCTGGCAATGGAGCCATTTGCAGAAGCAGTGAGATATTTGACCGGACTGCAGGGATTCAAGAGAAAATGCGGGGAAGAAAGGATAGCATTATATGCTGATGATGTTCTATTTTTTCTGGGTGACACAGGGCCTTCATTAGAAAATGTGATGAAGTTGGTGGAGGGGTTCGGGAGGTTTTCAGGCCTGGTAATTATCTGGGAGAAGTCAATGCTTCTGCCGATTGACCCAATTACTAGCACCCCCCCAAGTGGAATATCCTGGCTAAAAGTAACAGAGAAGATGAAATATCTTTTATAGTTATATATAGTTATATAGTTATAGTTTTGTCAAATGATCCTAACCAATATATTGGGGATTATTTAGTCCCACTTCTAGCAAAATTCACCAAATGATGTTCACCAAATGATGGTGCTGTCCTAATTTTTTCCTTCAAGCCTCAATACACCCATTTGACCTTACTCAGCTCTATATAACATCCATGCACCAAAATAGTCCATTTATCACTGTTTGAGTGATGGTTGACATTAAATACATTGTATGTATTAGTTTATTCATTAATCCCTTTGTAAGGTTAGCTATTTATGTGCAGTGTGGGCAGTGTGTGTGCATCGACGCTCCCTAGAGGCAGATTCTGTATTATGTTTTTGTCTTCTCCTCCATTTTGGAGGTGCCCCACCAATAGCAGCCTTTCCATTCACATAAAAGCAAGCAGGAAGTGGCGCGCCATCACTTCCTGAAGAGCCATTCACGGCGAAACATATGTCGGAGCGGAGGATCCGCCATTTCCGGGTCCATTATTTCTACACCACAACAGGCTTTGCACCATCGGAGTGAGACGTGGAACGCACGCTACCTCCAGGGATCAGTTGACTCACACACGCTGTTTAAACCTAGTGCCAGGCCAGGCACTATCGCATGTGAGTGTAACTGTTATTATTGCTGCTGTTTTTATTCCATTAAAAATTACTACACTATGAGACTTTCATCTGTGTCTCCTGTGGAGTCTTATTTTATATTCTAGCTCCTTCCTGAGTGGCCATTGGAGTGGATTCATGCCATTAGTGGAACCAATTTGGGGTTCACAAAGTGTTTCTTGACCATCCTGTAAAAAGGGGTCAAACAGCTCTGGTGAGTGGCCATCTTCATATTGAGCACTCGTGGTGGAAGATCTAGAAGTTTTATCTCAGAGCATTCCATTTTGATGTTGGGATTTATTCACTTATGGACTTTATGCTTGCTTATTTTCTCATTTACTTGCACATTTGAGTTTGATGCAGTGTTTTCTTTGTGATAGTTTTTTTACATGAACATGTATAGCGCCTTATTCTTTATTTTGTAATTTCGCACAGTTCCAGTGATTCGTTCACTTTAAAGGGGGCAGCTGTTTGTTTTTTTTATATGTTCTCATCCCCACCAGGCGCCATTTTTTTGGTACACATTTTTTGCATAGAAAAAAATAAGACATGGGAAAGCCATGGAATACACAGGTTGATCCAACTATTTGATGGCAATATTTTGAAATCTTTCGCTGAGTTGAGACAAGAATATGGAATCCCAAACAAAACATTCTACAGCTACTTACAGATCATGCCATTGGAATGGTGCAAGATACCGCTCCTCAATAAAATAGTTAGGGCAGATATCACCAAAGGTTTAATATGTGGGCAAATAATAGACAGAATTAATACGCTGGAAATGCCTTCTGGTACCAGGGAAAGATGGGAGGCTGATGTGGGGGAGATAGCAGAGGATCAGTGGAAAAGGATTCTGGAATTTGGTCCACTGGTGTCGGTCTCTCCTTCGCAGCAAGCTTCACATCTCTTGCTGCTACACAGAGCCTACTATACTCCTAAGAAACTGTTTATGTTCGGCCGTAGATTGGACGACAAGTGTCTCAGATGTCGGGGGACGGGGGATCTTATACACATGATGTGGAGATGTCCAAAATTAATCAGATATTGGTCAGAGATTTTAAAAGTTATTAAAACCAGGTTTAGGATTAAACTAGAGCTGGAGGCCAAAGTATGTGTTCTGGGCTTTATTAGAGAAAATCTTGGGAACAATAGTATAATTACCACTACGATAAGGTGCCTGTATCAAGCGAGGAAATTAATAGCACAATCCTGGCTGTCAACTGTACCCCCAACTCCAGAAGAATGGGTTAGGACTATAGATGCATTGGTATGGAAGGAAAAGACAATTTTTATTAGAAGGGGTAACTACAGCAAGTTTGTTAAGATATGGAAGCCCTGGCTTCAATGAATGGCTAGTCCTTTATGAATTCTGTATAAGTGTCAGAGGAAGGTGTAGCTAAATTGAGAGAAACATAAGGGGAAGGAAGAAAGGAAAGAAAAGTAAAATAGCCTCGAACAACTGTTGTAACTAAGGCATAGCATAAATCAGTCTTACTCCATATACGGTCCATTGAGTAGGGTGGAGGGAGGAAAAGGGGCATATATAAATGATTACGATCAAGGAATGTTGGATATTTGTTTTTAATTGTATATGTGAATGAGCTCAATTGTATGTCAATGTTGAAAACAATAAAAAGTATTGAAATTAAAAAAAAATACACTTCCGGTTTAGCACTTTTACTATCATCAAGCTGCATTATTTTACTTGAATCTCATTCCATGCAGTCAGTATATATGATTGCGACAAACATAATCAGAAGCAAGCAATATATTGATAGCATATATGACTGCATAACATAACCTAGTTTTATTTGTTATGGCAATTCTGTGACACCACCTATCAAGCAGATGTTAGCTCCTGACCTCATAGTTTATTTCCAGCTGTCAGTTGCAGGACATAAAGGAAGTATCTGGAAGGGTGTACTGTCCTTGAACTGGAACTGTAACACCAGTCAAAGTGATGTACAGATAGAAAAAATGCATTAGTTCTGCTTAAAAAACAGACATTCTGGTTAAAGGGCACATCTCATTTCATCAACACTGAACACTGAGCAATAATGTAGAGAATAATCCTCTTGGCATTTACAGAAGACTTTTATGCACACTTTACATTCCATCATTGATAGGAATACAAAATACTGATTTCCGACCATTCTACACACTGAAGATGATGCAGGGAAAGGGATGAAGTGAATGAGACTTTTACCCCTTACTAATATTAACCCTAGGAAAGTGAATAACATAACATGGTTTATTGCCGAGGCTGATTATATATTCAGAGACATTATTGCCCTGCTAATGAATACAACCACCCCCACTTCAGATTAACAAGTTGCCGAACCATTCATTTCATCAATAATCTTTCCATAATATCATATGTAAATTTCACATATTTGGTTAATTTACCTGTAATGCCCTCCTTTGTGTAGACATCTAAAATCCATGACGCTGTTGCTGAATGATGCCATCTTCATTATGATGTCACTAGCATCAGCAGACTGAGAGCTGTCACTCAAGTCACTCAAATGACATTCTATATTATTCCCCTTCTCTCCTTTCCTTACTGCTACATAAAGCAGTATGTATGGAGATAAGGGGAGGAGTGGAGGGGCTGGGCCAGCAAAGATTACTTAGACACTTCCAAAAGTGGAGAGGACTATGATGTGGAAGGAGACAGTGCTAGGGAAATCACTCTTTCTGAAGAAGTCAAATTTCCCAGAAACTTCAGAGACACATTGCAAGTCAATAAATGCTATGAGTAAGGTTGCAATAGCTGACACATGTCAGCATTGATCCTGTTTATATGATGTAGCCAAATAAAGGATTAATAATAAATAATAAATAATTAATAATAAATAATAACTAATAATAAATTTAATACATTTCTGCTTTTAAAAAAAATACTTTATGGACAGAAAAATGCTGCAAGTAAGCATTTAAAATGTTTGATTCACTGTTCTGTGAAACTTTTTTTAAGGTGGTGATAGTGAGAGTCTCTTTAAAACTAGTGAAGTAGTTTATTATCAGCATGAACATATCAGCAGCAAAAACTATAGTAGCTTTCACCAGTGGCTTTACCATTTCTGCCCAGTAAGCTTCAGCCATAGGTAAAGTCATTATGTTCCTCATACGGTATAACTTATAAATCCTGTGGATGCTAAAGTTTCTAAGGATTAATAATGATCATGGATCATTCATAGTTAGGATCATAGCATTTCATTTCCATGGCTGTATTTTGATATTAGCTGTGAAAAACACCTATGCCATGTAAAACACGTGTTATAATAGCTATGTGTAGACATCACTGGGCTTTGGGTGAAGACTTATGTCGCGTACACACGACCGGTTTTGCCGTCGGAATAAACTCCGAAGGTTTCTTCAACGGAACTCTGATGGAATTCCATTCAAGTGGTCTTGCCTACATACGGTCAAACCAAAGTCCGACCAAAGTCCGACCGTCCAGAACGCGGTGACATACAGCACGTACGACGGGACTAGAAAAAGGAAGTTCAATAGCCAGTAGCCAAAGGCTTCAGTCTCGTACTTGCTTCAGTGCATGCGTCGTTTTTGGTCCGTCGGAACAGCTTTCAGACGAGCGGTTTTCCGATAGGAATTGGTTCTGTTGGAAATATTTAGAACATGTTCCATTTCTAGGTCCGTCAGAATTTAAAAAAAAAAAAGTCCAATGAGGCATACACACGATTGGAATAGACGATGAAAAGCTTCCGTCAGACTTTTTCTGTCGGACATTCCGCTCGTGTGTACGTGGCTTTAGTCACCACTCCCTGCTCCATTCACCACTGTTCTGATACCACAAGTTACATCTAAAGGACACCATGGCAAGAAAGCAATATTCTGTCTATTGTTTTAATACCTGTACAATTAAACCCTATTCTAAAGGTGGGACGCTCCCTGGTGACATCATCCCTAGAGATTGCCTTCCTAAAAATATATACTGCTATGTATATATATATTTTGCCTTATAATGCCATGTAATGTTAAACAATGAACAATATTATGAATTTGTATTTGGCTCCCTCTAGCGGTATAAATGTGAAAGAGACTTTGCTTATTTTCACCCAAGGAAATTGACAGAGCCTGACAGGAAGTGACTTAATGTTTACCCTGTGAAAGGTTTCACCTACCCACAATGCTCACTGACCTACCCATGAACACTGAGTAACTGAGCTGCATGCTGGGTAGGATATAAA
Organism: Lithobates clamitans; assembly: GCA_037952925.1. Taxonomy (NCBI): domain Eukaryota; kingdom Metazoa; phylum Chordata; class Amphibia; order Anura; family Ranidae; genus Lithobates; species Lithobates clamitans. Next base: position 4,377,381 of record JBBGZY010000667.1, on the reverse strand, counting down.
AGCCCCAGCGCAGTCATTTTCTTTCTCTTCTGGATGCGTGGCCTGCCTGTGAGGATTTGTGAGGAGGTGGTCCAGAGAGCGGCAGCCTACATCGTGCAGAGCGGAACAAGTACTGACTCTGTCTTACCCCAGTGTGCTGGAGAAGCAGTGTAATCGGATCGGGAAAGATCCAGTGACACCTGACAGAGCCATTTGAGGATCCTGGTCATCTTGCAGAACGGAGCAGCGTGACGGCGTGGCCGCATCAAACAGGCTGAGATCTTGTGGAGTGGAGGCATCCAACTTTCCAGGCCTGGTGTGGTGAGAGGGCTGTCGCTCAACGTTCCTTAACGCACTTTACACATTTAAACTCATACTACAGAGTTGCTAAGACTTGCAGTTCCACAGAGGGGTCTCATTCAAGCAGACTGAGTTTCAAGCCTATACTTCACTGAGAACTGACGCTGTGCGGTTCAGAGGCAACTATACCGGAGGCAGTTATAAGTGTGTTACACAACAGGAACAGTTTCAATTATTATGCCACACTATAGCTTTGCTTGTTAAACCCTTGGATTACAATCACTGCAGTACAATAGCTAGCAGAAGACAGAAGATCGAAGACTACATCTTTCATTGTAAGGCCTTGTGTTCAGTCACAGTAACAAAGGACTGCATCATAAAGCAGGGGGAGCTCCTTAGCAATTGTATTATGTTGTGTTGATAACTTTGCATTACTGTGTTTGGTACAGCGTGCTGGAAGTGGGGAGGTGCCCAGTGTCAAGACATTGTCACTCTGAGCATTAGTCCCACTTGGAGACACATACACACACCTCAGTTATTCAGTGTGTATTTTTGAGAACCTTTTACAATATCCTTTACTGCTGTTTATTTGCTTTGTACAACTTGATTCAGAGGTGTTTCTTTAAGTTATTTGATCTAATATGTATTCAGTAAAATTAATCGATTTAACTACAGAACTGTGTGTGCCCCTTTTACTGATAGAATGGAACCTGAGGTGTCAGAGGGTAGGGTAGATCTGAGTGCTTGGGATGGCCAGTGGGAAACAGAACAACACTGCAGCTCCCAAGGGAGTAGTGCGCTACATGGAGGTCCCACCGAGATTATCTTTATTGTCAACCCGTTACCCATGGCAACAACATCAGATTTAAATACTGTCCTGCATCACAGTTGAAGATGTGTGTGAGGTCTGTGGATGTTGTTGTTGCCCTTGGAAACATGGACACAGGGGTGGCATGGCCGGAGACTGTGGGGAAATTGTTCTCTTACAGTGGGACATCACAGGAGGAACATTTTCTTTGACTATGAAAAATCGTGACTACTGCTTCAACCTGCAATACTACAGTGCCTGCCACCAGGTATCGCTGGGGTGCACCAAGAAAATGTAGTGTTACAGTTCCTTGTGCGCTGAACCAACGAGTGAAGGTGCAGAGTCACGCCCAGGAGGAGAAGATACCAGCGTTCAACTTGCCACGCGCCACACTCTAGGCGGAGGAAGATGGCGCAGAGTGTTCGGAGCACACCCGCCATGCAGCGGTTAACTGATAAGCAGGACCAGGTTCTCGTGGACACCGTTATTCGCCTGGAGCTCACCGGAGGACTGGCGCTTGGAGTAGTCGAGGGTGTGGAGAGACTCTGTATGTTATGTTCCGGCTGTCGGAAGCCTACTATGGGAGTCAGCGCCTGTGCCCGGTGTGGGTATTGTCGTACGCAACTGACGCGCCTGGGACCTGTACAGCAGGAGGTCAAATACTACTTTGCCAGTTCTGCTACCGGACTTTGTCTGCCTCAAGTCCAAATGACCTGGAAGGCCGGAGAGGGCCGTGTGTCACCTGCGTCTGCAGCGGAGGCGTTCCCGTCTGGTTCAGGGGAATCGGAGGTACCGGGGGTGCAGGTAGGACCTGTTGGAGAAGCCTGTGGCCTGGCCAGGGACCCGGGGGGGGGGGGTTAGTATGGTTGGGCAAACCCCGGAAGAATCCCCTTGCTGAGCCTGTCCGGAAGGAGCCACAGTTAAAAGAGGGGGACCCCTCGGGTGAGCCAGACAAGGTAAGCAAGGGCCGGGCTGTGGACTGGGGGTCAAAAGAGGTGCTGGACAAGTATGGGTCCATGGAGCGCCTCTTTGAATGGTCATCTCCAGATGAAGGTGACTCCAGTGAAGATGATGAGTGGTTTCTGGAGTGCTCAACTTCAGTGGAGGCTTCCACCGGAGCTCCGGAGAGCACATCCATTTTCCCAACACCCTCAATACCCCCCATTAGACTTTCATCCAAGTCATCAAAGACTTTTTCTCCCAGAGCATTCTCTTTTCAACAACGGGCTATCAGAGCCCCAGACTCGTGTGTTCTGCCAGGGTGGGAAGGCCCAAGGAATTGCCGCGGCTGTCATAATTTCAGCCGGATGTCCATAAGAGAGTCACACAGGAGTGGGGTTTTGATTTCCCGTATGTGCCGGAACAAGTCATGGACACCGTTGAAGCCTCCCGGGAACAGTGGGAAAGTGACCTGATCTGGGATTACCTTCACATTCCTAAGCCCCAACGGACACCTGACAGTGAGGTGTGGGTCAGGTTTCAAGACATTTACAAGGAGTGGAAGCTTGGGAGGGCCATCTATAAGGACAGGGTTCTGGTCCTTAAAGCGGGACAGCACACAAGGAGCTATTCCATTTTTGTAAAGGGGAAGGGGACACTCGCAAAAGATTACCGGATCCCCGGTATTATCTGTGAGCAGGACTATGGTAAAAGTAACTGCCACAGATATGTTGGAAGTTTGTTTACCTATGGATTGCAAGTGGGCAGCCGGGTTAGGGTGGGTTTTCCCCAATTGACTGCCGATACAGGGCTGCAGCTCCGGGTGCCTAATAAGCACGAGTTATGGACACTAGAGCGTGCCGTCCTGTTCATTTCCCTTTGTATATATTTGGAAAAAAAAATGGGACTTCTGTTTTAGAAGCCAAACAGAAAGTAGTTTGGCCTACGGACATATGCATATTACCACTGGCGTGTCTGCTCAGATTGCATCCTGTAGGAATATTTTAGATTTCTTTTGAAGCACACATGCCAACATGGTTTCTTGATTATCTGTCAACAGACAGAGGATAATAACCCCCTCTGGCGGTTGAAGTGTTAACTGTTTAGTTAAGTTGTAGATTAGGTGGAATATAATTTTGTTTTCTCTTAGGAATCATCGATGTGACGGCTGTCTATCCTCAAGATGGAAACAGATGAAGACCTACGGCAACAGAGTATTCCTCCTGAGGGAGCAATGCTCTGGTTCCCTTTGTATGGACTGTTAGCTATAGGGATCTATAGTTAGGCTGTATATAATGTACAAAATTGATGTTTTTAATACTGTATGCATTCTATTGATGTTATCTCGATGTTTTTCTTTGCTTGAAATAAGAGGGATCTGAGATGCCTCCCTCTTTGTATGAAGAGGGACATTTTTCAATTCTCATTATTTCTTTCCTCGCAAACTGAGGACAGTTTGGGTTTTAGAGGGGGGTGTATGTAGCGCCCACCCCATTCAGGTGAGTGCTTAGTGTGTTTCTGTAATTAGTGATAGGTAAATTTGGACAAGGCTTTGCATTTTTTCCTTAGGCCTGGTTATTTATTTGTGGGTGTGAGTGTTAGAATAGAGGGGGGTGTGGCCACCTACACTCTGGCTCAAGGATGTCCCCTCATTCTTCCAGTGGAATTGTTCTGGAAGAGAGGTAGCATTTGGGACTTGAGTGGCAGGCAGCTTTAATGGAGAGCTCTGGACCAATCATTAAATTGTATTGGCAGGGGCAGGACTCGCATATAAACTGTGGTCACATGCTTCCTGGCAGTCTAGAGGATCTGGGAGTACAAGGAGATTCAGAAGCTGCAACCATGCAGCAGGAGGAGGCCTGAAGGCCTGGGTGGTTCAGAGACCCCAGTGCTGGATGGCAGTAGGAGTTTGGGAGTCAGGAGGAGGCTTGAAGGCCTGGGTGGTTCAGAGACCCCAGTGCTGGATAGCAGAAGGAGAGGTCCATCATGAGGAGGAATAAGTAGGAGTAAAGAGGATGGAGGAAACTGGGAATCGACTTTCTGTGAGTACCATGTACTGTTGATTGGGAGTGAGCAAAGAGAGTGCAACCCAGTAGTGCTATCCATAAACTTGCTATATGTTCAAGGACCTAGCAAAGGACACTTTCCAGAACCAACATGGATTGATTACAAGAGTCCAGAATTAGGCGGTGGAGGCCTGGAACTTTGGAATCGTTTATCCACGGCATTATTCAGAGTAATGCTGGTCAGTTCATGAATGGGAAGTACACAAGATCAGGAACCAGAATTTATGGAGGCGTCTTATATCCTCTATTGATTGGTTATCTCAATTGGAGTTTGAGAATAAAGTTACAGTTTTATTAAGTACAAAGACTCTGTTTATTAAGTACAAAAACACTACAATGCAAAGTAGTGAGTGTACAGTGTACAGCTAAAGTAGTGAGTGTACAGTTTGCATAACAGTGTAAATTTGCTGTCCCCTCAAAATAACGCAACACACGGCCATTAATGTCTAAACCGCTGGCAACAAAAATGAGTACACCCCTAAGTGAAAATGTCCAAATTGGGCCCAGTTAGCCATTTTCCCCCCTCAGTGTCATGTGACTCGTTAGTGCTACAAGGTCTCAGGTGTGAATGGGAGGCAGGTGTGTTAAATTTGGTGTTATCGCTCTCACTCTCTCATACTGGTCACTGGAAGTTCAACATAGCACCTCATGGCAAAGAACTCTCTGAGGATCTCAAAAAAAAGAATTGTTGCTCTACATAAAGATGGCCTGGGCTATAAGAAGATTGCCAAGACCCTGAAACTGAGCTGCAGCATGGTGGCCAAGACCATACAGCGGTTTAACAGGACAGGTTTCACTCAGAACAGGCCTCGCCATGGTCGATCAAAGAAGTTGAGCGCACATGCTCAGCGTTATATCCAGAGTTTATCTTTGGATATAGAAGTATGAGTGCTGCCAGCATTGCTGCAGGGGTTGAGGGAGTGGGGGGTCAGCCTGTCAGTGCTTAGACCAAACGCCGTACACTGCATCAAATTGGTCTACATGGCTGTCGCTCAAGAAGGAAGCCTCTTGTAAAGATGATGCACAAGAAAGCACGCAAACAGTTTGCTGAAGACAAGCAGACTAAGAACATGGATTACTGGAACCATGTACTGTGGTCTGATGAGACCAAGATAGATGTACTTGATTCAGATGGTGTCAAGCGTGTGTGGCGGCAACCAGGTGAGGAGTACAAAGACAAGTGTGTCTTGCCTACAGTCAAGCATGGTGGTGGGAGTGTCATGGTCTGGGGCTGCATGAGTGCTGCCGGCACTGGGGAGCTATAGTTCATTGAGGGAACCATGAATGCCAACATGTACTGTGACATACTGAAGCAGAGCATGATCCCCTCTCTTTGGAGACTGGGCCACAGGGCAGTATTCCAACATGATAACGACCCAAAACACACCTCCAAGACAACCACTGCCTTGCTGAAGAAGCTGAGGGTAAAGGTGATGGACTGGCCAAGCATGTCTCTAGACCTAAACCCTATTGAGCATCTGTGGGGCATCCTCAGATGGAAGGTAGAGGAGCGCAAGGTCTCTAACATTCACCAGCTCCGTTGTCAAGAGTGGAAGAGGACTCCAGTGGCAACCTGTGAAGCTCTGGTGAACTCCATGCCCAAGAGGGTTAAGGCAGTGCTGGAAAATAATGGTGGCCACACAAAATATTGACACTTTGGGCCCAATTTTGACATTTTCACATTAATGAAACATTAATAGCTGTGTGTTAAGTTATTTTGAGGGGGCAGCAAATTTACACTGTTATACAAGCTGTACACTCACTACTTTACATTGTAGCAAAATGTCATTTCTTTAGTGTTTTCAGTTTTCACATGAAAAGACATAATAAGATATTTACAAAAATGTGAGGGGTGTACTCACTTTTGTGAGATGCTGTGTGTGTATATATATATATATATATATATATATATATATATATTTATATATATATAATTACAGTATATTCCATTCTTAAAGTTCTTCCTAAAATGGAGAAATTATGATCAGAATTTTCCAGATGATGGGTTAAATGTCTCCACTATCCAGACTGATGACTGGGAAACTGTTGGACTTTATGGTGATCTGTGATCTTCCCCCCCCCCCCACTTTTCTTTCCTACAAATAATAAACTATAACCCCTCCATCTCAGAATGGTGATTGGGGACCTACAACGGACCTGCATTCCAAGCCAATCCAGCTCTCCAGAAACACCAGCACAAAATTATAATTTTATATCGTATAACACACAAGAATTGTAGATTAAAGTTTTAATTCCTAGGCCCAATAATTTTAAGGTCAGTTTTGGTGTGATTGAGTTTATTGTGGTCCAGGTGCCAGATCCAGATTATTTCACTTTGTGACAAACTCCAGACTTTAGAGTAGATTTAAAGTTATCCTTTTGCCGCAGAGAGTGCGAATGTTCATTCATAATGTACAATAGCCATAGTGTCCACAGCAAGGGAACTCCCTGTAGTGTTAAATGAACCTAAATTTACTGGGTGGGGGACTGTTCTAGACACATGCAAAATTTGCTTCACCAACCTCTGATCACCAATATATGCCTCCATTTTTTTCAAATATTTCTGTATGTTTATATCCTAGCAATGTCACACTAATGCACACAAATCATACACACGGTTGAACTCTCCGATGGATTATGTGCGATCGGAGCTTGTTATCGGAAATTACGACTGTGTGTGGACAATTTCGACGCACAAAGTGCCATGCATGTTCAGAATAAATTAAGAGACGAAAGCTATTGGCTACTGCCCCTTTTATAGTCCCGACGTACGTGTTTTATGTCACCGCGTTCAGAACGATCGGATTTTCTGACAACTTGGTGCGACCGGGTGTATGCAAAACAAGTTTGAGCCAACATCCGTCGAAAAAAATCCATGGATTTTGTTGCGGAATGTCCAATCAATGTCCGATCGTGTGTACAGGTCATAATAGTGATCGTGTCACTGTTATTGACTAGAAAGTTGCCATCAGCAGAATCACCAAAATAGCATTAACTTGCTCCCACAGCATCTGTAACATGCTGGTCAAACCAACCAGCACGGTGTCACTTCGTTTCTCCTGCCTCACTGACAGAAGAGATTTAGCATTTTAGCCAATGAGGAAACAACACCATAGGAACAATTGAGTGGTCCTTGGTGATCCTGGTGGCTGGCAAGTTTCTGCCAGTTTGACATGGCTCAAAGAAGGGACTGACTCCCAGACAAGCAGCTGAGCATCGGGGCGTTCAGACTTCTTAAAGACAATCTTATAGCAGGCTGACTGTACTGTATCTATTTTAGAACAAACAGCCCTTGGATATTGTGGAAAACTTGGAAAAACCCACTGCTGTGATTTAAGGGAACAATTAAAACAATGCAATTCTAGAATGTATGAGATGCTCCATTGTTTCTTAAGAAGGCAGCTGTATAGAATTTCCTGTTTGTTTCTACAATACACGGTTGCCAACTTAACGCCTTTCTGATATTTCCATCCTGTAACCCAAAAAAAAAAATGTCAAGCTCATGAGACTCTCTACACTAACATCTGTAGATGGACCAGATAACACTTAAATATGGTTCATATAACTTCACCATCCTCAATATGTTCTAATTTCTTTGTTCCCCTTCTGCCTTTCTATATAACGCACAAAGCAGCGTAGATGGCTAGAACAATCAACATTCTAAAATAAATTCCAAATGCAGTGAAGAGCCTGATTTCCACAGAGATCCTCAAACATTCCAAATACCGTATGTATCTCTACTTTTTAGAAAACATTAAAGTAAGTCATTGTAATAAATTAACATTCATTTGACCTTTTGATGCAACATTAAATCAAAATCTTTTTCTAAAATGTATCAACATATTCATTGTCCAATAAAAAACATACCAATTAATGGTTCCATACTGCTAGTAATACATTTCAGGTGTGCTAAATAAGGAGAAATAACACCACCAAATACAAAAGAAAATAATAATCGCTAAAATCATTAATTAAATCTAAGGCCTCATACACACGGGCATAAAAAACGCCACTTTTACAGGCTTTTTTGATGCCTCTAAACGTAGTTCTATGTTAGCTTATGCGGCCATTCACATCAGTATTTTAAGATTACTTTTTCATGGGCCTGCAAATTTTACCAATCTTCTAAAGTCTAATGCCGCGTACACACGGTCGGACTTTTCAGCTACAAAAGTCGGACAGCCTGTCCGACATACTTCCGGCGTACCTTCGGCGGACTTGCAGCAGACTTTCTTACGAACGGACTTGCCCACACACGACCACACAAAAGTACGACAGCTTAGTACGCGGTGACGTACACCAAGTCCGACGAGACTATAAAACGGAAGTTCAATAGCCCGTACGACACCCTTTGGGCTCCTTCTGCTAATCTCGTGTTTATCTCGTGTTAGTAGAAGTTTGGTGAGAGACGATTCGCGCTTGTGAGACTCGTATTTTTCAGTTCGTTTTAACTGTTGTTCAGTCTGTGCTTGTGAGGTTTGTATCTGCTTTTCAGTGCGTTTGGTCAGTTGGCATTGAGAAATCTTTGTTTTATTGGCCGCTCGTTCCTGATTTTCAGGTCGTTCTTCACAGGCCTTGCTGTTCTTCAGTGCGTTCTGTTTAGTGCTTTCTGACCAGCCGACCGTTTTGAAACCATGTTACCTGTACGTACTCGTCGTCGAGCTCGTGCATTGTATGTGTTTGGTGCTGTAGTTTATTCTTCAGCCCAAGACCAGTCCATGAACAGGGCGAGGAGGAGTTCATGGACCAAGAATTGGTTGCTCCAGCGTGACCAGTTCTGTCACATGCCATTGCTCCGTGAGATCCGTGAGAATAATCCTGAGGATTTCAGGAACTTTCTCCGGATGACGGACCCTGTTTTTGACCGTTTGGTGGCTTTGCTGACCCCCTATATCAGCAGGCAGGATACCTGCATGAGGCAAGCCATCACTCCGGAGCAGAGGCTGGTCGCTACCTTGCGGTATTTGGCCACAGGGAGAAGCCTGCAGGACCTTAAGTTCTCGACAGGCATCTCCCCCCAGGCTCTGGGGATCATTATCCCAGAGACCTGTTCTGCCATCATCCAGGTCATGCAGAAGGACTATATTAAGGTAAGATATTTAGCTTTTATTAGCATCACCTGTTCTTTTATGTAATCTTTGATAATGTAATGTATTTCTTGCTTCAAACACTACTTACCATCATTGCAATATAGTGTGAATGTCCCCTTTTTATCCTCACACATGCTGGATTTTTTTCCTATTATTTTTTGTCATGCATGTATATTTTCCTTCAATAACCTCCCCAGCATGCAGTGATGGTAACATATCTACCTAGTCTACTCATTTTGAATGTATTTTGTTTGAGTGTATTTAGTGTGCTTATAATTAGCAAGTAGCTAGATTTCCCAACCCCCCCCCCCCCTACCTAAACTCACTCCAAATAGTGTGGTGCTAATTAGCAATTAGCTAAATTTCCCAACCCCCCCCCCTAAACTCACTCCAAATAGTGTGGTGCTAATTAGCAATTAGCTAGATTTCCCAACCCCCCCCCCCACCTAAACTCACTCCAAATAGTGTGGTGCTAATTAGCAATTAGCTAGATTTCCCAACCCCCCCCCCTAAACTCACTCCAAATAGTGTGCTGCTAATTAGCAATTAGCTAGATTTCCCAACCCACCCCCCCCACCTAAACTCACTCCAAATAGTGTGCTGCTAATTAGCAATTAGCTAGATTTCCCAACCCCCCCCCCCCCACCTAAACTCACTCCAAATAGTGTGGTGCTAATTAGCAATTAGCTAGATTTCCCAACCCCCCCCCTAAACTCACTCCAAATAGTGTGCTGCTAATTAGCAATTAGCTAGATTTCCCAACCCCCTAAAATCTAATCAATGTTCCATCAGAGGGGGTGAGCAATCTGATAAGTGTGCCTTTCCATATTAGTTTTTCCTGAAGAATTAAATTATTTAATGTTATACTGATGCTGGGGAATAATGTTTTGAATTGTCTAATTTTATTGCAATGTTAGCTTCCAAATTAATTGATTTTGGTTTTCTTGTTTGATTCCCCAGTTTCCTTCAACGCCACAGGAATGGCAGACTGTGGCATCCCATTTTGCCAGCCGTTGGGACTTTCCCAATTGTGGAGGGGCTATAGATGGGAAACATGTCCACATTGTGCCACCACCCCATTCGGGGTCATACTATTTCAATTATAAAGGGTTCCACAGTATTGTTTTAATGGCGGTGGTGTCTGCACACTATGAATTTTTATATGTGGACGTGGGGAAGAATGGCCGGATGTCGGATGGAGGAGTATTTGCCCAGACGGAGTTCTGCCAGCGTCTCCAGAGTGGTGGCCTGGGATTGCCACCTGATGCGGATAATGTGGAAGGACTCCCCTTTGTCTTCATTGCCGATGAAGCCTTCGCTCTGAGCAAGCACCTCATGAGGCCATTCCCCCAAAGAACCCTCACCCCGGAGAGGAGGGTTTTTAATTTCCGGCTGGCCAGAGCTAGAAGAGTGGTTGAGAATGCGTTTGGAATTCTGGCCAGCCGGTTCCGCCTGTTTCAAACAGCCATTAATTTGGCGGAATACAAACTTAATTTTATCATTTTATCGTGCTGCATTCTGCACAACTTTTTAAACAAACATTCTCAGAATTATATAGGCACAGTTGGGCCTGAGGCCGGACTTATAGATGCCAACCTTACGGGCCTGGATAATGTCCGTACTGGCTTGGCCCCCCAAAGTGCCCGTCAAGTTAGACAGCAATATGTTGATTATTTTATGGGTAGGGGGGCCATTGCAATGGGCCATGATATTTAATTTTTTAAAATAAAAAAAATATGGATGAAATCTTGAATTATATTTATTGCTTGCCTTTCTTTTGGGCTTTCTCCTAGGTTATGGTCGAGCAGTTGTAGTGCCAACTGTATTTTCATTTTAAATGTCTAACTAAAAACTCCATTGCCACTGTAAACAACTTTTTGACAATTATAACCAAACTGATACTGAGCATTGAAATAACAAACCACACATTTATTTAATTCCTATAAGGAGATGTTTTTATTAATGGTTGTTATGCATTCAGTTCTGCATTTAGTATAAAATGTTCATAGACAAAAATATACTGATATCTTAATAATTTCTAAAAATATAATTATATTTAAATATTTAGACATAATCCACAAAAAAATATTTTAGGCTTTTTGATTTTCGCAAACAGGCTTTTTATTTTTTTTTTTGGGGGTTTTTAAAATCAATTTTTTAATTTTTTTGGGTTTTTAAAATCAATTTTTTTTTTTTTTTGGTTTTTAAAATCAATTTTTTTTTTTTTGGTTTTTAAAATCAATTTTTTTATTTTTTTTGGTTTTTAAAATCAATTTTTTTATTTTTTTTGGTTTTTAAAATCAATTTTTTTATTTTTTTTGGTTTTTAAAATCAATTTTTTTTTTTTTTTGGTTTTTAAAATCAATTTTTTTCTTTTTTTGGGTTTTAATATCAATTTTTTTTTTATTTTTTTAATAAAAATATTTTTTTTTTTTTTTGGTTGTTGTTTTTTTGAAAATCAAGTTTTATTTTTTTGTGGATTTGGAATGTATTTTAAAGAAACAGCCCTCCTTTTTAAAATTAGGTTAAACAGCCATTTATGTTCAGCCAAAAAAATAAAGAGAAGGCCCAGAATGGGGTCAGCAAAACAGGAAATGAAGGACATGATCGATGTTTTGGGGTTTCAAAAAGGGCATTTAGATTCGACCCAAAACATCAATCATGTCCTTCATTTCCTGCTGCATACGATCCAGCCGATTCCGCATTTCATCCATGTCCTTATTCCAGACCATTATTTGACCAATTAGCCGTTGGGCACTTTCAGAAGTGAAATAGTCACTTTGTGTACCTAAAGTGGAATAAAACCAAAAAATGTATTTAGAAATATGCACACATACATAGTTTACCTTACCATAATAAAGCTGTTGTCTCAGACACTGACCTGGTGGGGTGCCCATGTAGCCTAATTCCTCCACATCCTCGGGGGTGGCACTGTTGCTTGAATCAAGCACAACCAGATCCCCTAAAATAGAGTAGAAAAATTACATTAAACAAAAGGCAGCCATGCATAGATTACCGTAAGCTGGTGTGTCAGACACTCACCTGGTGGGGTGCCCATGTCGCCCACCTCTCCTTCCTCCACATCCTCAGTGGGGCTTGGGCTGATTTCCCAATCATGTTTGGCTTGGGGTGGACTGTCTTCTTTTTGGCTGAGTGATTTTTCCCCTATGTGAAACAAAAAATTATTAATCTACTTAGCACACAGATATTTTAGTACATAGTCATTTTCTAACATTTGTAGTGAAGTGGTTTGTGTAGAGTTCCTATTTTACCTCAATATTTAAAATTATAAAGACATATCGGATAGATAGATATCTAGATATCAATATCTCAAAATAAAGTTAATAATCTTTTGATCTCTCTCTCTCTCTCTCTATATGTGGAACAAAATCTATAAATATCTAACTAAATGTAAATAAAAAAAGATAACTTAAAATATTCCAAAAGAATGTTTTACATTTCTATATCTATCTATCTATATATCTAGATCTATATTTTTTTTGTTAGATATATATATATAAAATATATATATATATATCTAAAAATATATATATATATATATAAAAAAAATATATATATCTATATATATATATATCTATATATATATATATATATAGATATATATATATATATATATATATATATATATATATATATATATATATATATATATATATTTTGATAGATCTATCTATAGATATGTAACGAGGTTTTGTAAAAGATCGTTTGAAACGATGAACAAAAAAAACGTATAGGAAGGAAAAGCACATGGAGGTAATAAACACAAGAGAAAAACACGACAAGTACTTACTTTTTTTAAGCACTTTCCGGATCCGTCTATATTGATCCGGCTCCCTGAGTTTCAGGTCAGACCATCTTTTGCGAAGTTGATCTCGGGAGCGCTGTACCCCAAAAGAAGCCTGCAAAGTGGCTACGACCTTCGCCATTATTTTGGCCTTGCGCAAATTTGGCCGTGCGTACGGCCCATACTTCCCATCATAGTCGTCTTTGTGAAGAATGGCCACCATCTCCACCATTTCTTTAAAACTCATATTGGAGGCCTTAAATCTAGGCCTCACAGATTTTGTGGACGTTCCAGCCTCCGGGCTTTTTCCACTACCTGAGGACATGTCAGGTGTCTCCGCCATTATTTACCCCACTACGCGCCGTAACTAAAAATGGGCGGAGAACATGAGTTAAAATCGAACGTCAGGGGCGGGCGACGCAGGCGGAGTTTCACACATGCGTAGTGTATAAAGAGGGGCCTTGCGCACGTGTCGTACGTACGTTCTGTGCGTCGAATTAGGGGGCGGAGAACATGAGTTAATTTCGAACGTCAGGGGCGGGCGACGCAGGCGGAGTTTCACACATGCGTAGTGTATAAAGAGGGGCCTTGCGCACATGTCGTACGTACGTTCTGTGCGTCGAATTAGGGGGCGGAGAACATGAGTTAATTTCGAACGTCAGGGGCGGGCGACGCAGGCGGAGTTTCACACATGCGTAGTGTATAAAGAGGGGCCTTGCGCACGTGTCGTACGTACGTTCTGTGCGTAGGTGATAGTGGACCAGGACGTTACAAAACGAAGGTAATTTTAATTTTAAATTTCTTTGTTTTTTTGGGGGGGGGTTTTATGGTCATGACTTTGTAGCAAGCGGCCTATATGGCTTGATAGATTGATGAGGCCTACATAGGGAGAAGATGATGAGGGGTTAGCAGAAACCTATAATAAGTGTTTTTGGTCTTGTGACTTTCTCTTTTCCAGATATAATGAATCCCCTATTTAAGGATCCAGAGTTCCTTACAGCTTTTATTTCAAAATATCGAGAGATGAGGAATTTGTGGGAGGTGAAACACCCTCAGTATTATGCCAAGCATGTGAGGAAGTCAACGCTGGAGAGACTTCTGTCCTTTGTCCAGGCGACCATCCCGGGAGCAACAATGGAGACAGTGCTCAAGAAAATTGGGGTCTTGAGGAACATGTATAAAAGGGAGCATAGGAAGATCCAGGAATCAAGGAGATCAGGAGCATCAGCAGATGATGTTTATGTACCCAGGCTGTGGTACTACAATCAACTCCGTTTTCTTGATGACCAGAATGAAGCCAGGGCATCACTTTCAACCCTTCCCTCCACCCTTCCCTCCACCCCAGCAGAGGCTGATGAGGAGCAAGCTGGGTCTTCCATCCTGGATGAACCGGATATGACCATCTGGAGTCAGGTAAATTATTTTAACAAATATTTACTGTACTAATATTAATGATGTTAACTGGATGTTATAATTGTCTAAAATAATTTTGCACTCCAAATTGTGTATACATATCAAATGACAGTAGTGGCTAAATATGTTTGGCACCTGCTTGAAATAATTAGGGTGTCTGATTAGACTCTTTTATTAAAGAGATGTATTCACATTGAATTTGCTAGTCATGAGAAGCAAACTGTGTGTCATTGATGAACCCAAAAAAAGAAACTAAAACTATTGTCCTTTTTTTATACACAGGATGAGTCCATCCAGGAGGAATGTGGGGAAAGTGGCAGGCAGGAGGAGACCGGGCCCATGGACAGCCTGGAGGAGGCCGGATTCACCATCATCCTGGAGGAGGCTGGGCCCAGTGTCAGGCAGGAGGTGGCTGCTCCCAGTGAGGTGGCGGGGCCAAGTGAGGTGGCTGGGCCAAGTGAGGTGGCTGGGCCCAGTAGGAGCCTGACCCAATCCCAAGTGCCTCCCCTCCACCTTCCCAAAAAAAGGGCCAGGAAGGGGATGGTCACACAGGACGCATCCCTGCGCCTCATGCAAGAGGCCACCCGTTTTTTAACGAGCCCCCCCGAAGCGGAAGAATCCTATGGCTGCTACTTAGCCAGCAGGCTTCTTCAGATGGATTGGGAGCAGCGCCTCATTTGTGAGCGACTATTTGGGGAAACAATCCATAAGGGGCTGCAGGGCACGCTAACACAAAACACCCAACTACATGAGGCAGCCCCCCCTCCTCCTCCTCCTCCTCCTCCTCCTCCTCCTCCTGCCACAACTGAAACACCAGAGCCACAGCCTCAAAAGAAGGCTACAGGGAAGGCTGCAGGGAAGGCTGCAGGGCAGCGTGGAGGAAAGGCTGCAGGGAAGAGAAGAAAGTGATGACCTGGGTTCAGTCTGGTCTGACAGAAGACGCAGGCTGTTGTAGGACCACAGTCTGGGGACATCTAGATCATCTGCTGGTGCTGTTGATCTCTGGGATTCTTGGACCAGATTGTGCTCCCTCTTATATGGACTCCGCAAGATCCCAATTTTCTTGTACACCGACTTTTTCCAGCGTTGACTTCCTCTTTATTTTATTTTGACCATGAATAAATGGATCTTTTTTGAGTTTAGCAAAAGACTTTATGTGTTTTCTTTTAAATCATTGATTTTACACACAATGTTAAATTAACAAGGGACAACAATCTCATTGAGTTTGAAAAAAACACACCAAAAATACATTACTAATGTTAATAATGTTCAAGTGGTAAGTCTTGAAAATAAAAAAATCTACATAACCAAAAACGGTGCTTTGGGTTAACTTTATCTAAAAACTAAAAAATAATCACTAGAAAAAAAAAAAATAGAATAATGGGTTCTTTGTGGTAACTTTACAAACCTAAAAAAAAAATAAAATAAGGGAAAAAGTATTATTAGTATGGAAACATTGTTTTTAAAAAGCATACTATATCATTCATGAGATCAAAGAGAAAAAGAATCCAGAAATCAGTTCGGGAGAACTCTGATTATGAACAGCAAAACACCTTCGTTCTTTAGAGCATTCGTAAAGAAGAAATAAAATGCGCTGCATTCAACGATCACAGATTTTGCAGCGTGATGAATGTGCTACCTACAATACGAACACTAGTTTTACTAGACCGAGTGCTTCCGTTTAGTTTTTGCTTATGAGCATGCGTCGTTTTTTTGTCCGTAGGACTAGCATACAGACGAGCGGACTTCGGGGTCCGTCGTAGTTACGACGTAAAGATTTGAAGCATGTTTCAAATCTAAAGTACGTCGGATTTGAGGCTAAAAAAGTACGTTGAAAGTCCGGAGAAGCCCACACACGATCGGATTACCAGCCAGCTTTAGTCCGTCAGCGTCCGTTGGACTTTTGTAGCTGAAAAGTCCGACCGTGTGTACGCGGCATAAAGTTCCTGCTTAATGATCAGTAAATACTTGCATACAATTGTCCTTTTTTTTTTTTCCTCCAAACAATACCAGCATCTGGTGTACGTGTATACGTATGTCCTCACAAACAGTTTTTTGGATTTTGTGATACTGGTTTGAACGCAATGCATGTTTATATACAAGTGTGAATATCTCCATTGAAAACTATGCAGCTGCATTCAGATCTGTAAATGCATTTTTTTACAGTCATGTGAATGAAGCCTAAGAGCACTGTTTAGAGGCATAACAAAACGCGCCAAAGCTCCATTTAGAGGGGGCTTATAAACATAATCCATGCATGCGCAAGAGCATAAATTTATTTCGGAGCCAGAATAAATGAATATTCTGGCCAGTAGAATGCATTTACGCTCAGCGCCATACGTGAATAAATATGTACATATTTGCATAAATTAAAGACATTTTTTTTCTGCCAAGTTTTGGCAAAAACAAAAACAGCATATTTGGAGCATAAATTCATACACCCATGTGCATGGGGCCAAAGATTAACTTGCATCTAAACTCCAAAACAAAAATGTAATATATTGTAGCTTACCAGTTCTTAGGTGTGGTGGTTGCATTAAGATTTTTTTAGGCTTTATTTTCACCTGGTGATCCTACCAATAACATAGTTTTTTCCCTAAGACTTTACTGTGCTGTCTCTGTGGAGGTGTTATCATCCCAGCACAGGAAGTATGTTAGGACTTCAAAAGGGAATTTAGAATCTAACTTGGTTTCTGGTAGGATCAACAGGTATTTTTTGCACTTTTAGAACAGATATAACAAAACACTTTCCATGCAATATTTACTGAAACAAAACGGAGCAAATAAGAGAATTCAATTGTTAAATCAATTTTAAATGTTATTTAAATCTGAAGAAAACCCCCATTCAACTTACTTCCCATATTCAAAAATATATATTACTGTATCCAGCAGAATTTTACCAAGCAATATTTACTATATTAACCTTAGTTAAATGTAGAGCTAACTACTTGCTTAGATTTACTGGTTCAACAGCATATTAAGCTTGGAAGTCCTATTAAAATGCTAACAACTATTAGGGTCCATTCAGACCAAAACACAGTACACTGCAACATAAATGCTGTCACATGTTGCGGCGCACCGCGTTAGACAGCTTGTTCAAAATACTTGGGCCGAAATATGCACCGGCATATGAGAATCTGGGGTAGGCTGCATTTTTTCATAGCGCAATAATTAGGACACCTTGTGTTGCAGCACATGTGCTTTTTAAAAGTGCGTTGGGGTACCACTACCAAATAATGGCAACGGAGCTCACCATTGCACAGAATGCACATTAGAATGCATTGCAGTAATACAATTGTTTTGCATACATTACAGAGGGGACTGGAAAGCAGGGGATGGGGGTATGGATGAGGAAGAGGAAATGCGGGTAGCGCTTCAAGGGGAGGCAGAAGAGAATTGGTGTCTGCAGAAAGACACTACAGCTTGCCCTCCTGCTCAGAAGGTGCCTGTGCCCCCTTTTGAACTAATGGGGCCTGGGCCCAGTACAGGAGGGCTGGCTGTATTGCTTTAGCAATTGCCCTGTCAAGGGGCAGTAAGACTTAATAATTAGATCTAATCAGGCAACATCAATAGGAGACCTAACTGTGCTTCTTAGCTGCTCAAATCATGAATGTCACATTTAGTTTGCATTATGTGCTGTTGTTCCACACAAACAAAAAGTGAGGTTGTGGCAACGCTTTCTCCATCCTAAAGAACATCCTGGGCAAATCTGCAAATTGCTTGTGTTTCCTCTTAGTCATAGTAGGACACCTGCAGAATCTACATTTGCCAAAAAAAGTGATAAAGTTTTGCATCCGCAACAGCAAATTTAATTGTCATGAACGTTAAACTCTAGCATCCAGAATATTGAAAGTGACTGCATAACCCCTTCCTAAAATTAGCCAATGCAACCCTGTTGTGACTATTTATGTAGAACAATATCAATATATCACATCATTTTATAAGGGGATATAAGATGGGAGCTTTTATCAATCGCTTAGATCCAAGTTAGGAAAAATTCCAAAACCAATACTTTTTTAGCTAGCTATTTTCCTAGAAACAGTCAAACTCCCAGCAACATCAATGAAAGACTCTTGTTTTTAAGTAATGGGACTTGGCAACAATTCTGTGCAGCTTCACTATGTGCTCTCATGCTGCTGAACTGATATACCTTAAAGAATATAACCTTTTTAAGGTTTTCCGTAGAGAAGCATATCTTCTTGAACTCTGTGTGCTATCAAAGCATCAATCTGCTTTCTTCTTTAGTTCTCCAATCACTCAACTTTAGTAGCTATAGTCTGCATAGCGATGCAAAGAAAATTGGGCTTGGCTTAGGGGCATAGTTAAAAATGCTCTAGCATCAGTGCAATAAAAAAACGACACAGCATTGGTGGTTTTTGGGAGGAAAAATACCCCATTGTCCTTGGAATGGAACAGCTTTTGTCCAACGGTCACCAACCTTTAATTTGTATGGTGGAATAATATGTCCTGAAGCCCAGGATCCTATTCATTTACCAGGACAATACCACAGAACAGTTGGAGGACAGGAGTACCTTTATTTAACATGAAACTGTAATATGTACTGTTAATGAATTATTATGGCCGACAGGCCTGACTTAGAACTGATTTTGGAGGATAATCTTTAACAGATTTATACACTGTGGTGTCATCCTTTAGGACCTTTGTATTGCTTGGGAACAAAATGCATACACTGACCACAATAACCTCATACTTGTTTTGGGCCTTATATTCAGAATCTGTGTCCATTTTCCTGTCCTTTCCGCTTACTGAAGTTAGCAGATGTTTTTATGCCACTGTTTCCCAAACTTGGCCTGAAGTCCCACCAGCACTTTGTTTTGTGGATGTCTACACGTCACATCCACATCACATTTCGGGGGCAGCAATCACAGACATCCCAACCTGCAAAAAACTCATTTCAGGGAGGTGGCAAACCCATTTCAGGGAGGTGGCGCCACGCGGCGGTTCGCGCAACCCCCCCCCCACCATCAGAGTCTGACGAGTTCCCCTTTACATCAAAGGAGTGCAAACAACAAATGGGCTCAGCCAACCTGCCAACAGACATTGGGAAGGGTCAGTGTGATCTGGATGCATACAGAGAAATGGGGAAATCACCTGAAATTTAAACCCCCTTTTGATCAGTGTCCCCCTGCCCCCCCCCAGACAAGGTTACCTGGGAGAATATTTGACCAGTCAGGATTTCCCACCAAATTATTTCACCTGCCTCCCAGGTACCAGCACTTGCTGCCTGCACGGTCACCAGGCTTTGTGTGGAAGCACACAGAGCGCCAGCCAGGAACACAGTGCTGCCAGAGAAGACATTGTAGTGTATAACAGTAATGAATGCCATCCTCACACTCATCAGCTCTCTCTCACTCGCTCCAGGACTCACTCCTCCCTCTGTTGAATCCGACACAAGCTCCCTCCACACAGCTGCTGCTCACCTCCCATTGGCTGTCCCGGCTTCTTAACACCCTCTGAGCTGGACTGGTGGAGGGCGGGGCGCTCAGTGATTGGGGGAGCTGGAGGGTTACGAGAGGAGGGGGGAGTAACAGTCTGGGACACATAGGAAGTCCCGTGCTGCACCTACTTTGATACAATCGATCCCCATATCGATGCCACTGCCTCTCCTGGCTGGGAAAAGGGGGAAGCTCGGGCTGCTGCGGCTAACAGCCGGGAGATCATACCGCACTCACGGGTGTCCATGAGCCCGCTGTCAAATGCGGGAGACTCCCGCGAGTTGCAGGAGACTTGAGATGTCTGCAATCACGCCACCCACACAAACTTTGACTACTGCTGGGATTTGAGGACAAGTCTAGGAAACAATGCTGATGCAACAGTTTATTTAATGCTCCCAGCAGGTGCATCTGTTAGTGAAGGTAATAGTTTTTTGGTCCAAATGAACTATTTTAACCACTTCATCCCCAGAAGATTTGGCTGCTCAATGTCCAGGCCATTTTTTGCAATACGGTCATGCTGTACCCAAATAAAATTGATGTCCTTTTTTCCCACGAATAGAGCTTTCTTTTGGTGGTATTTGATCATCTCTGCGGTTTTTATTTTTTGCTCTATAAACAAAAAAGAGCGAAAATTTTGAAAAAACCCCACAATATTTGTGTTATATACCGTATATATTTGTACTTTTTGCTATAATAAACATCCCAATTTTTTTTTAAAAAGGCTAATTTTTTCCTCGGTTTAGGCTGATGTGTATTCTTCTACATATTTTTGCGAATAAAAATCGCAATAAGCATATATTGATTGGTTTGTGCAAAAGTTATATTGTCTACAAAATAGGGGGAAAATTTTTGGCATTTTTATTATTTTTTTTTTTTTACTAGTTTACTAGTAATGATCAGCAATTTTTATCGGGACTGCAACATTATAGCGGACAGATCGGACACTTTTGACACATTTTTGGAACCAATGACAATTATACAGCAATCAGTGCTATAAAAATACACTGATTACTGTCTAAATGTCACTGGCAGGGAAAGGGTTAACACTAGGGGAAGATCAAGAGGTTAACTATGTTTCCTAGTGTGTGTTCTAACTGTAGGGGGATGGGATTGACTAGAGGAAATGACAGATTGTTCTTTCTAGCTAGTAGGAACTCATGATCTCTCTCTCCTCTACTCACAGAACAGGGATTTGTGTGTTCACACACACACACACACACACACACACACACACACGTCCCTGTTCTGGCTCTCATGCCCATGATCTCGCTTAAAGGGACCGACGTACAGCTTCGACGGTTCACGATATCGTGCTGACCTGCCACAGTATAATGACGGCTGCTGGTCGGCAAGTGGTCAAAATGACAAAAAGCTGACATTAGGTTTTCAACTTCAATTTAGCTCATGGTGGTACACCACATCCCAGGAAGCATATTACCTAAGGCTTCTTTCAGATTTGCAGTACTTCTTATCAGGGTAAACGGCTGAAAAGCATTCAGAAGACACTACAGCCACCTCCGCAATGATTTTGTGTTTTTTTTTGTT
This sequence comes from Lithobates clamitans, assembly GCA_037952925.1. NCBI lineage: Eukaryota > Metazoa > Chordata > Amphibia > Anura > Ranidae > Lithobates > Lithobates clamitans. The sequence goes on along the minus strand of JBBGZY010000667.1, from coordinate 4,355,980 downwards.
TGTTTTTCTTTTCTTTTAATTGCTGAATGGCAATTTTACATTGTGGGACTGCACTGCAATTAAGAGCCTGAGTTTTGTGGTGTGGACCTACCTACTCAGTAGGTGAGTTTGACAGGCAGTGCCACCTGTCAAACTCTGCATCGCAAGTTAAAAATTTGCTGCAGTGAAGTGAAGCATCACGGCAGTGGCATGTGTACAGCCCTGTCCAGCTGTATTGTTACAATTCAGGTGGGCGGCTGGGGGGTGGTAAAACGGCAGCTCACTCAACTGTTTTTAACGTTCTCTCGCAACCCGTCTGAAAATGCCTTAAGAGAATCACAGAGTGCTGACTCCTCTAACTAGTGTCTGTGAGTTTATTAAAGGGTAACTCCGCTTTCATCGGAAAAAAATAATAAATAAAAAAAATAATATAGCATATACAATTGCGACATAAGTCATATTGTAAGTGAATGTTATTAAAAATTACCTTTCCTTTTCAATCTGTGGCACTGTAGTTTTCTGTAAAATGTAATGCAATAAGGCTCCCTAAAGGTGTCCTGTACACAGAATGTGTACAGAACACCCCCCAGAAACATAATGTCCTGCTCTTGTGATTGGCTTACTGATTTTCCCACAAGTCTGCACTAAGATACAAGTCAGATTTCAGGCATCCCCTGTAACAAAAATGTAATTTTTGGTGAGATACACCTCATAGGAAATCACGTCTTAAGGGATGCAGACCCTGCAATATTCCTCATTAGATCCCTGCAGGCGCAGCAGCTGATTGATAATTTTGAAACCACTCCTATTAGATTCTCTTTCCACATGGACACAGACAAACACACAGTGATTTCTTCAGAATAACAAAAGGTAGGAATCTGCAAAAAAGTTTGTTAAAATCCTTATAATGTACATAGATCACCCAGAGGGGAATGTTTTTTTTTTCCTCAACAAAAGTGGAGTTACACTTTAAGTACTTGGGTTAGCATCCTTTTAGGTTTAGCTGAATGGATGATGAAACAGTTATGGTAGGTAACTGTTCCAGCGGTGGAGTTGCAATATGACAGTTACTATGGTTTGCAAAGTAACCAAGAAATCAACTGTAGATCTATAGGACTGCTGTGGAAATACCATGTCACTGAGACCCTAGTCTAGTTGCTAATTTTGTTACTGGCATAACTGTCTACCTAGAAGATTCATTTTGAAACAAAGTGGAAATGAAAGTAGTAGTTTGTGGTTAAAATATGTAACACCACCTGCTTTCATTTACTAGGAAACAATTAGAATGTTGTATATGTTACTAAAGTCAGGGGCATATATAGGTTGCATATTAAAAAAAAAAACGTTTGGGAAGTTCTGAACACTTAACAGACATTATAGGATAAAATACATTCAAGTAAGAACAGAAACATGTTGAATACACAGTTTTTTTTTTGTAGATCATAGAGTGATTTTAGGTAGCAAGTAAAACTGCAAGTAAAATGTGGTCAACATACATTATGTAGTCTAAATGGCTGCATTCACGTATGTGCTTTGTAATAATGTTCAGTAAAAGCACATGTTAATGCATGAGTATATTGGGATACCCTTCTGTTTATTTTGAATTGCATCCCAAGCAAAGAAAAGGGTGCAATGCAGTGTGGTCAAAATAAATGGCTGCCTTAACACAGCACTACATTGTTTGAGAAAACTTGTTATAACTTGTGTGCCACAATGGGGGGCATGACTTCCGCTGACACGATTGGATGTGAATAGCGGGAGCTCCAAGATCAGCCTGAGAATCCGTCAGGATCCTGAATAACCCGGAAACGAATGCTCTCGGCGGCGGGAGGAACAGCAAACACTCGGCAGTGGACTTTGCAAGGAATTTGCAAGGACAGACAAGCAGGACGGTGGTCGAAGCCTCCCACAGACACGGAGTGGCGGACCACCAGCTATGAAAAGCCCAGAAGCCCTGCGTGCCCCAGCCTGAAAAGCCTGAAAAGTATGAAAAGAAGGAGAAGCAGCCCAAGCTGTCACTGGAACAGATGAACTCACAGCTAATGGAAGCCATCCAGCTAAGTAATGCAGCCCTGACAGGTAAAATGGATGAAATTAAAATTGATATTGGACTGATCAGGCAAGATATGCATAGCATGAGAGATAGGATGGCAGAGGTGGAAAACAGGATATCTTTATTGGAGGATGCTGTTAATCCTATACCTAAAAAAAATAACAATAGCAGAAAAACAGATTGCTATATTGCAACAAAAAACAGATGATTTTGAGAATCGGATGGGCCGCAACAATTTAGGAATAGTTGGATTGCCAGAGAAAATGGAGGGGTTTAATCCAGGGGACTTTATAGAGAAATGGTTGAAAAACATGTTCCCAGTTATGGAGGCATTTGCAGTTGAGAGGGCACACAGGGTGCCTGCAACAACGCCAAAACCAGGGTTCCCCCCCGACCTTTGCTAGCATGCATGTTGAACTGCAGAGATAGAGACATAATTCTGCGGAAGGCAAGACAAAAAGGAGAAATTCACTGTGAAAATAGTAAAGTGTCAATATTTCCAGATTTTTCTTTAGAGTTACAAAAGCAAAGAGCAACGTTTTTTTGAGATAAAAATAAAACTGAGAGAAGCAGGAATTGAATACTTTATGGCATATCCAGCACGTCTGAGAGTGGGGGAAGGGGGAAAGACTATGTATTTTAGTACACCGGAACAAGCTAGAGAATGGATGCGGACTATTAAACCTACACCTAGATAAGGGGAAATGTGGGCTTCTGAGGAAAAACTTCCAGATAAAGACGCTACTGAGAGGACTAATTTATATTGGAAGTAGGGGTGGGGGAGGTAGGAGGGGAGAAAGGGAAAAGTTATTTTTTCTTTTTTTTTTTTGAAGTGAAGTGGGTTTTTTTTTTTTGCTTGTCTTTTTTTGCTTTTTGCTTTTGCTGTGAAGGGTATGGATATATTGCACTGGAAAAAAAAAAAGAACCGCGAGTACACTGATTGAGCATGATTTTGATAAGTGTTAAATAGATATTATGATTATATAAGGAGTACACGTAAGTATTGGATATAATAAGGTTGGGGGGGGGGGGGGGGAGTGGGAAAAGTGGGGAGTTGAACACAAGAGGAAGGAATAATGGAAACACCGTAAACACAAGAAGACACGTATGAGGGAGGGGAAATTAGGTGACACATTTGGGGTTTTTTTTGTCCTTTTCTCTCATTCTCTTTTTGCCCTATGCTCCCCCTCTGCCTGCCTTTGCCCCACTATTCTTAGGAAGATGGGGTGGGTCGGGAAGCAGAAAGGCTGAAATTGATACGAATTACCTACATAGGAGCAGATGCAGTATGTCGGTAATGCCCTAAAAAATTTTTTGTGTAAGGAAGTTGAATGGATGAGGGGGGAGGGGGAGGGGAGAAGAGAATGTAAAGAGGAGAATGGTCACAAGTAGGGATGAGCTTCGTGTTCGAGTCGAACCCATGTTCGACTCGGACATCGGCTGTTCGCCCGTTCGCCGAATTGCGAACGATATGGGCCATTCGCGCCAAATTCGTGTGGCGCGTCACGGCCCATAATTCACTGCGGCATCGCAGTGCATTGCTGGCTGATGATTGGCCAAGCATGCACTATGACCCGCATGCTTGGCCAATCACAGCGCCGTCAGTAGAGAGAGCTGTAATTGGCCAAAGCCAGGGTGGCTTTGGGCAATTATGGCTCAGGGGATTTAGTACACGCCCCACACTATATAAGGCCGCCTGCACGACGGCCCTGTGTAGTGTGTGTTCCGGTGTGCTAAGAGATAGAGAGAGAGAGAGACAGTGTCATTTGATTTGAGTTAGATAGATTAGGCAGAACAGTCAGTCAGTTAGCTGCACTTACAGTGTATTGTGTATATATATGCATCCCAGGTGTTGCATATATATATATACACTGTATTCAGTTTAGCTAGATCCGTTCCTGTTATCTTCTATCTAGACTATTTACATTTAGTGCAGTGCGTCCTGCTCACAGTGTTCAGCTAGATCCGTTCCTGCTATTTACATTTAGTGCAGTGCGTCCTGCTCACAGTGTTCAGCTAGATCTGTTCCTGCTATTTACATTTAGTGCAGTGCGTTCTGCTCACAGTGTTCAGCTAGATCCGTTCCTGCTATTTACATTTAGTGCAGTGCGTCCTGCTCACAGTGTTCAGCTAGATCCGTTCCTGCTATTTACATTTAGTGCAGTGCGTCCTGCTCACAGTGTTCAGCTAGATCCGTTCCTGCTATTTACATTTAGTGCAGTGCGTCCTGCTCACAGTGTTCAGCTAGATCTGTTCCTGCTATTTACATTTAGTGCAGTGCGTCCTGCTCACAGTGTTCAGCTAGATCCGTTCCTGCTATTTACATTTAGTGCAGTGCGTCCTGCTCACAGTGTTCAGCTAGATCCGTTCCTGTTATCTTCTAGACTATTTACATTTAGTGCAGTGCGTCCTGCTCACAGTGTTCAGCTATATCCGTTCCTGTTATTTACATTTAGTGCAGTGCGTCCTGCTCACAGTGTTCAGCTAGATCCGTTCCTGCTATTTACATTTAGTGCAGTGCGTCCTGCTCACAGTGTTCAGCTAGATCCGTTCCTGCTATTTACATTTAGTGCAGTGCGTCCTGCTCACAGTGTTCAGCTAGATCCGTTCCTGCTATTTACATTTAGTGCAGTGCGTCCTGCTCACAGTGTTCAGCTAGATCCGTTCCTGTTATCTTCAAGACTATTTACATTTAGTGCAGTGCGTCCTGCTCACAGTGTTCAGCTAGATCCGTTCCTGCTATTTACATTTAGTGCAGTGCGTCCTGCTCACAGTGTTCAGCTAGATCCGTTCCTGCTATTTACATTTAGTGCAGTGCGTCCTGCTCACAGTGTTCAGCTAGATCCGTTCCTGTTATCTTCTAGACTATTTACATTTAGTGCAGTGCGTCCTGCTCACAGTGTTCAGCTAGATCCGTTCCTGCTATTTACATTTAGTGCAGTGCGTCCTGCTCACAGTGTTCAGCTAGATCCGTTCCTGCCATTTACATTTAGTGCAGTGCGTCCTGCTCACAGTGTTCAGCTAGATCCGATTTAGTGCAGTGTGTCCTGCTCACAGTGTTCAGCTAGATCCGTTCCTGTTATTTACATTTAGTGCAGTGCGTCCTGCTCACAGTGTTCAGCTAGATCCGTTCCTGCCATTTACATTTAGTGCAGTGCGTCCTGCTCACAGTGTTCAGCTAGATCCGTTCCTGCTATTTACATTTAGTGCAGTGCGTCCTGCTCACAGTGTTCAGCTAGATCCGTTCCTGTTATCTTCCTACTGACAGGCAGGCTTGTCTGGTTACAGAATATAAAGCTACCTGAAGAAAATTACAGGTGTTCTATTTGATCCTATTAGTACCACGGTCAGGCAGCTAGACTATTTACATTTAGTACAGTGCGTCCTGCTCACAATGTTCAGCTAGATCCGTTCCTGTTATCTTCCTACTGACAGGCAGGCTTGTCTGGTTACAGTATATAAAGCTACCTGAAGAAAATTACAGGTGTTCTATTTGATCCTATTAGTACCACGGTCAGGCAGCTAGACTATTTACATTTAGTACAGTGCGTCCTGCTCACAGTGTTCAGCTAGATCCGTTCCTGTTATCTTCCTACTGACAGGCCGGCTTGTCTGGTTACAGTATATAAAGCTACCTGAAGAAAATTACAGGTGTTCTATTTGATCCTATTAGTACCACGGTCAGGCAGCTAGACTATTTACATTTAGTACAGTGCGTCCTGCTCACAGTGTTCAGTTAGATCCGTTCCTGTTATCTTCCTACTGACAGGCAGGCTTGTCTGGTTACAGTATACCTGAAGAAAATTACAGGTGTTCTATCCCAGCTTAGTGCAGCTACAGGCCATTAGTATGTCTGGAAGGCCAAGAAGGAGAGGCAGACAGTCACAAGCCAATAAGAGAGGGCAAGCAGGCTCTGTGTCTAGTGCTGGTCGTGGAGACAGTGCATCCTCATCAGCACGTGGCCATGGGACACGCTTGGCCTTTTTTTCGGCAGCTGGCCGTGTTGAGCCGCAACATGTGGAAGACTTGGTCGAGTGGATGACCAAGCCGTCCTCATCCTCCTCATCCTCTCTCACCCATGCCCAGGGTGCTTTGTCTGGCAAAGCAGCGGCCTCTTCCCTCAGCTCAATGTCATCAGTGACTCCTTCCCTAGCTCCACCATGTCCTCATGAGGATTCCCTCGAACTGTTTGACCACAGTGTTGGGTACATGCTCCAGGAGGATGCCCAGCGTTTGGAAGGCTCTGATGATGATACTGAGCTCAATGAAGGCAGTAACATGAGCACGGACAGAGGGGGTGCCCAAGAAGGACAGCAATCTGGCAGTCATGCTCCCCCTGCTGCAGCATACTGCCAGGTTTGCTCCAGTGATGAGGAGGGAGGGGATGATGAGGTCACTGACTCAACGTGGGTGCCTGATAGGAGAGAGGAGGAGGAGGAGGCGGCACATCACCAACGAGGCAGGATGCCCTCCAGGGGCCAGCCTAAGGACAGCACATTGACTGCATCACACCCCAAAGCTCCACATGTGCAGGGCGCTGCAGTCTCTGCGCGTTATTCAAAAAGTTCTTTGGTGTGGGCCTTTTTTGAGACGAGTGCATCAGATCGCACCGCTGCTATTTGCAACATATGTCTCAAGCGTATCTCGCGTGGCCAAAACATCTCCCGCTTGGGTACCACATGCTTGACCAGACATATGTTGACCTGCCATGCAGTTCGTTGGCAAGCGTATCTAAAAGACCCACACCAAAGAACAAAGAGGATCTCTCCTTGCTCCTCATCAGCTGAGATTTCCAACCCCACTAGACCTTCAGTCCTCTCTGAGACCTGCAGTGAGAGGAATGAAGGTGTAGAATTAGGTGTGTCACAGCCAAGTACTTGTGGGCAATCTGCTTTTGGTACACCGACGTCAGATTGTACCAGGCAAATTTCCCTGCCCCAGCTGCTGCACCGCCGAAAGAAGTTTGCTCCCAACCATCCACATGCCCAGCGGTTGAATGCTAGCTTGGCAAAATTGCTAGCACTTCAACTGCTGCCTTTTCAGTTGGTAGACTCTGCCCCCTTCCGTGAGTTTGTGGAATGTGCGGTTCCTCAGTGGCAGGTACCCAAACGCCACTTTTTCTCACGGAAGGCGATTCCGGCTCTCTACCGGCATGTGGAAGGCAATGTCCATGCCTCGCTGGACAGGGCGGTCAGCGGTAAGGTGCATATTACCGCTGACTCATGGTCCAGCAGGCATGGACAGGGACGTTACCTAAGTTTCACGGCGCATTGGGTGACTCTGCTGGCAGCTGGGAAGGATGCAGGACAAGGTGCAGTAGTGTTGGAGGTTGTTCCGCCACCACGCCTCCAAAATGCTGATTGTGACACACCTCTCTCCTCCACCCCCTCCTCTTCTTCTTCCTCCATGGCCTCTTCCTCGGAACCAGCAGTGCTCCGTAGTCGTTCAAGGGGCTACGCAAGTACGCAGGCCAAAAGATGCCATGCGGTGCTTGAGCTGGTGTGCTTGGGGGACAGGAGCCACACTGGGGCAGAGGTTCTGTCAGCTCTGCAGGGGCAGGTTCAGAGGTGGTTGACGCCACGCCAACTTAAGGCAGGAATGGTGGTTTGCGACAATGGCACCAACCTCCTCTCTGCCCTCCAACAGGGACAAATGACCCATGTGCCCTGTTTGGCTCACGTCCTTAACTTGGTGGTGCAGCGGTTCTTGGGCAGGTACCCGGGCTTACAGGATGTCCTGAGGCAGGCCAGGAAAGTCTGTGTGCATTTCCGCCGGTCATATAATGCCAGTGCTCGGCTGACGGACCTCCAAAAGGAGTTTAACCTGCCCAAGAACCGCCTAATCTGTGACATGCCCACCAGGTGGAACTCAACGTTGGCCATGCTGCAGCGGCTGCACACGCAGCAGAGGGCCATCAATGAGTACCTGTGCGACTATGGCACCAGGACAGGTCAGGGGAGCTTGGTTTTTTTTCCCCACGCCAGTGGGCCATGATCAGGGATGCATGCACTGTCCTGTCACCATTCGAGGAGGCCACGAGGATGGTGAGCACTGACAGTGCATGCATCAATGACACTGTCCCCCTTGTCCACCTGTTGGAGCACACGCTGCATGGAATAATGGACAGGGCACTTGAGGCAGAACAGAGGCAGGAAGAGGAGAAATTCCTTAGCTCTCAAGGCCCCCTTTATCCAGACAGTGTTCCTGCGTGCCCGCCGATCACACAGGAAGAGGACGAGGAGGAGGAGGAGGAGGAGGAGGAGGAAGATTGTGTCAGTATGGAGGTGGAGCCTGGCACTCAGCATCAGCAGCAGTCTTTAAGGGATCAGTCCCAAGGAACACATGGACTTGTACATGGCTGGGAGGAGGTGGCTGCGGACGTTGTTGTCCTTAGTGACCCAGAGGACTCCGGACCGAACGCCTCAGCAAACCTACGCTGCATGGCCTCCCTGATCCTGCAAAGCCTGCGTAAGGATCCTCGTATTCGTGGTATCAAGGAGAAGGACCAATACTGGCTGGCAACCCTCCTTGATCCACGTTACAAGGGTAAGGTTGCGGACCTTATCTTGCCATCGCAGAGGGAGCAGAGGATGAAACATCTTCGGGAGGCCTTGCAGAAAGGTCTGTGCAACGCATTCCCAGAGACTGGGAGGTTACAAACTCCTGTTTCTGGACAACGTGTTGCTGAGGCTTCGGTCAGTCAAAGAAGGAGCGGTGGAGAAGGTGGCCGTCTGACCGATGCGTTCAGACAATTTTTTGGTCCGCAGCCCCAAGGTATGATCGGTTCCAGCAACCATCGCCAGCGTCTGTTTTACATGGTGCAGGAATACCTAGGGGCAAGATCAGACTTAGACACCTTTCCCACCGAAAATCCTCTGGGTTACTGGGTCTTGAGGATGGATCACTGGCCAGAGCTTGCACAGTATGCAATTGAGCTACTGGCCTGTCCTGCATCCAGCGTTCTTTCGGAACGCACATTCAGTGCTGCTGGAGGCGTGGTAACCGATCACAGGGTGCGTCTGTCCACCGACTCGGTCGATCGGCTGACCTTCATAAAAATGAATCAGTCTTGGATCACCACCAGCTACCAAGCACCTGATGCTGATGTAACCGAATAATTTTTTTTGAAATCTCAGATCCCTTCAAAGACTGCCTATGCTGATGCTGAGTGACTATCCCTGAGTAATTATCCTCTTCCTCCTCAATCATCACGCTGATAGCTTGTAAGAACATTTTTGGTTCTGGGCGCCACCACCAGTGCCTAAGGCACAATTTTTCAGCCCCTGTTTAACAGGGGCGTGTAATTACAATTTTTGATGTAATACTTTGCAGCAGGGCTCGTTCCTGCATTCCAACTAGAGTGTCTGTGAGGGGTTGCAGTGTTGGGGCACCAGCACCAGTGCCTAAGGCCTAATTTTTCAGCTCCTGTTCAACAGGGGCATGTAATTACAATTCTTGATCTAATATTTCACAGCAGGGCCCTGTGAGGGCTTACAGTGTTGTGGCCACAGCAACACCTAAGGCCCAAATTTCTGCTGAGTATATAGGGCAGGACCCTACTTTCAAACATCTAACTTACAAACGACTCCTACTTGCAAACGGAAGGAGACAACAGGAAGTGAGATGAAATCTACCCCTAGGAAGGGAAATTCTCTCCTGTAAGAGTTAATATGGGAAAACAATTTCTCCTTTCCACTGATGCTTTCCAATCCTTGTTCCACAAAAAAACCCAAATTTTCAAAAAACATTTTTTATTGGGACAAAAAAGTGAGGTGAAATCTTCTGAAGAGGAGGAAAGACAGCAAAACAAATGTCACAGGGGTGATAACCCTTCCCTATGTTTTCCAAAAAGCTTAAAAAAGATTTTTTGGCTGGAGCTAAACACGTTAAAAATGTACCCGTTCAAAATTACAAACAGATTCTACTTAACAACAAACCTACAGTCCCTGTCTTGTTTGCACCGCCTGTATACTGCTGTTCAGAGTATATAGGGCCTGGTGGCCCCACACCTTTCCTTATTTTAATTTGGGTGCGGGGTTCCCCTTAATATCCATACAAGACCCAAAGGGCCTGGTAATGGACTGGGGGGTACCCATGCCGTTTGTCTCACTGATTTTCATCCATATTGCCATGACCCGACATGACATTAAACCCGCAAGCAGTTTTAAATGAGATTTTTTACCTTTAAAAATGACATTTGGTGCAGGGACTGTTCTAAACATGGGAAACACGCGTCACTTTACAGGCATACTATAGACACCCCCCAGGTACGATATTTAAAGGAATATTTCACTTTTTTTTTTTACTTTAAGCATCATTAAAATCACTGCTCCCGAAAAAACGGCCGTTTTTAAAAGTTTTTTTTGCATTGATACATGTCCCCTGGGGTAGGACCCGGGTCCCCAAACCCTTTTTAGGACAATACCATGCAAATTAGCCTTTAAAATGAGCACTTTTGATTTCGAACGTTCGAGTCCCATAGACGTCAATGGGGTTCTAACGTTCGTGCGAACTTTCGGTAAGTTCGCGGGTTCTGGTGCGAACCGAACCGGGGGGTGTTCGGCTCATCCCTAGTCACAAGATAAAAAGGAATCTGGTTTCTGGGTTAAGGAAGGGAAAAGTAGGAAATAAACATGAGTAATCAGTGCATTTTGTTTTCATGGAATGTGAGAGGTTTGGGTACACAATTAAAACGAATACAGGTCTTTACAGAAATTAGCAAGGTACAAGCTAAAATAATTTGCATCCAAGAGACACATTTAGTTAAAGAAAGACTTGACCTTTTGAAAAAGCCCTGGATTCAATGGTCAAGTCATTCATGCCATACAACTTTTTCAAGGGGGGTTTCCCTTATTGTGCATCGAGCGGTAATGTGGGAATGCATCAGGGTAAAGAAGGATCCGAAGGGGAGATATGTTTTTGTATTTGCCCTGGTGCATTCCCTGCTATTTGTTATTATGGGTATACATAACCCCCCACCTGCTACAATGAAAGTATTAAAAGAGGCAATGATATTTATGTCAGAATATCCATACGCACATGTTATATGTATGGGTGATTTTAATATGTGGTTAAATCCAAAATTGGATAGGTTTGGAAAAAATATTCAAAGGGGAATGGTGGGGTCTAAGTCCTTGGAAAGATTTGCAAATGAAGTTGGATGGTTTGACCTATGGAAGATTAGAAATTCAGATACCAGGACATAATCCTGGCATGCACCAGGGAGGGGGTGCATGTCTAGAATTGACCTGGCAATGGGAAATGAGAAGATACTCCCGATGCTGCAATCTGTTAAATATATGTCCAGAGGGGTGTCTGATCACTCTGGGCTGGTCTCTGTTAAAAATGGGCTCTAGAGGAAGGAGTCTAGGGTATAGGATTCAATCCCATTGGTTGACCCAGATTGGACCAAATGATAGAATACCAGACCAGATGGTAATGTTTTTGGAAGCCCATGGGGAGAGAAAAATGAAAGGGGTGCTCTGGGATACCTTTAAGGCGTATTTAAGAGGGATAACTCGATCTCCAATATCATACATAAAACGCACTAATAGACAGGAAGAGGAGGAATTAGCAGAGAGATGCAGAAGCTGAGTTTGTAAACAACTCCTCAAATATTAATCAGATAAGGTGGGCAGGATTAGCACATCAGTATAAAAATCAAATATCAGTTAATGCCAAACGTAAGAGGTTCCAGCAGAAACTAAAAAATTTTGAGCAAGGACACCAATTAAATAGGATTCTAAACTATTTGATAAAGCAACAGACAGCATCATTGGTGATTTCAGAAGTGAGAAATGAGAAGGGGGAAATGGTGAAAACAGCAGAAGAGATACTTATGAGATTCCAGAGATACTTTGTCAATATGTATTCTTCAACATTGACTTGCAATGGAGAAGAGATAGAGAAATATCTAGAGGACTTAGAATTCCTTAAACTAACAGAGGAACAAAAAGAAGGGTTGGAGAAAGAGATTGAGGAAGGGGAAGTGCGAGAGGCTATTTTTTCTATGGGTAAAGTTAAAGCTCCAGGACCGGATGGTATACCAGCGATATACAGAGATATTGGCACCAGCCCTGACTGAGATGTATAGGGAGGCATTTTTTCAGGGAGAGATGCCCCAGTCCATGTATGAAGCAACAGTAATATTGATACCAAAACCAGAAAAGGACCAATTTCTTTGCTGAATATTGATTACAAGATATTGGCAAAAATACTTGGAAAAAGGCTTAATGGAGTAATCCTATCAATTGTGCCGGAAGATCAAATGGGATTTATGCCCGGGAAATCTACCTAAATAAATATTAGAAGAACCCAACTTATTGCACAGTTGAGGGAGTTTATTCCGGAGACAAGTACCTTGGCATCGTTGGATACGGCCAAGGCATTTGACTCCATAGAATGGGAGTTTCTACAAATAGTGCTGAAAAAAAGTGGTTTTGGGGAAAAATTTAGGAAATGGGTAGGATTATTATATAAGCAACCATGCTCAAATTTATTAATACTTGGAATATTATCGCCTACAATAAAATTATTATTTTGTTCAAGTGGTGTATACAACAGTGTATAGAGAAATGACACTTTGATTTTTGGGACAATTTTAGAAAATTACAGCATCTGCAATTTGAAACGCCTTCATAAAAGTGATATATATATATATATATATATATATATATATACATATATATATATATATATATATATATATATATATATATATATATATATATATATATATATTTGTATATATATATATTGTGGCAGAGCAAGGCTCTGTCCCTATGAAAATGGGGTTAAAGTGGACACAGAGTCTGCATATTGGCTGAGTGCAGAGCTACAGAGTGTATATTTGAAATGGAGAAAACTGCTCTGGCAGTTTTCTCCATGTTTTGCTAGTTCCTTATGGGGCTCTGTAATTTGGAGATCCTTCAGAGTCTTGGGTGGGACGGGATCTCCAACCCTGTGTCCGGGTCTTGTGGACAGCCAGCAGGGTGTGTGCCCAGGTGCACACAGCCCATATAACGAGGGATTGGTGAGAGCAGAAAGAGTGGAGGAAGGTGAAGTTGGAGCAGTGGCTGCTAGTAAGTGTCTCTGTGTGAGAATAGATGCTGTGTGCGTTGAAGGGCTTCAAAGCTATGTGCGTCCAGGGAGCCAGAAGCTGTATGCATTGAAGGGCTGTAAAGCTGTGTGCGTCAAAGGAGCCAGAATCTGTGTGCATTGAAGCTCTTGAAACTGTGTGTGACCAAGGAGCCTAAGACTGTGTGCATCCAAGCAGCTTGTTTGAGGGCCTGTTCCCTATAGCAGCAATACTGCTGAAGAGTAGCCAGGTGGGCTAGCATTTTCATTTGTATTTTCTATTGTGTTTACTTGCTGAAGCTTGGACCCCTGTGTGGGATTCCTGGATGGACATTTGTTTTGTTTTTTCCTTTAATAAATGTGGGCTACCAGGCCCTTAACTATAAATGCCTCTCTGATGTGGACTCACTGCACCAAAACGCATCTATCCACTTGAGCTGAACAATCCCCAATGTCACAATATATATATTGTAGGGGATCAGACTCAATGCAGGGACAAACTCACAGTTTCTTTAGGAAAACATCATGTTTATTCCACAGGATTTTCCCAAACAGAAGAAAAAGAGCATCTTGCCTTCAATCAAACAAAAATAAACTTCTGCTCTACTGAGCCTTACTTTGTCTGTAGTCTGACCAGTCCTTGGTTTTGTAGTAAGTGTCCTTACAAATGCAAATACTTTGTATCCAAAGTCAGGGATACAAAGCCATGCTCCTAGTTGCCTCCTCACATGGAGACACACACTCTCTCCCTGAGAGCTAGGGCCAGCTGCCTTAATCAAGACCTGAGAAGAAAACATTAAATTGCAGTCCATGGACTTGGGAGTCTGTCCCACCCAGATCTCTATCAGACTCCCAATAAAACCAGCCCCGGAACAGATTTTACCAATACACGGTAAAGAACTATCCCTCTTTACCCTGAAGTCTTTGCTAGTATTATCTTAGATTGCAAATCGAATGCCCTGTACACACGGAAAATGTTCGATGGGAGCTCTTTGTCGGAAATTCCGACCATTTGTAGGCTCCATCGGACATTTTCCATTTGGAATTTCCGTCACACAAAATTTCAGAGCTGGTTCTCAAATTTTCCAAAAACAAAATCCATTCTCGTAAATTCCGATCGTGTGTAAACAATTTCGACACACAAAGTGCCACGCACGCTCAGAATAAATTATGAGACAGAAGCACTTGGTCTGGTAAAACTAGCGTTCGTAATGGAGATAGCACATTCGTCACGCTGCAATTTTTAAAATATGCAGCGCATTCTCTTCTTCTTTATAATGCTAGAATAATGACGTTGTTTTGCTGCTGATATTCACACAGAGTTCTGACAAACATATCCTGAATCATATTATTTTTTTTTTTTTTTGTCAGATCTCCATAATAATGTTTCTAATTTGTGTTTATATATATATATATATATATATATATATATATATATATATATATATATATATATATATATATATATATATATATATATATATATAATTTTTTTTTTATCAAGATCTCCTATTTTTTTAATTTTTTTGTTTCTTAGTGATCTCCATAATATTTTTTCTCATTTTGTGTGTCAAGTTACCACAACACCATTATTATCTTGTATTTTTTGATCTCAAGGAGGTTGGTTTGTGTTGGTGTCCCTTGTTAATTTGACATTGTATTTTGGAAATGTACCTGCCTACTCACCAACAAACTGTCCTTTTTGAAGTAAAACACATGCAGGCAAATATTTCAGGAAAAAAATAGCCATTTATTCTGGGTCATAACAAAATAAAGAGGAAGGCAACGCTGGAGAAACTGGTGAAATTTGTGAAGCCTTTGTACCCCAGGGCAGACATCAATAATTTTACAGTCAAAATTGGTGACCTGAGGAGTCCTTATAATAGTGAGCACAATCCGGTCCAAGGAGGAGGAGGACCATGGTTGAACTCACAAACGTGGCTTTGGTTTGTGAGTAGGGATGAGCTGAACACCCCCCTATTCGGTTCACACCAGAACTTGCGAACATGCAAAAAATTTGTTCGAACACGCGAACACCGTTAAAGTCTATGGGATACCAACATGAATAATCAAAAGTGCTAATTTTAAAGGCTTATATGCAAGTTATTGTCATAAAAAGTGTTTGGGGACCTGGGTCCTGCCCCAGGGGACATGGATCAATGCAAAAAAAAGTTTTAAAAACGGCCGTTTTTTCGGGAGCAGTGATTTTAATAATGCTTAAAGTGAAACAATAAAAGTGTAATATCCCTTTAAATTTTGTACCTGGGGGGTGTCTATAGTATGCCTGTAAAGGGGCGCATGTTTCCCGTTTTTAGAACAGTCTGACAGCAAAATGACATTTCAAAGGAAAAAAAGTAATTTAAAACTACTCGTGGCTATTAATGAATTGCCGGTTCAACAATACACATAAAAGTTCATTGCTAAGAACGGCATGGGAATTCCCCACAGGGGAACCCCGAACCAAAATTAAAAAAAAAAATTACGTGGTTGGTCCCCCTAAATTCCATACCAGGCCCTTCAGGTCTGGTATGGATATTAAGGGGAACTCTGGCCAAAAAAAAAAATGGCGTGGGGTCCCCCTCAAAATCTATATCAGACCCTTCAGGTCTGGTATGGATTTTAAGGGGAACTCCGTGCCAAAATTTTTAAAAAAATGGCGTGGGGTGCCCCCAAAAATCCATACCAGACCCTTATCCGAGCACGCAACCTGGCAGGCCGCAGGAAAAGAGGGGGGACGAGAGAGCGCCCCCCCTCCTGAACCGTACCAGGTCACATGCCCTCAACATTTGGTTAGCCCCCAAAACACCTTGTCCCCATGTTAATGAGGACAAGGGCCTCATCCCCACAACCCTGGCCGGTGGTTGTGGGGGTCTGCGGGTGGGGGGCTTATCGGAATCTGGAAGCCCCCTTTAACAAGGAGACCCCCAGATCCCGGCCCTCCCCCCTGTGTGAAATGGTAACCTACCATTTCTCTAAAAAAGTGTCAAAAATGTTAAAAATGACAAGAGACAGTTTTTGACAATTCCTTTATTTAAATGCTTCTTCTTTCTTCTATCTTCCTTCGGTTTCTTCCTCCATCTTCTTCTTCTTCTGGTTCTTCCTCCGGTGTTGTCGTCCGGCATCTTCCTCCGTGGTGTCGGCATCTTCTTCCCTTCTTCTCCTCGGGCTGCTTCGCATCCATGATGGCATGGAGGGAGGCTCCCGCTGTGTGACGCTTCTCCTCTTCTGATGGTTCTTAAATAACGAGGGGGCAGGGCCACCCAGTGACCCTGCCCCCCTCTGACGCACAGGGACTTGACGGGACTTCCCTGTGGCATTCCCCGTGATGTCAGAGGGGGCGGGGGTCACCCGTTACGTAACCCAACCCCCTTCTGTCGTCACGGGGTCTCAGGGAATCCTGGACCTTCTTGTGCTCCCTAAGATAAGTACTCCTCATGCCACCAATTTTGGACTTTAAGTACTTGATGTCTGCCGTGGGGATCATCGGCTTCACAAATTCAAGTAGCTTCTCCAGTGCTACCTGCCTCTTTGGTTAGAAAAAAACGGTGCAAGAAATTCCCTATCATTGAAGGGATCCATTTTCCCTGCAAGACACAACACAAGACAAACCCTAATGTCAGGCGAAACTCTCATAATCTTGACCCAATGCACCAACTAAAAATTGTACCTTCATTATCACGATCGTTGCTCCTTCCTCCACTCACAGATCGTACATATGACGCGCACGTGTTACGCTTTATATACACTGCGCATGCATGAAACTAAGCCTGCCCCGCAGTGGCGAGAGCACATGGCGGAGACACAGCAGGTGCATGCAGACTGCAGCAGCAACGAGGAAAGCCCAGAGCCATGAACGTCCCGATCCCGGAGGAGCTTTAAGGCCTCAAATATGTCCTTTGTAGAGATGGTGGAGATGTGGACCTTACCTAAATCCAAATGTGAGAAAGGCCAAGATCATGACTAAAGTTGTCTGCACAGGAATTTTGGGGTACGACGATCCAAGGATCAACTGAGGAAACGCTGGTCAGACCTTAAATTGAGGGAGCAGGATCAGTACAGAAAGATCAAGAGAGTTCTTCAAAAAAGTAAGTAGTTGTCGTGTGTTCCTATTATTATTATTACTTGCATGCTGCTCCATGTGTTTTTCTTTACTGTTGTACAGTTTAAAATGGCAACTTTCAAGTTCATGGGCACAGTAATCGGTCGTAGGAAACATCGTTCGTTCGCCCACTTATAAGATGTTTTTGGCAGATACAGGTTAACTACATTCGTTCAGGCCTATTTGTATTAAAATAAGTTTGTTGTCTAGATGTGTTTGTAACTAGAATGAAATGGAAACTTGATTCAGTGTAAGGAGAGGACACTCAGCAGCTGTTAACACATCTGGACACATGAGCACTAGTGTGGGACACCAGAACAAACTTTTTAGGGTGCCCCACATAGGTGCTCCAGTGGATACTATAGGGGTGTCTCCATGTGTGAAACTTTAACAAAAAAAGGTAAGTATTCCAGCTTTAGAAAGGAAATAAAAATTTCTTCAGCTTGAAACTCTGCCAAAACAGACAATTGTACGACACTTCCAAGCAATGTTTCATATTCCTATTTCTGCCATCAAATATCTGTGTGCTAAGTATACCTTTTTTTTTATTCACACAAGCGAGAAAAAACTCGGGACATCTGAGGACACCAGGGACCCCCCACCTCCTAAAGAAGGGGAAATCCCAAAACAACAAGCAGAAGATGTGGAGGAAGGAGAGGTTTATGAAGTGGGCGAAATAGTCACCACAACAGGTGAGTGTCTGAGACCACAGCTTCAGGTAATAGATGTATGCCTGCATATTTATAATACATGGTGTGTTTTTTTATTTATTTTTAGGTGATGTGGATGTTGTGGAAGAAGAATCTAATTTCACAAGTGAAAGTGCCCAGATCCTCATCGTGGAGATAATGGGGTGCAAGCGTGATTTAGAAAATATAAAGAAAAATGATATTCAACAAAAAATGAAGAACATCATTGATGTTTTAGGCAGAATATAAAACACACAAAATTGTACAGTTTTATCGTGTATTTTTGCTTTTAAAAACAAGTTTTAAAGTATTTTAAAAGCCAAATTTTGAAGATGCACACAGTGTGTCAACATGTGCTATCTGCCATCACGGGATATCAATGTACGTGTTTTATGGGTGCAACCCCTTCCTCACAACTCAAGTAGGTGAAAGGAAGGGGTTGCACCCCCAAAACACGTCCATTGATCCCCCATGCTGGGGGCTACCATATGTTGACATTAGGTATGGGATCAGGAGGGAAATCCCCAGTTTGAATGTCAATTTGTGTGCATCTTTAAAATTTGGCTTTTACAGGGGTGACATCACCACATCTGATGAAGGCAATATCAACACAATTTTAACATACTAATGTCTGATATTGCCTTCACTTTATCAAAGTTGAACTTTGTAAGTTCTTAAGTTGTGTATGTTATGTTTTAAACATACCTGTTTAACCAAAAAAAGGCTATTTCTAATGTGACCAAAAAAAATGTTATACAACAAAGATGTTGGTTTGTTCAAAAACCCTTTTCTAACGCACATGTGAATGTGCTTTGAGTAAAATGTTTTCTACTCAACAATGTGTGGCTTCTTATTTCAATGGTCAAAAGCAGTTTTTGTAGTAAGTTGGTGCTTACAGTGACAATGGGGGTTATTTACTAAAGGCAAATCCACTTTGCACTACAAGTGCAGTTTCAGTGCAGTTTCAAGTGCACTTTTGTAGTGCACTTGGAGTGCAAAGTGGAATTTCCTTTAGTAAATAACTCCCACAGTGTTTTATAATTTGCCACAATCATGCCATTTTTGTGACACCAAAAATTTCAGTCATGGTGCTGAAAATGATCAATATTTTTATCAGTAATGCATTACATACATTAACACAAAAAAAAAAAAGGTGTGTGTGTAGCAGACCCACAACATAATAGCTCGCTGAAGAAGAGATTGTCACCTCATATATCCAAAAAAATATGCAATATTGAACAAAAAGGGAAAAAAGAAAAGCCCATTGGATAACCTAGGAGCCAGCTAAAAAAAACACAAGCAGTAAATCAAAGTAAATATATTTCCGTTTAAATAAAATATTTATTTTTCACATGTTTGTTAAACATTTTGAACTTCACGGGCGCTTTGGGGGGGGCAAGCCAGGACGGCCAGCTTCAAGAGCCGTCAGGCTTGTTGTATGCGGTAATAAGCCAGTCTCAGTCCCAACTGAGGCAACGTAGTTCGATGCATTTTTTTCATAAAAAGTTATGCAATATGCAGCATGCCATAATGATATGATTGATTTCATATTCTGCCATCTTTATTGCAGTGAGGGATAGGTGGAACCAGCTGGCCATTATTCCAAAGGCATTTTCCACCACTCTTCTGGCTCTGGCCAGCTGGTAGTTAAAAACCCTCTGCTCCAGGGTGAGGGTCCTCATCGGGAACGGCCGCATCAGGTGTTCACCCAGACCAAATGCTTCATCAGCAACAAAGACAAACGGGAGTCCTTCCAAGTTCTCTTCAGCAGGTGGCAATCCCAAGCCACCATTCTGGAGCAGTCTGTAAAATTTGGTCTGGGCGATGACTCCACCATCCAACATCCGGCCATTCTTCCCCACGTTCACATACAGGAACTCATATGTCGCCGACACCACCGCCAACATCACTATACTATTAAACCCCTTGTAATTATAATAGTATGACCCCGAGCTGGGGGGTGTGACTATGTGGACGTGCTTCCCATCTATTTCCCCTCCACAGTTGGCAAAGTCCCACCGCTGGGCAAACTGGGATGCCACAGTCTGCCATTCCTGTGGCGTTGAAGGAAACTGTGGAGTCAAACAAGAAATAAAAAATTAGTCATTTTGCACATAAAAACATTGCAAGCAGATTAGACACAAACATTCTTGGCCAAAATCAGTATTAACATTTATTTGAAGAAGTATTTTAAGACAAAAAGAGAAGGTCACTTATCAGATGCCTCACCCCCTCTGATGGCCCATTGTAAAAATTTTAGGGGGGGAGATGTTTTGGACAGGTAACCTTCTCTACTTCATTGAGAGCTGAATGCATACATAATGTGTGTACTTTGGCCAACCCCTCCTTACTTACACTATTGGCAGCCCACTAGATAGGTAAGAAGTGTCATAATACAAAAATATAAATACACACTGTACAAATTGAAGCACTTTTTGACATTCTGCAATTACCTATCAAGATAATAGGAGAACACAACTTTAAACAGTGCCATTTGAAGTATTCTGGCAGTCCCTTTCACTACATGCTTTGGTGAATTAATCCATAAATATGACCACAAAAGAGGTAGGTACAGTATCTCACAAAATTGAGTACACCCCTTACAACACTGAAGAGATGACACATTGCTACAATGTAAAGTAGTGAGTGTACAGCTTGTATAACAGTGTATATTTGCTGTTCCCTCAAAATAACTCAACACACAGCGAATAATGTCTAAACTGCTGGCAACAAAAGTGAGTACACCCCTAAGTGAAAATGTTGAAATTGGGCCCAATTAGCCATTTTCCCTCCCCGGTGTCATGTGACTCATTCGTGTTACAAGATCTCAGGTGTGAATGGGGAGCAGGTGTGTTAAATTTGGTGTTATCGCTCTCACTCTCTCATATTGGTCACTGGAAGTTCAACATGGTACCTCATGGCAAAGAACTCTCTGAGGATCTTAAAAAAAGAATTGTTGCCCTACATAAAGATGGCCTAGGCTATAAGAAGATTGCCAAGACGCTAAAACTGAGCTGCAGCACGGTGGCCAAGAACATACAGTGGTTTAACAGGACAGGTTCCACTCAGAACAGGCTTCCCCATTGGTCAACCAAAGAAGTTGAGTGTACATGCTCAGCGTCATATCCAGAGGTTGTCTTTGGGAAATAGACGTATGAGTGCTGCCAGCATTAATGCAGAGGTTGAAGGGGTGGGGGGGTCAGCCTGTCAGTGCAAGATCATACACCGCACACTGTTCAAATTGGTTTGCATTACTGTCGTCCCAGAAGGAAGCCTTTTCTAAAGAAAGCCCACAAACAGTTTGCTGAAGACAAGCAGACATGGATTACTGGAACCGTGTCCTGTGGTCTGATGAGACCAAGATAAGCTTATTTGGTTCAGATGGTGTCAAGCATATGTGGCGGCAACCAGGTGAGGAGTACAAAGCCAAGTGTGTCTTGCCTACAGTCAAGCATGTTGGTGGGAGTGTCATGGTCTGGGGTTGCATGAGTGCTGCTGGCACTGGGGAGCTACAGTTCATTGAGGGAACCATGAATGCCAACATGTACTGTGACATATTGAAGCAGAGCATGATTCTCTCCCTTTGGAGACTGGGCTGCACGGCAGTATTCCAACATGATAACGACCCCAAACACACCTCCAAGATGACCTCTTCCTCGCTAAAGAAGCTGAGGGTAAAGGTGATGGACTGGCCAAGCATGTCTCCAGACCTAAACCCTATTGAGCATGTGTGGGGCATTCTCAAACGGAAGCTGGAGGAGCGCAAGGTCTCTAACATCCACCAGCTCCATGATGTCATCATAGAGGAGTGGAAGAGGACTCAAGTGGCAACCTGTGAAGCTCTGGTGAACTCCATGCCCAAGAGGGTTAAGGCAGTGCTGGAAAATAATGGTGGCCACCCAAAATATTGTCACTTTGGGCCCTATTAGGACATTTTCACTTAGGGGTGTTCTCACTTTTGTTGCCAGTGGTTTAGACATTAATGGCTGTGTGTTGAGTTATTTTGAGGGGACAGAAAATTTACACTGTTATACAAGCTGTACACTCACTACTTTACATTGTAGCAAAGTGGCATTTCTTCAGTGTTGTCACAGAAAAGATAGAATAAAATATTTACAAAAATGTGAGGGGTGTACTCACTTTTGTGAGATACTGTATAGTGCGTATGGGTTTGGCAAAGTCAGCAGATAGAGGATTGGTATCGGTTGACTTAGCGGTTGGGGGGGAGGGAGGGTTCCAAATGATTCCGGGAACCCCTAAAAAAGCCTCTGGCACTCTGCATGAATTTAAGGACACAACATTTGTACACATGTTAGGGGGTGTTTAGGGTAAAGCACTACTATGGAGCTGACAAAATACATTGTTAAGTGACTAGACTAGGTGGGTATGGGCCCAGGATAGCATGCTGGGGGGAGGCTAGTGAAGGCAAATATGCATGAAGGACAAAAAAGGAAGTTTAAAAGCTTCCAGCATGCAAGGAGACATTGACAGCATATTACAATCATGGTAATTAGGGAATGATGAAAGAAATACAATACATTAGCAAACATTAAATACATAGAATGTAATGTTAAAGGAGAAATCTTACCTTAATATAGTCCTTCTGCAGGACCTGAATAATTGCAGAACAGGTCTCTGGAATAATGATCCCCAGAGCCTTTGGGGAGATGCCTGTCGAGAACTTGATGTCCTGCAGATTTCTCCCCGTCGCCAAGTACCGCAATGTGGCGACCAGCCTCTGCTCAGGAGTGATGGCTTGCCGCATGCAGGTGTCCTGCCTGCTAATATAAGGGGACAGCAAAGCCAACAAACGGTGAAAAACGGGGTCCGTCATCTGGAGATAATTCCTGAAATCATCAGGATTATTCTCACGGATCTCCCGCAACAAAGGCATATTAGAGAATTGGTCATGCTGGAGCAACCAATTCTTGGTCCATGAACTCCTCCCTGCCCTGTTCATGGACTGGGCTTGGGTCAAAGCAAGAACCCCAACACCAAGCCCCCGCACAGCACGAACTCTACGACGAGTACGTAACCGCAACATGGCTTCAAAACGGTTGGCTGGTCAAAACGAACTAACAGAAAGCACTGAAAAACAGAAAGGCCTGAGAAGAGCGAGCTGAAAATCAGAAACGAGTGGACAAGAATGCACTAATGACGCCGGGCGTGGGAGCACAGTGCGGCGATCGCTGGCACGCTGTTCCTTTCCAGTCTAACCACTGAGAGATTCGTCATTATCCAAAGCTTGCCTAGACTCCTATGTTGTGGCCTCTAGAGATCTGGTAAGCCTCCTATTATCATGGCGGAGGTGCACATGGTGGATACTCAACTAAACCATCACTTTTTTTGGATTTCACTTCAATGGACTTTTTTTTATTTATTTGTCATTATTCAATTCAGTGTTTGAAGCATTTTATGGACTATTGTTTAATGATTAACTTTTGAATATTCTTCATTTAGCGTGGCAATTTTGTATTTTGAAAGGACTCTAAGGCCTCATGAACATTTTGAAAACTCCCCTAGAAGCCTTTCTATATGGCAGCAGCATTTTGGAAGAAAAAAAGCCTGATGCTTATAAAAGTGTCTAAAGCTTTTACAAGCTTTTAGGAGCGTTTACAGTCATCAAGAGCTTGGGGTGTTAATTCATTTAATTGGCCAGAATAATTTATTCTGGCCATTGAAATGAATTAGAGCTCAAGACATTTTTAGCAGCGCTTAGCAGCGTCAAGCTTTTTTTTGCCAAAACTCTGCTGCTCCTGGATGCACTGGCAGAGAAATGTTTTGTTTCCTGACACTAAATGCTGATAAAAGCCTACATGGACACATAGGCTAACATGCAGGGGAGTTCAGAGGCAGGAAAAAGAAAAGCCTGATGCCCCTAGAAGCAGCTGCAAAAATGTCCTTTGTGTATGAAGCCTTATGCCCCGTACACACGGTTGGACTTTGTTCGGACATTCCGACAACAAAATCCTAGGATTTTTTCCGACGGATGTTGGCTCAAACTTGTTTTGCCTACACACGGTCGCACAAAGTTGTCAGAATTTCCGATCGACAACCACGCGGTCACGTACACCACGTACGACGAGACTAGAAAAGGCCGGTTCAGAACCAAGCGCGGCACCCTTTGGGCTCCTTTTGCTAATCTCGTGTTAGTAAAAGTTTGGTGAGAGACGATTCGCGCTTTTTCAGACTCGTGCCTTTCAGATCGTTTTCTGCCGTTCAGTTTGTGCTTGTGGGTTTGTATTTGCTCTTCAGTGCGTGCAGTCAGTTCGTATCGGAGTTTTCTGTGCGATCTTGTCCGCTCGTTGCTGTTTTTCAGGTCGCTCTTCACAGGCCTTGCTGTTCTTCAGTGCGTTCTGTTACTTCGTTCTGAGCAGCCGACCGTTTTCTAGCCATGTTTCGTATGCATACTCCTCGTACAGTTCGTGCTGTGCGGGGGCTTGGTGTTGGGGTCCTGACCTTGACACAAGTCCAGTCCATGAACAGGGCGAGGAGGAGTTCATGGACCAAGAATTGGTTGCTTCAGCGTGACCAGTTCTGTCATATGCCTTTGCTCCGTGAGATCCGTGAGAATAATCCTGGTGATTTCAGGAACTTTCTCAGGATGAATGACCCCGTATTTCACCATTTGTTGGCTTCGCTGACCCCCTATATCAGCAGGCAGGATACCTGCATGAGGCAAGCCATCACTCTGGAGCAGAGGTTGGTCGCTACCTTGCGGTATTTGGCGACAGGGAGAAGCCTGCAGGACCTCAAGTTCTCGACAGGCATCTCCCCCCAGGCTCTTCTTTGTGGACATTTACTGCTTGTGTTTGTTTTAGCTGACCCTGACAGAAATGTGTGGAGTCCAGAAAATGTTGTGATTGTGTAACCTTATACAAAGCACTGTTGGCTGTTATTTACTAAATGCAAAGACACTTTTCACTACAAGTGCACTTGCAACTGCACTGAAACTGCACTTGTAGTGCAAAGTGGATTTGCCCTTAGGAAATTACCCCCATTTTCTCATCAAACAACAATTACATCACCCCAAAAGTGTTGTAGCGTTGAGACAATAATCCACACATTCTTGATGAACAATCTTTTTAATACCAGCACAATCACATGTGCATTTACCAAAGGTTTTTCTGACAAACCAACATGTTTGTTGTATAACAATTTTTGTGGTGTCATTATCCAAAATCAAAATGTGCATTTTATAGAAAACAGGCCTGTGTAAAACCCACAAGAAAGACACAAAACTTGATCTTACAAAGTTCACATTTGGTAGAACTTGAAGGCAATATCAGACATGAGTATTTAGGAACTGTGTTTGATATAGCGTTCAGATGGGGGGAAATCACCCCTGGAAAAGCCAAATTTGGAAGATGCACACAAATTTCCCAATGTCAACATGTGCTATCTGCCATCACGGGGGATGAAGGGACGTGTTTTTGGGGAGAAAGCCCTTCCTCACCGTTACTTTATTATTGAGGAAGGGGTTGCACCCCCAAAACGCGTCCATTGATCTCCCGTGATGGCAGATAGCACATGTTGGCACACTGTGTGCATCCTCCAAATTTGGCTTTGGGAAAAATCACAAAAACATTTCGCACATTGTAGCAGACAAAAGAAGAAAGTGATTTTGAGGGGCTTTAAACGCGCCCCAAAACATCAATGATGTTTTTATATTTTGGAATAACATCATTGATATTTTGCTTGATGTTTTCCAATTGTAAATTACACCCCATGATCTCCCCGATCAGGATCTGGGCACTTTCGGATCTGAAAGGATCTGGATCCACAACCTCACGATCACCTAAAAAGAGAGGAACCCCAAAATAAATTAGGTCTAAAAAAAATGCCGCCATCCATCTCTTATCTGAGCCTGTGGTCGCAGACACTCACCTGTTGTGGTGACTAGTTCCACCACGTCTTCTTCCTCCTGCTCATCTTGTGTTGGGGGGATTTCCCCTTCTTCCAGAGGGGGGGGGCTCTGGTCTCCTCGGATGAGGGGTGTCCTCCGAGTCTTTTCTCCCCTATGTAAAACAAAAATGGTATAATTAGCACACAGATATTTGATGGCAGAACTCTAAAGATGAAACATTGCTTGGAAGTGGGGTACAATTGTCTATATTAGCAGAGTTCCAAGATGTAGCTTTTTTAGTGTCCTTTTTCAAGCTGCAATACTTTACCTGTTTTGTACAAGCTTCACAGATGGAGACCCCCTATAGTATACACTGGAGCACCTGTGTGGCCCCCCTAATAAAAAGGGTGTTCTGGGGTCCCACACTAGTGCTCCAGTGTCCAGATGTGAAAACAGCTGCTCAGTGTCCTCTCCTTACACACAATCTAGTTTGCATTTCATTCTAGTAACAAAGCCATCTACACAACCCAATTCTTTGAAGACAAGTATAGGGCCTCAAAATGGTGGCCAAATGCATATGGGTTAAACAATGGTATTTTATAGTCCGAAAAAAAAATGTGTGATCCGAACGAATAATGTGCCCATGAACATGAAAGTTGCCATTTTAAACTGTACAACAGTTCCTAAAAGCACATGGAGCAGCACGAACGTAATAAACACAAGAACAATAGGAACACAGCACAACTACTTACTTTTTTGCAGCACTCTCCGGATCTTTCTGTACTGCTCATGTTCTCGTAATTTCAGGTCCGACCACCGCTTCCTGAGGTGATCTTTCGATCGTCGTACCCTGAATTTCCGGTGCAGACTCCTGACCACTTTCGCCATGATCTTGGCCTTTCGGACATTGTGGTTGGGGTAAGGCCCATACTTTCCATCATAGTCGGCCTTCTTCAGGATGTCCACCATTTCCAACATCTCCCCAAAGGACATATTTGAGTCCTTTAATCTCCTTCTGGATAGGGACGTTTCAGGCTCCGGCCTTTCCCCCTCCTCCTCCTCCTCGTTGCTGTAATTAGCACGATCCTGCTGTCTATCCACCATGTGCTCTTCCTCCACTGCGCCGAACAAAAAGGGGCGGGGAATAGAATAGAAAGAACGTCAGGGGCGGGCGGAGTTATACGCATGCGCAGTGTGTATAAATCGTAACGCGCGCGTCTTACGTATGATCTGTGAGCGGAGGAAGGAGCATCGGAGACGCCGATCGTGCTAACGAAGGTAGGATCTAAACTTGGGCCTATACTGCTTCGAAATTGAAGCCTATATTGTAACAAGATTAGGGGAGTTTGGCCTGACATTAGGGTTTGTCTTGTGCTGTGTCTTGCAGAGAAAATGGATGGGTTCAACGACCACAATTTCCTGCCCCTGTTTATTGACAAGTACAGAGAGCTGCCCTGTCTGTGGCAGGTCAGACACCCCCACTATAACCACAAACAGAAGAGGCAGGCAGCGCTGGAGAAACTGCTGGAGTTGGTGAAGCCGGTGGTCCCCACAGCAACCATCCCTTATTTAAAAGCTAAAATTGGTGGCCTGAGGAGCACTTATCTTAGGGAGCACAAGAAGGTCACAGATTCCCAGAGATCCGGAGCTGCAGCAGATGACGTTTATGTCCCCAGGCTGTGGTACTACGAGAGACTGCGGTTTCTGTCAGACCATACTGAAGTCAGGGAATCCCTCTCTACTCTTCTTTCCACGCTTCCTTCCACACCAGCTGAGGCTTCTGATGTCCAACCTAGGCCTTCCAGCCAGGAAGAAGTGGAGGAGCCAGGCTGGAGTCAGGTATAGTATTCTTCTACAGATTTCTGGGCAATAAAGAAATGATGTTTACTAGATGTTATTATTGATCACTAATTGCTGCTTGAAAGTGTTTTACATATCAATAGACAGTAGTGGGCACCCAAAATTGGGACAAGAATGCAAAATGCTGGGCTCAGAAGGATAGTCTGTTATATTTGTTAACATTGAATTTGCAGCAATCAGGAGGTGAAAATTGTGTGTGATTGATGAAAACAATACTAAAACTATGTCCCTTTTTCATACACAGGAAGACCTCAGCCAGGAGGAGGCTGTGGAATGTGGCAGTCAGGAGGAGGCGGGGATTAGTGGCAGCCAGGAGGAGGCGGGGCTAAGTGTCAGCCAAGAGAAGCCAGGGACAAGTCGCAGCCTGACTGAGTCTCAGGTCCCTCCCCTCCGCCTGCCATATAAAAGGGCCAGGAAGGCCACTCCCAGTCCTGTGCAGGATTCAGCGTACAGGCTGATCCAGGAGGCTTCGGCGTCCCTCAGAGCCTTCCCCAGTCCTGAAGAGGCCTTTGCCTGCATGGCTGCCACCAAATTGCAGGGCATGCAGGAGGGCCAACGCAAGATTTCTGAGGACCTGATTTATAAAGTCCTTCGTAAGGGGGAGAGTGGGGAACTGACACCCAAGACGGATGTCATCGAGATGGACCATCCTCCTCCTCCTCCTCCTCCTGCTGCCACAACTCCACCACCACAGCCAAAGGCTGGAAGGAAGCGTGGAAGGAAGACCAAAGAGTGATTGCCCTGGGTTCAGTCTGGTCTGACAGAAGATGCAGTCTCTAGTATGACCACAGCCTGGGGACACAGATGTCATCTGCTGCTTTCCGGATCTCTGGGACTTCTGGACCAGACTGCCCTCCCTTAGATATGGACTCCTCAGGCCACCAATTTTGCTTTTAAATAATTGATGTCTGCCCTGGGAGTCCGAGGCTTCGCCCACTTCTGCAGTTTCTCCAGCGTTGCCTCCCTCTTTGTTTATAGTTGTGACCCCTTAATAAAATATTTTTAGGTAAATTCTACTCTCCTGTGTGTGTTTTCATCCAAAAAGGACAGTTTGTTGGTGAGTATTCAGGTACATTTCTAAAGTACAATGTGAAATTAACAAGGGACAACAACACCAAACAATCTCCTCCTACAGATTAAATAGAACAACATATCAATGGTGTTGTGGGAACTTGTCACAAAAAACACACAAACATTTTCGGGAGTACAAATCAAAATCACCAAAAAAATAAAAAATAAAAAGAGAAACACAAAAAAAGATTCTACATTAAAGTAAAAAAAAAAAAATATGTTGTCAGATGTGAGAAATCAAAATATATTGAGGGAATCCCGATAAATTACGAACGCTAAGTTTACCAGAACGAGCTGTCCCGTGTCGGAATTTCTTCTGAGCATGCGTGGCACTTTGTGCGTCGGAACAGGCCACACACGGTCGGAATTGACGCGATCGGATTTTGTTGTCGGAAAATTTTATCTCCTGCTGTCCAACTTTGTGTGTCGGAAAATCCGATGGAAAATGTCCGATGGCGCCCACACACGGTCGGAATTTCCGACAACACGCTCCGATCGGACATTGTCCATCGGAAAATCCAACCGTGTGTACGGGGCATTAGAAGCATACATATGCACAAATTGTGACAACCTCTCATTTATTTTCCCAGCGATGTCAAGCAGTTCATCTAGTTTTTGTAAATGGTTCTGCAGAAGTTATATTCTTCTTTCAAAAAGGTAAGTACGGGTAAGGACCACTGTAAGAAAAAGAAGAAATGTACATGCTGTAAATCCATTTATCAGTGCTGTTTTTTAGTGTAGAGAGTGCAGTTTGCCCTTCAGCCTTGAAATCCACCGCCTAGTATGACTATGCACATTCTTTACAGTTTTGTTTTTTTTCTTTAATAGGACTGATTTTGAGCAATAACTACAGCTTGTATTATGTGTCTTGGAAAATATGATTTGACTGTTGGCATGCATAATAATGAAATTTCAGCAAAGTGTGATAACATTTTAATCTGTCACAGTTATTTTCCTCTTCTTTACCTCCCTATGAGAAGGCAATCCCTGATGGCTTTCTGTTTAACCCATACACGACTTCAAAATTCCACCAAGGTGTGAGTGTGAAAAGAAAGTTTGTGGCCAACATTTTACAGAGCACGATTAAGTATACCACACATGATAAAATGTTGCTATTATTTTGATATCTAGCTAAAGAAAAAAACTATGCAATAATCCAGTGATATTATTAATATTAACTTTCATGATAGTAGCTGCAGCTTATATAATGTGCTACCTTTATCAAAAACAATCTGATGAAAAAAAACACACTTACCATACAAAAGTTCATGCAAACCAATAAATCAAACAGAATAATGAACCAAGATACTCCATGAAAAAGGCTGGTGGTGAAGAGTGTGGCACTTTATTATAGAAGAAATCTTTCTTTGAAGCAGTCACTTTTTGAGCACGGGCACCTGTCGGCTGGGCTTGCGCATGCACTGTACACACACCTTTCAGTTTTAGGGTGACAACAACAAGTAAAAATTCAAGGATCAGCCCTTCACAAAAAAAAGCCAACCGCAACCCTACTGGTGGCAACTTCACCTGTGTTTTTCCTCTTGACACACCCAGGTTTCCCTTCGCCAAGCTGCACATATTACGTGGAAGCATGAAGCTTCCTTTAAGATTCACACTGAATATAGAAATCCCTCCCAGATCTTGCAGATCCCTTAACCTCCCCACAGTGCCACCCAGATCCCATAGTGCCCCCTGCCTCCTATGGAGTCCCATAGATTCCCCAGGCTTGCTGAGAACCCTCAGCCTTTACAGTGCTGCCCAGTCTCATAGTGTCCCGCAGCATGCTGTAGAGCCTTCAACTCTCCATCGTGCCCCCAACCTTCAACAGAGTCCCACAGTGCCACCAAGTCAGCTGAAGAATCCCGCAACCCACTCCACAACCCCGCATCCTCCCACAGTGACATCCAACCCCATTCAAATACTTATTTAATTTATTTATTTCAGGTACTTATATAGCGCCGTCAATTTACGCAGCGCTTTACATATACATTATACATTCACATCAGTCCCTACACCCTCAAGGAGCTTACAATCTAAGGTCCCTAACTCACATTCATACATACTAGGGCCAATTTAGACAGGATCCAATTAACCTACCAGCAAGTCTTTGGAGTGTGGGAGGAAACCGGAGTACCCAGAGGAAACCCACGCAGACCCAGGGAGAACATGCAAACTCCAGGCAGGTAGTGTCGTGGTCGGGATGTCGAACCAGCGACCCTTCTTACTGCTAGGCGAGAGTGCTACCCACTACACCACTGTGCCGCCCTAATACTTAAACTATATTCATTACTGTTGAGGCTTTGGAAGAACTTACTGGGCCGTAGTCTCGAAAAGGTGAGAGTCCCTGCCTTGGAGTAGTAAAGCTTTGTCTTTCACAGCGTTTCTACAAAATCACCTACCTGTTCCCAAGGAGTCTTTTCTTTACTGGCTGAATTAGCAAAATGTCACTCAGTTGCTGCTCTCTCCCTGACAAACAATATTCTTTAGAGCTTTAGCCAGCAGTAGAGCTGCACCATAGTAGTAGGTGAGTGCTCACTTCAACAATCATTTTCTGCTGGTGAATTGCTATCAGCAAAGGCATGTCTAATGTGATACGACCCTTAATGGTTTGTCTTTAAAAACAAAACAGAGTCCCAAGCACCAAAGAGTTACTATTTCTGACATTTTCCATCACAGATCTGCTTTTGGTTAGCATGTTGTTAAATGAATGGAAAATGGACTGCTTGGATCGTATTGCATATATGTTTTAGATCAAGGGTGTATCACGCTATATCAATTAAAAAGCACTGTTTATAAGTACAGCTGTCTTCATGCACTCTGTAATGGGCGGCAAGAATGTGGCTTTGATGTAAGTTTGTGGCGTAAAGCAAAACAATTCATGCAAAATAAAAAGTCAGAGGGAGAGAGGTGTACAGTATATTACCATTGCAGAATGCATTTGCTGTTGGCAGTACAGGAGCATAAATTGCATCAACAAAAATTGCATCCTACTGCTTGCTATCAGCAATGCCAATTAGCTTTCTTTTCTGACTTATGTAAGTCTGTTCTTAAAACATATCCAAGCCTCAAAATAAAAATGTAATATATATTGCATCTTACCAGTCCTTAGATGTAGTGGCTGCATTGGTTTACTTTTTTTCAGGCATTGTTTCCTTTATTTTCACCTTGCAAAACTGTATAGAATACACTTCCTGTCCCTTTGTGGTCACACTAACTTCTCCATTGTATCTGTAGAGGTAGCCATTGTTGTTACACAAGCTGAATTTCAAATAGGTCTGTTTTTGTTTATCTCCATTAGAGGGTGGATTGTTGAGATTATAAATTTGATTGTTTTTTTGTCTTTTCATCTCACATGAAATTACCAGAATACTGCATATCTGGCAGGATCGATGGGTATTTTCTGAACTTATGTAATGTAATAAATAATGTAGCCACTATACATAAGGACTGGTAAGCTGCAATATATTACAATTGGAAATCCGATTTGGAGACACAGAAATAAATATTCAGTCAGATATTATACAAATAGCCTACTGTTACATGGGGATCATTAGCTCTAGTGGTAGATGCTTTTTCAAGTGATTCACGTCAGTCAGGAACTATATTTTAAGGGCCAGGCAGCCCATGTTTATTAAAAAGGCAAAAACAAAAGTCCAACAAATGATGTCTCTCACACAGGGGTTCTTCTCCAGTGAATACAAATAAACGGAAATTGCTAGCCCACCTGGCTCTTAAGCTCTCACACAGCTTTAGTCATAGTACCAGCTCTTTATGCTGGTCACATAGACCAAACGTTCTTCAGTGTGGACAACTTCACAATAATGCACACAATTACTCTGGCCTCAGTTGTCAGGCAGTTTACTGTCTCTTTCAGACACACAGGCTTTGGCTGCCTCATGCAGCCTCTCTGACTCCTGGAGACCTCCTGTCTCTCTTGGGTGGAGCAGTCTCCAACTGGGAACCCTGAGGTATTCCTATATCTCCATTATAAGGGCTGTGCGCACCTGAGCACACACCCTGCTGGTCCTCCACAAAACCTGGACACAGGGTTGGAGATTCCGTCTCACCCAAGATACTATGGAGTCTCCAAACTACAGAGACCCATCCAGGTATACTAAAACCTGGAGAAAGCTGCAAAAGCAGTTTTCCACTCAACTTCTACACCCTGTAGTCCTGCACTGAGCCAATATTTATGTCCTGGGTCATTCATGTCCTTTAAATCCGTGGTTTTCAATCCTGTCCTCAAGTACCCCCAACAGGCCATGTGTTTAAAATTTCTCTCAGATAACATAGCTGTCCAAAATACCAAGCTATTGACTCTGATTTAAAGCACATGTGCAAGATAAAGGAAAACCTGCAAACATGGCCTTTTAGAGTACTTGAGGACAAGGTTGAGAACCACTGCTTTAAATGACCATATTCACCATACTAGCCTCTCATACTGTCACAATACATTATCATCATGTTGCTATCACTTTTATGTTATAGTAGTTGAGAACTGTATCTACATATGAGTGTGTAGTCCAATAGGTACCAGAGTTTGACCATGCTGCCCAGTGCAGTCTAACTGATGTGGTCAGATACACACCTCTTTCTTTGCACTACTGAGGGGTGTGCTATTACTCTATGACGGCACAGAACACTGGAGGGGGTAGAAGGAGTTTTAAGTTATTTCCAAGCAAAAATCAGTTAAAAGTCATAACATACAGTGTTACAGAACTAAAACGACAAACAAACAAGTAAGATACCTTAACTGGGCTTTAAAGTAAGCCTGTCATTTGCCTTTTTTTAGATTATTGTAGCAAGTACTGTAGAAGGTTGTCTTTGTAGCCCATCTCCTCTGCTACTAATACTTATCAATCTGTTTACCAGCTTAAGTCCCAATGAAATACTTTGTACTTCTATGGGGAGCATGTAGCCATCTCATGATACAATGCCTGATGCATGGGGTTGGATGCTCTTAGCCCTTAGCCCTTTGTAAGTGCCAACAGACAGCCAACAGTAGCAGAGGAGTATTTTCATTTTTTAATTTACCCTAGAATTAAAAAAAAATCTGGTTCAGAAGCGACTAAATAAACAGAACTTGTATTAATACTTAGAATTTAATTGTAGGGGTTGATGAGTGTGCAATTGCTATTGGCTCTATGAGCTCAGACAGGGTTTCTACTTAATTAGGCAGAGTTTAATAATACAGGGAGGGTGAATATCTAGCATATGCAGGCGAGGCAGAATAAGTATAGAATATAGTGCTAAAATTCACTATTGGAACGGGTGCCTTGCAGATAAATGGAGTAATAAAAACCAAAGTCAAACCATTATATTAATCTGTCCCCAATGCAAATTATTTGAACAGTACTAGTGGTAACCAAAGACAAGACTTGACTTTCTCTGTTCATGGTTTTGAAACACCAACTGTTTGTGATATAGAGTCCTGTGGAGTTTTCATATTGTTGATTCTGGATTCTTAAACAAATGAAGGTTTGGATAAGTCGATCAGTCTTGTTTCCATGACCTCTTGTGCTTTCAAGTTTGCTTATTTTACATGGACTGAATGCTTCAGAAGATTGTCGCTTTACTTTCCCTGCAACCTCACTATATAATTTATTTCCAGTCTTGAGTATGAAGGAGATTTATGGAATTATTTACACCATATGTATGAGTCAAATTCTGGTTCATGGAGGGGCTCCAGAAGATGTAGGGTTGAGGGGTTGGCTAAGTTTAGTATTTGGACCGGGCTATGTTGTAACATTTTGAAATGTTCAGTTTGTTGCAAAACTGCTTTGCTACAGATGGTGAAAATATTTTATTGTTGAACCACTGAATACTTAAAGAATTGTAGAATTAAAAGGGGTCATTAACATCCCTGCAGATTCTTACATCATTTAGTACACTTTCCAAGGTTGAAACATTGGCTGAAAAAATTTTCCTACTGCTATGTGTATTACCAATAATATAAAATATATTATGAGAAAAATTAAAGCATTGGATACACACATCCACAATGTTTCTCACTTCATATTTTCCTTACTCCTTGGTAGGATTAGTAGTGTATTAATAGGTTTTATTGTAATAGCGCTTCAAAGCAGGTAATAATGCATAGCTATTTTGCAGGAGATTTGGAAGTCCTCTCTCTCTGGTTGTGACTTGTGAGTGACCAAATAGTCAAAACTGGTAATAATCAACCAACACCTTTGCACTGCCAGCCTGTTTCACATAGAAAATTTGTTGTTTATTAAAATCTTTCTATAGAAACCATATTGATTTTATTTCTATGGGGTAATAAAGCCAAGATGAGATTAGCTCCTAAGTGCCCATTTTAAAGCAGCTTCTTTAGCTGTATACACTGTGGAATATCTAAGATAAAGGTGTCGCTTCTTAAGCCGCGTACACACGGTCAGACTTTTCATCTACAAAAGTCCGACAGCCTGTCCGACAGACTTTCGGCGGACTTTCGGCGGACTTGCGGCGGACTTGCGGCAGACTTTCTAACGGACTTGCCTACACACGACCACACAAAAGTCCGACGGATTCGTACGTGATGACGTACACCGGACTAAAATAAGGAAGTTGATAGCCAGTAGCCAATAGCTGCCCTAGCGTGGGTTTTTGTCCGTAGGACTAGCATACAGACGAGCGGACTTCGGGGTCCGTCGTAGTTACGACGTAAAGATTTGAAGCATGTTTCAAATCTAAAGTACGTCGGATTTGAGGCTAAAAAAGTACGTTGAAAGTCCGGAGAAGCCCACACACGATCGGATTACCAGCCAGCTTTAGTCCGTCAGCGTCCGTTGGACTTTTGTAGCTGAAAAGTCCGACCGTGTGTACGCGGCATTAGTTTGACCATGTATCTACAAATTTCATTTTGTTTAGACAGAAGAGGTTACATAGATGTCTAGAGTTTCACATAACCCAATTATAATGAAACCCATATCTTAGATCAGTGTTTCTCAACTCCAGTCCTCAAGGCGCACCAACAGGTCATGTTTTCAGGATTTCCACTATTTTGCACAGGTGATTTGATCAGTTTCACTGCCTTAGTAATTACCACAGCCGTTTCATCTGAGGGAAAATCCTGAAAACATGACCTGTTGGTGCGCCTTGAGGACTGGAGTTGAGAAACACTGTCTTAGATCATACAACAATAATTACTGTTTTTTATGTTTTACTAGAGCAGGACCAGCAGAAAAAGCTCAAACACCATCTTATCATGCCAGCTACAACAGTTTAATAACAGTGCTTTTTCAGGACTAATACCAGATAATAGATTGATTTTTGGACTCCGCTGGTAGTAAATTTCTTGTCCAATTAGCATAGTTTCACTCTTTCTTGCTCAATCAATAAGCACATATTTGTTTGAACATGATTGCTGGTTAGGTCTGCTCCAAAAATAAAGTATCACTTATGTATCTGGCCTCTCATCTCTGATTGGAGGTGGAGCCTGCTGTAACTATGTAACTTGAATATAATTCTTTGGCCAACTTTGCACAAGTTGATGTACTTTTGGGGTAGGACCACAGTGAAAGTCTACATCAGTCATGCTATTGGAGTTGTATTAGGTTTCTATTTCTATTTCTATTTTTTAAAAAGGTCTGCGAATTCTGACAGCTTCCTTGCCTGTAACATATTTATAACTTTTATGTAATGTACTGATCCATCCTTAAAATATAAATTTAGGGAATCTGGTTGTTACTGTCAGTGGGAAAAATTTGGATGTGTGGGATGTTCTGAATCTTTTTTTTTATCTGTCCTCACACGAGTAACCAATGTCAGACAATAGAGTGGTGAGAGAAAACCAGTGTTTCCTTTTCAACATTATTACTCTAACACACATCCGGGGGGGGGGGGCAACGGGGCAATAGCTCCCTCCGAGAAAATATTACTGATTCCGAGGCTGAGCACGCCCTGGGAAATCAGAGCCGCGGTCGGGACAACTCACAGCCATTCTCAGCATGAACTACTGCCCAGACACATTGGGACTGGACTCTCCTGGCTTCTGCTGCTTATGTGGGCAGGATGGGGATGTTCCTAACCCCTGAGATCGTGCCCGCCCGGAAGAGGGAGCTGTGTACAGCTGAGTAGAGGGAGCAGAGTGAATGTTCCTGGAGGTCAGCTCAGCTAGCAGTACAGCAGCTGCAGCCTAGCATACTGCAGCTTAGCATAGAGGTGCTGTTAGCTGACAAATGGGATTGCATCTCCTTTTCATGTAGCACAGTGAGAAATTGGGCTCATTAAAGCATCGTGATTTCCCCCCTTTGTGTGCCCTCCTGACCCCCCCAATGTGTGCCCTCCTGACCCCCCCAGTGTGTGCCTTCCCAACCCTCAGTGTGTGCCCTATTGACCCTCCCCTGGTGTGTGCCCTCTTGACCCTCCCCTGGTGTGTGCCCTTCTGACTCCCCAGTGTGTGTCTTTCTAACCCCCCAGTGTGTGCCCTCCTGACCCCCCACTGGTGTGTGCCCTCCTCACTCCCCCCGGTGTGTGCCCTCCCAATCCCCCCAGTGTGTGTCCTCCTGACCCCCCCCCAGTGTGTGCCCTCCTAACTCCCCCTGATGTGTGCCCTCCTGACCCCCAGTGTGTGCCCTCCTGACCCTTCCCTGGGGTGTGCCCTCTCGACACCCAGTGTGTGCCCTCCTGACCCTCCCCTGGTGTGTGCACTCCTGAGCCTCCCCTGGTGTGTGCCCCCCTGACCCCCAGAGTCACTTCTGTACATTGCCCTACATACCACCAACCTCTGTACACTGCCCTGCATACTACTAACCTCTGTACACTGCCCTACATACTACCGACCTCTGTACACTGCCCTACATACTACTGACCTCTGTACACTGCCCTACATACTACTGACTTCTGTACACTGCCCTGCCTACTACTGGCCTCTGTACACTGTCCTACATGCTACTGACCTCTATACACTGCCCTACATACTACTGACTTATGTACACTGTCCTACATACTACTGACCTCTATACACTGCCCTACATACTACTGACTTTTGTACACTGCCCTACATACGACCGACCTCTGTACACTGTCCTACATACTACTGACCTCTGTACACTGTCCTACATACTACTGACCTCTGTACACTGCCCTACATACTATAATGTAGAGAGTGCAGCGCTGGACATGTAAAGTGAATTATGAAATTTGATAAACCAATTATTAAAATGGTGAAGAAGGTTATTCAAAGTCAATATATCAAAATGGTGACACAATCATACGTGTTAATTATGTAAAGTGTTTCTTAGAATGTGAACACATGAACTAAAATGAGTGAAATTATTTTTTTTTTTCATATATAAAAACTTATGGAGGCACATAAAAGTCCAAAACAGTGTATTTGATGCAATGTAGATTTCAGGGATACATCTTCAATGTTCAATGTTGCCCACCACCGAATAGATGAATAAAAGGCTTACCAGAAAGCCTGTGACCGCCCTTATTCAGGGGGGTCAAAACAGGCTTAGCAGATATGGGGAAACCGCCACAGGGATACTCCAAAGGACATCGATGGACCGATGCGTCAGGACTCCTTGCCAAATAGACGACCAGCCGACAACTGCTATAGATGTTCTCCCAAATCCTATCCTCTCATGGGGCAAACTTGAAATCTTCCACGGATCCAGTGCAAAAAGATGTGGTTGTGAAGCCAAAAGAAACAAAAAGAGAGACGCTCCGCTGGTGCAGATAACTTTTGGTTTCTTTTATTGGCAAATTGCGGTATATAACGTTAAAAAAACAAAGAAAATAGAGCAAGATAAAAAACGACACTACCGCCATTTAATTTAAATTTTAAATTTTTTAAATTAAACGGCGGTAGTGTCGTTTTTTATCTTACTCTATTTTCTTTGTTTTTTGTCCTTTTTTGTCCTTTTTTTTGTCCTACATACTACTGACCTCTGTACACTGCCCTACATACTACTGACTTCTGTACACTGTCCTACATATTACCGACCTCTGTACACTGCCCTACATACTACTGACTTCTGTACACTGCCCTACATACTACCGACCCCTATACACTGCCCTACCTACTACTGACCTCTGTACACTGTCCTACATACTACTGACCGCTGTACACTGCCCTACATACTACTGACCTCTGTACACTGTCCTACATACTACTGACTTCTGTGCACTGCCCTACATACTACTGACTTCTGTACCACTGCCCTACATACTACTGACTTCTGTATACTGCCCTACATACTACTGACTTCTGTACACTGTCCTACATACTACTGACTTCTGTACACTGCCCTACATACTACTACTGACTTCTGTACCACTGCCCTACATACTACTGACTTCTGTATACTGCCCTGCATACTACTGACCTCTGTACACTGTATAATATGTTCAATTCAGTTTTGTAAGCAACACCTTATTTTCTGGCAGTGCCCCTCCTGAGACTAGACTCTGGATCCACCCCTGGTCTAACAGAGAAAAAGGTGCAGTTACTGTAATAGAAATATAAATAAATTATGAGACAGCGTCAGTGCTGGGTCCAGCCCCTCCTTCTCTGAGCTGGTTGCTCAGCTGTCGGCTAATTGCCTCATCCTATCTTTCCACAGTTACTCA
This sequence comes from Lithobates clamitans, assembly GCA_037952925.1. Taxonomy (NCBI): domain Eukaryota; kingdom Metazoa; phylum Chordata; class Amphibia; order Anura; family Ranidae; genus Lithobates; species Lithobates clamitans. The sequence goes on along the minus strand of JBBGZY010000667.1, from coordinate 4,316,729 downwards.
GCTGTTGATGATATGCTGCTCGTCAGTCCTCCCTACTAAGCAGTCCAGGCCCAGAGGATCGCTTCCTTTGCCTTAGTCAACATCACAGAGACACTCTCCTGCATTCCTGTTTAAAGACTTGCTTGGCTGACATTCCTTCTGGCTCCAGATCTTGCTTGCTGTTTTACGCTCATCTTCAGCTCCCTGACGTTTGGCTTGTCTGATGTTCCGGTTCCTGAACTCTGGCTATATTTTTACTACGTTTGTTATATTTGCTTTTATTATTAAACAAGTGTGATTTAACTGTAGTTCTGTCTCAGTCTGATTTTATGGTTTCTGACAGACAGTAGGCAGAACATATAAATCATATTACATTATATAAAAGATAACACTGGACTAATTTTGTTCTTTGTGGATTCAATAGGCCATGACCCTTTTTATATTATAGGTATTAAAATGTAATAACAACATATAATGTAATCTTTCAAATATTTACAACAGCATATGTAGCTCAGCTATTACAAGCTCAAGCTAATAAACATTACAATTCAAAGTCCCCTTTCATAAGAAAGGGACAAAACCTCAAAACTCAGCAACAAGGGAAGGTGGGCGCCAGGACCATTGAAAACAGCATCTAACCAATCACAGGTAAGTACAACTGACATCTAATAAAATGTATATATATTTTTTAATTTTTTAAATTTTTTTAATTTAAAACTGTTTTGTCACTGTCCCATATGTGAAATGCAGGGACGTTTTGCCCCACCTTCCACTTTCATGACACAGTAGGCAGAACGTATAAATCATATTAGATTATATAAAAGGTATCACTTGACTCAGTTTGTTCTTTGTGGATTCCATTGGCTGCGGACCTTTATTATAGGTAATACAATTTATTAACAAGATATAGTGTAATACCGCTCTTTCAAATTTTTACAACAGCATATTTAGCTCAGCTATTACAAGCTCAAGCTAATAAACATTACAATTCAAAGTCCCAAATGCCATGCTCATTAATAAGGAGCATGGCACCCCACCTGGCCCATGGCCAACTCCACACAGGATTACAAATTTAGGTTAAAAATGTCCAATGCAATTTTAGACAAGTGAACTTGGTCATGACAGTAAAAACCACGAACACCTCCTTTTAAATCCACATGTCGGAAAGGGAAACCATTTAACACAACCATTGTTCTGTTAATTCACTTACGAATCTTATCAAAATGTTTTAACTCTGGGCTAAGCCAAAGCAATCGAGGTATGATTTCTAAAAAAAACAGGATGCAATCCGGAAGGATCACATGAAGGCATGTTAGATCAGACTTAATAAGTGAAATAATGTCCAAAGTTCTTCGGAGACCAATATCGTTGCCAGCTAAATAAAAACCAATAACAGGAGGAACAGGCCACTGTAAATATAATAAAGACAAAGATTTACAGAGATCAGTCCACTTCATGCCGCATAGTCCATACCAATAGACACTAAAACGAGATGAAGGCAAATCCAAAGAAGGACCATAACATCTATATTCAGCTCTTCTGTGTGCCCAAAAGACATATGAATGTCTGATGATCCAAACAACGCATGAAGAGTCTGAAAATTAAGTGAAAACATTAAGGCGTACATAAAATTTGTAACAGTCGAACTTCCACCCACCAATACTCTTGATAACTGATTTGGAAAGACCTCAATTAGCCGCTTCAGTAGCAGCACCAATCCAGAAGGAGTGAAAGGAGATGGAAAGATGGTCAATTTTCAAAAGGGCCAAACATTTCTTCAAAATTGATATATAGTCAAAGGATAACTATTAGCATGAACAAGGAATTGTGTGTCAGTCATAGGGCAATACTGTAAATATTTCTGAGATAATGAGACTGCACAGGTAGAATGATTTATGTTCTTGTGGAGGGTAATCCAATGACCTTGGCCTAATTGATCAGTTTTACATCTGCATAGTAGTATTCGAAGTACCCCTGAGTGGATAACTACATCAGAAAACATTAGACCTTAATTTTATATGTTTATTGATTGGAAGTAGCTCCGAAATCCGAAAAGTGCCAAAAAAACAAAGGCAGAATGAAAGTCTAAACAATAATGATTCATACAGTGAAAAGCATACTGCTGTAGTCACTGAACAAAACTTCCTTAACCGCTCTACAGAAATTGGAAGTCTGCTATCAGTAATAAAGTGTGCCTTGCGATAATCTTTCAAATCACGTTGCACAGAAAAGAAACTAACGCAGGAAGGTGCCCTACTATGGTTTTTAAAATATGGGAATAAGAGTAATCACAACCCATCAAATAATTCAAAAAAGACAGCACCAGACTTTCCATAAAACAATCACTAGGTACTTCGTTATGTTGTAAAAAGGAACAGCTTAAATTCCATGCAGCACTATATCCTGCCCACGTGGAAGGAGCTAAGGAGTTCCAAATAGAAAGCATCACATTTTTCATATCGGAGTCCATAAATGGGAAGGACACAACAGGCCAATAGGATCTGCGTCTGGAACCTACATCCGAAGCGTGTCCATCTGTACTGGATGGGCTGAAATACAGATCTATTTGCAGACTGACATCTGGTGGTCGTTTGGAGAGTGGTGCAGACCAACTAATACTAATCAAGGCTCATATTGAATAAATCTCTGGTGAGTGAGTTGTTCATTGGGGATCCCAGCACGTGGTGTATCGCTTGGTGAATGGACTAACTACCCTCACAGAACACGAGATTATTGACTAGGGGGATGTATATCATCTTTTTATCATCTGTTTCCCGTCTTTGCACTTTATGAACTTGATTGGAAAAAAAGGATCCTAATAATTGGGGTCACACAGCGCTGCTGCAATACTGAAGGAATGCTATTGACTTAACTGACTCACTATTGCCTATATATATATGCATTTTCTCCTGTGTATTTCTTTTTTTTAACAATCAAAGGTGCTTTATTGTCATAAAAAGGGGTAGATACAATACTGTATTCACCAATTGACACAGTACATAACACTACATGTGACATAGACACAATTTTGTACAGAGATTACATGTTGCAGACAATCGACATGCCACAGCGTATCTCATGCCATTTCCGTAGGGCGGATAAACCTCCCAATTTCCATTTTCCCATCCCGCCCCCCAGTGATCAAATAGATACAGTACCAGGAGGATTAGGAGGATATCCAAGGAGCCCACACCTTCTCATATTTCCATGGACAGTCCCTATTCATATATGTGATTCTATACGTGGGCAAAGCGGCCTCGATCTATGCTTCCCAGGCGGAAAGGGATGGGGGTGAAATGCTAATCCATTTTAGGAGGATCTCTTTTTTCGCAAAGAATAAGAGATATGAAATGAGATGTTTTAGATGATGAGAGGGTTGTTCATTAACATAAACCCCCAGCAGGGCAAGCTCCGGTAAGGCTTGAATGGATAATTGTAGCCTCGTATTAATGGCATTAAAAACCGCTGACCAATAGGTTGCTATGATGGAGCACTCCCAAAACATGTGAAAGAAGGTACCAACTTGAGTTTTGCATTTAGGGCATATAGGGTCTCTATCTGGGAATATGCGGTGAAGTTTTTGGGGAATATAATAGTGTCACGTACCTGGTAGGAGTCTGATATGTCGAGGCCGGCCTCCCTTGTATCTCCAGCTCAAGCCCCACTGAAGGTGGAACAGATGGTGGCTAGGGCCAGGAGGAACACGAGTGCCTGTAGGTGTTGCTTGCAGAACTTGCAGATGGAGTAGTAGGCTCGGTGGCACAGACAGGATAACAGGCACTGTTTGAGCCAGGCGAAGAGCAGGGGCAGGGTCTCAAGGATAGCCGGGTTCGGTAACAGGCGGGCAGCGAAGTACAAAGGCATGAGCAGAAGCAAGGTCAAAATGGAAGCCGAGATCAGTAACTGGTAATCAGGAATGTATCAGAGTCCAGAGGCAGAGTCATGGTAAGCCGGGTTCAGCAACAGGTATCAGGCAGAGTATAACAGGAATCAGAAGATCAGGACACAGCTGAAGACCAGTCAGCGCTGTTTGTGAGTCAGAGAACCCTTTAAATAGGCCGTTAGGCACCAATTGGCATTAGGAACATGCTCCTGCGCGTGCACGCAGTCAGTTGCACACACGCGTGCGCATCAGCTCCCTGGGAGTCCACTGTGGCCCGTGGGTGCACGCATGCGCACGTGTGTGAGCCAGAGCATTTCTCTTACACCTCTGTTGCCCGTGAGTGCGCGCATGCACCAGAGCAGTTATCTTACAAATAGATTCTGTGAAGGAACTTGACCTGGATTAGTTTATCTTTAGATGCTATGACCAACTTAGAGCCGTATTCGAGACATTCTTCTTCCCATACCTCCTTGTCTAATGCTGGTATATTCCTATGCCACATTTCCCACAATCTCTCTATCTTGGGGGGAATCTTTGCCTGGGAAGGCTACATATAGTGTGGAGAGGGGTTTGGAAAGGTCCCCAGGGGTTAGCAGTTCCTCAATGGGATCAGCCTGTAGGAGAGGTTTTTGAGGGAATTAGGCCTTAGCTGCGTGCCTAAGTTGCAGGTACTGGAATCGCATCCACTGAGGTAGTTGGAATTTAGTCATAATGTCTGAGAGAGGCAGCAACTCACCCCGGGGCATAATCTGGTTTAAGGTTGTGATATCATAGCGTGCCCATACCTGTGGGTCTGGAATAGTACGGAAGTGCGGTAACACAGGATTTCCCCAAAGTGGATGTGCCGGGGACCATTGTCCAGGTTGTAAATAACGTCTTCTAGCAGCCACCCACACCCTCCATGTCACACGTGTAGGCTCGGGGATCCCAGTATACGCCCCCAAGCCTCTATAGGGAAAATTTCGAAGGTCAGCCAGTGATCCCAGGAAATTTGCCTCTAGGCACACTGCGGCATTGGATCTGGAACCCCGGAACCACCAGTGGACCGTGACCAGCATCGCGGCCCAAAAATATAATTGAAAGTTTGGGAGGGCCAGGCCCCCAAACTGAGCAGGCAGCCAAAGAGTGGAGCGTGCCAATCTGGGGATTGTGCCACTTCAGATAAAGGAGCCCACACACCAATCAATCTCCCTAAAGAATGAGACGGGGACCCACACAGGACAGTTTCTAAACAGGTAGTTGAACTTAGGTAACATCATCATCTTAAGAAGATTAATACGTCCCAGGAGATTAAGCGACAGGCTCATCCAAGCCGAGCATTTTGTGCGTAGAGTAGTCATGACAGGTGTCAGGTTCTTATCTACATAATCAGAGGGATTTTTGGTAATTAAGACCCTGAGGTATCTGAACTCCTCCACCCATTTCAGTGGGGACGAGGGAGCCCCAGAAGTGACACCATCATCAATGGGGAACAGTACCGATTTAGTCCAGTTAGTTTTGATACCAAAGAAACCCCCAAAGTCATCAAAGATACGTAGGGCCCCTAAAAGTGAGGGACCGGTGTCATTTAAATATAGTAGTGCGTCGTCAGCATACAGGGACAGCCGCTCTTCCATCTCTCCCACCCGCAGGCCCAGGACATCCAGTGCACTCCTGATCGAAATTGCCAGGGGCTCCAGAGCCAGGGCAAACAGGCTGGGGGAGAGCGGGCATCCCTGTCTTATACTGCAAAATAGGTTAAACAGATCCGATAGCCAGTTATTCATTCGAACCTGAGCCCTAGGTGTCCAGTATAGTAATTGAATGCCGTGAATAAACTTGGGGCCAAACCCAAATCGATGTAAAACTTCCCATAAGTAGGTCCACTCAACGAAGTCAAATGCCTTTTCGGCATCAAGGGAGGCAATGACTCTGGTACCTGAGACTCACCGAAGCGAGATTACACTATGTGTCCATTATCGATCGGGCACACTCCCAAGGACTGATCGATGGAGATACCCGTGAGTTCCTTGAGGTGAAGTGGCCGGTAACACCGACCTTCTACTCACTACCCAAAGTCCACAAGAACATCTCCAAACCTCCGGGACGCCCAATTGTTTCGGGAATAGGTAGCCATACCCAGACTGCTAGTCAGTATTTAGATGGCTACCTACGCCCGCACGTTACAAGTTTGCCATCATATCTGAAGGATACGTTGGAATTACTCAAAATTCTGGAGGGTCTTACTGTGCCTCCGGGAACGATCCTGGCGGCAATCGATATAGAGGCCCTATATTCAAGTATACCACACACGCAAGGTGTGGCAACAATTGCAGAGTTCTTGAGAGAAAGAGATACCGACAGCTGGGAGTTGGGTCAATTCATTACAGTTTTGTTGGAACATATTCTCACCAATAACATGTTTCTTTTCAATGGCGTTACCTACCTCCAGGTGCAGGGGGTAGCGATGGGGACATCTTGTGCCCCATCGTACGCCAACCTGTACCTGGGGGGATGGGAACGCACTCTTTTCTCTAGTGATGAGGCCGCGATGTACCTCCGCCATATTCTTCTGTGGCGGAGGTACATCGATGATGTCCTTCTCATTTGGACGGGCTCGGCTGAGCTACTCAATAGCTTTATGGAACTTCTCTCTCATAACAAATTTAATCTCAAGTTTACCATTCAATTCGACACAACGACTATTCCGTTCTTGGATTTACGACTGATTCTCAGAGAGGATGGCTCAATTTTCAGTACATTATACAGAAAGGAGACGGCGGGGAATACTATCCTGCACTTTTCCAGCTCCCATCCCCGTACATTGATACACAGTATACCTTACAGTCAGTACCTCCGACTACGACGGAATTGTGCTAGGAACGAGGATTTTGAAAGAGAAGCCAAGGCACTCTATGACAGACTGCTCAGCTGAGGTTACAGTAAAAAAGTTCTAAAGAGGGCCTACCAGCGGGCCAAACAGAATTTACGTGACACTCTCATTTTCAAACATAAGGCACGTGACCCACATCCTACTACAAAACTAATCACAACATTCACAGCTCACCAACAGGAAATTAGAAATCTGATTAGTAATAATTGGCATTTTTTATCTGAGGATCCAGTCATCTCAAAATATGTGGCCAATATGCCACAAATTACTTACAGGAAATCACGGTCTATTAGAGATGCCCTAGTACACAGTCACCTGCAACCCCCAACACTCTTAGTTGGGGTGGAGGGTGGGAATGGCACCTTTAAATGTGGACATTGTCAATTCTGTCCATGGATTAAAGAAGGAAGTGGGTGCCCTCTTCCAAGAGGAGGCTTTCACAAGCTTAAAGGCTATGCCGACTGCGCCACAACGGGCATAGTGTATTTAGCTATGTGCCGTTGTGGCGCATTTTATATAGGCAAAACAAAGCGTCCATTTGTTAGAAGAATTCAGGACCACTTGTATTATTTAGACGCAGGGCTACTTTACATCCCCATTTGTAAACATATTGGTTTACGACATAGCTTCGACCCCAGTTATGTGTCCTTCTTTGCATTAGAGGTTATACCTGACCTAGAGAGGGGTGGGAATGTGGACAAAATAATATTACAGCGTGAGGCCAGATGGATATTTAACCAACGTGCGACTTATCCGCCTGGCCTCAACACTGCACTCTCCTTCAAGCCCTTTCTGTGATGATTTTTCCTGTAGTAAACTACCAAGTCACAAACAAATAACTGAAATCACATATACAATCTGCTACGAGTCTTTATATCCATATATGTGTCACCCAGGATACATATGGGATACCGTTGGCAGGCCCTCATTCATCTTCAGTTATATAGCTCCACAAACGATGTATCCATATCCACTAGATGGTGCTACTTTCCATATGTGATGATAGAAATACAGGATGACTAGCCCCACCCCCCCTTGTCTTCTTTTGCTTCACCTAAATTATGATTGACTAGATTGGAATATTATTCATAAGAACCATGCATATATTGTTTCTGTTTTGTATTTTTGCTGCTGTTTATAAATGTTCATTTACCAAACTCAAGGTATTTGGTCCATGTTGGACCACTATATGTGCTCTCCCCCATGTTCCTGGATCGCTCCCGCTGCCTGCTGGCAACAGATGCCTTAGGTGGGAGGACTCAGACGTCCCTGCGTAGGGGGCGAAGCTGTGTCTCTTCCGCCCCTATGTGCCCTTCACGCCGACGGCGAAGTATGGGCAATGCGCGCGCGTCCTGGGAGGTGGAATGCGCATGCGTCCGCCCCCCTCGATGCGCGCGCATCCTGGCAGGGATGTCCAGACCGGAAGCAATGCTGGAGGTATTGCACAGGAGGAAATGTAAGCCTCTTACCCCTGCCTCGTGGTGTGTCCGGGCTGAGCGGCGGTGCATATGTGTTTTTTAGTCGCAATTCAGGTCCGTTCGTGGCCGGGGAAGAAAGAAAGCCCAGGATCTCAGCAGAGCTCTCAATCCAGACGTCCACCTACAGCGCCATCTTGGCCACGCCCCCCTCCTGTGTATTTCTTACACTGACCTTCTGCTATTATCATTAACATCCAGTCAAAACCCAGACAAGTCACCATATGACTTCAGCATGCCCAATCATGCTGAGGTGTGGAGCAGCCAATCTTGGGAGAGCTGGAGAAGAAAGGAGGGGGGATGGGAAGTACACAGAATGCCCCTCTTAGGCTCGTTCATGAGATAAGAAAATTACCTGTCACTCACAGCAAGGGGGAAGAACTGACTCCTATTTGTCTGTGTGTTAGTTTTTATCTTACTGAAAAAAGATAAGAGGATTGCTCAGAGCTGGATTAACTCTTTGTGGCAAGACTGGGCACAGATCACATGAAATCCTATACTGTACAAGGTGCAAGCCTTGATTAAAACATTTTTTGTGGGGTTTACATCCCCTTTAAATCAGTATCGGAAGTGATCCTAACAAAATTGATGGGAGAAGAAATACCATATAAAGCTCTGAATAGGCATTTAGAGAAAACCCTACCCATAGGCATCACCCTAGAGGCAAAAGCCAATAAGCCTAATAAAGATTAAATATATAACGTAATTGAACTTTTCTCCTTGATAAAATAAAATCCAACAACATTTTGATCTTTATTACTTTAGACATAGCTTAAATTTCATAGCTACTGTGTCAATCTTAACACCTAAAAATTCTAAACAGGTGGTCGGAGGCACAGATTTTTCCGGAGCCAAAGGAATCCCAAATAATCTGTAAATTATCTGAAATTATGTGAATATGTAAAGATAATCCAAAGAGCCTGCTTTACTAACAAATAAGAAATCCTCTAAATAGTGTACACAACTAAAAGAACCAGACCGATAACATACAACCCATTCCTGAAAAGTCGAAAAAAGCTCAAAATAACTACAAGAAAGAGAACAGCCCATCGGGAAGCATTTGTCAAAGAAGTATTCTCCTTGAAAAACAAAACCTTAAAGAATTGAAAGCTGATGGATGTATCGGTAATAAACGGAAAGCTGATTTTATATCAGCTTTTGCTAAAAGAGCCGAATCGCCAAATTTCCGAATTTTAACTAGTGTATCATCAAAGGATGAGTAAGAAACTAAACACGTACTAGGATGAATGTCATCATTAAAGGAAAAAACCGTCGGGATAAGATAAATGATGGATCAATCTAAACGTGTTAGGTTCTTTCTTCGGGATGACTCCTATTGGTGAAACCCAGAAATTCAAAAAAGGAGGAATAGGAAAAGGACCGGCAATGCTACCTTCAGTAATTTCTTTCAAAATCTTGGCTTTAACCACAGTCTCATGAATTCTAACCAAAGATACATTTTCAAAAATGACACAACCAGTACCCCCAAAAAAAGGCAAACTGAAACCATATCTAAAATCGTCAATTAGTATGTCTGCTGCCTTGTGATCTGGATAAGTTCACCGGCGTTGCCGCTTTTAAGAAAAAGATCCTTAGAAGTAGGTGCAAAGTTAGTGGCCAATTTCTTAAAGCAAGTACAGTATGGTGTGATCCGTTACAATGAGCACATTCATGCTTGTACTTACAATTGTGAGGCCATTTAAATTGACCCTCATTAAAGGTAAAACATAAACCTTTGCAGTATTGTCCAGTCGCAGGTACAGATGGTTTAGAAAATAGTTTCTGAGGCAATAAAAGATTTAACCAAAGACCAATGTCTTTCATGCCCCTTTCAAAGAACTGTGTATGGAGGAGGCTGGGGGACACCGACATCAGGAATGAGAGAGTGATACGGAGGATGCCATAGGTAACGACAGGCATTACTACATCCACTCCTCACCATCCACTGCGCTAGCCCGCTCCATAATCTGGCGCAATAATGACTCCATTTCAAAACACAGGCAGGTGACAGGTAAATTACCATATCATGTTTTTTTTATTCTTCCAGGGGAGGACCGACAAAAAACTGCATACAGCAGATATCGTTCTATAATGCAAAAGGGATAAAAGGTAGAATAGGGAAACTATGGAAATATTTGAAAGCATTCTGACTTACGAAAATAAAATCAGTGTGGCTATACAAAATGTAGGTATTGTCTAATAAACATGATCAGCTTTCATGAGAATAAAAAAACATTTTTGTCTTTGTTGGAAATGCTTTTGTTGTGATAAATCTGGATATTAATGAAGAATTTGGTGAAGTGGTTAAAAGACAGAATACAAAGGGCTGCTGTAAATTGAACTAGAGTTAGCTTAAGCCAAGAGTCGTGTACCCAAGGCTTTTTTTGTCAGAGAACAGGTGCAGGTACTGACTCCTCATCTCTCCCCTGGGTTGCCCATTTCTCTTCCCCCTGTCCATCTCCCCGAACCTCCTCTCCCTTGCTATAGAATATGGTAACCCATATCATTTTGTAATGTTGCTGTATATCATTTTATGCATTTTTCCTAATAATGAAAAAAAAAATAAAAAATAGATAAAATTACCAAAACATAAGAAATATACAACACTTTCCAAAGTAATCTCAGAGACCTTTCAAAAATTATTTCTACATTCTTGTCATTTCATATATTTTCTCTTTTTCTCTCATTGCTGTTTGCATCAGTAACATACAACATGGCATATAGAGTGTGTGGGTCAAGAATACAGCGTGGCTGCAGGTGATAGCTTCCACTAGACTAGACAGTTCCCCCTCTGTATTATGACACCTATTTTAGAGACCAGGTGCTTCTTCACTCTGACCCCCATCACTTCATGGCTACGGAATGCTGAAGTTGCTAAGTTACCAATAGGACATTTAGTAGCCTGGAATTTGTTTTTTTTATGTTTGTCCATGATATGATGGTTGAAATAGCTGTCAAGGTTGCTGGTTTTCTTGGTAAAAAAAAAAAATCATATAGAAGCATTAAAAATCATCAGTATAGTGACATATTACAGAATAATCTGGAAAAAAAGGCAATGTGAGAAGTAAAAAGGCAAATATAATTTAATGCTGAAAAATGTTTTGCACCTATGCATTAGGAATAACATTGCTGCTTATGAGATATAGTTTGACAGAGCTGGAGAAACACTAGTAAAATGTATGTCCAACCACAACAATTATACTTGTGGGCCGTACACATGATTGGATCGACCGTGTGTAGGCTCCATAGAACATTTGTTGTGGGAATTTCTGCCAACAAATGTTTGAGAGAAGGTTCTCATATTTTCCGACAACAAGACTTGTTGTCGGAAATTCCGAGCGTGTGTACACAATTCCGAAGCACAAAAGTCCACGCATGCTTAGATTCAAGCAGAAGAGCCGCACTGGCTATTGAACTTAATTTTTCTCGGCTCGTCGTACGTGTTGTACGTCACGTTCTTGACGTTTGGAATTTTCGACAACATTTGTGTGACCGTGTGTATGCAAGACAAGTTTGAGCCAACATCCTTCGGAAAAAAATCCACGGTTTTGTTGTCGGAAAATTCTATCGTGTGTACATAGCATTAGTGTTGCATAAAGTGGGCAAGGATTAGAATCCCTGTAACGTTTTTCTGCTATTAAGGGCCCCATTAGATAGAGTGCTCTTGCTTCTTGTCCTGCTAACGTTCTCCTAGATGGGAAGTGAGGGGAACACTTTAACAGCAATACAGATACGCATAAAAATGCTTTACTTTAGTAGAGTTGGGGAAGTCTAGAACGCTGTCAGCTTGTCATTTCTGTCTGTTTCTTTGTTGCAGACTTTTCCTCACTTCCTTTCTAGTGAAACAGTTATCAGCAGGGCAAGAAGTGAAGGTAAATCTTTCTAAAACCTCATACACAAGATGGACTTTGTACAAACTTTCCCTTGGATTTTTGTACAAAGGGCGTTGGCCATAAGCTTGTATTGCATACACACGGCAGAACTTTTTCAGCCAACTTTCACCAAATCACATGGCTTTTCAGCTCTTTACCATCAACCTTTGGTCAACTTTTGTATTGTTGTCTGATATTGTGTCAATCTCGCCGCTTTTATCTGCGAGATTGGCAGGAATCTTGAGGGGGAACTCCACTCCAAATTTTAAATAAAAAACCGTCATGGGTTCCCCTCCAGGGGCATACCAGGCCCTTAGGTCTGGTTTGGATTTTAAGGGGCCCCCCCAACCCAAAGCACCTTGTCCCCATGTTAATGAGGACAAGGGCCTCTTCCCAACAACCCTGGCTGTTGGTTGTCGGGGTCTGCGGGTGAGGGGCTTATTGGAATCCAAATTCCCCCTTTAACAAGGGGGCCCCCAGATTCTGGCCCCCCACCCTATGTGAATGAGTATGGGGTACATCGTATCCCTACCCATTCACCTAGGGAAAAAAGTGTCAATAAAAAAAAACACACTACACAGGTTTTTATAGTAATTTATTAGACAGCTCCGGGGGTCTTCTTCCGACTTCGGGGGTCTTCTTCCAACTTCGGGGGTCTTCTTCCGACTTCGCCGCTCTCTCTGGCCTCTTCTCCCGGTGCCCGCTTCTTCTCCCGCTCTCCGGCCTCTTCTCCCGGTGTTCGACCTCTTCTCCCGTTGTTCGACCTCTTCTCCCGGTGTCGGTTTTTCTGCCGGCTCCTCCGCTATCTTCTGCTGCTCTTTTGCTAGCGGTGGCCCAGACTTCTGCCTAGTCTTCTTCCCTCTTCTCTTCTTCCGATGTTGACACGACGCTCTCTCCTGCTGTAATGCTGTCTGAGCGCTCAGCAATAACTTATATAGGCAGTGACCCCACCCCCCTATGATGTCACAGTCCCGGGGCATGCTGGTATGGTTCAGGAGGGGGGCGCTCGCTCGTCCCCACCACTTTTCCTGACCGGTTGGGCTGCGTGCTTGGATAAGGGTCTGGTATGGATTTTGGGGGGACCCCCACACCGTTTTTTCGGCGTAGGGGGTTCCCCTTAAAATCCATACCAGACTGAAGGGCCTGGTATTCCCCCAGAGGGGAATTCCCTCTCGTGCCCGCCGCAGTAAGAAAATGTTTTTTTCCTATTGCAGCCAGCGCGAGATGTACAGTACCCCGTCACCGAGAACCAGCACGATGGGATCACGCTGGAAACATTCTCGCGGCTGCGTACTGTAGTTTGTACAAAAGTCAGATGGTTTTGTGTACACAGGATTGGACTTTTGTTGCCGAAAAGTTTGTGCGTTCGCACAGCCAACAAAAGTCTGATGGAAACAGAAAAAGTTTGTCCGATGGAGCGTACACACGGTCGGTTGTTGCTCCAAAACAGCTAATTTGCATGTTTGTTGTCAAAAAGTCCGATCGTGTGTAAGGGCCTTAACTCTGCTATGGAGAGCAGTAAAAACCCAACAGGAATTCTGTTCCTTCCCTACTCTGTCCAAAGCTATAAAAAGGTTTTTGGTTTGACAAACTCTTTTTTGAAGTGTAAATGATCACCTTGTAAAAAAAAACAAAAAACATTCAGTTTAAAATAAAAATGAAACCAAAACATTTTTGTATAGATATAAAAAACAATAAAAATAAATACCCCTTTCCCTTTTTTATAAGTGATCACATTCCTTCTGTTCTCAGCTGCATAAGAGCTTTGGGGAAGATAAGCAACAGCACACTGAGCTTCCCAGTGAAAGGCTGTGCAGCGGGGGGGTGTCAGGAGAAGTCTGATCATTGGAGGAGAGCAGGCTGAGTTCCCAGCATAGCTAGAGAACTGACCATGCTATGCTCTCCTGCTTAGTGTGGTCAGTTTTTAATAGGAAAGCAGAAAGACTGACAGGAACACCAGGGATTTCACATAAAGGAAGTAATACAAAGAGAACAGGATACTTTCTCATACAAGTACATGGTACAGCAGGCACATATCAGGAATATGTAGTGTTGGGTTTACATAACAATCAGCTGCTAGCACCACCTGATGCCAAGCAAAAATGAAGATAGAAAGGAGATGAAATAAGTCACACTATGATAATATTGCTTTTGTTTACAACTACATATGACATTAGTGGTCCAGTTTTGGGCACACAGTGTAAAAATAACAGGATATGTACACCTGGGGCAGGAAGGACTGACCGATCACATGACCACTGTGATTGGCTGTCACAGTGGTCACATAATCAGGAGCCAGCCCTATCAACTTTCAACCCTTAGTAGAGACTAAGAGCTGTCTTTGACATCTTGGCCCCTATGCTGGAAGCATGCAATGAGTACATACTCAGCACAGAAAGTTCTGCTGCCCATGTATGCATATGTGTGGTATATGGGCACTAAAGCCCAACTTTTTTGCCGCCACATGTATGAGTTACGTGGGCAGCAAGAGGTTAAGAAAAGAAATCAAAGTCCTATTTACAGTGAAAAATTAGAAAGGTGTAATATGTTTAATTTGCAGAAAAAGAAAATCACCTCTTACTGGGGACTTAATGTATTTGAGTATAAGGAATGGCAGTATAAATATTCAGCAAGTAACTATTTGGCAAAATTGGCAAGAGTCAGCAGAGGGTATTGTTTTGCCTCCTAGACCAAAACAGCAGCTGCGAGCATTATGAGAAGTTGGATTTCAGGGACATCATTACTGTTTTAACCTAATTTACTATGTAACTCTTCGACTAAATGCTACCTGTAAAAAATATCCGTGTAAAATATATAGGATGTCTTGCTGCCCAATGTTCAAGGGATTACAAATATTTAGACAAGGTCATCCAGTGCCCAGGGCAAACATGCAAAACTATGCCCCCCCCAGGTTGTGCATGGGTTAAATGGCTCATTAATGCCTAGTACACATGATGAGAACATTGGACGAAAACAAGTGCATTTGGAGCGATTGGCTGATAATCTAATCATTAGTACGCAGCTTTCAAGAGCTGATTACAACAGTTCATGTGAAAATATCACAAAATAAACACAAAAAAAGTTCTTGTAAGATAACAGAATGAACGATTTTCATGTAAATAGTATGGTATTTGCACGAAAAAAATCTGCGCCCCCAGGGCACACATCAATTATTTTACTGCAAAATTGGTGGCCTGAGGAGTCCATATATAAGGGAGTGCAGTCTGGTCCAGAAGTCCGAGAGATCATGAAAGCAGCAGATGACATCTATGTCCCCAGGCTGTGGTCATACAAGAGATTGCATCTTTGGCCAGACCAGACTGAACCCAGGTCATCACTCTCTGGTCTTCCTTCCACGCTGTGGCTGTGGTGGTGGAGTTGTGGCAGGAGGAGGAGGATGGTCCAACTCACTCAGGTGGGTATTGGGTGTGATTTCGCCCCTCACCCCCTTAGTTAGGACTTTATAAAGAAGGTCCTCACACAGGAGGCGTTGGCCTTCCTGCATGCCCTGCAGTTTGGTGGTAGCTATGCAGGCAAAGGCCTCTTCAGGAGTGGGGGTGGCTCTGAGGGACGCAGAAGCCTCCTGAATCAGCCTGAGCGCTGAATCCTGCACGTGACTCCCCTTCCTGGGTCTTTTGGTTGGAAGGCGGAGGGGAGGAACCTGCGATTCTTTCAGGCTCCTACTGGGCCCAGGCTTCTCCTGGCTGCCACTTAGCCCCGCCTCCTCCTGGCTGCCACTAACCCCTGCCTCCTCCTGGCTGTCACATTCCACAGCCTCCTCCTGTGTGCCACATTCCACAGCCTCGTCCTGGCTGAGGTCTTCCTGTGTATGAAAAAGGGACATAGTTTTATTTTTTTTCATCAATCACACACAATTTTCACCTCATGACTGTTGCAAATTGAATGTTAATAAATATAACTGATGATCATTCTGAGCCCAGCATTTTTCATTCTTGTCCCAATTATTTTTGCCCACTACTGTCTATTGATATGTCAAACATTTTATTAAATCAGTAATTAGTGATCAATAATAACAATCTAGTAAACATAATTTATTTATTGACCAGAAATCTGTAGAAGAATTCTACACCTGGCTCCAGGTGGGCTCCTCCACTTCTTCCTGGCTGAAAGTCCCAGGTTGGACATCGGAAGCCTCAGCTGGGGTGGAAGGAAGAGTGGAAGGAAGGGTTGAGAGGTATTCCCTGACTCCAGTCTGGTCTGACAGAAATCGCAGTCTCTCATAGTACCACAGCCTGGGGACATAAATGTCATCTGCTGCATCTCCTGATCTCTGGGAATCCGTGACCTTCTTGCACTCCCTTAGATAAGTGCTCCTCAGGCCACAAATTTTAGCTTTTAAATAAGGGATGGTTGCCGTGGGGACCACCGGCTTCACCAACTCCAGCAGTTTATCCAGCACTGTCTGCCTCTTTTGTTTATTACTCTATTGGGGGCGTTTGACCTGCCACAGACAGGGCAGCTCCCTGTATTTGTCTATGAACAGGGGGAGGAAGTTGTGGTCATTGAAGCCATCCATTTTCTCTACAAGACACAACACAAGACAAACCCTAATGTCAGGCAAAACTCTCCTAATCTTGTTACAATATAGGCCTCAATTTAGAAGCAGTATAGGCCCAAGTTTAGATCTTACCTTCATTATCACGATCGGCGCCTCCGATACTCCTTCCTCCGCTCACAGATCATACGTACTACGCACGCGTGTTACGCTTTATAGACACTGCGCATGCGTGAAACTCCGCCCGTCCCTTACGTTCTTTCTAGTCTATTCCCCGCCCCTTCTCATTCGGTGCAGTGGGGGAAGAGCACATGGCGGAGACAGAGCAGGTGTCTGTTAATTACAGCAACGAGGAGGAGGAGGAGGAAAGCCCAGAGCCTGAAACGACCCGATCCAGAAGGAGACGATTTAAGGCATCAAATATGTCCTTTGCGGAGATGGTGGAGATGGTCGACATACTGAAGAAGGCCGACTATGACGGGAAGTATGGACCTTACCCCAACCCCAATGTCCGAAAGGCCAAGATCATGGCGAAAGTGGTCAAAAGTCTGCACCGGAATTTCGAGGTACGACGATCGAAAGATCAGCTCAGGAAGCGGTGGTCGGACCTGAAATTAAGGGAGCACGAGCAGTACAGAAGGATCCGGAGAGTGCTGCAAAAAAGTAAGTAGTTGTCCTGTGTTCCTATTCTTTATGTTTATTACATTCGTGCTGCTCCATGTGCTTTTCTTAACTGTTGTCCAGTTTAAAATGGCAACTTTCATGTTCATGGGCACATTATTCGTTCGTATGAAACATTGTTCGTTCAGTCTAGAAAACACCATTGTTTTGGCCATATGCATTTGAATACATTTTTTATGGCCTACTTGTCTTAAAATAATTTGGTTGTGTAGATGGGTTTGTAACTAGAATGTAATGCAAACTAGATTCTCTGTAAGGAGAGGACACTCAGCAGCAGTTTTCACATCTGGACGCTGGAGCACTAGTGTGGGACACAAGAACACCCTTTTTATTAGGGGGCCCACACAGGTGCTCCAGTGTATACTATAGGGGTGTCTCCATCTGTGAAGCTTGTACAAAACAGGTAAGTATTCAAGCTTGACAAAGGACAAAAATATTTCTTCATCTTCGAACTCTGTCAAAAGAGACAATTATACCCAACTTCCAAGCAATGTTTCATATTTCTATTTCTGCCATGAAGTATCTGTGTGCTAAGTATACCTATTTTTTTTAACATAGGGGATAAAAGACTCGGAGGACACCCCTCATCCAAGGAGACCACAGACCCCCCACCTCTGGAAGAAGGGGAAATCCCACAAAGACAACAGGAGGAGGAGGAAGGAGACGTGGTGGAAATAGTCACCACAACAGGTGAGTGTCTGCGACACTCAGGTAAGAGATGGATGCCGGCATATTTATAATACATGGTGTGTTTTTGTTTCCATCTTTTTAGGTGATCGTGATGTTGTGGATGCAGGACATTTCACCTCTGAAAGTGCACAGATCCTGATCGGGGAGAACATGGGGTGTAATAGGGACTTGGAAAACATCCAGAAAAAAAAATGAAGAACATCATTGATGTTTTAGGGAGAGTTTAAAACCCCTCAAAATCCCTTTTTTTGTGCTTTTTGTGATCTAAAAATTTCTAAAATTTTTTGACATATTTGTGACAAGCCAAATTTTGAAGATGCACACAGTGTGTCAACATGTGCTATCTGCCATCACGGGAGATCAATGTATGCGTTTTGTGGGTGCAACCCCTTCCTTAATAATAAAGTAGCTGTGAGGAAGGGGTTGCACCCCCAAAACACGTTCCTTGATCCCCCCGTGATGGCAGCTAGCACATGCTGACATTCGGCAATTTGTGTGCATCTTCAAAATTTGGCTTTTCCTGGGGTGACTTCACCCCATCTGAACGCAATATCAAACTCAGTTTGTAAATACTCATGTCTGATATTGCCTTCAAGTTCTACCAAATGTGAACTTTGTAAGTTCAAGATTTGTGTCTTTCTTGTTGGTTTTAAACATGCCTGTTTTATCTTAAATGGACATTTCTACTTTTTCTAATGTGACCCCAAAAATTGTTATACAACAAATATGTTGGTTTGTTTTAAAAACCTTTTACAAATGCACATGTGATTGTGCTGGTATTAAAAAGATTGATAATCAAGAATGTGTGGATTATTGTTTCAACGCTCCAAAACTTTGGTTGTGCTCTAATTTCTGTGATAATGGGGGTTATTTCCTAAGGGAAAAGCCACTTTGCACTACAAGTGCAGTTTCAAGTGCACTTGTAGTGCAAAGTGTCTTTGCCTTTAGTAAATAACACCCAGTAGTGCTTTGTAATGTTACACAATCACGCCATTTTCAGGACTCACCACATTTCTGTCAGGGTCAGCTAAAAGAAACACAAAAAGTAAATGTCACCAAAGATTTTAGTAGTCAAAATGTTTTGTTTATTTGAAAAAGATTTCAGACATTGTCTGGCATATTGATGGCCCCCCTACCCGCAAAGTATTCAAGGTATCTTAGACAGACCTCACGGGCACTCAGGGGGGACAAGCCAGGACGGCCACTTTCAAGCACCGTCAGGGTTGGTTCATTTGGAATTCCGGACTAAGGCCCAACTGAGCCAGCATAGTTGGCAGAATGTTGCCATAAAAAGTTGTGTAGAACACAGCACGCCAGGATAATATGATTCAGTTTATACTCCGCCATGTGTATGGGTGTAAGAAATAGGCGGAACCGGCTGGCCATGATTCCAAACGTGTTCTTCACCACTCTTCTGGCTCTGGCCAGCTGGTAATTAAAAACCCTCTGGTCCGCAGTGAGGGTCCTCATTGGGAATGGCCGCATAAGATGGTCCCCCAGCGCAAACGCTTCATCCGCAACGAAGACGAATGGGAGTCCTTTCACGTTGTCTTCTGGACGTGGCAAGTCCAAGCTGCCATTCTGGAGACGCCTGTAGAACTCCATCTGGGTGATGACTCCACCATCGTACATCCGGCCATTCTTCCCCACGTCCACATACAGGAACTCGTAAATAGCCAACACCACCACCAACATCACAATACTATTGAACCCCTTATAGTTGAAATAGTATGACCCTGAGTTGGGTGGTGGGATGATGTGGATGTGTTTCCCATCAATTGCCCCTCCGCAGTTAGGAAAGTCCCATCGCTGGGCAAAGTGGGAGGCCACAGTCTGCCATTCCTGTGGGTTGGAAGGAAACTGTGGAGTCAAACAAGAAAAAAAATAGTCATTTTGCACATAAACAGGGAAAGCAGATTAGACACAAACATTCTTGGCCAACATCAAGATAACATTTATTTGAGGGAGTTTTTAAAGACCAAAGTATAAGGTACACCTATCAGATTCCCTCTCCCCCCTCTCATGGGCCATTTATAACATTATGGGGGGGGAAGCTCCTGGACAGGTAACCCTCTACACTTCATTGAGAGATGAATGCCTAAATAATGTGTGTTACTTTGGCCAGCCCCTCCTTAGTTACACTTTTGACAGCCCACTGGACAGGTAAGAAGTGTCATAATACAAAGAGATAAATACACACTGTACACATTTGAGCACATTTGGAAATTCTGCTATTACCTATCAAGATAATAATAGGATACAAAAACTTGAAACAGTACCATTTGAAAGTATACAGGCAGGCCCTTGCACTACATGCTTTGGGGAATTCATCCATAAATCTGACCACAAAAGAGGTGGGTATAGTGTGTATGGGTTTGGCAAAGTCAGCAGATAGATGATTGAGGATAGATAGAGAATTGGTATCAGCTGACTTAGCAGTTGGGGGGAGGGAGGGTTCCAAATGATTTGGGGACCCCCCCAAAAAAGCCTCTGGCACTCTGCATGAAGTTTAAGCACCAATCACATTTTAAAACATTTTTGGGGGTATTTAGGGTAAAGCACTACTATGGAGCTGATAAAATACATTGTTAAGTGACTACATGAGGTGAATATAGGGCCAGGAGAGCATGCTCGGGAGGTAAGTGAAGGCAAATATGTATGAAAGACAAAAAAAAATAGATAAAAATCCAGCATGCATGAGGACAAAGAGGACATTCACATCATATTACAATCATGGTAATTAGGGAATGAGGAAAGAAATACAATATATTAACAAACATTATATACAATAAAATGTGATGTTAAAGGATAAATCTTACCCTTATATACTCCTTCTGCAGGACCTGAATGATGGCAGAACAGGTCTCTGGGATAATGATCCCCAGAGCCTGGGGGGGAGATGCCTGTCGACGACTTGAGGTCCTGCAGGTTCCTCCCCGTCGCCAAGTACCGCAGGGTGGTGACGAGCCTCTGCTCCGGAGTGATGGCTTGCCTCATGCAGGTATCCTGCCTGCTAATATAAGGGGTCAGCAAAGCCAACAAACAGGAAATACGGGATCCGTCATCCGGAGAAAGTTCCTGAAATCATCAGGATTATTCTCACGGATCTCACGGAGCAAAGGCATGTGACAGAACTGGTCACGCTGGAGCAACCAATTCTTGGTCCATGAACTCCTCCCCACCCTGTTCATGGACTGGGCTTGTGTCAAGGTAAGGACCCCAACACCAAGCCTCCGCACAGCACGAACTCTACGAGGAGTACGTATGCGCAACATGGCTAGAAAACGGTCAGATGCTCAGAACGAAGTAACAGAACGCACTGAAGAACAGCAAGGCCTGTGAAGAGCGAACTGAAAAACAGTAGCGAATGAACAAGAACACAATGACAGAGTCACGCGTAACTCGCTGCACGCACTGAAGAGCAGATACAAACCCACAAGCACAAACTGAACAGCAGAAAACGATCTGAAAAACACGAGTCTGAAAAAGCATGAATCGTCTCTCACCAAACTTTTACTAACATGAGATTAGCAAAAGGAGCTCAAAGGGTGCCGCGCTTGGTTCGGACCTGCCCTTTTCTAGTCTCGTCATACGAGGTGTACGTGACCGCGTTCTTGGCGATCGGAAATTCCGACAACTTTGTGCGACCGTGTGTATGCAAAACAAGTTTGAGCCAACATCCGTCGGAAAAAATCCATGGATTTTGTTGTCGGAATGTCCGATCAATGTCCAATCGTGTGTACGGGGCATAAGGCTGGGTTCACACTAGTGTAAACTGTATGTGGGTTTTCCCGCATCCAATGCGCATGTCGGGAGATTGTGACCGGCTCTCAATGGAGCCGGTTCACACATCTCTGGAGTGGCTCCAGTGCGAATTGCACAGGGGTCCTGTACTTCTCTTGGTCCATTTCAGGTCCGAATTTACTCAAAAATTTAGACTGAATACAGACCTAAAATGGCGAACAGGGAGGCCTCGGACCCCTGCTGTAAGCCACTGCACACATAGTGTGAACCCGGGCTAACAGGCTTTCTCCAGTGCTGTGACTGGTCCTCTGGAGCTTCTGGGTGAATTGTGAGTGGCTGTGGTCACACTCCAGCCTCATTATACCATACAGGGTTAATGTTCCTGTATGGTATGTGATGATGCTGAGGTCTGGGTGGAGGGGGAGAGCACTGCAGCTGGCTGGAGCGAGTACAAGCTTTCCCCCAGCACTGCAAGGGTGGACTTTTACATTTTGCTGGAGTTGGGCTGCATCACATCATCTACTGTTTATGGTGAAATCTTTGAATAGGTTAAAAATATACTGGGACATTTCAGGCTCTACATAGATGTATTCCACATACACACTATATTTTATTAAAAAGCATGATTTTGTGTGTGCAATACATCTATGTAGAACCTAAAAAGTCCTGATATATTTCTAACTTATTCAAAGACATTTTACTTTCTCTTTAGTAAACTTGCACTGCACGGGTCAGCACAGGTTTACAGCACAGCATGGCACACAGGGCCGTTTGAAGGAATTTGGGGGCCTCAAGCAAAATGGACATGGAGGACCCCCCCCCGCACGCATGCAAAGCCTACAGGATTCACAGCATAGCGATACAGTTTAAGTTCACAAAATTTACAAAGCAGAGAAAAGACTCTACAGTAGAGTGTACTGTAGAGCCTTTTCTCTGCTTTGTAAATTTTTGCAAAAAGCAAAAAAAAAAAAAATAAATATTACCTGATTCAAAAAAGAAGCAATAAGATGGAAATGGGATAGTAAAGAAAGAAGAAAATGGAAAGAAAGCTATGGTAATTGTGTTTATTATGGTCAGCAAGCTACCATATTTTTATTACTAAATGGGTCTTGATGACTGCCTCCCCCCCTTACTTCTCCCCCCCGTGTTCTTTTTAACCCCCCTCCCTACCGTGTACCACGTGGCAGGAGATTCAGTTTTCTGTTCCCAGCTGGCCGGACTGAAAGGAAGTGAGCACTCAGTGTGTGCATTTCCTGTCAGTCCGGCAGGGAATCTCATGAGTCCTGTACCGCGCGGACTGCAGGAGGAAGAGGAGCTCAGCCACGCTACAGGCTGCAGCTTATAGGAAGCGGTGGCCAGTGCCACGGCTCTGGCCCCAGGCCAGCTCGGGGCCCCAAGCAATTGCTTGTTTTGCCTGTCCTGTTGCGACGGACCTGACGGCACAGTCTGAATAGCACAGCAGGTCGGGACTCACAGGAGGAGAGAAAGCAGTCTGCTATATGTCATCTGTTATCTTCAGTCTGCCCAAGGAGAGAGGAGAGAAGAATCTCCAATGTCTGCTGGGCAGTGATGATCGGGGCTGCAGTGTACTGCTGTTTGCCTGCTCCGCCCACCTGTATGGGAGCTCTCACTATCCAATCCAGCCACCCAGGCTGTCAGGGTGATGCTCTAGTGTTTTGGCGCCCCCTCCCACACCCCGCCCAGGGCAGTGGTCCCTCCTGCCCCCCTAGTACCAGCCATGGTGGTGAATAAATGTGGTGTGTCCTTGTCCTTGTAAAAGTATGTACAAAAGAGGTGACCGCACTCCAATCTTCCGAAGTTAACACATGCATCCAACAGGGTGATCACTCAATTGTATAGGAAACCACTAGCGGGTAACGGTTTACTTTCTGCCTGGTCTACCCACCTTAAACACACCTTTAAGGATTTTGGTGGGGCGTGTCCGGATGTGAGCCAGAGCAGACGTGTCTGGGAGAAGCTCCAATAATCCACATCATCTGCTCCAGCCCCAGGCAAACTTTTTTTGGAACGGACGCTCGATGTGGCAGTGTTAATCCAACCGCAGCAGGCTTCATACACCTGCGGCCCGACCATCCTGATCCTAATCCATTGCCATCTTTGCTGAAAACAGCCTGGTGGGCCGCCAAACCTTCTCTGACAGTTTATCCACATCCCCTGCTCCAGCAAGTATTTTTTGTAAACGGCCGCCTGATTTGGCAGTGTTAATCTGGCCGTGGCCTGACCATCCTAATCCTAATCCATTGTCATCCTTGCTAAGAAAAAAGCTTGGTGAGCTTCCAAATCTCCTTTAGCAGTTCATCTACATCTCTTACTCCACTGCAGCAGCATAGGGCTCTGCCTAGCTGAACTTGCCTGACTGTACTGACCGCAGGCTCCTGGGGCCTTGCGACCGCGGCTATCTTACCGACCTCCATCCTGCCGGTCCACTCAGGGCCTCATCCACCACAAATTCCGGCACACAGGCCAGCAATCCTCGCCAAGCTCCTTATTCGACTATAAGAGTATAAGGGGCTGCTAGACTGAAACTGCTTGTCAGCACTGACCGCAGTCTCCTGAGGCCCTGTGACAGCTGGCATCTCGGCTGTTCCTGCACATCCTGGGGGTAGTCTACCAGGGTATAGTCTACTCTCCTGCATTGCAGTCTCCTCCAAGTGCATAACCCCTGCAGATGCCTTAAAAAAAAGACTACCAAATCTAACAAATCTGTCACATCACTTCAGCTGCCACTGACCTCTTCTACGCGGCCTGACGCCATCTTGGTTGGGAGGTTTTGGGGGCAGCGGAATCTGCCCTGCTGCCTCAATACAGCACAGCCATGATCCTTGCCTTGATTGAACAGAGCAAGACCTCGCTGCTGGTGTGCATAGATCACCTTGCAGAAGAATGCAATCTTATACGGAACGACTTGGACAAAATAAGGGGAAGGCTCACTGAAACGGAGACCATAGCCACCACAGAAGATCTTACCACCACTCATGTCACCTCCATAGCAGAGTTGCAGCGCACAGTACAGACCCTTGTTGCAAAATTGGATGATGCTGAAAATCAGCTGAGGCGCAATAATGTTAGAGTCCTGGGTCTCCCTGAGGGGGAAGAGGGGGATCGCCCGGCGGAGTTTGCAGAGGAGTTCTTTAAAAGCCTGCTAGATCTTGCGAATGTCCCCCCCACGTATGTCGTTGAGAGAGCTCACCGGGTACCCACGGGCCATCCCTAGGACCAATCCCAGACCTTTCTTGGTACGCTTTCTCAACTACAGAGACAGGGACAGGATCCTTTCTGAAGCTCGCAAACACCCCACACTCAAATACGGCAACACCACTGTTCTTCTTTTCATTGATTTCTCGGTTGATTTGCAGAGGGAGAGGAAAACCTTCAATGATGTCTGACATGGACATTCACTGTATTGTTAATTTAAGCACAAGAGACTCCATTTTGTTCTCACTGTTGAAATGTGTTCTGTAACCTTCACCTAACACACAGACACATCTTCTACTAGAAGCTCTCTACTCCCCCTCCCCTCTCAAGGTTTTATATTTGCATTTGTTCTATTCACTAGCTTTTACTAATATATTGCTGTTTGTTAGCTTTTAATAACATATTTCTATTTGTTAGTTTTTAATAACATCTCACACCACGCCTTTCTTATCTATGTATAAAATAACATGTAATAATACATTTTGACACTGAACTGACATTTTAAACACAGTGAATGAGTCCTGTGAATCTGTTCCTGCAGCTGCAGTATTAACTTTGCACTCATACCAAATACATAAATATGTGCGTAATGTAAGTGCTGGTTTAAAAGATCCCAAAAGAAAACACACAAAATATACCAAAAAAATGCACAATAGGAATCAATAGTGTACTAAATAATTGACGTAATGGTGCACCAAAGAATTAAAATCCAAATGATATAAGTGTCCAAACAAAAAATGAAATTCTATATATGTAAAAAAGGAAAAAAAAAAAAATCTGTGAGAAGTGTCTTTGCTTCAAAAGGATCCCGTGTGAATTGTTGTGGTTGTTATGTGATCTCCTCTTCTGGAACCCCCAATTGTGTCCCCACTCACCGAAAAACGCCCAACCCCTGCAGGGGTATTGAGCACATGAATGTGAATCCACTGGCAGAAATCGATCGGTGTCCCCCTCTGTAATTCCGCGATCTCCTTCCTGGTTGGGTTACCGCTAGTCCTGCTTCTGGTATGGTGTGTCCTAGGGCAGTGCTGGGAAGAATGTGCAGGTAGAGTCCCAGGTAGACAACCATGTTTGAAAAGTTAGCTGCACTACAATTCTCCAGGCTTTATATAGCTGGGGATTTTAACTCCGCCCTCGATCCATCTCTGGACTCGTCTAATCCTAATAGAGTATACAGTTCTGATTTACTTCAATGGGCACAAGCATTTAATTATACGGAAATTTGTAGATGGAAGCACCAGACCACTAGGGCCTACTCCTTCCACTCTACCACTCATAAGTCGGGATCTAGGATTGATCTGGTTTTTGGAAACGCCTGTGCTCTAGCAGTGTTTTTTTTTTTTTTGCCTGTGGGCCTCTCGAATCATGCCCCTCTGGAGGTCACCTTGGCGTTGTCGGATAACAGGGGTCAGAGGTGCTGGCGTTTGGCAACTAAGTGGTTACAGGACCCCAAGGTTGAGGAGATGGCCTTTCCCAAATTGAAACAATACTGGGAATTAAATGAAGGTTCCACCCCGCCTCCTGTGGTATGGGAAGCCATTAAGGGCACCGCCAGGGGGGAGAACATCTCCATTATTAAAGTGGTCTGCTCTGAGATGTCCTCTGAAGTCCAACAACTTGAAGCTGGTGAATCCAAGGCAGCAGAAACTTTTTCTGACTCTCCGACTGCAGCTGCAGCCAGGTGGGTTGACAGTGCCTGAAGAGGTGGTACTGGGATCATAGGAGGAATGTAAGCTGGACACTGAACTTTTGCTACACATCCAACGTGCCTCCGGTTCCTGCTTATAACAGGCTATAGCTCTAATCTGAGTGATTTGTCAGATCTTTACAGTGTGCAGCTGGGTTTCTGCAAGCAATTGAGAGCTAAGAAGAGGAGCTATATATAGAGATTGTATATAGGAAGAGTTGTCCCTGAAGTTGTTCTGATGTCAAGTGGGCATCCCATAATCTCCAATTCCTATCCAAGTCATTATCCCTCATTAAATAATAAAAACAAAGTCAAATTTGGTGTGCCTGGCTGTTTAGGGTGGGGGATCCCAGTTTACTTGCGGCTCCTTAGGGGGTCCGCTACACATAGGAAAATATACATTTGGAAATCATCTTTGCTACATTTTAGTTGTATTTGAACTAACGTGGGTTGCTAGAAAATATTGTTCTTTTAGGAGGTTTGCATCTTTTACTGAAGTTCAGAAACACTAAGCCCTCTTTCATATGGTTTTAGAGATGCGGTAAAATGACAAATGTAGGTTATGCTGGCTGTAGTGTTACCTTGCGTTCAAGAAGCATTTTACATGTGTTAAAGCAGTGGTAAAGCCACCTGAGTGATTTTGTACTTACAGGTAAGCCTATAATAGAGTTACATGTATGTATAGTAAAAATTTCCTTAACCTGCACTGTTTAGGAGATTTTTACATTAGTAGAGGCCGGTGATGTCACTGGTGCATGCGCACTGGGCTTTGAATGGACAGTACCGTGCACATTTTTGGTGCCTTACAATTGAATTCAATATGGGTGGAAGCTTTCAGCAAAGCCTAGTAAATGCAACATGCTCTTAATGCAATTTGTGTATTATTATTCCAATGCTAATGTTGGAAAGTGAAAGTATATGCTGTGACAATAGAACTCCTTTAACTGCGTTAAAGTTCCATTTATCTGTGTTTTTATTTAAAATCATTCTAACAGGTCGAAGCATGCTTATTGGTTTTGTAGGTGGCATGATACGGACAAAAAGATGAGAAACAAAGTCAATACTCCATAAAAGCTGTACCTCTATACATCACTTCATCCAGATTAGATGTAAGTTTGTCAAAGACAGTTAAAGTAGTTGTAAACCATCACATATACCCAGTGAAGTGAACAGAGATTAAACAAATCCTCCTACATAGGTTTTACTTGTTTATCTGCTGTCTTCTCTTCCCTACACCCCTTCAAACAGGCAGAAAATTGTTAAAAATCTTTCTTCATCTGTCAGGAGCACAGAGGAGGGGGCGGAGAGAGGCTGGAGGTACATTGTGTGAGAGCTGATTGGAGGAAAGGAACACCCCTCCCCCCTCCACACAGCAGAATAACTGTGTTGTGAACAGACAAGCTCTGTTCTGAGCCCCCCCCCCCCCCAAACATAAATTTATCTCATGTGTCGGGAAAAACTTCTCAGAATGCTGACAACAGAGGAACGGAGCACCAGAGAGAAACAACACTTAGAGCTTTGGAGAGAGATAAATAAACACTACAGATATACTGTATGTTCTTTACTCAGATTCCATGACTGAGGTTTACAACCACTTTAAGTGTTCGGTTAGCTTTTTGGTTATTCATTATTACTTGCAATTTTGTACATCCTCTAGAAAAATGTATGCTATCCCTTTATCGAACATGTTAGATGGAGTTTAGTTTTCACAGAAGTAAGAAGCAAGTTTTCATTTTAATATTTGCCAATTCAAATGCACTAAAGCCAAGCTTTTTGAAATGGTATTAAACCCAAAACCAAAAATGTAATATATTTCAGATTTCCAATCATTAGATGTGGTTGTTGCATTAGTTTTCTACCTCCTGTATTAGGGTGCCTACAACCCTGGATGAAGGAGCACAGGGGGCACCTTTGAACAGTAGCATTGTCAGTCTGGGGAGAGGGGAGTGTTAGATGTACTAGTAGATTTAAATACACTAACAAATTGAAGCCAAACTTCAGCTAACACTTTTTAAGTAGTTATGCAAACAGTTTTCTCATATTGGGATAAAGGTTTTACATAAATAAATAAATAAAAGCTGACTATTGTAAGTACCCCTGTCAAATGGTTTTTCTCAACCGTCTAACTGCTACGTCTGCAGGGTAGCTTGTTCAGTTGAAAAGCAACAGACTTATTGGCAGGATCACCGGTTGAAACTATATTAAAGAGAGCCTAAAAAATAAATTGAATGTAGCCATCACATCTATGAATTGGAATGCAAAGTATAATAAAACTTTGCTTTTGAGATTAATACCACTTTAAGTTAGAGCTTTAATTTAGAAAATCTGAACAGTTAGAAATTTTCACCCAGGTTACCTAGAAATAATATTGTCCGGGGGGATGATACAAAGAGCAAACAATATATTTCCTTTTCTCTTTCTCAAGACTAACAGATTCAAAAGAAATCTAAGTCCACACCTTAATACCAGGACATTTCTCAGTGTGTGGTTTGCCTCATAAGTGCTTGCCATTGAAAGGGTATCTGAAATCAACAGGCTATGAAAACATCCATTTCCTGTACAAAGTCCTTGTCTGAAATTGACCCTGCAGGTGCTTCTGTGTTACACAAATATTCAGCATTCAGCTATTTCTACTAACATTACAAATCTAATACTTAGTTCAAAGAGATTCAAAGGTATCTGAATCTAATAAAGCTGATGTTTAATCTGCTTATATTTTACATTTGCTTTGTTCCTTCTTTCCTCTCTCATCAACGATTTAAAAAACAACAACTTTGTTTTCATTACATACTTTACATTATACCCAATGATCTCACCACTAGGTCTCTTGTTTCTCTGTGCAATGAAGACAAATCATGGCTCGTTGAAGGTTCTGGCAGGGTTTTGTTCAAGGCTTTCTGAAAACATCACAGTAACCTGCCTTGGTACTTCTCTTAAAGGTCATCAGCCTTGATGCAAGCAGTGACCTTTGGGAGGATTTATGCAAATTTAGCACTAACTCTCGGTGAAGCTGCTGGTTTAAAGCGGGCTGTTACCTTCACTCTCGATACCTCTGTTTCACCGGCACCGGGTCTAGGGGTCCCGTTGAGTTTACCTCTGGACGATGTAGACACCAAACACTTGAGTATTTTTTCCAATGCTTTAAAGCGGAGTTCCACACAAAAATTGAACTTCCACTTTTCGGAACCCTCCCCCCCTCCGGTGTCACATTTGGCACCTTTCAGGGGGGAGGGGGGTGCAGATACCTGTCTAAGACAGGTATTTGCATCCACTTCCGGCATAGACTCCCACGGGAGTCTATGCCTCTTCCTGTCCCTCCGCGCTGTCTCCGGGGAAACACACAGGTCCCAGGAGATAGCGGGGACCAGTTACGATGCGCAGCGCAACTTGCGCATGCGCAGTAGGGAACCGGGAAGTGAAGCCGCAACGCTTCACTTCCTGATTCCCTCACCTAGGATGGCGGCGGCAGCTGCCGAGAATCGAGCAGGTTATCAGCGTCGGCTGCCAACATCGCTGGACCCTGGGACAGATAAGTGGCCATTTATTAAAAGTCAGCAGCTGCAGTATTTGTAGCTGCTGGCTTTTAATATTTTTTTTTTTAGGTGGATTTAGGTGGACTCCCTCTTTAACTGCTTGCCGACCGCTGGCCGTCAATTGACGGCCAGGCGGCACAGCTCTCGTTGCGGGAGGGCGTCATATGACGTCCTCGCTTTCCTAGGCCACCAGGGGGCGCGCGCGCCGCCGCCCGGCTATCGTGCGCACCCGCCGTGTCTCTAGGCACCCAGTGCGCGTGCCTGGCGGCCGCGATGTTCGCCGGGCACCCGCGATTATCGGTAACACAGCAGGACCGTGGATTTGTGTGTGTAAACACACAGATCCACGGTCCTGTCAGAGGAGAGGAGACGATGGTGTGTTCCCAGTACAGAGGAACACCGATCGGTCTCCTCCCCTAGTGAGTCCCCGCCCCCTACAGTTAGAATCACTCCCCTAGCAACACAGTTAACCCCTCGATCACCACCCAGTGTTAACCCCTTCACTGCCTGTCACATTTATACAGTAATCAATGCATTTTTATAGCACGGATCGCTGTATAAATGTGAATGGTCCCAAATATGTGTCAAAAGTGTCCGATGTGTCCGCCGCAATATCACAGTCACGATAAAAATCGCAGATCGCCGCCATTACTAGTAAAAAAATTTAAAAAAATAAAAATGTTATAAGACTATCCCCTATTTTGTAGACGCTATAACTTTTGCGCAAACCAATCTATATACACTTATTGTGATTTTTTTTTACCAAAAATATGTACAAGAATGCATATCGGCCTAAACTGAGAAAAAATTTGTTTTAAAGAAAAAAAAATGGATATTTATTATCGCAAAAGGTAAAAATTATTGTGTTTTTTTTAAAACTTGTCACTCTTCTTTTGTTTATAGCGCAAAAAATAAAAACCGCAGAGGTGATCAAATACCACTAAAAGAAAGCTCTATTTGTGGGGAAAAAAATTATAACAATTTCATTTGGGTCGAGTGTTGTATGACTGCGAAATTGTCATTCAAAGTGCGACAGCGCTGAAAGCTGAAAAATGGCTTGGGCAGGAAGGGGGCGAAAATGCACTGTATTGAGGTGGTTAATGAACAAGTAACAACAGAAGTAGCAGGAAAGAGGCAGAAGGAAAGTTGCAGGGAAGCTCAAATACCTTTCCTTAGTATTCTTTAGAACATTCTTTGGAATTGAACACTTGTAGTAGAATGCACTCCCTTTGTGCGATTCAATCTTTGCCCGCCTGGATAGGCCTCTCTCACTTGCCTAGCAGCCAGTACGTAGCATGAACAAAAGTGTCTGCCACAGACTTGTTTGGAATAAAACCCGTACGATCCTCTGCCACAGGATGTACTGGTTTGCGATGAATGTCAGACACAGTACTTGAACCTTTAAGCCAACCCGGCAGTACTGTGCAGTAAGATTACTTCAGGATACGTCCTCCAACCGAGTCACCAGGCCCCTCTCCAGACCAGCACTCTGCATGATCCTTCCATGATGGGTCCTCCCCTGGGATCTCCTCGGTTGTCCAGCTTCTTCACTCAGGACAGACAGCTCAGGACCATTCCTCTGCTGCTGTGGTAGGCCCCAGACAGGCTTCTGGGCCCACCCACACGCTGCAGCCGCGTGGGCCTCCTGATCGGAGGTACTCCTAACGCATACCTGTCGGCCAGGAGGGCCAGCGTGTGGCTGAAAACAAACCCCTAAACATGGCGTCTGTCCCATAAATACCCTCTCCCAGAATGCAACTCGGAGGACCACCTCCACCGAGTTGTCTCCGGGACAGAGGAGCACTCATACGCTTCAACACGTTGCCTTTCCAACACCAGCCCATGGTGACAATGACACCCATGGGCACGGTGTGGAACTACATGCAACTCAGCCAAGCTGGAACAGAGGCAAATCTAACTTCACCTAACAAGCAACCCACAAAATGTACCTATCAGCGGTAGATTGAAAATCTACCAGCGCTACACAAACATCAAAATGTCTTCAGGTGCAGGTGTCAGCCTGGAGAAATGTGCATTCTTAGACAGACTGATTTTTGATGCAGACTGTTTTAGGAAATGTCCATGTACGATGCCAAGCCTCCATTATTGAAAAAACTGAGATGGATGAAAGGGATAGACCAGGGGCAGTAAGGCAAGGAGGGAAAAAGCTAGATAATGCTGGATGTCCTCCAGCCAGGAAGTGGATGGACTCTACCTGACTTGCTGCAGCCTCCATTAGACACTGTAAGAAATTCAGTGTACAAACTGTCCTAGGAAATGTCCACGTGTGATGTCGAACCTTCATTTGTTAAAAAAAACAGAAATGGATTAAAGGAATAGACCAGGGGCAGTAAGGCTAGTGAGAAAAAAGGTAGATGATGCTGGATGTCCTTCAGCCAGGAAATTGAATGGGCTCTACCTGACTTGCTACAGCCTCCATTGCAAACTGTGACAAATTAAGGGTGCAGTAAAATCACAGTAAGCCATTTCAGTGCAGAAAATGAGCCTGTACAACTGTGCAAGGCTACAGGTAAGGCTGGAGTTTAGCTTTAATTTCTGTACATGTTGTATATTAAAGTAGGACTAGATTACATTTTTAAAAAATTACCAAAGAAACATCAGAATGACATAAGGTAAACTGCATAGCTTTATATAACTTTACATTTCTGGCTCTCTAAAAAAACACCCGATGATCCTGCCAGTGCAAGGCACTTCCCTTAAAAGTGTGACAAAGTAAATTTACCTACAGGGAAATAACTTCAGGTTTGTTCCTCTGTTCAGCTGCCATGTTCTTAGAAAAGGAGGATCTTGCCATTGTCACCTCTGCAGACTCTCTTCCCCAGTGCCAGTCCTGACCACACATAGGGATGAGCTTCGAGTTTGAATCGAACCCATGTTCGACTCGAACATTGCATGTTCGACCGTTCGTCGAATTTCGAAAGTTATGGGCCGTTCGCGCCAAATTCGAGTGGCGCGTCACGGACCATAATTTACTGCGGCATCGCAGTGCATTGCTGGCTGATGATTGGCCAAGCATACATTATGACCCGCATGCTTGGCTAATCACAGTGCCATCTGTACAGAGAGCTGTAATTGGCCAAAGCCAGGGTGGCTTTGGCCAATTATGGCTCAGGGGGTTTAGTACACGCCCCACACTATATAAGGCCGCCTGTGTTCCTGTTATTCTCTTCCTACTGGCAGGCAGGTGTTTTTACACTATTTACAGCTAACTGAAGAAAATTGCTGGTGTTCTTCTGATCCTATTAGTCCTATTAGCTACAGTATTTACAGTTAGTGTAGTGCGTCCTCTGCACAGTGTGCACCTAAAGCTACCTGAAGAAAATTGGTGGTGTTCTTCTGATCCTTTTAGTACCGCAGGCAGCTGCAGTATTTAAAGTTAGTGTAGTGCGTCCTCTGTACAGTGTGCACCTAAAACTACCTGAAGAAAATTGGTGGTGTTCTTCTGATCCTATTAGTACCACAGGGAGTTGCAGTATTTACAGTTAGTGTAGTGTGTCCTCTGCACAGTGTGCACCTAAAGCTACCTAAAGAAAATTGGTGGTGTTCTTCTGATCCTATTAGTACCGCAGGCAGCTGCAGTATTTACAGTTAGTGTAGTGAGTCCTCTGCACAGTGTGCACCTAAAGCTACCTGAAGAAAATTGGTGGTGTTCTTCTGATCCTATTAGTATCACAGGCAGCTGCAGTATTTATAGTTAGTGTAGTGTGTCCTCTGCACAGTGTGCACCTAAAGCTACCTGAAGAAAATTGGTGGTGTTCTTCTGATCCTATTAGTACCGCAGGCAGCTGCAGTATTTACAGTTAGTGTACTGCGTCCTTTGCACAGTGTGCACCTAAAGCTACCTGAAGACAATTGTTGTTGTTCTGATCCTATTAATACCACAGGCAGGAAGCTACAGTATTTACAGTTAGTGTACTGTGTCCTCTGCACAGTGTGCACCTAAAGCTACCTGAAGAAAATTGGTGGTGTTCTTCTTATCCTATTAGTACCACAGGCAGGCAGCTGCAGGATTTACAGTTAGTGTACTGTGTCCTCTGCACAGTGTGCACCTAAAGCTACCTGAAGAAAATTGGTGGTGTTCTTCTGATACTATTAGTACCACAGGCAGGCAGCTGCAGTATTTACAGTTAGTGTACTGCGTCCTCTGTAGAGTGTGCACCTAAAGCTACCTGAAGACAGTTGCTGTTGTTCTGATCCTATTACTACCACAGGCAGGCGGCTACAGTATTTACAGTTAGTGTACTGTGTCCTCTGTACAGTGTGTACCTAAAGCTACCTGAAGAAAATTGATGGTGTTCTTTTGATCCTATTAGTATCACAGGCAGGCAGCTGCAGTATTTACAGTTAGTGTACTGCATCCTCTGCACAGTGTGCACCTAAAGCTACCTGAAGAAAATTGCTGTTGTCCTGATCCTATTAATACCAAAGGTAGGCAGCTGCAGTATTTACAGTTAGTGTACTGTGTCCTCTGCACAGTGTGCACCTAGAGCTACCTGAAGACAATTGCTGGTGTTCTCATACTAATAATACTACAGGCAGGCAGTTGATTCTGCTAGCTGCAGTATCAGTATATATATATATATATATATACATCCCAGCTTTGTGCAGCTACATCTCACTGCAGGCCATTAGTATGTCTGGAAGGCCAACAAGGAGAGGCAGACAGTCACAAGCCAATAAAAGAGGGCAAGCAGGCCCTGTGTCTAGAGGCAACAGTGCTGGTCGTGGAGACGGTGCATCCTCATCAGCACGTGGCTGTGGGACACGCTTGTCCTTTTTTTCGGCAGCTGGCCATGTTGAGTCGCAACATGCTGAAGACTTGGTAGAGTGGATGACCAAGCCGTCCTCATCCTCCTCATCCTCTCTCACCCAAGCTCAGGGCAGGGTACTTTGTCTGGCAAAGCAGCTGCCAACGCAGCCTCTTCCCTCGGCTCAATGGCATCAGTCACTCTTTCCCTAGCCCCACCATGCCTCCTGAGGAGTCCCCAGAACTGTTTGACCACAGTGTTGGGTACATGCTCCAGGAGGATGCCCAGCGTTTTGAAGGCATCCATGATGGTACCCAGCTAGAGGAAGGCAGTAACGTGAGCCCAGAGATAGGGGGTGCCCAAGAAGGACATCAATCTGGCAGTCATGTTCCCTCAGCTGCAGCATACTGCCAGCTTTGCTCCAGTGATGAGGAGGGAGGGGATGATGAGGTCACTGACTCCACGTGGGTGCCTGATAGGAGAGAGGAGGAGTGGGAGGAGGAGGAAGCGGCACATCTCCAACAAGGCAGGATGCCCTCCAGGGGCCAGCTTAAGGGCAGCACACCGACTGCATCACACCGCAGAGCTCCGCTTGTGCAGGGCGCTGCTGTCTCTGCGCGTTATTCCAAAGGTTTTTTAGTGTGGGCCTTTTTTGAGACAAGTGCATCAGATCTCACCGCTGCTATTTGCAACATATGTCTCAAGCGTATCTCACATGGCCAAAACATCACCCGCTTGGTCACCACATGCTTGACCAGACATATGTCGACAGAAAAAAGGAAATAATAACTGCGCTTCAAAAACGTGTAATTTGTAAGCTGTGATATCCTAACTGTGACACAAACACACAAAATAAATGGGAAAAATTGGTGACTCGCGCTGAACAAATTAATATGTGTGTGGCTGAAGAGTGCCACAACCTAAAAAAACAAAATGCAACAAATATATATGAATATGTGTGGTGTAACACACTATATAAACTTGGGGGAATACACACGCCCCCTTAGTGAGTACATATACAATCTATGCAAAAATATCTCACAATTAGTGCATAATATTTAAAAATAAGTCTGTGTATAATATAAAGAGAATTGAAATAAGAATGTGAAATATTAAAGGAATAGTCCGTGTGGAGAAACCCCAAAAGGTGATTGACAATCCTGGGTTATTCAATTGTATAGAATCCTAGCTGTATGGGTCCACTATTGATGGGGTTGCTTTTGATTCTAATATATGGCCTACATCTCTTCTTTTTTCCTAACCAATCCCCCCTCCCCTCCCCTTCCTTCTTTTTCCTTCTGTATATACTGAATACACCAATTCATTGTGAGATTTTTGCTCTGGTTGATTGTACATTGATTATACTAATCCATTGTGAGATTTTGGCTCTGGGTAATTTATACACACACACACATATTAATTTGTTCAGCACGAGTCACCAATTTTTCCCAGACATATGTCAACCTACCATGCAGTTCGTTGGCAAGCATGCCTAAAATATCCACACCAAAGAACAAAGAGGACCTCTCCTTACTCCTCATTAGCTGGGATCTCCAACCCCACTATACCTTCAGTCCTCTCTGAAACATGCACTGAGAAGAATGAAGGTGTAGAATTAGATGTGTCACAGTCAAGTACTTGTGGGCAATCTGCTATTGGTACACCAACGTCAGATTGTACAAGGCAAATTTCCCTGCCCCAGCTGCTGCACCGCTGAAAGAAGTTCGCTCCCAGCCATCCACATGCCCAGCGGTTGAATGCTAGCTTGGCTAAATTGCTAGCACTTCAACTGCTGCCTTTTCAGTTGGTAGACTCTGCCCCCTTCCGTGAGTTTGTGGAATGTGCGGTTCCTCAGTGGCAGGTTCCCAAACGCCACTTTTTCTCACGGAAGGCGATTCCGGCTCTCTACCGGCATGTGGAAAGCAATGTCTTGGCCTCGCTGGACAGGGCGGTCAGCAGTAAGGTGCATATTACCGCTGACTCATGGTCCAGCAGGCATGGACAGGGACGTTACCTATCTTTCACAAAGCACTGGGTGACTCTACTGGCAGCTGGGAAGGATGCAGGACAGGGTGCAGTAGTGTTGAAGGTTGTTCCGCCACCACACCTCCAAAATTCTACTAGTGGTGATTCTGTCACACCTCTCTCCTCCACCCATCCATGGCCTCTTCCTGTGCTGATTTCTCCCCGGAACCAGCGGCGCTCTGTAGGCAATCAAGGGGCTACGCAAGCACTCAGGCAAAAAGATGTCATGCGGTGCATGAGCTGGTGTGCTTGGGGGACAGGAGCCACACTGGGGCAGAGATTCTGTCAGCTCTGCAGGGGCAGGTTCAGAGATGGTTGACGCCACGCCAGGTATGGTAGTTTGTGACAATGGCACCAACTTCCTCTCCGCCCTCCAACTGATCCATGTGCCCTGTTTGGCTCACATCCTTAACTTGGTGGTGCAGCGGTTCTTGGGCAGGTACCCGGTCTTACAGAATGTCCTGAGACAGGCCAGGAAAGACTGTGCATTTCCGCAGGTCATATAATACCAGTGCTCGGCTGGCTGACCTCTAAAAGGAATTTAACCTGCACAAGAAGTGCCTAATCTGTGACATGCCCACCAGGTGGAACTCAACGTTGGCCATGCTGCAGTGGCTGCACACGAAGCAGAGGGCCATCAATGAGTACCTATGCGACTATGGCACCAGGACAGGGTCAGGGGACCTTGTTTTTTTTTCCCCACGCCAGTGGGCTATGATCAGGGATGCATGCACTGTCCTGTCACCATTTGAGGAGGCCACAAGGATGGTGAGCAGTGAAAGTGCATGCATCAGTGACACTGTCCCTCTTGTCCACCTGTTGGAGCACACGCTGCGTGGAACAATGAACAAGGCACTTGAGGCAGAACAGAGGGAGGAAGAGGAGGACTTCCTTACCTCTCAAAACCCCCTTTATGCAGACAGTGTTCCTGCGTGCCCGCCGATCACACAGGAAGAGGACGAGGAGGATTGTGTCAGCATGGAGGTGGAGCCTGGCACTCAGCATCAGCAGCAGTCTTCAAGGGATCATTTACAGTCCGAAGAAACCCATGGACTTGTATGTGGCTGGGAGGAGGTGGTTGCGGATTATGTCGTCCTTAGTGACCCAGAGGACACTGGACCGAATGCCTCAGCAAACCTACGCTGCATGGCCTCCCTGATCCTGCAAAGCCTGCAGGAGGATCCTCGTATTCGTGGTATCAAGGGGAGGGATGATTACTGGCTGGCAACCCTCCTTGATCCACATTAAAAGGGGAAAGGTTGCGGACCTTATCTTGCCGTCGCAGAGGGAGCAAAGGATGAAACATCTTTGGGAGGCCTTGCAGAAAGGTTTGTGCAATGCATTTCCAGAGCCTGGGAGGTTACAATTTCCTGGTCCTCCTGGACAACGCGTTGCTGAGGCTTCGGTCAGTCACAGAAGGAGTGGTGGAGAAGGTGGCCGTTTGACTGATGCGTTCAGACAATTTCTTAGTCCGCAGCCCCAAGGTCTGATCGGTTCCAGCAACCATCGCCAGTGTCTGATTCACATGGTGCAGGATTACCTAGGGGCAAGATCTGACTTGGACACCTTTCCCACCGAAAATCCTCTGGGTTACTGGGTCTTGAGGATGGATCACTGGCCAGAGCTTGCACAGTATGCAATTGAGCTACTGGCCTGTCCTGCATCCAGCATTCTTTTGGAATGCACATTCAGTGCTGCTGGAGGCTTTGTAACCAATCACAGGGTGCGCCTGTCCACCGAATTGGTTGATCGGCTGACCTTCATAAAAATGAATCAGTCTTGGATCACCAGCTACCAAGCACCTGATGCTGATGTAACTGATTGATTTTTTTTTAATGTGAGATTCCTTCAAGACTGCCTATGCTGATACTGAGTGACTATCCTGTTATGCTGAGTCACAATCCTCTTCCTCCTCAATTTTCATGCTGATAGCTTGTAAGAACATTTTTGGTTCTGGGCACCGCCACCAGTGGCCAAGGCACAATTTTTCTGCCCCTTTAACAGGGGCATGTAATTACAATTTTTGATGCAATACTTTGCAGCAGGGCTCATTCCTGTGCTCCAACTAGAGTATCTGTGCGGGGTTGCAGTGTTGTGGCACCACCACCACCAAAGGCTCAATTTTTCTATCACTGTTCAACAATGGCATGTATTTACAATCCTTGATCTAATATTTCACAGCAGGGCCCGTTCCTGCGCCCACCAAGAGTAACTGTGAGGGTTTACAGTGTTGTGGCAACACCTAAGGCCCCAATTTCTGCAGATTATATAGGGCAGGCCCCTACTTTCAAACATCCAACTTACAAATGACTCCTACTTGCAAACGGAAGGATACAACAGGAAGTGAGATGAAATCTACCCCTAGGAAGGGAAATTCTCTCCTGTAAGAGTTAATATGGAAAAAACATGTCTCCTCTCCACTGATGCTTTATCACCAATCCTTGTTTCACTAAAAAAAAAACATTTGTCATTGGGACAGAAAGTGAGGTGAAATCTTCTGAAGAGGTGCACAGGCAGCAAAACAAATGTTACAGGGGTGATAACCCTTCCCTATGTTTTCCAAAAAGCTTAAAAATAGATTTTTTGGCTGGAGCTACACTTTAAAAATGTACCAGTTCAAAATTACAAACAGATTCTGCTTAACAACAAACCTACAGTCCCTGTCTTGTTTGTACCTCCTGTATACTGCTGTTCAGAGTATATAGGGCCTGGGGGCCCCACTCCTTTCCTTTTTTAATTTGGGTGCGGGGTTCCCCTTAATATTCATAGAAGACCCAAAGGGCCTGGTAATGCACTGGGGGGTGGGGGGTACCCATGCTGTTTGTCTCACTGATTTTCATCCATATTGCCGGGACCCGACATTACATTAAAGCCGCAAGCAGTTTTAAATGACTTTTATTCCTTTACAAATGTCATTTTGTGCAGGGACTGTTCTAGGCACGGGAAAAACGCGCCACTTTACAGGTATACTATAGACACCCCCCGGGTACAATGCTTAAAGGAATATTTCACTTTTCTTCACTTTAAAGCGGGGGTCCACCTATCTATCGTTTTTTTTTTTTTTTAGTTCATTCACAAACTTTTCTTCTCAGAATTACATACTCACATATTGTGTGTAATATGTCCGCCTGTGTCAGATTTCGTCGGAAAGAATAACTTATATTATTCACTGCAGGTGGTTTCCATCTTCATTGTGGGCATTTGAAGCCCACAAGCATTTATTTCCTGGATGCAGTGAATGCTGTGCTCCCAGCATTCACTGCTCGTTCCCGCACATGCTCAGTGACATCCTGGGAAGCCTGAGACTAGCTCCCAGGAGTCTGGGAGAGGCTAGAAACACGCCTACTCCCACGGGAGGAGAACCAGGAAGTGCAAAGAAGAATAGAAAAAAAAAAGGTAATTACGGTGATTTAAATTTTTTTAAACGGCATGTCAGCATCTAGGCAAGGAAGAGAATACATACAGATATTGTTCAAAATTTGGGTGGAACCCCACTTTAAGCATCATTAAAATCACTGCCCCCCCAAAAAACGGCAGTTTTTAAAACTTTTTTTTTGCATTGATACATGTCCCCTGGGGCAGGACCCAGGTCCCCAAACCCTTTTTAGGACAATAACTTGCATATTAGCCTTTAAAATTAGCACTTTTGATTTCGAACGTTCGAGTCCCATAGACTTCAATGGGGTTTTAAAGTGCGTGCGAACTTTCGGTCAGTTCGCAGGTTCTGGTGTGAACCGAACCGAGGGGTGTTCGGCTCATCCCTAACCACACATACCGTAAATTCTCCCCAAAAATTGTTGTCTTCTTCTAGATCTCCTCTCAGGTCCGATGGCAAGATGAGCACTGCAGGTGTTTTGAAGAGGTTTTCAATATTTCTATCAAAATGCACCAGGCATCAAAAAAGTTAAGGGGGAGTAGTGTACTTCAGTTATATTTGAGTGGACAAGACATCTTTCCCTTGCTGGAACTTCACCCAACTTCCAGATCCTTGGGAAGAGACATCCCCACCAGTCTGTAGAGCATTGAAAGGATACAGGGTAGAGTTAAATGGGAGCTCCTTTGGTTAACTCCATTAGCAAGATTCCCATATTTTATTATGGATAATAAAAAGTAAAAGGTGCTGAAGTATTGTATCATGCACCCCATAAATTATGGTACATAAATCTGTGTGATTCCTGAACAGTAGGGAAGACCCAATGTAAGTGATTAAGCCTTGATCCACTCCAGGAATTTTAAAATGCAGATTATCTGCAGACCTGTATATTGTAAGTCATACCAAATTCAGTTACCCATACACATACACAGTATATAACAGGAGGCAAAAAGTATTTTCTTGCTTATGACCGAGATGTGGGTTAGCAGATTATGACCCACAACCTTCAGGTCTACAGCAATTAACTGAGCATGCTTGGGTCTCTAACCCAGGGTGCTCATTTATAGAAATCTCAAGTTTAGCTTTTATTTGAGATCTGGCCTTCCTTTTCTTGCCTTCCACGCCTCACTATTAATCTTTAAATGTGATACATGCACTCCCCATATAAGGTGTAGGAGGCTTCAGGGGTGTATAGAAAAGAAAATTAATGTGATGAAATTAATATTATGGCTACCTATCAATTACTGAGCCATATGGTGGTTACAAATATCTAATGTATGTTTTAGTTGCTCGGTAATACTTTGTTATTGCAGAAGTGTTTCTAACTATTTCTAACTATTAGAATCCTTAGAATGTTACTGGATGCTGATAGCTTCCTTTTTTTATGTAGAAATAGGAAAAACTCTCCCTATATGCTGATGATGCTCTAGGAGATACAGACCAATCTCTAATCTCTGTTATGACATTGATAAAAACTTTCGTTTTTTTTTCTGGGATTCTGCCATAAACTGGGATAAATCTGTATTTGAACCATCACCAATTTTACCACAGAGAGCCCATCAGATTAAAATTGTGACATCTTTTAAATATCTCTGCATATGGGTCTCCCTTAAAATAGAGGAATACCTGAACTACAACTTGACCCCTGTATTAGATATGTTTAAGATGAAGAGTAGAGTATGGACTAAATTACCCCTATCTGTGGTAGGGCGTGCAAATTTTATAAAAATGTTTTGGGCCCCGCAGCTACTTACTATACTGTTCCCTCCTTATTCTTTCAGTGACACCACATATACAGGTGACCCTGTTCACCCATACTGCAGTGACCTGTGTTTTAAAATGTTTTATTTTTTTTTGTAAGTAGCTGGTCTTGCCTAGGGCGCTAATTAGTCTAGCACTGTTATGGGAACATAGCAGTTTATTCTCCTTTATGGGGAAATAAAAATTATGAGGAATTATGTAAATTGGAGGGGTTTAGGGTGTGGAGAGAATTGGGGATACAATATATTGCACAGTTATATACTGATAATCTTTCAAAAACATTTCAAGAACTACAGATAAAATATTTTTTGCAGTCTAATACTTTTTTTCAGTATTTACAATTGCGACATGCCCTACAGACCCAGTTTAAAGATAATAAAATAAAGATACAAAACATACCACTTATAGATTCCCTTGCAAGGACACAGGTTAAGAGAGGTCTTACTTCCACTATATAAATCTGTCTGATTGGACAACAGCAGAGGGCAATTATTTGCCCAGCTAGAAGGAAATGGGAAAAAGATCTGGGAGCCCTGTCAGGTGAAACATGACAGAATATTTTGGAATAGGTCTGTATCTGTATCACCCCAGCAATGCTTAACCCAATTATTTATAATTCATAGAACAAATAGGACCCCAGCCAAACTGCATCAATGGGGGAGGCGATATACATCAGAATGTCCGGGGTGTTTGAGATTGTCTGCGGATTTAATACATATGCTATGGAATTGCCC
Organism: Lithobates clamitans; assembly: GCA_037952925.1. NCBI lineage: Eukaryota > Metazoa > Chordata > Amphibia > Anura > Ranidae > Lithobates > Lithobates clamitans. Next base: position 4,273,919 of record JBBGZY010000667.1, on the reverse strand, counting down.
CAAACTGTTTATGTTTTGGCAAAACGTGGTAGATACTAATAATTATGCATACCAAACCTAGATACAGTTATATCCTAAGGTATGTTTATGGGTTACTTAGAAAAAGAAATATATGCACCAACAGGTAGAACATCCATTAATAGGATGCCATTTATAGCACGAAAAATTATTGCAGTAAAGTGGATATCCCCTAGAACCCCCACACGTGAGGAATGACAGATAGAGGTTAATGAGGCTTTATTTAAAGAATTGCAAGTGTATCGGAATAGGGGATTATTAAACAAATTTCATAAAATCTGGGAACCATGGTTAATGTCACCTGGCCTGGTCCCATTTATCCTATCACCAGATAGAATCTTAAGGGTGGATAGATCCTTTATCAGTTATAGAATAGTTAAAAATGGATAAACAGGGAAGGATAAAATGATATAAGCATAAGTATATACATAATCTGCAGTAAGGTAGGCCATGATGTTAAAACGATGCTCAATTGGTACTAAGGGGCTCAAAGTATGCCAAGAAAATATACCTTGGTTGTAATGAGTAGTTATTTGAGTTACTGTTGCCTTTCTATCATCTCAAACCAGTCTGCCCATTCTCCTTTGACCTCTTACATCAACAAGGCATTTTCATCCACACAACCGCCGCGCACTGGATATTTTCTCTTTTTCAGACCATTCTCTGTAAAACCTAAGATAGTTGTTTGTTAACACCCCAGTAGATCAGCAGTTTTTGAAATACTCAGAGCAGCCTGTCTGGCACCAACAACCATGCCATGTTCAAAGTCAATTAAATCCCTTTTCTTTCCCATTCTGATGCTCAGTTTGAACTTCAGCAAATCATCTTCACCACATCTAGATGCCTAAATGCATCGAGTTGCTGTGATTGGCTGATTAGCAATTTGTATTACCAAACAATTTATCAGGTGTAGCTAATAAAGTGGCCAGTATGTGTATGTTGTACTAAAAAAAAAAAAAAAAAAAAAGGCGTTTCTTATGAGCAATGAACATCCATAATGTTTTTGTCCTTACACAACCTGCTCCAAGACCACTAGAAGTCATCAGAAGTCATGTATCTGCACCAACCCCCACCACTGAAAATGATGACATGTTAAATGAGTGGCACGGACAAATACAGTTCCTATTTTGTTTTAATGCTTTTGCATGTATTAGAACAAGCTCCCTAGCACAAGAACCCCATAAACATATTAATTTGCTTAAAGAATAGACTGTAGATAGGGGGAAATTGTCCAGTATGCAATAAAACAGAGATGTATCATCAGCACACAATTAGCAGTTGAGAATAGTTCAATGAATCTATTATGATTTGCAGAAATGAGAGTTTCTATTAGAAACCACACAGCCCACCAGGTCATGCATCATACTACAGTCGATTGTTGTGCTTGAATGGCAGAGCCCCAATGGATTGCTCGATCCTACAACTAGAAAGTCTTAATGGTGTATTTATTTTGGGTTTGGTGCCTCATGCATGTACCCAATGATTACCAGTTGCAGGCACTACAGCATCTCCAGCTTCCAAATGCACACTGCCAAGCCTGCCATGGGGAGTGGTGTTGCCCCTTTCAAAGAGTAAGCAGCACTGGTCTTCCCATTGTCACAAAACTAAGCTTTGCTTTCAAAGACACCCCTTGCTATAAGAAGCAATCAATCAGTTTGGATAGACTGACTTTTTACTTTCACTTAACCACTGCAGTACTGGCCACTTTTACCCCTTTCCTGCCCAGGCCAATCTTCAGCTTTCGGGGCTCTTACACTTTGAATAACAATTTCACGGTCATGCAATGCTGTACCCATATGAAATTTTATCTTATTTTTTTTTTTACACAAATAGCACGTTCTTTCAGTTGTATTTAACCACCACTGTTTTTTTTTTGTTTGTTTTTTTAACATTTGCAAATAAATGAAAAACGACCGAAGAGTTTTTGTTATAAAATTTTGCAAATAAAAAAATCTTTCTTCTTAAATTTAGGCCATAATGTAGTCTGCTAAATTACTTTGGTTAAAATAACCCAAATCAGTGTCAATTATTTAGTCTGTGTGAAAGTTATAGAGTCCACAAACTATGGTATATGTATCTACAATGGCTCAAAGGTGATGATCCACAACGGCTCAAAAGTGATATGGCCAAAAATATTTAGACAGAATAAAGGTGGATAAAGCACCTAGACCTGATGGCATTCACCCATGGATCCTAAAAGAATTGAACTATGTAATTTCAAAGCCATTGTATCTAATTTTTAGGGACTCATTAATGACGGGAATAATACCACTGGATTAGCGCAGGGCGAATGTGCTGCCTATATTTAAAAAAGGATCAAAGTCTTTACCAAGTAACTATAGACCTGTTAGTTTAACTTCTATAGTTGGGAAGATACTGGAGTGTTTAATAAAAGACCACATAGACGAGTTCTTGCTGGAAAAAAACCTTTTAAGCAACAGACAGCATGGATTCATGAAAGACAGAAGTTGTCAGACAAACCTGATTTCTTTTTATGAAGAGGTAAGTAAAACCTTGGACAGAAGGGTAGCTGTGGATGTGGTATACTTGGATTTTGCAAAAGCGTTCGACACAGTTCCCCACACACGGCTCATGTGTAAGATAAAGTCTACAGGCTTGGAAATATCCGTTTGTAAATGGATAGAAAACTGGCTAAAAGACAGAATTCAGAGAGTAGTTGTTAATGATTCTTACTCTGAATGGTCTAAAGTTATCAGTGGTGTAGTCCAAGGTTCAGTGCTGGGACCCTTACTTTTTAATATCTTTATAAATGATATTGGGTCAGGGATCGAAAGTAACATTTCTGTCTTTGCAGATGACACCAAGCTATGCAGTGGAATAACGTCCTTACAGGATGTCTCCAATTTACAAGCCATCCTCAATGCACTGTCTAATTGGGCGACTATGTGGCAGATGAGGTTTAATGTTGAGAAAGTTATGCACTTGGGGGCTAAGAATATGCATGCATCATACATGCTAGGGGGAGTACAACTGGGGGAATCCGTGGTGCAGAAGGATCTGGGGGTTTTGGTAGATCATAAGCTCAATAATAGCATGCAATGCCAAGCTGAGGTTTTCAAAGCAAGCAAAGTCCTTTCTTGTATTAAGAGAGGTATGGACTCCAGAGAGAAAGATATAATTTTGCCCTTATTCAAATCATTAGTAAGACCTCATCTGGAATATGCAGTTCAGTTTTGGGCACCAGTTCTCAAAAAGGATATCAGGGAACTGGAGAAAGTGCAGAGAAGGGCAACCAAACTGATAAGACGCATGGAGGAGCTCAGCTATGAGGAAAGATTAGAGGAACTGAATTTATTCACTCTTGAGAAAAGGAGAATAAGGGGGGATATGATCAACTTGTTCAAATAAATAAGGGGTCCATATAGTGAATAGGGATGAGCTTCGAGTTCGACTCGAACATCGGCTGTTCGCAAGTTCGCCAAACAGCGAACAATTTGGGGTGTTCGCGGCAAATTCGAAAGCCGCGGAACACCCTTTAAAAGTCTATGGGAGAAATCAAAGTGCTAATTTTAAAGGCTTATATGGATGGTATTGTCATAAAAAGTGTTTGGGGACCTGGGTCCTGCCTCAGGGGACATGGATCAATGCAAAAAAAGTTTTAAAAACAGCCGTTTTTTCGGGAGCAGTGATTTTAATAATGCTTAAAATGAAACAATAAAAGTGTAATATTCCTTTAAATTTCGTACCTGGGGGGTGTCTATAGTATGCCTGTAAAGGGGCACATGTTTCCTGTGTCCAGAACAGTCTGACAGCAAAATGACATTTCAAAGGAAAAAAAGTAATTTAAAAGTACTCGCGGCTATATGAATTGTCGGTCCGACAATACACATATAAGTTCATTGATAAAAACAGCATGGGATTTCCCCACAGGGGAACCCCGAGCCAAAATTTTTTTTAAAAATGGCGTGACAGTCCCCCTAAATTCCATACCAGGCCCTTCAGGTCTGGTATGGATATTAAGGGGAACCCCGCGCCAAAATTAAAAAAAAAAGGTGTGGGCATCCCCCAAAAATCCATACCAAACACTTATCCAAACACGCAACCTGGCAGGCTGCAGGAAAAGAGGGGGGGGACGAGAGAGCGCCCCCCCTCCTGAACCGTACCAGGCCACATGCCCTCAACATTGGGAGGGTGCTTTGGGGTCCCCCCCAAAGCACCTTGTCCCCATGTTGATGAGGACAAGGGCCTCATCCCCACAACCCTTGCCCGGTGGTTGTGGGGGTCTGCGGGCGGGGGACTTATCGGAATCTGGAAGCCCCCTTTAACAAGGGGACCCCCAGATCCCGGCCCCCCCTGTGTGAAATGGTTTTGTACCCCTGCCATTTCACAAAAAAAGTGTCAAAAATGGTAAAATGACAAGAGACAGTTTTTGACAACTCTTTTATTTAAATGCTTCTTCTTTCCATCTTCTTTCTTCTATCTTCTTTCTTCTATCTTCCTTCGGTATCTTCCTCCATCTTCTTCTTCTTCTGGTTCTTCCTCCAGTGTTCTTGTCCGGCATATTCCTCCGCGGCGTCTTCTTCCCTTCTTTGTTCTCGGGCTGCTCCGCATCCATGATTGGAGGCTCCCACTGTGTGACGCTTCTCGTCTACTGACGGTTCTTAAATAACGGAGGGCGGGACCACCCGGTGACCCCTCCCCCCTATGACGCGCAGGGACTTGACGGGGACTTCCCTGAGGCTTTCCCCATGACGTCAGAGGGGGCGGGGTCACTGACATCACGGGGAAAGCCTCAGGGAAGTCCCCGTCAAGTCCCCGTCAGTCAGAAGATGAGAAGCGTCACACAGCGGGAGCCTCCCATCATGGATGCGGAGCGGCCCGAGAATGAAGAAGGGAAGAAGACGCCGTGGAGGAAGATGCCAGGCGAGAACACTGGAGGAAGAACCAGAAGAAGAAGGTGGAGGAAGAAACCAAAGGAAAATAGAAGATAGAAGAAAGAAGATGGAAAGAAGAAGCATTTAAATAAAGGAATTGTCAAAAACTGTCTCTTGTCATTTTTGACACTTTTTTGTGAAATGGTAGGCCCTTACCTTTTCACACGGGGGGCGGGATCTGGGGGTCCCCTTGTTAAAGGGGGCTTCCAGATTCAGATAAGACCCCCGCCCGCAGACCCCCACAACCACCGGGCAAGGGTTGTGGGGATGAGGCTCTTGTCCTCATCAACATGGAGACAAGGTGCTTTGGGGGGGACCAATGTTGAGGGCATGTGGCCTGGTACGGTTAAGGAGGTGGGGGCACTCTCTCGTCCCCCCTCTTTTCCTGCGGCCTGCCAAGTTGGGCGCTCGGATAAGGGTCTTGTATGGATTTTTGGGGGGACCCCACGCCATTTTTTTTTACATTTTGGCGTGGGGTTCCCATTAAAATCCATACCAGACCTTGAGGGGGACCCCCAGGCCTTTTTTTTAATTCTGGCACGGGGTTCCCCTTAATATCTATACCAGACCTGAAGGGCCGGGTATGGAATTTAGGGGGACCCCATGCCATTTTTTTTTAAATTTTGGTTCGGGGTTCCCCTGTGGGGAAATCCCATGCTGTTTTTATCAATGAACTTATATGTGTATTGTCGGACTGACAATTCATATAGCCGCGAGTACTTTTAAATTACTTTTTTTCCTTTGAAATATCATTTTGCTGTCAGACTGTTCTAAACATGGGAAACATGCACCCTTTACAGGCATACTATTGACACCCCCCAGGTACGAAATTTAAAGGAATATTACACTTTTGTTGTTTCAGTTTAAGCATTATTAAAATCACTGCTCCCAAAAAATGGCCGTTTTTAAAACTTTTTTTTTGCATTGATCCATGTCCCCTGGGGCAGGACTCAGGTCCCCAAACACTTTTTATGACAATAACTTGCATATAAGCCTTTAAAATTAGCACTTTTGATTATTCATGTTGGAGTCCCATAGACTTTAACGGTGTTCGCGTGTTCAAACTAATTTTTTGCCTGTTCGCATGTTCTGGTGCAAACCGAATGGGGGGGTGTTCGACTCATCCCTAATAGTGAACTTGGTGTTGAGTTATTCTCTTTACGGTCAACCCAGAGGACACGGGGCCACTCTTTACGTCTAGAGGAAAGGAGATTTCATCTCCAAATACGCAAAGGTTTCTTCACAGTAAGAGCTGTGAAAATGTGGAATAGACTCCGCCAGAGGTGGTTTTGGCCAGCTCAGTAGATTGCTTTAAGAAAGGCCTGTATACTTTCCTAAATGTACATAATATAACTGGGTACTGACATTTATAGGTAAAGTTGATCCAAGGAAAATCTGCTTGCCTCTTGGGGGATCAGGAAGGATTTTTTTCCCCTGCTGTAGCAAATTGGAGCATGCTCTGCTGGTGTTTTTTGCCTTCCTCTGGATCAACTGAGGGTATAAAATTGGATATATTGGATTGTACGATATTTTTTATTTTTATTTATTTATTGTTTTGAAGCTTGAACTGGATGGTCTTGTGTCTTTTTTCAACCTGACTAACTATGTAACTATGTAAGTGGAGACCACTGGAGTAATGGTGCCCACTCCAATGACATCGGCCATTTATGGTATATACATTGATCCAAGCTGGACCAATGCAACTATGTATAATATATACCATGCCTGGAATTCATCTTCATCTTCATCTTTATCTGAAAATCGATGTACTGACTGATGCACAAAAAAGGCAGAACAGTACAAATATCCCCCAAATTACCCCTTTTTTGGAAAGTAGACAGTCCAAAGTATTTAGTATGAGGCATGGTGAATTTTTTGAAGTTGTAATTTTTTGTCACAATTTTTTGGAAAAAGAAAAAAAAAAAAAAAAAAGATTTTTTAAAAATGTTTTACCTACTGTCACCAGTGCAGTACAGCGTCATCATATAACTGGTGTGGCAGTGATCAGGGACACTGGCTGGAGATAGTATGTAAAAAAACAAACATTACATTTTTTAAATGTTCTTTTTACATACAGTGACCAGAGCAATACAATGTTACCATAGTAACATTGTACTAGTCTGGAGAGGTGATCAGGATTTTTTTTTGTACACATTATGGTTGCTTATAACTGTACATTTTACAGTTATAAGCAACCATTTTTTTCTGAATGAAAACTACTAATTTAGTGTTTACTATTGTGATTAGCTGTGATTGGACACCATTAATCACATGATACAGATAGGCTGTAATTGGCCCTTTCTGTACCATGTGATCTGAGCTCATCACAATAGTACATAATGAAAGGCATGTAACAAAGTCTTTCATTATGTACAACTGTCATGTGATCTGCTGTGATTGGCCACAGAGGTCACATGGTGCCGGCAGCAGGCTGGTACAGTGATCTGCCATTGGCCATGTCCGGTGGACATGGAGGGTGACAGATCGTGAGATGCGATCCTAGGGGGACATCATATGAAATCCTCTCAGAACAGTGCTCCCGTCCGGCTGTCATATTACAATAGACCGGGCTGGAAGGTGTTAATCAATCATGCAAAATAAGCAATTGTTATCCAAATATTACAGTACTTCAAAGTAGACACACACAGGTCCAATTTCTCTCAGTGCAGTTTGTGCCTGGGAAACAGGAAGAATGAGCCTTCACAGTGCATACAATAAATACAGATCGCTCGAACAAACCATAAGTTTGTTATTTTTCTCTTTATGTTGCTCTGAGTATGTTGTCTTGTGGTTCCTATAGAACTAACCACAAGCCAGCTGAAGCTAACTCCAGTTTTGATATACTGTACCTAAAAAGACAAATAACAATAGTTAAAACTGCAATATTTAGCATAGAATTTTTTTTATATATAAATGTGTATGATAGTAATCTAATTATATAAGATACTGTGTACATAATACTTTTTTTTGTTTTTTTTGTTTTTTCTTTTCAGTCTGAGAATAATCTGGATGATTTTTGGAATTATCTCCTGATGACGGACCCCTGCTTTCACCAACTCTTGGCATTGGTGTCCCCCTATATTAAGAAGCAGGACACATGTATGAGGCTTTCCATCACTCCAGAGCAAAGGCTCATAGCCACCTTGCGGTACTAGTCTCCAGGATCTCAAGTTTATGACTGGTCCCCCCAGTCCCCCCAGACTCTGAAAGTCATTATTCCAGAGACCTGCTCAGCCATTATTCAAGTCCTGCAGAAGGACTATATTAGTTTTTACCTTTAAGATCACATGCTATGTATTTATGTTTGCTAATGTATTGTATTAATTTGTTGATTACATAATTCTCAATATTGTAATATGCTGTGAATGTCCTCTTTGTCCTCATGCATTCTGTAAGCTTTTCCTGCTCCTTTTTTGGCCTACATGCATATTTTCCTTCAATAACGTCCCCAGAATGCTATCCTGGACCCGTACACACCTAGCCTAGTAATTTAACAATGATTTTTTGTCAGCTATATTTTGGGGCTTACCCTAAACCACCCCTAAAATGTGTACAAATGTCATTGTTGTCTTCGAATTCATTTGGAACCCTCCCTCCCCTTAAAAAATGCTAAGTTAACAGATCCAAATACTCTGCTGACTTTGCAAAACCCATACACACTATCCCACTTTTGTGTTAATATTGCTGTATAAGTTCCCCAAACCATGTAGTGCAAGGGCCTGCCTGACTATCTACAAATTGAAGCTTCTTAATTTTTTGGCTCCTATATGGATTGGTTAAATCATAATGTCAAAATGTGCTGCAATTTAGGCAGTGTGTATCCAGCTTTTTCGATTATGACACTTCTTACCTGTCCACTGGGCTGCCAATAGTGTAAGGAGGGGCTGGCCAAAGTAACACTGATTATTTATGCAAACAGCTCTCATGGAAGTGGAGAGGGTTACCTATCCAAAACATCTTCCCACCCCCCCCTAAAATTTGTCTAATGGCCACCAGAGGGGGTGAGGAATCAGATAAGTTGACCTTACACTTTTATCTTTAAATACTCATCTAAGTGTATCCTTATGTTGGCTAAACATGTTTGTGTCAAATCTGCTTGCAGTGTTATGTGCAGAAGTAGTAATTTCTTTTTTTAATCCACAGTTTCCTTCTAACCCAGAGCAATGTCAGGATGTTCCAGCCCAGTTCCATCATCAGTTGGATTTTCCCATGGTAATTTTAATGGCAAGCATGTCCAGATTATACCACTACCCAACTCTGGCTCCTAATACTAATTATAAGGGCTTTTGCAGCATAGTCATGCTATCTATAGTGTCTGCCAACTATGAGTTCCTGTATCCGGATGTTGGGAAGAATGGCCACAACTCTGACAGAGGAGTGATTATGCAGACAGCGTTCTACAAGCTGCTCCAGAATGGCACCTTAAACTTGCCACCTGCTGAAGAGAATGTTGAGGGCCTCAATTTTGTTTTCGTGGCAGATGAGGCCTTTGTTCTGGGGGAACATTCGATGAAGCAGTTACCTATGAGGAGTCTCACCCCAGAGTAGGGATGAGCTTCGCATTCTAGTCGAACCCATGTTCGACTCGAACATCGGCTGTTCGATCGTTAGCCGAATTGCGAACGTTATGGGCCGTTCGCGCCAAATTCACGCTTGGTCAATCACAGTGCCGTCGGTAGAGAGAGCTGTATATATATACATTGTATTCGGTTTAGCTAGATCCGTTCCTGTTATCTTCCTACTGACAGGCAGGCTTGTCTTGTTACAGTATTTACAGCTACCTGAAGAAATTTGCTGGTGTTCTTTTGATCCTATTAGTACCACAGTCAGGCAGCTAGACTATTTACAGTTAGTGTAGTGCGTCCTCCTCACAGTGTTCAGTTAAAGCTACAAGTTAGTTTAGTGTGACCTCTGCACAGTGTTCAGCTAAAACTACAAGTTAGTGTAGTGCACAGTGTTCAGCTAAAGCTACAAGTTAGGGTAGTGCGTCCTCCTCACAGTGTTCAGCTAAAGCTACAAGTTAGTTTAGTGTGACCTCTGCACAGTGTTCAGCTAAAGCTACAAGTTAGGGTAGTGCGTCCTCCTCACAGTGTTCAGCTAAAACTACAAGTTAGTGTAGTGCGACCTTTGCACAGTGTTCAGCTAAAACTACAAGTTAGTGTAGTGCGTCCTCCTCACAGTGTTCAGCTAAAACTACAAGTTAGTGTAGTGAGACCTCTGCACAGTGTTCAGCTAAAGCTACAAGTTAGTGTAGTGCATCCTGCTCACAGTGTTCAGCTAAAACTACAAGTTAGTGTAGTGCGACCTCTGCACAGTGTTCAGCTAAAGCCACAAGTTAGTGTAGCGAGACCTCTGCACAGTGTTCAGCTAAAGCTACAAGTTAGTGTAGTGCGTCCTGCTCACATTGTTCAGCTAAAACTACAAGTTAGTGTAGTGTGACCTCTGCACAGTGTTCAGCTAAAGCTACAAGTTAGTGTAGTGCGTCCTCCTCATAGTGTTCAGCTAAAACTACAAGTTAGTGTAGTGCGACCTCTGCAGTGTGTCCTCCTCACAGTGTTCAGCGAAAACTATAAGTTAGTGTAGTGCGACCTCTGCACAGTGTTCAGCTAAAGCTACAAGTTAGTGTTGTGCGTCCTCCTCACAGTGTTCAGCTAAAACTACAAGTTAGTGTAGTGAGACCTCTGCACAGTGTTCAGTTAAAGCTACAAGTTAGTGTAGTGCGTCCTCCTCACAGTGTTCAGCTAAAGCTACAAATTAGTTTAGTGTGACCTCTGCACAGTGTTCAGCTAAAGCTACAAGTTAGGGTAGTGCGTCCTTATCATAGTGTTCAGCTAAAACTACAAGTTAGTGTAGTGCGACCTCTGCAGTGTGTCCTCCTCACAGTGTTCAGCAAAAACTATAAGTTAGTGTAGTGCGACCTCTGCACAGTGTTCAGCTAAAGCTACAAGTTAGTGTAGTGCGTCCTCCTCACAGTGTTCAGCTAAAACTACAAGTTAGTGTAGTGAGACCTCTGCACAGTGTTCAGTTAAAGCTACAAGTTAGTGTAGTGCGTCCTCCTCACAGTGTTCAGCTAAAGCTACAAGTTAGTTTAGTGTGACCTCTGCACAGTGTTCAGCTAAAGCTACAAGTTAGGGTAGTGCGTCCTCCTCACAGTGTTCAGCTAAAGCTACAAGTTGGTGTAGTGTGTCCTCCTCACAGTGTTCAGCGAAAACTACAAGTTAGTGTAGTGCGACCTCTGCACAGTGTTCAGCTAAAGCTACAAGTTAGTGTAGTGTGTCCTCCTCACAGTGTTCAGCTAAAACTACAAGTTAGTGTAGTGCGACCTCTGCACAGTGTTCAGCTAAAGCTACAAGTTAGTGTAGTGCGTCCTCCTCACAGTGTTCAGCTAAACCTACAAGTTATTTTTTGGCGAGCTCTGCACAGTGTTCAGCTAAAGCTACCTGTAGAAGGTTGGTGGTGTTTTCCTGATCCTATCAATACCGCAGGCAGCTAAATAAGCTACAAGTTAGTGTAGTGCGAGCTCTGCACAGTGTTCGCCTAAAGCTACCTGTAGAAGGTTGGTGGTGTTTTCCTGATCCTATCACTACCGCAGGCAGCTAAATAAGCTACAAGTTAGTGTAGTGCGAGCTCTGCACAGTGTTCACCTAAAGCTACCTGTAGAAGGTTGGTGGTGTTTTCCTGATCCTATCACTACTGCAGGCAGCTAAATAAGCTACAAGTTATTTTTTGGCGAGCCATGCACAGTGTTCACCTAAAGCTACCTGTAGAAGGTTGGTGGTGTTTTCCTGATCCTATCACTACCGCAGGCAGCTAAATAAGCTACAAGTTAGATTTTTGCGAGCTCTGCACAGTGTTCAGCTAAAGCTACCTGTAGAAGGTTGGTGGTGTTCTCATACTACAGGCAGGCAGTTGATTTTGCTAGCTGCAGTATCAGTACATATATATATATATATATATATATATATATATATATATATATATATATCCCCAGCTTAGTGCAGCTAAAGGCCATTAGTATGTCTGGAAGGCCAACAAGGAGAGGCAGACAGTCACAAGCCAATAAAAGAGGGCAAGCAGGCTCTGTGTCTAGAGGCAACAGTGCTGGTCGAGGAGACGGTGCATCCTCATTAGCACGTGGCCGTGGGACACGCTTGGCCTTTTTTTCCGCAGCTGGCCATGTTGAGCCTCAACATGTGGAAGACTTGGTCGAGTGGATGACCAAGCCGTCCTCATCCTACTCATCCTCTCTCACCCATGCTCAGGGTACTTTGTCTGGCAAAGCAGCGGCCTCTTCCCTCGGCTCAATGTCATCAGTGACTCCTTCCCTAGCCCCACCGTGTCCTCCTGAGGAGTCCCTCAAACTGTTTGACCACAGTGTTGGGTACATGCTCCAGGAGGATGCCCAGCGTTTTGAAGGCTCTGATGATGATACTGAGCTAGATGAAGGCAGTAATGTGAGCACGGACAGAGGGGGTGCCCAAGAAGGGCAGCAATCTGGCAGTCATGCTCCCCCTGCTGCAGCATACTGCCAGGTTTGCTCCAGTGATGAGGAGGGAGGGGATGATGAGGTCACTGACTCAACGTGGGTGCCTGACAGGAGAGAGGAGGAGGAGGAGGCGGCACATCACCAACGAGGCAGGATGCCCTCCAGGGGCCAGCCTAAGGGCAGCACACTGACTGCATCACACCCCAAAGCTCCGCATGTGCAGGGCGCTGCAGTCTCTGCGCATTATTCAAAATGTTCTTTGGTGTGGGCCATTTTTGAGATGAGTGCATCAGATCGCACCGCTGCTATTTGCAACATATGTCTCAAGCGTATCTCGCGTGGCCAAAACATCTCCCGCTTGGGCACCACATGCTTGAGCAGACATATGTTGACCTGCCATGCATTTCTTTGGCAAGCGTATCTAAAAGACCCACACCAAAGAACAAAGAGGACATCTCCTTGCCTCCTCCTGAGACCTGCACTGAGAGGAATGAAGGTGTAGAATTAGGTGTGTCACAGCCAAGTACTTGTGGGCAATCTGCTTTCAGTACACCGACGTCAGATTGTACCAGGCAAATTTCCCTGCCCCAGCTGCTGCACCGCCGAAAGAAGTTCGCTCCCAGCCATCCCCATGCCCAGCGGTTGAATGCTAGCACTTCAACTGCTGCCTTTTCAGTTGGTAGACAGTTTGTGGAATGTGCGGTTCCTCAGTGGCAGGTACCCAAACGCCACTTTTTCTCACGGAAGGCGATTCTGGCTCTCTACCTGTGGAAGGCAATGTCTTGGCCTCGCTGGACAGGACGGTCAGCGGTAAGGTGCATATTACCACTGACTCATGGTCCAGCAGGCATGGACAGGGATGTTACCTAAGTTTCACCGTGCATTGGGTGACTCTGCTGGCAGCTGGGAAGGATGCAGGACAAGTGTTGGAGGTTGTTCCGCCACCACGCCTCCAAAATGCCACTACTAATGATTGTGACACACCTCTCTCCTCCACCCCCTCCTCTTTTTCTTCCTCCATGGCCTCTTCCTGTGCTTTGTCCTCGGAACCAGTGGTGCTCCGTAGCCGTTTAAGGGGCTACGCAAGTATGCAGGCCAAAAGATGCCATGCGGTGCTTGAGCTGGTGTGTTTGGGGGACAGGAGCCACACTGGGGCAGAGGTTCTGTCAGCTCTGCAGGGGCAGGTTCAGAGGTGGTTGACGCCACGCCAACTTAAGGCAGGAATGGTGGTTTGCGACAATGGCACCAATCTCCTCTCTGCCCTCCGACAGGGACAAATGACCCATGTGCCCTGTTTGGCTCACGTTCTTGACTTGGTGGTGCAGCGGTTCTTGGGCAGGTACCCGGGCTTACAGGATGTCCTGAGGCAGGCCAGGAAAGTCTGTGTGCATTTCCGCCGGTCATATAATGCCAGTGCTCGGCTGGCAGACCTCCAAAAGGAGTTTAACCTGCCCAAGGTGGAACTCAACGTTGGCCATGCTGCAGCGGCTGCGCACGCAGCAGAGGGCCATCAATGAGTACCTGTGCGACTATGGCACCAGGACAGGGTCAGGGGAGCTTGGTTTTTTTTCCCCATGCCAGTGGGCCATGATCAGGGATGCATGCACTGTCCTGTCACCATTTGAGGAGGCCACGAGGATGGTGAGCAGTGACAGTGCATGCATCAGTGACACTGTCCCCCTTGTTCACCTGTTGGAGCACACGCTGCATGGAATAATGGACAGGGCACTTGAGGCAGAACAGAGGCAGGAAGAGGAGGACTTCCTTAGCTCTCAAGGCCCCCTTTATCCAGACAGTGTTCCTGCGTGCCCGCCGATCACACAGGAAGAGGACGAGGAGTAGGAGGAGGATTGTGTCAGTATGGAGGTGGAGCCTTGCACTCAGCATCAGCAGCAGTCTTTAAGGGATCAGTCCCAAGAAACACATGGACTTGTACGTGGCTGGGAGGAGGTGGCTGCAGACCATGTCATCCTTAGTGACCCAGAGGACTCTGGACCGAATGCCTCAGCAAACCTACGCTGCATGGCCTCCCTGATCCTGCAAAGCCTGCGTAAGGATCCTCGTATTCGTGGTATCAAGGAGAAGGACCAATACTGGCTGGCAACCCTCCTTGATCCACGTTACATGGGTAAGGTTGCGGACCTTATCTTGCCATCGGAGAGGGAGCAGAGGATGAAACATCTTCGGGAGGCCTTGCAGAAAGGTCTGTGCAACACATTCCCAGAGACTGGGAGGTTACAAACTCCTGTTTCTGGACAACGTGTTGCTGAGGCTTCGGTCAGTCAAAGAAGGAGCGGTTGAGAAGGTGGCCGTTTGTCTGACCGATGCGTTCAGACAATTTTTTGGTCCGCAGCTCCAAGGTATGATCGGTTCCAGCAACCATCGCCAGCGTCTGTTTTACATGGTGCAGGAATACCTAGGGGCAAGATCTGACTTGGACACCTTTCCCACCGAAAACTGTTTGGGTTACTGGGTCTTGAGGATGGATCACTGGCCAGAGCTTGCACAGTATGCAATTCAGCTACTGGCCTGTCCAGCATCCAGCGTTCAACGCACATTCAGTGCTGCTGGAGGTTTTGTAACCGATCACAGGGTGCGTCTGTCCACCGACTCGGTCGATCGACTGACCTTCATAAAAATAAATCAGTCTTGGATCACCACCAGCTACCAAGCACCTGATGCTGATGTAACCAAATAATTTTTTTTGAAATCTCAGATCCCTTCAAAGACTGCCTATGCTGATGCTGAGTGACTATCCTGAGTAATTATCCTCTTCCTCCTCAATGATGACTCTGATAGCTTGTAAGAACATTTTTGGTTCTGGGCACCACCACCAGTGCCTAAGGCCCGATTTTTCAGCCCCTGTTTAACAGGGGCGTGTAATTACTATTTTTGATGCAATACTTTGCAGCAGGGCTTGTTTCTGCGTTCCAACTAGAGTATCTATGAGGGGTTGCAGTGTTATGGCACCAGTGCCTAAGACCCAATTTTTCAGTCCCTGTTTAACAGGGGCATGTAATTACCATTTTTGATGCAATACTTTGCAGCAGGGCTCGTTCCTGCGTTCCAACTAGAGTATCTGTGAGGGGTTGCAGTGTTGTGGCACCAGCACCAGTGCCTAAGGCCCAATTTTTCGGCCCCTGTTTAACAGGGGCGTGTAATTACAATTTTTGATGCAATACTTTGCAGCAGGGCTCGTTTCTGCGTTCCAACTAGAGTATCTGTGTGGGGTTGCAGTGTTGTGGCACCAGCACCAGTGCCTAAGGCCCAATTTTTCAGCCCCTGTTTAACAGGGGCCTGTAATTACAATTTTTGATGCAATACTTTGCAGCAGGGCTCATTTCTGCGTTCCAACTAGAGTATCTGTGAGGAGTTGCAGTGTTGTGGCACCAGCACCAGTGCCTAAAGCCCAATTTTTCAGCCCATGTTTAACAGGGGCATGTAATTACAATTTTTGATGCAATACTTTGCAGCAGGGCTCATTTCTGCATTCCAACTAGAGTATCTGTGAGGGGTTGCAGTGTTTTGGCACCAGCACCAGTGAATAAGGCCCAATTTTTCAGCCCCTGTTCAACAGGGGCATGTAATTACAATTCTTGATCTAATATTTCACAGCAGGGCCCTTTTCTGCACCCACCAAGAGCGAGTGAGGACTTACAGTGTCGAGGCACTAGCACCACCACCACCAAAGGCCCAATTTTTCTGCCCCTGTTCAACAGGGGTATGTATTTACAATTCTTGATCTAATATTTCACAGCAGGGCCCTGTGAGGGCTTACAGTGTTGTGGCCACAACAACACCTAAGGCCCAAATTTCTGCTGAGTATATAGGGCAGGCCCCTACTTTCAAACATCCAACTTACAAACGACTCCTACTTGCAAACAGAAGGAGACAACAGGAAGTGAGATGAAATCTACCCCTAGGAAGGGAAATTCTCTCCTGTAAGAGTTAATATGGGAAAAATGTTTCTCCTTTCCACTGATGCTTTATCACCAATCCTTGTTTCACAAAAAAAACCCCAAATTTTCAAAAAACATTTGTCATTGGGACAAAAAATGAGGTGAAATCTTCTGAAGAGGAGCACAGACAGCAAAACAAATGTCACAGGGGTGATAACCCTTCCCTATGTTTTCCAAAAAGCTTAAAATAGATTTTTTGGCTGGAGCGAAACACGTTAAAAATGTACCCGTTCAAAATTACAAACAGATTCTACTTAACAACAAACCTACAGTCCCTGTCTTGTTTGCACCGCCTGTATACTGCTGTTCAGAGTATATAGGGCCTGGTGGCCCCACGTCTTTCCTCTTTTTAATTTAGGTGCGGGGTTCCCCTTAATATCCATACAAGACCCAAAGGGCCTGGTAATGGACTGGGGGGTACCCATGCTGTTTGTCTCACTGATTTTCATCCATATTGCCAGGACCCGACATTGCATTAAAGCCGCAAGCAGTTTTAAATGACTTTTTTTCCTTTAAAAATGACATTTTGTGCAGGGACTGTTCTAAGCACAGGAAACACGTGCCACTTTACAGGTATACTATAGACACCCCCCAGGTACGATATTTAAAGGAATATTTCACTTTTTTTTTTAACTTTAAGCATCATTAAAATCACTGCTCCTGAAAAAACGTCCGTTTTTAAAAGTTTTTTTTGCATTGATACATGTTCCCTGGGGCAGGACCCGGGTCCCCAAACCCTTTTTAGGACAATACCATGCAAATTAGCCTTTAAAATGAGCACTTTTGATTTCGAACGTTCGAGTCCCATAGACGTCAATGGGGTTCTAACGTTTGTGCGAATTTTCGGTCCGTTCGCAGGTTCTGGTGCGAACCGAACCAGGGAGGTGTTCGGCTCATCCCTACCTCAGAGCATAGAATCTTCAATTACAGAATCTCTTGTGGCAGAAGGGTGATTGAAAACGCCTTTGGCATCCTATTGAGTCGTTTTAGGCTGTTTTTGATTCCAATCAACCTAGCACTCTACAAGATAAATCATGTGGTCCTGTGCTGCTATATTCTCCATAATTTTTTAAGGAGGAATACTACCAGCTACCTAGCCTCACTACCAAGTGATGTGGACCCTGCAGTGGCAGGCCCAGCTGAAGAGGCTGCAGCTTGTCCGTCTGTGGGCATGCTGACGGCTTTTGAAAATTGGATTGCCCCCACAAATTGCCAGAGAATTATGGCAGAAATGAAAAACAAAACGTGTAGCGCTAAAATGAAAACAAGAGGAATAAACAACTGTATACTGATAAGGTGTAGAACCAGTATGCTGTAAACAACTAATCTGAATCACATTTAAATATCTCATAATATGTAGAAATTAGGAACAGTGCAAAGTCCATGTATGAAGCATAGATAAATAATTGTGAGAGATGTGTGAACCACCTTCACCAAAATAAGATACTATAGTCTTTAAATAGATGCCAAACATCAAATTAATTCAGGTCCAAAATTGGATGATATATAAGACGGCTCTGAAACATCACCCCACGGTGTCTTCACACACATGCAAATCACTCTGATGGTGGAGTTGGTAAAATTGAAGGCTTACCGGAGGGTTTGAACCCAAAACAGCGTATACTGTGAGGGTCAAACCAACTTTTATTGCTTAGTGGCAATGGTGGGAAGACCTTGGCGGCGTGTAGCAATCCGAAAGGGTTCATAAAGTTGTATCTTCTCCGATCATGTCATAGGATCACCCCGTTTGTAGCTCATAAAGAATATGAAAGAGGCCACATAGTGTGATACCGTAAAAACCGTAATTTATTTAAAAGAAAATACACTTACATGATAAAGTTGTAAAAAGCGCTTGTACATAAAAGAGGCAGCAGTGGAGTCCTCCCGACGCGTTTCGTCTGAGTAGACTTCGTCTTGGGGTACCCTCCGCTGCAGCCTGACTCCTTAATATAAGAACTACAATCATCTTGAAGTGACTCCAGCCCATTCAATTGATAAATTTGGCACTTCCGGGTTCGCAAGATGGCGGACCCGCGTGCGTTCCAAGCCTCCCATTAGTAGGTGTGCTATGCGTTCCACCTCCCATTAATGGCTTACTGGTCCCCATATGTGTGCCTTAAGGTGGCTCCTATTGCCGAAATTTATAAAGGCACTGAAAACCTAAATTTATAAAGGCACTAAAAACCTAAGGAACACCCAGTTTGTGTGGTTTGTATCCCCAATGCGTACGGGGAAACAAATCCCGCTTATTCTCGCGATATCACGCTGTCCCCTCGTGAAGCGGAAGCGGAAATGCGTAACAATGGGTCTCGATGTTTGCGTTCCGGCTTGAATGTGGCCGGAAACGTTCGATACAACAAATCTCAGTAAATCTCGCGATGTGACGCCCTAACGTCACACCGCGAGAACGGAGGTGTGTTCCCCCAAGGCTAAGTTTGCGTTCCAGCACTGATTAGCCGGAAGTGACTAGTGGGATGAACAGTAAAAAGTAAAAAGCGGTCACTGTTGTACTACTTGCATCCTGCTTTAAAAACGCGGTTACAGCAAGCATTCCGCAAAAGGTCAAATTAATAATAAAGGAGGAAGGTATACAGCCATACCTCTGTGTTCACATAAAGGAGTGCAAAAGGACCCCAATTCGATCCATTTTGGATGGATCGAATTGGGGTCCTTTTGCACTCCTTTATGTGAACACAGAGGTATGGCTGTATACCTTCCTCCTTTATTATTAATTTGACCTTTTGCGGAATGCTTGCTGTAACCGCGTTTTTAAAGCAGGATGCAAGTAGTACAACAGTGACCGCTTTTTACTTTTTACTGTTCATCCCACTAGTCACTTCCGGCTAATCAGTGCTGGAACGCAAACTTAGCCTTGGGGGAACACACCTCCGTTCTCGCGGTGTGACGTTAGGGCGTCACATCGCGAGATTTACTGAGATTTGTTGTATCGAACGTTTCCGGCCACATTCAAGCCGGAACGCAAACATCGAGACCCATTGTTACGCATTTCCGCTTCCGCTTCACGAGGGGACAGCGTGATATCGCGAGAATAAGCGGGATTTGTTTCCCCGTACGCATTGGGGATACAAACCACACAAACTGGGTGTTCCTTAGGTTTTTAGTGCCTTTATAAATTTAGGTTTTCAGTGCCTTTATAAATTTCGGCAATAGGAGCCACCTTAAGGCACACATATGGGGACCAGTAAGCCATTAATGGGAGGTGGAACGCATAGCACACCTACTAATGGGAGGCTTGGAACGCACGCGGGTCCGCCATCTTGCGAACCCGGAAGTGCCAAATTTATCAATTGAATGGGCTGGAGTCACTTCAAGATGATTGTAGTTCTTATATTAAGGAGTCAGGCTGCAGCGGAGGGTACCCCAAGACGAAGTCTACTCAGACGAAACGCGTCGGGAGGACTCCACTGCTGCCTCTTTTATGTACAAGCGCTTTTTACAACTTTATCATGTAAGTGTATTTTCTTTTAAATAAATTACGGTTTTTACGGTATCACACTATGTGGCCTCTTTCATATTCTTTATGAGCTACAAACGGGGTGATCCTATGACATGATCGGAGAAGATACAACTTTATGAACCCTTTCGGATTGCTACACGCCGCCAAGGTCTTCCCACCATTGCCACTAAGCAATAAAAGTTGGTTTGACCCTCACAGTATACGCTGTTTTGGGTTCAAACCCTCCGGTAAGCCTTCAATTTTACCAACTCCACCATCAGAGTGATTTGCATGTGTGTGAAGACACCGTGGGGTGATGTTTCAGAGCCGTCTTATATATCATCCAATTTTGGACCTGAATTAATTTGATGTTTGGCATCTATTTAAAGACTATAGTATCTTATTTTGGTGAAGGTGGTTCACACATCTCTCACAATTATTTATCTATGCTTCATACATGGACTTTGCACTGTTCCTAATTTCTACATATTATGAGTAGGGATGAGCTTCGTGTTCGAGTCGAACCCATGTTCGACTCGAACATCGGCTGTTCGACCGTCCGTCGAATTGCGAACGATATGGGCCGTTCGCGCCAAATTCGTGTGGCGCGTCACGGCCCATAATTCACTGCGGCATCGCAGTGCATTGCTGGCTGATGATTGGCCAAGCATGCACTATGACCCGCATGCTTGGCCAATCACAGCGCCGTCAGTAGAGAGAGCTGTAATTGGCCAAAGCCAGGGTGGCTTTGGCCAATTATGGCTCAGGGGATTTAGTACACACCCCACACTATATAAGGCCGCCTGCACGGCGGCCCTGTGTAGTGTGTGTTCCGGTGTGCTGAGCGATAGAGAGAGAGAGAGACAGTGTCATTTGATTTGAGTTAGATAGATTAGGCAGAACAGTCAGTCAGTTAGCTGCACTTACAGTGTATTGTGTATATATATGCATCCCAGGTGTTGCATATATATATATACACTGTATTCAGTTTAGCTAGATCCGTTCCTGTTATCTTCTATCTAGACTATTTACATTCAGTGCAGTGTGTCCTGCTCACAGTGTTCAGCTAGATCCGTTCCTGCTATTTACATTCAGTACAGTGCTTCCTGCTCACAGTGTTCAGCTAGATCCGTTCCTGCTATTTACATTCAGTGCAGTGCGTGCTGCTCACAGTGTTCAGCTAGATCCGTTCCTGCTATTTACATTCAGTGCAGTGCGTGCTGCTCACAGTGTTCAGCTAGATCCGTTCCTGCTATTTACATTCAGTGCAGTGCGTCCTGCTCACAGTGTTCAGCTAGATCCGTTCCTGCTATTTACATTCAGTGCAGTGCGTGCTGCTCACAGTGTTCAGCTAGATCCGTTCCTGCTATTTACATTCAGTGCAGTGCGTGCTGCTCACAGTGTTTAGCTACATCCGTTCCTGCTGTTTACATTCAGTGCAGTGCGTCCTGCTCACAGTGTTCAGCTAGATCCGTTCCTGCTATTTACATTCAGTGCAGTGCGTCCTGCTCACAGTGTTCAGCTAGATCCGTTCCTGCTATTTACATTCAGTGCAGTGCGTCCTGCTCACAGTGTTCAGCTAGATCCGTTCCTGCTATATACATTTAGTGCAGTACGTCCTGCTCACAGTGTTCAGCTAGATCCGTTCCTGTTATCTTCCTACTGACAGGCAGGCTTGTCTGGTTACAGTATATAAAGCTACCTGAAGAAAATTACAGGTGTTCTTTTTGATCCTATTAGTACCACGGTCAGGCAGCTAGACTATTTACATTTAGTACAGTGTGTCCTGCTCACAGTGTTCAGCTAGATCCGTTCCTGTTATTTACATTCAGTGCAGTGCGTCCTGCTCACAGTGTTCAGCTAGATCCGTTCCTGCTATTTACATTCAGTGCAGTGCGTCCTGCTCACAGTGTTCAGCTAGATCCGTTCCTGCTATTTACATTCAGTGCAGTGCGTCCTGCTCACAGTGTTCAGCTAGATCCGTTCCTGCTATATACATTTAGTGCAGTACGTCCTGCTCACAGTGTTCAGCTAGATCCGTTCCTGTTATCTTCCTACTGACAGGCAGGCTTGTCTGGTTACAGTATATAAAGCTACCTGAAGAAAATTACAGGTGTTCTTTTTGATCCTATTAGTACCACGGTCAGGCAGCTAGACTATTTACATTTAGTACAGTGTGTCCTGCTCACAGTGTTCAGCTAGATCCGTTCCTGTTATTTACATTCAGTGCAGTGCGTCCTGCTCACAGTGTTCAGCTAGATCCGTTCCTGCTATTTACATTCAGTGCAGTGCGTCCTGCTCACAGTGTTCAGCTAGATCCGTTCCTGCTATTTACATTCAGTGCAGTGCGTCCTGCTCACAGTGTTCAGCTAGATCCGTTCCTGCTATTTACATTCAGTGCAGTGCGTCCTGCTCACAGTGTTTAGCTAGATCCGTTCCTGCTATTTACATTCAGTGCAGTGCGTCCTGCTCACAGTGTTCAGCTAGATCCGTTCCTGCTATTTACATTCAGTGCAGTGCGTCCTGCTCACAGTGTTCAGCTAGATCCGTTCCTGCTATATACATTTAGTGCAGTACGTCCTGCTCACAGTGTTCAGCTAGATCCGTTCCTGTTATCTTCCTACTGACAGGCAGGCTTGTCTGGTTACAGTATATAAAGCTACCTGAAGAAAATTACAGGTGTTCTTTTTGATCCTATTAGTACCACGGTCAGGCAGCTAGACTATTTACATTTAGTACAGTGTGTCCTGCTCACAGTGTTCAGCTAGATCCGTTCCTGTTATTTACATTCAGTGCAGTGCGTCCTGCTCACAGTGTTCAGCTAGATCCGTTCCTGCTATTTACATTCAGTGCAGTGCGTCCTGCTCACAGTGTTCAGCTAGATCCGTTCCTGCTATTTACATTCAGTGCAGTGCGTCCTGCTCACAGTGTTTAGCTAGATCCGTTCCTGCTATTTACATTCAGTGCAGTGCGTCCTGCTCACAGTGTTCAGCTAGATCCGTTCCTGCTATTTACATTCAGTGCAGTGCGTCCTGCTCACAGTGTTCAGCTAGATCCGTTCCTGCTATATACATTTAGTGCAGTACGTCCTGCTCACAGTGTTCAGCTAGATCCGTTCCTGTTATCTTCCTACTGACAGGCAGGCTTGTCTGGTTACAGTATATAAAGCTACCTGAAGAAAATTACAGGTGTTCTTTTTGATCCTATTAGTACCACGGTCAGGCAGCTAGACTATTTACATTTAGTACAGTGTGTCCTGCTCACAGTGTTCAGCTAGATCCGTTCCTGTTATTTACATTCAGTGCAGTGCGTCCTGCTCACAGTGTTCAGCTAGATCCGTTCCTGCTATTTACATTCAGTGCAGTGCGTCCTGCTCACAGTGTTCAGCTAGATCCGTTCCTGCTATTTACATTCAGTGCAGTGCGTCCTGCTCACAGTGTTCAGCTAGATCCGTTCCTGCTATTTACATTCAGTGCAGTGCGTCCTGCTCACAGTGTTTAGCTAGATCCGTTCCTGCTATTTACATTCAGTGCAGTGCGTCCTGCTCACAGTGTTCAGCTAGATCCGTTCCTGCTATTTACATTCAGTGCAGTGCGTCCTGCTCACAGTGTTTAGCTAGATCCGTTCCTGCTATTTACATTCAGTGCAGTGCGTCCTGCTCACAGTGTTCAGCTAGATCCGTTCCTGTTATCTTCCTACTGACAGGCAGGCTTGTCTGGTTACAGTATATAAAGCTACCTGAAGAAAATTACAGGTGTTCTATCCCAGCTTAGTGCAGCTACAGGCCATTAGTATGTCTGGAAGGCCAAGAAGGAGAGGCAGACAGTCACAAGCCAATAAGAGAGGGCAAGCAGGCTCTGTGTCTAGTGCTGGTCGTGGAGACGGTGCATCCTCATCAGCACGTGGCCATGGGACACGCTTGGCCTTTTTTTCGGCAGCTGGCCGTGTTGAGCCGCAACATGCGGAAGACTTGGTCGAGTGGATGACCAAGCCGTCCTCATCCTCCTCATCCTCTCTCACCCATGCCCAGGGTGCTTTGTCTGGCAAAGCAGCGGCCTCTTCCCTCAGCTCAATGTCATCAGTGACTCCTTCCCTAGCCCCACCATGTCCTCCTGAGGATTCCCTCGAACTGTTTGACCACAGTGTTGGGTACATGCTCCAGGAGGATGCCCAGCGTTTGGAAGGCTCTGATGATGATACTGAGCTCAATGAAGGCAGTAACATGAGCACGGACAGAGGGGGTGCCCAAGAAGGACAGCAATCTGGCAGTCATGCTCCCCCTGCTGCAGCATACTGCCAGGTTTGCTCCAGTGATGAGGAGGGAGGGGATGATGAGGTCACTGACTCAACGTGGGTGCCTGATAGGAGAGAGGAGGAGGAGGAGGAGGAGGAGGAGGTGGCACATCACCAACTAGGCAGGATGCCCTCCAGGGGCCAGCCTAAGGGCAGCACATTGACTGCATCACACCCCAAAGCTCCACATGTGCAGGGCGCTGCAGTCTCTGCGCGTTATTCAAAAAGTTCTTTGGTGTGGGCCTTTTTTGAGACGAGTGCATCAGATCGCACCGCTGCTATTTGCAATATATGTCTCAAGCGTATCTCGCGTGGCCAAAACATCTCCCGCTTGGGTACCACATGCTTGACCAGACATATGTTGACCTGCCATGCAGTTCGTTGGCAAGCGTATCTAAAAGACCCACACCAAAGAACAAAGACGATCTCTCCTTGCTCCTCATCAGCTGAGATTTCCAACCCCACTAGACCTTCAGTCCTCTCTGCGACCTGCAGTGAGAGGAATGAAGGTGTAGAATTAGGTGTGTCACAGCCAAGTACTTATGGGCAATCTGCTTTGGGTACACCGACGTCAGATTGTACCAGGCAAATTTCCCTGCCCCAGCTGCTGCACCGCCGAAAGAAGTTTGCTCCCAGCCATCCACATGCCCAGCGGTTGAATGCTAGCTTGGCAAAATTGCTAGCACTTCAACTGCTGCCTTTTCAGTTGGTAGACTCTGCCCCCTTCCGTGAGTTTGTGGAATGTGCGGTTCCTCAGTGGCAGGTACCCAAACGCCACTTTTTCTCACGGAAGGCGATTCCGGCTCTCTACCGGCATGTGGAAGGCAATGTCCATGCCTCGCTGGACAG
This sequence comes from Lithobates clamitans, assembly GCA_037952925.1. Lineage (NCBI taxonomy): Eukaryota > Metazoa > Chordata > Amphibia > Anura > Ranidae > Lithobates > Lithobates clamitans. Next base: position 4,248,962 of record JBBGZY010000667.1, on the reverse strand, counting down.
GGCGGTCAGCGGTAAGGTGCATATTACCGCTGACTCATGGTCCAGCAGGCATGGACAGGGACGTTACTTAAGTTTCACGGCGCATTGGGTGACTCTGCTGGCAGCTGGGAAGGATGCAGGACAAGGTGCAGTAGTGTTGGAGGTTGTTCCGCCACCACGCCTCCAAAATGCTGATTGTGACACACCTCTCTCCTCCACCCCCTCCTCTTCTTCTTCCTCCATGGCCTCTTCCTCGGAACCAGCGGTGCTCCGTAGGCGTTCAAGGGGCTACGCAAGTACGCAGGCCAAAAGATGCCATGCGGTGCTTGAGCTGGTGTGCTTGGGGGACAGGAGCCACACTGGGGCAGAGGTTCTGTCAGCTCTGCAGGGGCAGGTTCAGAGGTGGTTGACGCCACGCCAACTTAAGGCAGGAATGGTGGTTTGCGACAATGGCACCAACCTCCTCTCTGCCCTCCGACAGGGACAACTGACCCATGTGCCCTGTTTGGCTCACGTCCTTAACTTGGTGGTGCAGCGGTTCTTGGGCAGGTACCCGGGCTTACAGGATGTCCTGAGGCAGGCCAGGAAAGTCTCTGTGCATTTCCGCCGGTCATATAATGCCAGTGCTCGGCTGACGGACCTCCAAAAGGAGTTTAACCTGCCCAAGAACCGCCTAATCTGTGACATGCCCACCAGGTGGAACTCGACGTTGGCCATGCTGCAGCGGCTGCACACGCAGCAGAGGGCCATCAATGAGTACCTGTGCGACTATGGCACCAGGACAGGGTCAGGGGACCTTGGTTTTTTTTCCCCACGCCAGTGGGCCATGATCAGGGATGCATGCACTGTCCTGTCACCATTCGAGGAGGCCACGAGGATGGTGAGCACTGACAGTGCATGCATCAGTGACACTGTCCCCCTTGTCCACCTGTTGGAGCACACGCTGCGTGGGATAATGGACAGGGCACTTGAGGCAGAACAGAGGCAGGAAGAGGAGGACTTCCTTAGCTCTCAAGGCCCCCTTTATCCAGACAGTGTTCCTGCGTGCCCGCCGATCACACAGGAAGAGGACGAGGAGGAGGAGGAGGAGGAGGAGGAGGAAGATTGTGTCAGTATGGAGGTGGAGCCTGGCACTCAGCATCAGCAGTCTTTAAGGGATCAGTCCCAAGGAACACATGGACTTGTACGTGGCTGGGAGGAGGTGGCTGCGGACGTTGTTGTCCTTAGTGACCCAGAGGACTCCGGACCGAATGCCTCAGCAAACCTACGCTGCATGGCCTCCCTGATCCTGCAAAGCCTGCGTAAGGATCCTCGTATTCGTGGTATCAAGGAGAAGGACCAATACTGGCTGGCAACCCTCCTTGATCCACGTTACAAGGGTAAGGTTGCGGACCTTATCTTGCCATCGCAGAGGGAGCAGAGGATGAAACATCTTCGGGAGGCCTTGCAGAAAGGTCTGTGCAACGCGTTCCCAGAGACTGGGAGGTTACAAACTCCTGTTTCTGGACAACGTGTTGCTGAGGCTTCGGTCAGTCAAAGAAGGAGCGGTGGAGAAGGTGGCCGTCTGACCGATGCGTTCAGACAATTTTTTGGTCCGCAGCCCCAAGGTATGATCGGTTCCAGCAACCATCGCCAGCGTCTGTTTTACATGGTGCAGGAATACCTAGGGGCAAGATCAGACTTGGACACCTTTCCCACCGAAAATCCTCTGGGTTACTGGGTCTTGAGGATGGATCACTGGCCAGAGCTTGCACAGTATGCAATTGAGCTACTGGCCTGTCCTGCATCCAGCGTTCTTTCGGAACGCACATTCAGTGCTGCTGGAGGCGTGGTAACCGATCACAGGGTGCGTCTGTCCACCGACTCGGTCGATCGGCTGACCTTCATAAAAATGAATCAGTCTTGGATCACCACCAGCTACCAAGCACCTGATGCAGATGTAACCGAATAATTTTTTTTGAAATCTCAGATCCCTTCAAAGACTGCCTATGCTGATGCTGAGTGACTATCCCTGAGTAATTATCCTCTTCCTCCTCAATCATCACGCTGATAGCTTGTAAGAACATTTTTGGTTCTGGGCGCCACCACCAGTGCCTAAGGCACAATTTTTCAGCCCCTGTTTAACAGGGGCGTGTAATTACAATTTTTGATGTAATACTTTGCAGCAGGGCTCGTTCCTGCATTCCAACTAGAGTGTCTGTGAGGGGTTGCAGTGTTGTGGCACCAGCACCAGTGCCTAAGACCCAATTTTTCAGCCCCTGTCTAACAGGGGCGTGTAATTACAATTTTTGATGCAATACTTTGCAGCAGGGCTTGTTCCTGCATTCCAACTAGAGTGTCTGTGAGGGGTTGCAGTGTTGTGGCACCAGCACCAGTGCCTAAGACCCAATTTTTCTGCCCCTGTCTAACAGGGGCGTGTAATTACAATTTTTGATGCAATACTTTGCAGCAGGGCTTGTTCCTGCATTCCAACTAGAGTGTCTGTGAGGGGTTGCAGTGTTGTGGCACCAGCACCAGTGCCTAAGACCCAATTTTTCTGCCCCTGTCTAACAGGGGCGTGTAATTACAATTTTTGATGCAATACTTTGCAGCAGGGCTTGTTCCTGCGTTTCAACTAGAGTGTCTGTGAGGGGTTGCAGTGTTGTGGCACCAGCACCAGTGCCTAAGACCCAATTTTTCAGCCCCTGTCTAACAGGGGCGTGTAATTACAATTTTTGATGCAATACTTTGCAGCAGGGCTTGTTCCTGCGTTTCAACTAGAGTGTCTGTGAGGGGTTGCAGTGTTGTGGCACCAGCACCAGTGCCTAAGACCCAATTTTTCTGCCCCTGTCTAACAGGGGCGTGTAATTACAATTTTTGATGCAATACTTTGCAGCAGGGCTCGTTCCTGCGTTCCAACTAGAGTGTCTGTGAGGGGTTGCAGTGTTGTGGCACCAGCACCAGTGCCTAAGGCCTAATTTTTCAGCTCCTGTTCAACAGGGGCATGTAATTACAATTCTTGATCTAATATTTCACAGCAGGGCCCTGTGAGGGCTTACAGTGTTTTGGCCACAGCAACACCTAAGGCCCAAATTTCTGCTGAGTATATAGGGTAGGACCCTACTTTCAAACATCTAACTTACAAACGACTCCTACTTGCAAACGGAAGGAGACAACAGGAAGTGAGATGAAATCTACCCCTAAGGAAGGGAAATTCTCTCCTGTAAGAGTTAATATGGGAAAACAATTTTTCCTTTCCACTGATGCTTTCCAATCCTTGTTCCACAAAAAAACACAAATTTTCAAAAAACATTTTTCATTGGGACAAAAAAGTGAGGTGAAATCTTCTGAAGAGGAGGAAAGACGCAAAACAAATGTCACAGGGGTGATAACCCTTCCCTATGTTTTCCAAAAAGCTTAGAAAAGATTTTTTGGCTGGAGCTAAACACATTAAAAATGTTCAAAATTACAAACAGATTCTACTTAACAACAAACCTACAGTCCCTGTCTTGTTTGCACCGCCTGTATACTGCTGTTCAGAGTATATAGGGACCTTTCCTTATTTTAATTTGGGTGCGGGGTTCCCCTTAATATCCATACAAGACCCAAAGGGCCTGGTAATGGACTGGGGGGTACCCATGCCGTTTGTCTCACTGATTTTCATCCATATTGCCATGACCCGACATGACATTAAACCCGCAAGCAGTTTTAAATGAGATTTTTTCCTTTAAAAATGACATTTGGTGCAGGGACTGTTCTAAACATGGGAAACACGCGTCACTTTACAGGCATACTATAGACACCCCCCAGGTACGATATTTAAAGGAATATTTCACTTTTTTTTTTTTACTTTAAGCATCATTAAAATCACTGCTCCCGAAAAAACGGCCGTTTTTAAAAGTTTTTTTTGCATTGATACATGTCCCCTGGGGTAGGACCCGGGTCCCCAAACCCTTTTTAGGACAATACCATGCAAATTAGCCTTTAAAATGAGCACTTTTGATTTCGAACGTTCGAGTCCCATAGACGTCAATGGGGTTCTAACGTTCGTGCGAACTTGCGGTCCGTTCGCGGGTTCTGGTGCGAACCGAACCGGGGGGTGTTCGGCTCATCCCTAATTATGAGATATTTAAATGTGATTCAGATTAGTTGTTTACAGCATACTGGTTCTACACCTTATCAGTATACAGTTGTTTATTCCTCTTGTTTTCATTTTAGCGCTACACGTTTTGTTTTTCATTTAGTATATGTGCAATTTTCTAGTGCTGTGGTAGCTGCTTAAATTATTTAGGAGCGAGCGCATATTTTGCCATTTGGGTTGTTGTTTGAAATTACGGCAGAAATACCTGGAATATTTTGTGGGTAGAGGGGCATTGTCTTGGCAGCAAATTGTAGTTGATCATTTTTAATTGTTTTGGAAGATCATAAACTCCTATTTCATTTGAACTACTGTTGTATGTGTTTCTTATATGTCTAATATGTTCCCAAATGGGCTTTATTTTGGCCACCTTCTCCAGTAGCGCAAATGTACCCTAACTGCTACATGAGGTGACAATATCTTCTTCACCTAACTATTATGGTGTACTGTGTGACTGCTACACACACACAATGTTTTTGTTCTTAATGGATCTAATTCACGAAGTTCAAAAACATTATGCCTTTACAACTCCTTTTTTTTGAGGCCTAAAAATTTCAGGAGTTGTCCACATTTAAGAGCACATTGTCACTGTAACTACAACAACTGCAACAACTTACAAAATACACTGGTATTGAGCAATGAAATAATAAGCCACATATTGTTTAGTATGTAAATGGGTGGCCTCGCCCCCCTCTGATGCCACGGGGAAGCCATTGGGAAGGCCCCGTGCATCAGAGAGGGGCAGGGTCACACAGATTCGTCACTGTGTGGCCCCGTCCTCACTTATAAAAGAAATGTCATCCGCCCTGAAGCTTTATAAGGCGGGTGCCTCCCATGGAAGCGTAACTTTTTTATTTTATTTTTCGGTCCGTCGGCGGAGCCATAGAAGAAGATGAATGGACTTTGTGGGACATATTTTTTTATTTTTTAATAAAGGGCTTGTCAAAAGGTGTGTCTTGTTTTTTTAACATTTTGACACTTTTTTTGTGAAATGGTATGGGTACAATGTACCCGTTACCATTTCAAACGGGGGGGGCCGGGATCTGGGGGTCTCTTTGTTAAAGGGGGCTTCCAGATTCTGATAAGCCCCCCGCCTGCAGACCCCCACAACCACCGGGCAAGGGTTATGGGGATGAGGCCCTTGTTCCCATCAACATGGGGACAAGGTGCTTTGGGGGGCTATGTTGAGGCATGTGGCCTGGTACAGTTCAGGAGGGGGGGTGCTCTCTCATCCCCCTCTTTTTCTGCGGCCTGCCAGGTTGCGTGCTCAGATAAGGGTCTGGTATGGATTTTTGGGGGACCCCCACGCCATTTTTTAAAAATTTTGGCATGGGGTTCCCCTTAAAATCTATACCAGACCTGGATATTGAGGGGGACCCCTATGCCATTTTTTAAAAAAAATTTGGCGCAGAGTTCCCCTTAATAGCAATACCAGACCTGAAGGGCCTCCCCACGCAATTTTTTTTACATTTTGGTTCGGGGTTCCCCTTAATATTCATACCAAACCCAAAGGGCCTGGTAATGGACTGGAGGGATCTCATGCCATTTTTTTCAATGACTTTTATCTGTATTGCCGAGACCTGACAATTCATTATAGGCACGAGTACTTTTAAATGACTTTTTTCCTTTAGAAATGTGCAGGGACTCTTCTAAACAGGTGAAAAATGTGCCACTTTACAGGCATACTATAGACGAAAGGTACGAAATTTTTGCATTGATACATGTCCCCTGGGGCAGGACCCAGGTCCCCAAACACTTTTTATGACAATACCATGCATATAAGCCTTTAAAATTAGCACTTTTGATTTCTCCCATAGACAATTCATTATAGCCGCGAGTACTTTTAAATTACTTTTTTCCTTTAGAAATGTCATTTTGTGCAGGGACTGTTCTAAGCATGGGAAACACGCGCCACTTTACAGGCATACTATAGACATCCCCCTGGTACGGAATTTAAAGGAATTTTTCACTTTTATTGTTTCACTTTAAGCATTATTAAAATCACTGCTCCCGAAAAAACGGCAGTTTTTAAAACTTTTTTTGCATTGATACATGTCCCCTGGGGCAGGACCCAGGTCCCCAAACCCTTTTTTGACAATTGAATCAATCAGGTATCAACACATAGTGGTAATGTGGATACAAATAGCATACTAAGTGCCACGTCCCGAAATCATTGTTAGGCATAGAGATAAATCTGGGCTTGGACTTTATAGGCACAATAATTAGTTTTGTATAATTAAAAGCTGAATTTTATTAAATATATAAAGTATTGTATTAAAAACAAGAGAAAGAAGCAAATACAGAAATCAGTTCATAGAGATACAGTTACAATTATACACTCCATACATAGCTCAGTATCATGTAAACAAGTTATATGAGGATAGAATACCGGTCATTCCACCATAAGTTACTTTGTTGTCAGAGAGTAGCTATGTAGTTATGTAGTTATGTTTTTGACAATAACTTGCTTATTAGCCCTTAAAATTAGCACTTTGGATTTTTCACGTTCGTGTCCCATAGACTTTAACGGTGTTTGCGTGTTCGAACAAATTTTTTGCCTGTTCGCATGTTCTGCTGTGAACCGAACCGGGGGGTGTTCGGCTCATCCATAGTTACTAGTCAAATTCAGGAAATACTTACTTACCCAGTCCATTGTTGCTTGCAACCTGCTTGCCCTTCAGACACCTACACTACTAGGAATGTACACACTGCAACTACTCTATAATCTTGGCCCACGTGCCTGGGTCTCCCAAACTACACTGCCAGCTCCTTCCACCTCTTCATTCTCCATGTTAATGTTCAGGCACTACATACTTTGGTAATGTGTGGAGTGGGTGTTTGGTTTGGACATCTAAACACTCGACATGTATACACATTTGAAGCAAGATTCCAAGAATACTTACTTACTCAAACAAGAGGCTCCCGAATATTTTCTTCCTCTTCTGGTTCGCTTTGGCCCTCCGTGTGACTCGCATCAGGGGATTTGATGACAACAATGGCAATGTCTGTGCTGGGTCCAGGAGTCAGATCCCATGGCTCCAAAGAAACATCCTGAGTGACACTCACTTTCCTCTAAAAGAAACAATACACCATTCATTAAGCCACCTCAAGTCTGTTTCTAGCATCCATTTTGCTACATTAGTTGACCAACCTTGCACTTGGTCTGATGTCAATGTTTGCTCCTGACTAGTGGACTCCACCATGCTGTTTTTTTTACTGTGAAAAATGCATAGAAAAGGGAAGGTGATGGTATTTTACAGAGGGCAAACACTTGACAATTTTGAAAGCCAACATTGAAAAAGTCCTTCAGTTGCCCCCCACCCCTCTTGTCTCCTATGGGATACAGGATATATGATGACCATCCTAGCAGGCGTGACTCTTTGTGATTGGGAGCCCCGAGGCCTCTCCTCTACCCATGTCTACACTGGCAAGGCTACATTAATGGGCACTGGTGAGCCAGGCAGCAACCAGAAAGTGTTATTTACCCCTTAAGTTCTGCCCTAAGGTCATGGCCTTAAAAACACCCCTCTTGGTGGCTAAATGAGTTGGTTTGCAGTTGGCACTTATGTTTTTGGAGGGAAGATGGCCTTTGTTGCCTCCCCTGTTGGGGCCCGAGCGAGGGTAGCCTCCCTTCATCCCTTGTGGTGGCTTGGCTGGAGCCTCCTTCTTTGGTGCCTCCCTGTTGAAAGAAAAAAAAACAATAAGTTCCAAAAAAAGGAATGTCCAAAAACATGACCAAATAAGAATTTTCATATATGCTTTATATTTACCTTCATCTTTGGAATCCCAAGTCATTCAAAGATTTAAGAAAAGCTTACTTTTTTTATGATCTGATGTATGTACTCCATCGGTCTTGTTCATGGGGTTTGAGATCAGACCATCGTTTTCGGATTTGGTCCTGTGATCGCTCCACTGAAAATTTGCACTGCAAAATGGCGATGACCTTCTCCAAAATGAGGTCCTTTTGGCTGTTGGGCCTTTCGTAATTGCGTAGCTTGCAGTCGTAATCATGCTTCTTTAGGATGCGCACCATCTCCACCATCTCACCCTTGCTTATAGGGGTTGCTTTGTGCCTCCTATGAGCTCCCCCACCACAGGGCTGGCTGTAATCCTCTGAATCCACCATGTTGTCCCGCCCAAATGTTCCGCCATCTGTATCACATACAGAAGAGAGATGGTCACGCCCCAGCGTCATGATGCACTGAGAGCAGAGTTTGACACATGGGCAGTGTATATAAAGCCAGAACGCATGGTCGATGGAACGGCCGTATGAACGATCTTGGAGTGGAGGATGAACAATCGCAATGCAAGAAAGGAGGTACAACAAAGGTACAATTGGAAATTGGGACATAGGTGGGTAGTGGCCTATACTGCTTAGATTGAGGTCTACATTGGGACCAGCTTATGGTTTAAGCCAGGCATTATGATTTGTCTTGTGTTCTGTCTTGCAGGCATCATATCATTTATCATGACAGATAAATTTGCTTCCCCTGATTTTCTACCCCAATTCATTGACCTGGGCCGGGAGCTGCCCTGTCTCTGGAAGGTCAAGACTAGAGACTACCCCAATAAAATCTTGAGGAAGGCAGCTTTGGAGAAAATGGTAGAATTGGTCAAACCAGTGTACCCCAGGGCAGACATCAACTATGTAAAGCAAAAAATTGCTAACCTGAGGACTACATTTAAAAGGGAGCTGAACAAGGTCCTGGAATCTGAGAGGTCAGGAGCAGCAGTGGATGACCTATATGTCTCCAGGCTGTGGTATTACAACAGCCTGCTGTTTTTGACCGACCAGACAGAACCCAGGCCATACACTCTCTTCGACATCTGCTAAGGCTCCTTAGGTCCGCACAGTTTCTGATGAACAGGATGAAGATGTGGAGGAGCCCAGCTTGACCCAGGTATAGCATTGTTGAACATATTTATATCCAAAAATACAATGATGATAACTAGACGTTATTGGTAAAATATTTCTGCCTTAACAAAGGGGTTTCCATATCAATAGACAGTAGTGACCAAAAATGATTTGAACAAGAATGAAAAATGCTGGGATCAGAATGATAGTCTTTTCTATTTCACCACATTCAATTTGCAACAGTGAGGAGATCAAAATTGTGTGTGATTAATGACCAAACCCTAAAAAAGATTCTAATTATGTCCCATTTTCATACACAGGAAAGTGTCAGTCTGGAAGAGCCAGTGGACAGCAGCCAGATCCCTCCCCTACAGCCTCCTGCTGCTAAAAGGGCCAGAAAGAGCAGGAATCTGGAGGAGGCCACACATTCCTTCCTCAAGCAGGCCACTACTGTGCTCCGTACTAACCCAGACCAGGCTGAGGCATTTGGGTGTGTGACTGCCAATAAATTAAGGCAGATGGCCGGTGAGCAAAGGAGCAGGTGTGAGGAACTCATCCTGCAGCTCCTTAACAAGGGGGTGAGGGGCCAAATTTCAGAAACAACCCACATTTCTGATTTCATGGCCCCACCTCCACCACCTCCACAGCCAACCCACACACCACAGCCACCCCACCCACCAGCACCAAGGCAATACCAGCCCCAAGACCCCCAACAGGGCCGCTGAACTGGGGATTTTTACCCCTTCACCACTTACTAATTTCTATTTTTTTTTCTAATAATGATTTTATTTGTTATATTTTCTATATTTTTGTATGCAAATAATGCACTTTTTAGTTAAGTTCTTTGTATTTGGATGGCAGATAGCATCTCTAATTTAATTTGTTTTATTTTTTTACTTCAAATGACAGTTTGTATTTTTTAAAATGTAATGCCTACTCCCAACGTAAAATTAACAAGGGACACCAACATAGTTGTATCTTTGATCTTAAAAACTCAGGGATAATGGTGTTGTGGTAACTTGCCCAAAAAAAAAAAAACAATCATAATAAGAATATTCTTGCTATCACTAGAAAACAAAAGCCTTTTAAAATAAGTTTGACATAACTCCATCAGTATCACCAGCAAAGCAGCTTCATTATTATCCCATTAAAGAATGAGAGAATGTGCGCTGCATTTCGAGATTTGATAATTTGCCATGTCATGAATGTTAATTCTCCATTACGAATGCTAGTTTACAAGACCGGCTGCTTCCGGTTTGTTCCTTGCTTCCGATCATGCGTGTTTGTACTTTCGACTTTTCTGTGGCGGACTTGTGTACTGGCCATCAAAAAATCTGACAACCAACCATTGTCCGCCGAAAATTTATTAGCATGTCACCCAACATTTGTTGGCAGAAAGTTGGACAACAATTGTCAAAAGGAGCGTACTAATGGTCAGATTTTAGAACAACAGTCTGTCAACAGACAATCGCATCGTGTGTACGAGGCTTTAGTATTCCCTTCCCATGTGCTTCCAGGCTGACTTTAGCCTTTTCCATAATGATGCTGTGGTGCATGACTTCCCTTACATGCTTCAATATGCGTGTCAAGATTGGAGCAGACTTAGAGCTTGTGTACATAGGCTGCTTGCGAACTAATTTTCTCTTCATACAAGTCAATGAGAATTTCAAATCAGAATGATGCATCTTAGAAGGTGGTCAGAGGTACCTGTGAAGAAAATCAAAAGCATCTTATCTGATCTCAAATGTAAGTGTTCTGCATTTGCCCATCTACACCATCTCTTAGAGAATGGGTATGGTACAAAGAAGAAAACATTTTGGACTGCATTTTCTTAGACTCAGATTCACATCTATTCCAAAGATGTGTATAATGGAAATTATTGGGATATAACCACTTCCCGCTGACGTGTGCAGCCTCTTGGTGGGTGGGCTTTAATGGCGAAAGGCCACATATATGTGGCTTATGTAAACAGTTTGTTTATGTAAACAGCCATGTACGCTCCCAGCACAGTCACCAGCAGGGACCAGAAAGCTCCTGATACATACTTGCCAATCATTGCTGTCACTTGATCCGAATGCCTGCCTCCGGGCATTTAGGAGCTCTTAAAGGGCTAGGATGGGATGGGGTTAGTCCACTGTCTTGCCTCGTTCATGCTTCAGATTTGTTCCCTGCCCCATGCAGGACTGTGTTTTACTGACACGAGGTGACACAGGTGTTGCATGCATCCCCCTGCTGGCAGTCCCATAGATGTCAGTTGGGATATGTGCCTGCATGGACACAGCCGCTATGTCCCTATGAGACATCTGTTCTGGTGCGTGTCCCCAAACTCACCCTGGGTGAATGGGTTAATGCACTTAAGGTTAAAAAACGTTTTCCAACTTTCTGTGCTCCTTTACCCCCCTTTCTACATATACTTACCTGAGTCCTCAATCGATTAAGTGCTCTGCACAGCTGTATCTCTTCTCAACCCTCTCTCTCTACTCACAAGGATTGAGGCAGCAGCTGTAGCCAGTGGCTTTTGCTGCTGTCAATCAAATGCTGGGGGGGGGGAAATGTGGAGGGGGTGGGGCTAATCCATATTGTGTGTGTGTCTATGGATGGAGCACTGCTTTCTTTGTCCTAATTTCACAGGAGAAAATGACAGCAGCAGCAAATATACGCTTCTGCTGCCGTCAGTCAAACCTCCCTGAGGAGGGAGCAGGGGTGTTCCTTACAGCTGCTGTGTATGTTTATGGATGCACACAGCCCAGCTTTGGATTGAGCATGTCTGCCCCCATAGCAGGTGGTTTGCTATGGAGGCAGACACAGAAGAGGAGGAGCGGACAGCACCTGCGGGGGACCCCAGAAGAGAAGGTTTAGGGATGCTCTATGCAATACCATTGTGCAGAGCAGGTAAGTATAAGATGTTTATCATTTTAATTTTTTTAAATTACCTTTGAAAATGCTTTAGAGTGATAATAAAGGTTACATTAAATTAAATTAAATTAAAATATAAAAGTTGTTATTCATAATAATTACATGGTATATGCAGCTATTTTGCACAGATCAGTCCCATATCTCCTCTTTTTCTGGCCCCCCTTGGTGCTGTCCACTCCTCATTTCTCTGGGTACCCCCTCAGCAAGCTGGGTGCTGAGAGGGCAGCCATGCAGGTACGCTTCCAAGCCAGGCTGTCTTCATCCATAGACACACCCAGCACCTGTAAGCCATGCCCCTGCTCCCTCTTCACAGGAGTTGACTACTATACTATACTGTCCACTACACTACACTGACCACTATACTACACTGACCACTACACTGACCACTATACTACACTGACCACTACACTACACTGACCACTACACTGACCACTATACTACAATTAAACAAATATACTGACCACTATACTACACTGACCACTACACTACACTGACCACTACACTACACTGACCACTACACTACACTGACCACTATACTACACTGACCACTATACTACACTGTACACTATACTGTCCCGCCTACAGTCTTCCTACACTGACACTACATATACGGCGCCTCTCTCTTCTCTCCCCCCCTTTATCCATTCCTTACCTTCTTGTCCTGCATCGGTCCGAAGGATAGGAGGAGGAGGAGGCGAAAACAGCGGCCCCGGCGGCTCACACTTTCCAGTGCTTGTCTCCCCCACGCTCCGGCCGCCGTGTTAATTGTTTCCTGGCGCACTGTGATTGGGCGTATGGGAGTCATGTGTGGAGGCGGGACTCCAGGAGTAACTGTGATCGCGGATAGGCCAGCCCCACGCCGCACATGTCCCCCATACGCCCAATCACGGGGCGCCAAACAATTAACATGGTGGCCGGAGCACGGGGGACACAGGAGATTAAAATTAGGAGGTGGCACGAAATTGCGCCCCTCTAAATGATGCGCCCGGGGCCATGGCACCCCCCGCACCCCCCACGCTACGCCACTGCGCCCCGCTTCCCCAGCGATTTGGGGTTGATCCAGTCCAATGCAGAGGGTTTTTCAACCAGGTTGAGATATACTTTGAGATGATGCCTCAGGCATTTCCAACGGACAGAAGCAAAGTAGGTTTTGTGATATCTTTGCTTTCTACGAGAGCCTTGGCCTGGGCAAACCTTCTATGGGGGACGCAAAAACCTGTTGGCTTGAGTTACCATGAGTTTGTGACTTCTTTTAAAAGGGTATTTCACATTCCCCCACACTCGGCTTCTGCTGCCAAGTGCCTCATGTCCATCAAACAGAGTACAAGAACTGTTGCTGATTACGCCAATGAATTACGTACTCTGGCAGCAGAGGTTGCTTGGAACAATGGTCTCTCGGATACCATCAAGGAGGTTAAAGCAGCCCGAGATATACCCACTGAGCTGGAGAGGTTGATCACGTTTGCCATCCTCATTGACTCCAGGCTCAGTGAAATAATCCCTTTTAGAAAGCACTTGCAGAAGCCTCTTGTACATTTGTCTCTGAACTTTGCAGTCCCACCCTTGCCTCCCTCACCTCCCATGCCTCCTGGTACCGAGTCAGTCTGTGAAGATGAACCCATGTACTTGGGCTTCACGCGTCTCTCTGCGGATGAGCGAACCCTTAGGAGGAGGGAGAGATTGTGCCTTTATTGTGGCCAGGCAGGTCACTTTTTGAAGTCTTGTCCTACCCGTCCAGGGAATTCCTGAACCTTAAGGTCCTGTCACGGACAGACCTTAGGTGGCGTGGTTTCATCCCCCGTTATCCAGAAGGATAACCCTCTGGTTTCGGTTACTCTTTCTCGGGCTGAGTCGTTCGTCGAGATACAGGCTCTAATTGACTCTAGGGCTGCAGGGTTGTTCATTGATGCTGCCTTTGTATTGAGGGTCTTGACGGAAGACCTCTACAGCCTGATCATGTGACTCATGAAACTGTTCCGTTGTCCATGGCTGTAGCTCTTCACCATGAGATAATTCAATTCCAAGTTATTTCCTTACCTAAGTTTCCACTGGTTATTGGCTATCCTTGGTTACAGAGGCACAACCCCTCTTTTGATTGGCTCCATGCTGAGGTTCTCTCCTGGTCGCCACAAGGCAGTAAGACATGCTTCCAGCAGGTAAGCAAGGTCCTATGCACCTCTTCACTCTTCTCCTTGCCGTAGGAGTACCACGATTTTAGCGATGTCTTTGACAAAGGTCAAGCCGGTAGTTTGCCTCCACACCGGTCGTATGATTGCGCAATTGACCTTCAACCTGGTGCTATACCCCCTCATGGCCGGGTTTACCCCTTGTTGGTCTTGGAGGATAAGGTCATGAGACCTTGTATTGATTATAGGGGTCTCAATTGTCTCACAATTAAGAATTCTTATCCAATTCTATTATTTATGGAGTTATTTGACCTCGGGGGGGGGGGGCAACAGTTTTCACGAAGCTTGATTTGAGAGGGGCATACAATCTTGTGGGGATTAAGGAGGGCAACGAATGGAAAACGTTTAATACCAGAACAGGCCATTTTGAGTACCTCGTAATGCCTTTTTGCCTTTGTAACGCCCTGGCAGTTTTCCGGGAATTTATTAATGATGTCCTCCGAGATTTGTTGCAGTTATGTGTGGTGGTTTATATAGCCTTATATTTTCCAAGTCCCTGGAGAGCCACCACACAGATGTCTGTCGTGTGCTTCAGAAACTAAAAGAGAAAAATCTATATTGTAAATTGGTGAAGTGCAAATTCCATCATGAACAGGTTAAATTCCTGGGTTATGTCATTTCCACTGCTGGTTTTTCAATGGACCTAGAGAAACTTTCAGCAGTCCTACAGTGGTCATGGGTCTACGTCCTCTGAAGCATTTTCTTGGCTTTGTCAACTATTATCGGACGTTTATTCCTAACTTCTCGTCTCTGATCAAGCCCCTGAGTGATATGACCAGAAAGGACGGTAACCCACAGAGTTGGTCTCTGGAGTCAATTAAGGCCTTTGAGAGTCTCAAGGCTACCTTTGTTTTTGCTCCTGTGTTGGCACATCCTGATCCTACCTTACCTTTTATCCTTGAGGTTGATGCTTCTGAGACTGGAGTTGGCGCCCTTCTGTCTCAACGTCGTATCTCCTGAGAGCGCTATGCATCCTTGTGGCTACTTTTCCAAGAAATTGTCACCTGCAGAGTGCAATTATGAGATTGGTGACAGAGAGCTGTTAGCTATCATTTTAGCCCTGAAAGAATGTAGACATCTCCTTGAAGGTACCACTGTGCCGGTTCTCATTCTTACTGATCATAGGAAACTCACATTCTTGTCTGAGGCTAAACGCCTCTCTCCCAGAAGGGCACGATAGGCTCTTTTCTTGTCTAGTTTCAATTACATTGTCTCATTCTTACCCGGTAGTAAGAATGTAAGGGCTGACGCTTTGTCACGACAGTTTTCCTCCACTTCCAAGATGGAGCGGTTCCGGTTTCCTCCTGATCGTATTCTGGATAAGGTTTGCACCAGTCTTACTTCTCCTTTGGGTGACAAAATTCTTGCTGCTCAGGTCCATGATCCTCCTGAGAAACCTTGTGACCGCTGCTGTGTACCAGAGAGTCTCCGTACAGCCGTGCTTCAGACTTACCATTCTCCCAATGTTGCTTGCTACCCTGGGAAGAATCGACTCTTTTGGGCCATTTCCCAACAATTCTGGTGGTCTAGTCTACGTGCTGATGTAATCGCCTTCGTAGCTGCATGTTCCGTATGTGCTCAGAGTAAGACTCCACAACACCTTGCAGTGGGCCTCCTACAATCCATACTCAATGGAAAGAGGCCCTGGACCCACCTGTCTATGGATTTCATTGTGGAGTTACCCAACTCCCAGGGCAACACAGTTATCCTTATGGTGGTTGACCGGTTCTCGAAAATGTCCCATTGTATTCCACTTAAGAAGTTGCCCAATTCTAAGCAACTGGCTTCCATTTTTTCTCAGGAGATCTTTCGCTTACATGGGCTACCCAAGGTGATTGTCTCAGACAGGGGTAGTCAGTTTGTGTCTAGGTTCTGGCGAGCCTTTTGTGCACAGTTGGGAATTCAGCTTGCTTTCTCCTCTGAGTATCACCCGCAGTCTAATGGGGCCGCAGAATGACCCAATCAGTCCTTGGAGCAATTCCTACATTGCTATATTTCTGACCATCATAACAACTGGTCAGACCTCTTACCGTGGGCGGAATTTGCTCACAATAGTGCCTTGAATTATGTTTCCCCAATTGTCCCTGTTTATGGCAAACTATGGTTTCCAACCTTCCATGTTGCCTGACTCATTTGTTCCGCAGAGTATTCAGCCCTTCCTTCTCAAAGCTGGCCGCTCAGCTGTCAGCTAATTGCCAGCTCCTATCTCTTCACGGTGACTCACCTGTTGATGATATCCTGCTTGTCAGTCCTGCCTACTTAAGCTGTCTAGAACAGATAATCTCTGCCTTAGCCTTGGTCACATTTCTAGAGACGCTCTCCTGTGTCCCTGTTAAAGACTTGCTTGGCTGACATTTCTTCTGGCTCCAGATCCTGCTTGTTGTTCTACTACGCTCATCTCTGGCTCCCTGATGTTTTGGCTTGTCCGACTATCCGTTCCGGTTATGTTTTGACTAAGTTTATTGTGTTTACCTTTTTTTATTATTATTAAACAAGTGTGATTTAACTGTACTTCTGTCTCAATCTGATTCATGGTTTCTGACTGCTGTCAGTGTCTCCTGTGAGACAAGGAAGATTGGAAAGCAGTGCTGCAGCCGGGACAGAGATGAATCGTGACTCAATCAGGGATGGGGGTGGGAAGATTAGGTAGTGGGGAGTTTTTTGCCTTTAAAGCAAATAATGTAGGGTAAAAAAGCATTTTGAGTTTAGAACCACTGTAAATCCACTTGATTCTTTACTGCTACTTTTCCTTTAAATTAGTGTTTAAAATGAACCAATGCAATAATGCGAAGGATGGTCGAAAAGTTAAGTGCAATGAAAGTAACTTTGCTAGTTAAATACTATATTTTATTTACAGATTTCTACACAGAGCTAATAGAGGGACATTTGAGGAGGACAGAGGGATTTGGTTCCGAAAAAGGGGCTTTTGGGGGCTATGCTGCAAAAAAGAGCTTCTGGCTTTTCTCAGACTTCTTTGCACATTTTCCAGGTCAGTGACTGACAGAACTAAAGCCAGTAGTTCAGCATTATACCCATGCCTTTAGTCAGAGGCATTGCGAGGGGGTGGCTATTGGGGCTATAGCCCTGAATCTGGGGCCCCTAGCCCAGAGTCTCTCACTGGGGGAAGCGATGCCATCAGTGGCGGATGTGGGCGCCGTGCAGATAACTAACATCTCAGCCATTTTACTTTGTTCTGCCACTGCACTGGTTGCTAGAGCCGCCCAGGGTCTAGCAACCAGTGATGTCACGTAACCTGAGTGACACAGTGGGAGCCCGAGGCAGTGGTGTCGCTGGGGGGGGTGGGAACTGCCTTCCTCTCCTCTCTGTTTACATCCACACAGAAGGAGGATCACAAGGGACACACCACTATGTACAGTATATCCGTCAGCGATGTTCTGAGGTTTGTACATTTTTACTATACAGTATGTAGGTGGACATGTGCAGGGGGCTATGGGAGGGGAGAGGGGTGCCTATACTGATGGGGGTCTGCACTGAAGGGGGGTGTCTATACTGATGGGGGGTCTGCACTGAGGGGGTGTATATACTTAAAGGGGGTTCTGCACTGAGGGGAGGTTTCTATACTGATGGGGGTCTGCACTGAGGAGGGTCTATACTGATGGGGGGTCTGCACTGAGGGGGGGTGGCTGCACTGAGGGGGGGTCTGTACTGATGGAGGGGGGTGGTCTGTACCATGCCCACAGCCTTTGACATCTCTTGTACCATGCCCGCGGCCTCTGACATCCCATGTACCATGCCCGTAGCCTCTGACATCTCCTGTACCATGTCCGCAGCCTCTGCATCACCTCTTGTATATATATATATATATATATATATATATATATATATATATATATATACACACACACACATTTTTATTATATACATGTGTATGCCCACCCAAGCGTATGACTTTCTTTACTTCGCTGCTATGGGCTCTAGCCCCAGATCTTTAGTAGGCCTAGCAATGCCCCTGCCTTTAGTAAATAGGAAGCATTAATATTTAACCACTTGCCGACTGCCTCACGCCGATGTACGTCGGCAGAATGGCACGGGCAGGCAGAATCACGTACCTGTACGTGATCTGCCTCCCGCGGGTGGGGGGTCCGATCAGACTCCCCCCCGGTGCCCAAGGCGGCCGGCATTTGTTGGCGGGCGATCAGAGGTGATGGGGAGGCCATCCATTCGTGGCCACCCCCTCGCGATCGCTCCCGGCGAATGAAATCCTTCCTCTGCTGCTGTAATGTAAACAGTGGCAGAGGAAGTGATGTCATCCCTCCTTGAGCTGGTCTTTTCGTTCCGGCGCCAAGACATCAATGTGAGTTACACCAACACTACACTTACAGTAGAACACACTAGGCTCACTTTTCACCCCCCATCACCCCCCGATCCCCCCCGATCACCCCCCTGTACCCCCTGTCACACTGACACAAATAGCAGTTTTTTGTTTTTGCATTGGTGTCAGTTTGTGACAGTTATAAGTGTTAGGGCAGTTAGGGTTAGCTACCTTTAGGTCTGGGGTACCCCCCTTTAGGTCCAGGGTACCCCCTAACCCCCCCTAATAAAGGTTAACCCCTTGATCACCCCCCGTCGCCAGTGTCACTAAGCGATCGTTTTTCTGATCGCTGTATTAGTGTCACTGGTGACGCTAGTTAGGGAGGTAAGTATATAGGTTCGCTGTCAGTGTTTTATAGCGACAGGGACCCCCATATACTACCTACTAAAGGTTTTAATGCCCTGATTGCCCCATAGTTAACCCTTTCACCAGCGATCACCGTATAAGTGTTACGGGTGACGCTGGTTAGTTAGTTAGTTTGTTTTTTATAGTTTATTATAGTTTTAGGGCGCCCGCCGTTTATTACCTTATAAAGATTTAACCCCCTAATTGCCCGGAGGTGATATAAGTTACGTTTTTAGGGTCAGATAAGGTCTGCGTCGCCCCAGGCAGCGTCAGTTTAGCACCAGTACTGCTAACACCCAAGCACGCAGCATACACCTCCCTTAGTGCTACAGTATCTGAACGGATCGATATCTGATCCGATCAGATCTATACTAGCATCCCCAGCAGTTTAGGGTTCCCATAAACACAGTGTTAGCGGGATCAGCCCAGATACCTGCTAGCAACTGCGTTTTGCCCCTCGGCCCAGCCCTGCCCAGCCCTGCCCAGCCCACCCAAGTGCAGTATCGATCGATCACTGACACTTACAAAACACTATGCACACATAACTGCAGCGTTCGCAGAGTCAGGCCTGATCCCTGCGATCACTAACAGTTTTTTGGTAGCGTTTTGAATCAGTCGCTAACAGTCAGGAGCTTTTTTGTCTGTGAGTCTCACTAGTGTACCCCTAAATTTAGAGCCCAAAATGGCAAATTGAAGGTACACTAGTGAAGAGGCCTACACATTTCTGAGCATGACAGATAGTGAAGAGGAAGTCACTCATCTGTCAGATTCAGGCTCAGAATATGAACCTGTAGAGGACAGTGGCTCCATAACAGATAGCTCTGACAACGGAGTTGTGGTCCCTGCTAAGGTCAGGCGTACCAGACCCCAATCTTCTTCTTCTGTCCTTGAAGTGCAAGAACCGCAGGTCCCGCGTATGGAGCAGAGAAGTACTAGCGCCGTTATTCCTTCTGGTGAACTGGCAAGCACCAGCGGCCTAGTACACCCTGGTCATACATCCAGCACTGCAGTATCACGTGGTGACGTGGCGAGTCCCATAAGTGCAGTTCAAGCTGGCGAGGTGGCAAGCACTAGTAGTGTCCCGCTGCCACCAAGAAGATGAACACAGGCCCGTCATTCCCATAGTAACCTTCCTGCTGCATTCACAGCATTGGTGGACCAAAGCAATTTATACGCTGGTCAACACATCGGCGCTAATCCCCAGTCCTCCCTTGCCAGAGATTGGAGACCAATTACGGTCTCCGAATTTAAGATCTTTCTGGGCCTTTCCCTCAACATGGGCATAAATAAAAAGAGTGAGTTGCGGTCATATTGGTCCACTGACCCAATTTACCATATGCCTGTGTTCTCTGCTTCCATGGCCAGGGCACGATACGAGCAGATTTTGCGGTTCATGCACTTCAATGACAATGAACTCTGTCGTCCTGGTGGAGACCCTGGATACGATCAGCTCTACAAAATTCGGCCCCTCGTAAACCACTTCAACCAGCGTTTTGCAGACTTGTTTACTCCCCATCAAGTTGTCTGCGTTGATGAGTCCCTGATTAAATTTTCTGGCCGCTTGTCATTCAAACAGTACCTTCCCAGCAAGCGTGCCAGATACGGGGTCAAGATGTATAAGCTCTGTGACAGGGCCACAGGCTATACATGTAGATTTATGGTTTACGAGGGCAAAGATAGTCACATAGAGCCGACAAACTGCCCTGACTACATAGGAAGCGCTGGCAAGATAGTGTGGCACTTGGTGTCACCCTTATTCGGAAAGGGGTACTTGTACGTGGACAATTATTACACAAGCGTGCCACTTTTTAGTCACCTTTTTGATCAACAGATTGGAGCATGTGGCACCGTGCGACCTAATCGCCGGGGCTTTCCCCAGCGGCTTGTAGATTCCCGTCTTAGGCTGGGAGAGAGAGCCTGCTTGCAGTGTAATAATTTGCTCGCTATGAAGTGGAGGGACAATAAGAATGTTTTCGTTCTTACCTCCCTTCATGCAGACACGACGGCCCAAATTACTACGGCGACTGGTGTTGTGGAGAAACCCCTCTGTGTCCACGAATATAACCAAAATATGGGAGGGGTGGACTTCAACGACCAGTTGTTGGCGTCGTACCTAGTTGCCCGTAAGGCCAGATGCTGGTACAAAAAAAGTGTCTGTTTATTTATTTCAATTGGCTATGCTCAACGCTCATGTGCTATACAGAGCTTCAGGACGGACTGGATCCTTCCTTAAATTCCAGGAAGAGATCGTCAGAGCCCTTCTGTTTCCAGATGGTGCTCCACCTCACCTTCCCCAACCAAATGCAGTAAGCCGGCTGCATGAGAGGCATTTTCCTTATGTCCTCTCGAGTACCCCTACCCAACGAGCCCCCGAAAGAAGATGTCGTGTCTGTAGCAAGCGCGGATTTAGGTGTGACACCCGGTATTATTGTTCCTCCTGTCCTGACAATCCTGGTCTATGCATTGTTGAATGTTTTGAACGCTACCATACACTAGTTGAGTTTTAGCGTAGGGTACAGCATTGCACAGACTAGGACACACTTTCACAGGGTCTCCCAAGATGCCATCGCATTTTGAGAGACCCAAACCTGGTACCAGTTACAAAAGTTAAAGTTACTAAAAAAAGTGTAAATAAAAAAAATAAAAAAAAAAATAAAAATAAAAACACAAAAAAAAATAAAATAAAAAAAACAAAAATAGTTGTCGTTTTATTGTTCTCTCTCTCTCTATTCTCTCTCTATTGTTCTGCTCTTTTTTACTGTATTCTATTCTGCAATGTTTTATTGTTATTATGTTTTACCATGTTTGCTTTTCAGATATGCAATTTTTTATACTTTACTGTTTACTGTGTTTTGTTGGTAACCATTTTTTTGTTTTCAGGTACGCCATTCAGCTGCAAAGCAGATTTATTTATCTTGACAGCAACAACGTTTGCTCCCACGATACATAAAGCCGTGACTCCAGCGCTGCCGGAGGTCATTTCAGCACCACAGTTACATACTTCAGCATATATGCCGAAGCGTGGGGGCAGCAGTGGGTGGAGGAGCGATTTGCTCCTGCCTTTTGTGGGAGGATGCCCCCATGCTTAGGCATATATATATTTTAGGCACAGGTTGCGTTAAATGTTTTATTTTTTACTATGTTTTTTTTGTATTTGCTTTGCAGGTATGGTAAGTCTTACTGGTATACTGTAATGTTACTTTGTTTTATTGTTAACCATCATTTGCTTAGCAGGTACGCCATTCAGTTGCAGCGCGGATTTATTTATCTTGACAACAACAGCGTTTGCTCCTACAATATATAAAGCCGTGACTCCAGCGCTGTCGGAGGTGATTTCACCACCACAGTTACATACTTTAGCAAATATGCTGAAGCGTGGGGGCAGCAGTGGGTGGAGGAGCGATTTGCTCCTGCCTTTTGTGGGAGGATGCCCCCATGCTTCGGCATATATATATTTTAGGCACAGGTTGCGTTAAATGTTTTATTTTTTACTATGTTTTTTTTTGTATTTGCTTTGCAGGTATGGTAAGTCTTACTGTTATACTGTAATGTTACTTTGTTTTACTGTTAACCATCATTTGCTTAGCAGGTACGCCATTCAGTTGCAGCTTGGATTTATTTAGGAGGATGCCCCCATGCTTCGGCATATATATACGGTGCATGTATGCCCATCATTAGAAGTGGGTGGATGAAGGGAGGTATTCTAATGGTGGGCATACCCGCCGATCAATCTCTTTTTTTCGTTCAGCCCACAGGCTGCATGAAAAAAAAGTTTACAATATATGCCCAACAAGGACCAGCAATGTACTGGTATGTTGCTGGACTTTGAGTGGTTATACCAGAATGATGCCTGCAGGTTTAGGTATCATCTTGGTATCATTCTTTTTTAGCCAGCGGTCGGCTTTCATGTAAAAGCAATCCTAGCGGCTAATTAGCCTCTAGACTGCTTTTACAAGCAGTGGGAGGGAATCCCCCCACCGTCTTCCATGTTTTTCTCTGGCTCTCCTGTCCCAACAGGGAACCTGAGAATGCAGCCGGTGATTCAGCCAGCTGACCATAGAGGTGATCAGAGACCAGAGTGGCTCCAAACATCTCTATGGCCTAAGAAACCGGAAGCTATGAGCATTTCATGACTTATATTTCGCCGGATGTAAACAGCACCATTGGGAAATTGGGAAAGCATTTTATCACACCGATCTTGGTGTGGTCAGATGCTTTGAGGGCAGAGGAGAGATCTAGGGTCTAATAGACCCCAGTTTTTTAAAAAAAGAGTACCTGTCACTACCTATTGCTATCATAGGGGATATTTACATTCCCTGAGATAACAATAAAAATGATTTAAAAAAAAATGAAAGAAACAGTTTAAAAATAAGATAAAAAAGCAAAAAAATAATAAAGAAAAAAAAAAAAAGCACCCCTGTCCCCCCCTGCTCTCACGCAAAGGTGAACGCAAGCGTCGGTCTGGCGTCAAATGTAAACAGCAATTGCACCATGCATGTGAGGTATCACCGCGAAGGTCAGATCGAGGGCAGTAATTTTAGCAGTAGACCTCCTCTGTAAATCTAAAATGGTAACCTGTAAAGGCTTTTAAAGGCTTTTAAAAATGTATTTAGTTTGTCGCCACTGCACGTTTGTGCGCAATTTTAAAGCATGTCATGTTTGGTATCCATGTACTCGGCCTAAGATCATCTTTTTTATTTCATCAAACATTTGGGCAATATAGTGTGTTTTAGTGCATTAAAATTTAAAAAAGTGTGTTTTTTTTCCAAAAAAAATAAACACCCACCATTTTAATCTGTAGGGCATTTGCTTTAAAAAAATATATAATGTTTGGGGGTTCAACGTAATTTTCTTGCAAAAAAAAAGATTTTTTCATGTAAACAAAAAGTGTCAGAAAGGGCTTTGTCTTCACGTGGTTAGAAGAGTGGGTGATGTGTGACATAAGCTTATAAATGTTGTGCATAAAATGCCAGGACAGTTCAACCCCCCCCCAAGTGACCCCATTTTGGAAAGGAGACACCCCAAGCTTTTTGCTGAGAGGCATGTAGAGTCCATGGAATATTTTATATTGTGACACAAGTTGCGGGAAAAAGACAATTTTTTTTTTTTTTTGCACAAAGTTGTCACTAAATGATATATTGCTCAAACATGCCATGGGAATATGTGAAATTACACCCCAAAATACATTCTTTTGCTTCTCCTGAGTATGGGGATACCACATGTGTGGGACTTTTTGGGAGCCTAGCCGCGTGTCTATAGCTTGGGGTGTCTACTTTCCAAAATGGGGTCATTTGGGGGGGGGGGGGGGGGTTTGTGCCATCTTGGCATTTTATGGCTTTCAAAACTGTGATAGGTAGTGAGGAGTGAAATCAAAAATTTACGCCCTTAGAAATCCTGAAGGCCGTGTTTGGTTTCGGGGCCCCGTACGCGGCTAGGCTCCCAAAAAGTCCCACACCTGTGGTATCCCCATACTCAGGAGAAGCAGCTAAATGTATTTTGGGGTGCAATTCCACATATGCCAATGGCCTGTGTGAGCAATATATCATTTAGTGACAACTTTGTGCAAAAAAAAAAATTGGTCACTTTCCCGCAACTTGTGTCAAAATTTAAAATATTCCATGGACTCAACATGCCTCTCAGCAAATAGCATGGGGTGTCTACTTTCCAAAATGAGGTCATTTGGGGGGGGGTGCCATCTTGGCATTTTATGGCCTTCAAAACTGTGATAGGTAGTGAGGAGTGAAATAAAAAATTTGCGCCCTTAGAAATCCTGAAGGCGGTGCTCGGTTTTCGGGCCCCGTACGCGGCTAGGCTCCCAAGAAGTCCCACACATGTGGTATCCCCATACTCAAAAGAAGCAGCTAAATGTATTTTGGGGTGCAATTCCACATATGCGCATGGCCTGTGTGAGCAATATATCATTTAGTAACAACTTTTTGTAAATTTTTTTTTTGTCATTATTCAATCACTTGGGACAAAAAAAAATAGTATTCAATGGGCTCAACATGCCTCTCAGCAATTTCCTTGGGGTGTCTACTTTCCAAAATGGGGTCATTTATGGGGGTTTTGTACTGCCCTGCCATTTTAGCACCTCAAGAAATGACATAGGCAGTCATAAATTAAAGGATGTGAACCCACATGTGTGCCGATATAGCAAGCAGCTTACTATGAGGGCACGCAAAAAAGGAGAAGCGAACAACATCGGTTTGGGGCCGAGGAAGAGGAGAAGAGGAGGTAAGCAGCTGCTCTGTGTAATACCATTGCACAGAGCAGTTAAGTCTAAACCTCTTTTTTTATTTTAATTAAAAAAAATTAGGGTTTGCAATCACTTTATTTATAAAGGCAAAAGAGAAAGGAGAGTGAGGATACTTGTACAGATACATACATACATACATACATACATACATACATGTATTATAATCATACTTCTGTGCTCACAAAACGAGTCTCCTTTACCTCTATGATTGGGTCTTGTTAACGCTATTACTTTTTCTTACATTACTAAGTTCCTGATGGGACATATACTTTTTCCTATCTTCCCAGGTACCCTGTAACACTAGCTGCAATGTCTATCAGGGCACCCCCCCTTGGTGTACAGCAGCTCAACACCACAACTAGAAAAGAATATGATTGCATTGACTGCTTTCATAGCAAGTAACGTGTGCTTTGATAGCAAGCTCCTGTCTCTAGCTCCCACCACTTACCCGAAGCATCCATCGGCAACAGGAATGCATAGGAAGGTGAGGCGCGTCGGTGCAAATGTCACCCAAGCCTTCTGAAACCTAGATTCTAACAACTACTATGTTACAAAAATGCTTAAAAAACTAGCCCACCTATAAAAGCACCACTCCGCGCCCAGGACAATAATACCTAAGACCCCTGTGCAGTTATAAGTGAATACAACAATATAAACACTCTCTAAAAGTAGCCACTTAAAATTTAAAATGAAGAAAAAATGCGATACTAAAAAACACTCTAAACCATGTAGTCCTTTAAAATATTGCAGCAGCGCTCTTGTCAAATAAAGTCAAATGACAAGCTTTCATATATAGTTCATATGTGAGTCAATAGAAACGGAGGAGATCTGTTATAGCTTGTGTTGTGATATGTTGAAAACACCTTCCACCATACACTTCACCACGTGAGGGAATTCTCCCCTTTAGGGGTGCACTCACCAAAAATACAGTAGAAATGCGCCTTTGATTTATAAGAACTTCTCCACCAACCAAAGCTTTCACCAGATGTCAGTCACGCTGTATAGGGCTCCAGTAAAACCATGTGAAGGGAATAAATTATCCAAATAGTATAATACTGCTAAAAAGTTTTATTAGACCAAAAACCCCCTCTTACAAGTTATGCGTACCATATTCACGTTAACATGGAGCGAAAATAAAGTGCACTGTGCCTGTGTTTTCACCCGGTCATCGGAAATGTAAGGAAAGAGATCGCTGTGTGCAGCAGCGATACACTTCCTGGTTCCTCGGCCCGTGGAGCGCACATGTTACTTCCGGTCAATGTCGTAGATCACGTCCTTTACGCGTTTCATAACTTCCTGACTTTGTCTGAGGGCGTGATCTACTGACATGGAGTCCGGGCTTTATGCAAAACGTTTATGCAGACGTCACAGCCAATCAGCCATCAATATCGCTGCACAGCTATTAAACAGCATGCAGCGCATCTTCTGCCATCACCAGCAGAAGAAAACATATCAGAGGCACCTTGGTCATATGATAGTCACCGTACAAAAACCTAGAAAAGGAGGCCTAAATTCACTGCAAGGTGAAACTAACCCGGGATTAAAATTTTAAAATAATACAGCAAAAAAATATGTATAGCAAAAAATTACATATCTATCTATCTATCTATCTATCTATCTATCTATCTATCTATCTATCTATCTATCTATCTATCTATCTATCTATCTATCTATCTATCTATCTATCTATCTATCTATCTATCTATCTATCTATATATACATATATACATATATATATATATATATATATATATATATATATATATATATACATATATATATATAGCCAAAAAATTATGTATGGCAAAAAAATATATAGCAAAAAAATAAATAAATATATGTATATATATATATATATATATATATATATATATATATATATATATATAGCTAAAACCACCTGTTGAGCACTATATAATAAACGGACCGCCACTTTCAAAAAATGGCACAGAATCAAGGCATATGTCAGATGGCTACCAAATACATAAATGCAAATATTTATATTTGAGTACTAGTTCCTTTGCAGGCCTCCTTTTTAGGCACATATATATATATATATATATATATATATATATATATATATATATAAGTGTGTGAATATTACGGGTCAGTGTGTGAATATACTATATTACGAGTCAGTGTCAAGATCAGGATGATTCAAGCTTTTCTTGTTACTTTACTTTATTTCTGAAGAAGCATGCAGCCAAAAGTGAAGTATTTTGCTGATTACAGTTTTTGTAGCCCCCTGAATATGGGAAAGCTGCCTAACCACTTGCCACAAGGACATGGATGTATGCCTTCATTCGAGTAAAAGCACCTTTGCCACTACAGTAAAACACCAGCTTATTGGATATGTTTTATAGCAGAAAGTAAAAAATATTGTTTTGTTTTTTTCTAAATTGTTGACAGTGATCGCTCCATCATTGGATGGAGCAATCACGTGGTAAAGGGCCGCTGGGATTGGCCCTTTACCACGATCCGTGACGCATCATGTCCCAAGAACCTGGCGAGCACAGACACTCCTGCGTGGGCGCCCCAGGGGTTGTGCGGGTACGCGATTCTGGGAGGACGTCATAATACGCCCTCCCAGAGTTATCCGATCAGGCTCTAGCCGTCATTTGGCTATGGCCCAGTTGTTAGGGAGTTAATAATATTGGTGCGCTTAAAAACAGTCTAGATGGTCTAGCATACAGTGTAGATGCAGTCTGTATTGAATGTAAGCACAATATGGGGGTGGTGGTGTCATGATACTGGCATGGCAAGGGTGTGGTATTGCTGAAGTATGGGCGATATGTGTTCTATTGTCCTGCTCTCAGCGATTCAGTCCCAGCTTAACAGTATGATAAAGTTGGGCAATCTGCCTTGTTATCAATCCTTGTGACAGAGATGCAATGTTCTTGTGGTAGAAGGGGCCCCTCTATGTCTGCGCGCATATGGTCCCAGTGATTATCTATCTGCATGACAAGTGCAGTGCTGATGCGACTGCCATGGTCCCACCGACTGCCATGGTCCCACGCAGTCTCTCTCTCTCTCAGCTTCTGCCACCTTCCGGCCTTGAACTTCGGTCCTCGCTGGCTTGGCCTACTAGTGTTCTGTGGGCACACAAGCACATGTGCCCACCATGAGTTTCTGGTGCCAAGAGACTGAAGCCCTCCCCTCAGTCCCTTTTAAAGCTATTTCCCCTTCCATCTCAGGGTCCTATGGAAGTTGTAGTGTGTGTGCCAATAGGATATACTGTATAATGCCATGGATGTCCTAAACTTTGACATCAAGCTTCATGATCCCCAGCTCTGTAAAGTCCATAGGCTTTCCTGTGGAGTTCTCCCCCTGCTGGCTGGGGGGCATAGTATGTTGCAATGTC
Source organism: Lithobates clamitans (assembly GCA_037952925.1). Lineage (NCBI taxonomy): Eukaryota > Metazoa > Chordata > Amphibia > Anura > Ranidae > Lithobates > Lithobates clamitans. The sequence goes on along the minus strand of JBBGZY010000667.1, from coordinate 4,220,614 downwards.
AGGTTTATTAGTGAACAGTAAAGTAACTAACTGTAAGGAAACATTGTCTCTTCCTCCATGTTCTTTTATTCCAGCACTAAATATGGGTGTACCATGTAACATGCTCCAGAAAGTAAACTTAGCATTTAAAGTCCCAAAACTTTTTTGGATCACTATTTAACCTTCCAAACAGACACTTTTGTTTTTACTTTACATACTGTATGTGTTATTTAATAGTCTGCTTTACCTTTCCAAAGATCTTACTTCATTGTGTTTTATATAATTTGTAATATAATTTGTCCTGCTTTTATAGCTAGCGGCTTGCCACATAGATGCCACTATAAGTCCATGTAACTAGAAGATGGCCAGCCCTATTGTATTTTCTATATTTCCTTCTCTCCAGTTTGCTGTTTGTTTTATGCAGCTGTTGAAGACATCTGCTTCTCATCTTCTGGTTGTGACTCCCTGCGTGCTAGCCGCTTATTTCTTTATGAAACATTTGAATTCTTTTTATGAGACTGGGAAAAAAGGTTCCCCAAAATAGCATGTTCCAATTTTCAGATGTTACTCTAACTGGCATTGCTTACAGCTTTTCAAAAATGCGCCAAAGAGAAATGTTTTGTGGCAGATTTAGGCAAACCTGACCAGAAAAGTACTGTCTCTAATTTCTTTCCAAGATGCAAGTGAAAGGTCATTTGCAGATGTTTAGTTTAGGGGGCCCACGGGATATTTAACATGCAATGTTCTGACTGCCTCCAGAATCAAATAGCTATGTAGATTTCTGGGCATCATAGTAACTTTTTAAAAACAATAACAATACCATGCTGCTGAGCCAGTGTAACTAAGCATATTATACACCATACTGTAGCCGAAGACTTCAAATCAATCCATACCCATCTGAACAATAAAGTGTATAACCCAAGCTTTTCTCATTGTTTGTTTTGAACAGCATAGGTACAAATTAATACTCTTCCCTTGCTGTCCCAGAGACATAACGAGAAATAACTGAGAAAATTGAGTACTGTCCGTGATACTTTTTTTATTTGCACTAACATACAATTTTTCAGAAATTACTGGAAATCTTTCCAAAGCGAGTGGAAGTTGTGGTTACAGATGATACAGCAACCGCGGAAACCACTTCTCCAATTGCTTCCAGAGTATTGTATTTCAAGTAGAGTGGCCATATGGCTCTGGCCGATTGTCTGTGTTGCCAACCCTAGGACTTCTCCAGCCGCTCACCTGTGTTACCAGCCTTCTTTATCATTGGATAGTTGTGCTCATTGGAAGATTTTCCATCACCTTCTGTTGAAGTTAAAACTTTTGAGAATCCCATCATTTTTTGCACCTTCAGATTAAAATTGACAGTGTTTCCTGATAACCCAGCTCCACAGCAAAGCATACTAACCCATTCATGCTCCTTTGCTGCCTCCCTGCTGCTTTAAAGCTTAGCTATGTTACTCTAGTCAAGCAGGGTTCTGGGTATGGGGAGGCCCAAACACTATCATGTTGGTGTGCAGCAAAATCATCCACCCAGAGTAAGTTCCAGCTCCAACTGACACCTGAGCTGATCCAGGGTGGACTCCTGCAGTGGGGTGGACTACAGGTTGGTGAGCATACCTTGATGGAGGGCTGGGCTATTAGAAGATACTGTCACTGTTGCTTAAAATTTTACTAAACCCATGACCCTGCATTCACTATTTCCTGACAGACTCCATGGCAGCCTACGTGTGGGTTGACCCCGCCTCCTCTCCAATGCTATAGGACCCCATTCCCATAAATGAGTACTCACCACTAGCTACTGCATTCCTTTTTTGTCCTCCTCTATGGACCTACACATGCTGTTCGCATCAGGATTGAATGGATCCAGGATTGGCATACCTGTGCGGTGCAGCTCAAAAGCCCAGCCATGGGCGGGCGAGTAGCTTAAAGAGGCTTGAATGTTTCCCCTTGGTGGATGGGTGGTCGCCTCTGTATGCCCGGCGGACAGTTTTCATCAATGGCTGGCAAGGTCTGTGGATGCATTTCATACTCCATGGCAGTGTTTTTATATGTAGTCTGTGTTTCCCTGGTGGTCCAGTGTGTCCTGTCCCCCTCATGGCGGCTGGTTCGCGTGCGTTCCAGCCCGCCACGGCACTTCCGGGTTGCAGCAGTCTCCGCCGCTGGCACCTGCGCTGTAGCCACCTTGAGAGCGAGGCTTAGCTCGCGCATGCGCAGTGCGGCGGTTCGTTTGTCGTCCACGCAGGCGCCGTACGGTGGTCTTCCATTGCGCATGCGTAGTAGGAGATAATGACGTCACAAGCGGGGAATTTAAATTCCGCCCTCCTGTCCTGCTGTGTTGGGATCTCCCTTGGTAGGGAAAGGAGGAGCGGATCCCTGCTGGTCTCCAGGTGAGTGGCTGAAACCTCTGCTTGTCTTAAAATATATATATATATATATATATATATATATATATAAATATAAATAGACTAATGATTGATTTTATTTTTTTTTTGGAAATAATATTCTTGAAAAAAAAAAAAAAAAAAAAAATTTTTGTAGAAAATAATGGAAAAGTATTCTTTCATAAATATCATTATATATATATATATATATATATATATATGCGGCAGGAAGTTGTTTCTTTTTGCCTTGAATAGGTGTTGTTCAATGCTTTTTGTGCATCTTTTTAAAAAAAAAAAAAAAAGCAGAGTTTTTTCCTAAAAACCTTCTCATGTTTGGTGCCTAGGTTTTCTTAGACCATTATCCCTGCAGACTATTTAAAGTGACATTCGCGTCCTAGGTTATGGACAATTCACCGCCTTTAAGTGGCCAGCCCTCACGCACAAGGTATGTGCTCGTGAGGGGAGGGGATGAGATTTTTGCACAAATGTTGTCGTGCTGATACCATGTTCTGCTTTTTCTTCTCTCCCCTTCCCCTCTTCTTTTTTCTCCAGCCCTTCTAGGTCGGACCCGCTAAACGCGGTCCAGAATGCCAATGACCTTGCCAAGCCACAATATAACTCATCTTCATCCAGACGAGACTCCCAGTCCGGATCCCACCAGAGGAGACGCTCTCGTTCCTCCTCAAGACACCGCTCCCAATGCCATGACAGCTGCTCAGACCACAGAACCTGCTGGGGATGTAGGACACGAGTCCCGGAGGGCAAGTCCTTATGTGACCGTTGCTTTGCTCGTGCGGTTGGGGAAAAAGAGACGGAAAACCAGCGTTTAGAGTCTCTTGTGAAACGAGTGGTGCAGCAATCCCTAATGGAGAGGGAGGCACCTTGCACATTGAGTCAGTCTACCACTGTGTCTGGCCCGCCGGCTGAAGAGGCCCGTGATGATCCGGGTACTTCCCAGCCCTATGTTGCCTCTCCTGACTCCTCAGAGGATGAGTCTATTAATGAGGAGGTCATTGGAGGGTTCGACTTCGCGATGGTTTCCCCTTTAATCAAACGATCAAGGAAGCCTTGAAGTGGGAAGATCCTTCCACTCCCCCAGCCAAGCAGAAAAAATTCTTCAAGCACCTGGGGAAAGAACGCGCAAACTTTCCGCTCCTTCCGGAGCTAAAGGAAATCATTGAGGAAGAATGGAGTAAAACAGAAAAAAAGTCTTCCATGTCTAATAAAACCTCCAGATTGTACCCCTTCAAGTCGGAAGAAGTAAAGAGTTTGGAGAATACTCCCCTTGTGGACGCAGCTCTTATGCGTCTGGCCAAACATGTGACTCTTCCTCTAGAAGATGCAGTATCTTTCAAAGATGGGCTCGAGAGGAAGATAGATCTAGATCTAAAAAGAATCTATGGGCTCGCTGGTATGGCCTGTAAACCAGCCCTGGCACTAGCGGCCATGTCCAAGGCCATGGAGGCCTGGACGGAGAACGTGGAGTCCTTCCTTAAGGGCGTATCAGAAGAGCTGGCCGGAAGTTCAGCAGCCGCAGAGCTGAAGCTTGCAGCGGTCTTCCTGGGGGAGGCGTCCATTGACTTGATCCGCCTTCTGGCTCGTATTATGCTGTCCTCAGTTACGGCCAAGAGAGCCCTCTGGTTGCGTCCCTGGATTGCTGACCCAGGTTCTAAGCAAGCATGGTGTAAAATCCCGTTTGAGGGGTCCTCACTGTTTGGCAATAAGCTTGACGATGCCATTACGCGAGCCACAGGTGGTAAATCGGGTTTTCTCCCCCAGGACAGGCGCATGCTGGGTCGAAAGAAGCCCCAGTTCAGAAGACGAAGCCCGGAGTGCTCCAGGGAAGCACGCTCCTACAAGCCTGGCCGGGACTTTAGGAAGAATTGGAGCAGAGGGCAGACATCCTTCCGCAAACCTGTTAAAAATCAAACGTCCAGTGCTCGTGATCAGGCTAAATCTTTTTGAGATTATGCCCGCCCAGGCGGGCCGGGTGGGGGCTCGTCTGCTCCTCTTCCGGCACGTCTGGGTGGCCTCGATCTCAGACTTCTGGGTCATAAGGACGGTCTCGTCAGGCCACAGATGGGCCTTTTCCAGTACTCCTCACCCAAGGTTCGTCTCCACTCTTCTCCCTCGGGCAGAGGATCAAAAACAAATTTTGCTGTCCTATGTGGACCTCCTGAAAACTCAAGGAGCAGTGGTACATGTCCCACAGGATGAATGGATCCAGGGGATATACTCCCCTCTTTTCCTAGTGCAAAAAAAGGGGGGCTCTTGGCGCCCAGTCATAGACCTCACATATCTCAACAAATTCATAGAGAACGGAAGGTTCAAGATGGAAACCTTGATGACCATTCAGAAAGCTATACAGCCAGGTGACTGGATGTTATCGATCGACCTGAAGGATGCGTACTTCCACGTCCCAGTGGAAAAAGATTTACACAAATACCTCCGTTTCCAAATAGGGTCGGATCATCTACAATTTATCTGCCTCCCCTTCGGCCTGACGACATCCCCCCGAGTTTTTTCGAAGGTCCTTCTGGCTACGGTGGCACTCATAAGATCAAGAGGGGTACGTCTTTACCACTACCTCGACGACCTGCTGGTGCTATCTCAGAACAGGGAGCAGTTGCTGGTCCATCGGGAACAAGTGATTTCCACGCTGTCCAACTTCGGGTGGCTCCTAAACTTAGAAAAGGGTCAACTGACCCCAACTCAGCGTCTAATATATCTGGGAGCTCAGTTCGATACACTAGCAAACACTATCTCCCTTCCGTTACAGAAAATTCCTACGGTTCGAGACAGAGTCTCTCGGGCCCTACATGTCCGGCAAATAAAAGCCTCTCAGTGCCTGAAAGACGTCGGCACGATGGTTTTCACGACTCCCATGGTAAAATGGGCCTTATGGAGACTGCGACCCTTCCAGTCAGGTCTCCTTCGACAATGGAAGTCTGGAGACAAGAATCAGGTCATCCGCATAACTTCTACAATGAGGAACAGCCTCTTCTGGTGGCTTCAGCGCAAGAACCTTCTGACCTGCCATTCCATCGCTCCCATCTCTTGGGTGACGGTCACGACCGATGCCAGCGGTACCGGTTGGGGAGCCCTCTGCGGGTCGAACCTGGCTCAGGGCAAGTGGGGTGCATGTCTTCCCAACCCAGGGTCGAACATCCTGGAACTTCGAGCGGCCTGGTGTGCCCTTCAGTCCTTCTCTCATCTCCTCATAGGAGAGTCAGTACTGTTAAGGATGGACAACACCACAGCGGTGTCATATGTGAAGAGGCAAGGGGGCACTCAGAGTCCCACTCTCCTGCGGGAAGTCGAGCCCATCCTATCATGGGCGCAGAAAAACCTTTCCAACATTTCGGCAGTCTTTGTCCCAGGGGTCCAAAACACTCAAGCGGACTTCCTATCACGGACCGAGTTGGACAACAACGAATGGTCTCTTCACATAGAGACGTTCAGGTGGATCTTGTCGCTCAAGACTGATCCAGAGGTGGATCTGTTTGCTTCCCCCTGCAATTGCAAGCTGAAGAAATTCTACACCAGAGGTCTCTGCAGTCAAGCCATCGGGACAGATGCCCTGACGGATCAATGGAGGTTCAAGCGTGCATACGCCTTTCCGCCACTGCCAGTCATGCTGAGATTCCTGCAGAGGCTCCGAGCAGAGCCAGTGGAGGTGGTGACAATAGCTCCCTACTGGCCGAACAGGCCTTGGTTCCCTCTCCTGGTCCAGCTCAGTTGTCGGGACCCAGTGCCTCTCCCTCTCAGACCGGACCTTTTTTCTCAAGGGTCAGTCCTGCACCCTTGTCCTGCAGTGCTGAGACTGATGGTCTGGTTCTTGAGAGGGAGAGGCTGGAATCCCTAGGTTGTGCCTCAGAAGTAATATCCACTCTCATGAGCTCGAGAAGATCTAGTACAAATAAAGTCTATGGAAGAATCTGGTCCAAATTCGTGGAGTTCTGCTCTCCCCAGGGCAGGTCTTTTAGACATCCAAAAGTCCAGGACGTTCTCAGTTTCCTCCAAACGGGCCTAGATTTACATCTGTCTGTCAGCTCTCTGAGGGTCCAAGTTTCAGCACTTTCGGCCTTCTCCGGCACTTCGTGGGCAGTTCATCCTTTGGTTAGACAATTTTTTCGAGGTGCATCAAGGCTCAAGCCCTAAAGAAAGCCTAGGTTCCCCAAATGGGACCTTCCATTAGTCCTCGACTCGATCTCTGGACTCAGTACTATGGGGCCCTTGCCGCTCTCTATCAAGGTCTTTTCAGCAAAGGTGGCCTTCTTAGTGGCCATTACCTCAGCCAAAAGGGTCTCTGAGATTGCATCACTTGGTCATGAAGAACCCTTCCTAACGTTTTTTCCGGACCGGGTAGTCCTCATCCCTATGCTGGGTTCCAACCCGAAAGTGTCTTCGGTATTCCACGTCAATCAAGAGATCGTTTTACCTGCATTTAGGACCCCAGGGTCCACTGAAAATCACCCTCTAGATGTAGGCAAAGCTATTAAAGAATATCTCAAAGTTACTTCTCCCTTTAGACGTTCTAGTCATCTCTTCGTGCTTCACTCAGGCAGCAATATAGGGAAGAAAGCCTCAACCAGGACTATCGCGACCTGGATCGTACAGACCATACAACAAGCATACAGGGCTAAGGGCTTGGCTCCTCCAAAGGCGGTGACAGCCCATTCCACCAGGGAAATGGCAGCCTCATGGGCAGCGGCTCGACACGTGGCTCCAGATACCATCTGCAAGGCAGCCTCATGGGCTTCTATTAATACCTTCATGTTGCATTATTGTATAGAGCCTGCCTCACTATCCTCTGTAAACTTTGGGTTACAAATCCTATCGACCGATAGGACAAATTAAAATTTATGTTTGTTCAGCATACCCACCCGTGTGGTTGGCTAGTTATTTCCCACACGTAGGCTGCCATGGAGTCTGTCAGGAAAAAGGAAAATTTATTATCAAATACTTACTGTAATTTTCCTTTCCTGATGGACTCCATGGCAGACAGAGTTCCCACCCATTGGTCAACGAGTAGGCTAGTTACGGAACGCAGTAGCTAGTGGTGAGTACTCATTTATGGGAATGGGGTCCTATAGCATTGGAAAGGAGGCGGGGTTAACCCACACGTAGGCTGCCATGGAGTCCATCAGGAAAGGAAAATTACGGTAAGTATTTGATAATAAATTTTCCTTTATCTGGTCTCCCACAGTGCACAGAAAATGTAAATGCTATAGTTTTAGTAAATATAAATTGCTAAATACCTTTTCTCATCAGCAGTATGTAGTAATCTTGTGACTTCTATCAGTGTCTGGTTAAAGCTTGTAAGAGGAGTTTTTATTCTCGCCTGATTGTCCTACAAGGCTGCAGGACCCCTGACCTTCTGTCTGGACAGTGCTGATTTGACCTGTGCTGAACACATGCACTCTCCCAAGAAAAAAAACTCTCTAGCAATACACACCAAAATGAGCATGTGCATCTAAAACATGCGCTATTCACCCCTATCCTTAAAAAGCCCGCACTGGACCCCACCAATCTTAACAATTTACTACCCATCTCCTTACTCCCCTTCACCTCCAAACTCTTTGAAAGACTGGTCTGCAACCGACTGAGCAACCATCGGACTATGAACAAACTTCTTGATCCCCTTCAGTCCAGATTTCGCTTTCAACACTCCACGAAACTGCTCTCCTTAAACTCACAAACAACCTACTAAGGGCTGAACCAATGGACACTATTCTGTACTAGTTCTCCTGGACCTCTTTACTGCCTTTGACACAATGGACTAACCCCTCCTCCTCAAAAAACTCCACTCCTTTGATCTCCGTAACTGTACTCTTCGATGGTTTTCATCCTACCTATCCCACCGCTCCTTCTGTGTTACTTACAATTCTACTTCCTCCTCTCCTCTTCTTTTCTCAGTCGGAGTCCCTCAAGGTTCTGTTCTTGGACCTCTCCATTTCTCAATCTACACCTCCTCCCTAGGTCAGTTGATTGCCTCCCATGGCTTTCAATAGCATCTCTACGCTGACAACACCTAAATCTACCTCTCCACCCCCCAGCTCACTCCATCTGTCTCCTCACACATCACCAACTTACTAACAGACATATCAGCCTCGATGTCACATCACTTCCTCAAACTCAACCTATCCAAAACAGATCTCATGATATTTCCTCCCCCATGTGCCACTTCCCCTGATTTCTCTGTTAAAATCAATGGCTCAACTGTCAACCCATCCCCCCACGCCAAGGTCCTAGGTGTAACCCTGGACTCTGAACTATCCTTTTGGCCCCATATTCAATTGCTGTCCAAAGCTTGCCACCTCAACCTCCACAACATCTCCAAGATACGCCCCTTCTTAACCAATGTCACCACAAAGCTCCTGATTCACTCCCTGGTTATCTCTCACCTTGACTACTGCAACTCCCTCCTCATTGGCTTACCTCTAAATAGGCTATCCCCCCTTCAGTCCATCATGAATGCTGCTGCCAAGCTCATCCACTTTACAAACCGCTCGGCGTCTGCTACCCCTCTCTGCCAATCCCTCCATTGGCTGCTTCTCAATCAACTAATTAAATTCAAGATACTAACAATAACATACAAAGCCATCCACAACCTGGTCCCCAGCTACATCACTAACCTTGTCTCAAAATACCAACCAAATCGTTCTCTTTGCACCTCATCCCATGCAGCACTTCTCCCAAGCTTCTCCCGTCCTCTGGAATGCTCTACCCCAATCTGTCCGACTATCACCTACTTTGTCCACTTTCAGAAGATCCCTGAAAACTCATCTCTTCGGAGAAGCCTATCTGGCCCCCACCTAACAACTGTATATTTCCTCCATCAGCACATTCCCCAGAGTTATTACCTCTTGTATCTCTTGACCCTCCCTCTTAGATTGTAAGCTCTAATGAGCAGAGCCCTCTCATTCCTATTATATTTAAGCGCATTGTATTTATACTGTCTACCCTCAAGTTGTAAGGCGCTGCGTAAATAGCTGGGTAAACTGTTGGCGCTATAGAAATCCTGTATAATAATAACGATTATAATAATAATTTACTGCCTAGGTTCCACAGTGAGTATAACGAGCATGCTTTATTGCATATACACACTGATTTTACTGTTATGGGTTTAGTAACATTTTCCTCTTAAACCAAGAACATATTCATCACAACTGTAACTGTATATAATTTCTGCTAGAATAAGTAATTATAATCTGTTATTATTGTCCAATAATCCCCTCCACTACAGAACAGAAGAGGCACAAGCGGTATTAGCCAGTCATACTTAGCTGTATTGTACAATGTTGTCAATCTAGCATTTTTTGGGCACTGGAACATAGCTAGGAAGGGAGAGCAGAGGAACCAGTGTGCTGATGCTCCTTCCTTGCTCATTTAGCACACTGGGGGTGGGGTGGATGCGAAGCTGTGTTCCTTTTTTGTTAATAAAAAATAGAGGGTTAGCTGCATAAACAAAATTAAAGGGTTAGGTTATCCACCTCTTCAGTAAAAAAAATAAGATAAGTAAATTTATAGGAAAAAAACTCCACTTTTTTTGAAATAAAATTTGATATAAATGTAGTTTGTATAAATATATATATATATATATATATATATATATATATATATATATATATATATATAGTTATACAAAATACATTTATACAGTGCTATTAAGACGACCTTTCCATTTCAATTTGTAGTCATCTCTTGTTTTATTAAAATCCCAAAATTAATTTAGATTTCTCTTCTTTGCAACCATGGCAATATTTAACTTAGTAAAAAAAAAATGGTAGACCAATAAAGATATAGAGTAATACAAAATATAGGTTTTGCTTATCCCCTCCAGTCTGGAGCTGTCTTCCACAGTACTTTTGTTCTGTCATTAGAGGTCCTCAGTTTTTCTTGATGAATGAAGACATAGCCTTTTAAACAAACTTCCCTTCGAGCCCAAGCGGTCAACGACCCACCCCCTGGGTGTGCTCTATCATGCAGCCTGGGATCAGAGTATAACTGCCCTGACTGGACCTCGTTTTGCTGGTGGTATTTAGTGCAGCAGCAATGATCCATGATGTCACTGGACTGGGCTGGCCAGGCAAATTTAAATTTAATGTATTTTCAAAAAGCTTGCATAGAGTATAGGAACTCATTTCAATGCGCCCTAGCAAAGTTTTATACATTGCAGCCATGATAAAAACTGAAAGAAAAAAGAATGGAGCCTAATTAAAGCTGCTACCCACTGTGACCAATTAGGTTTAGTCTTTGAAACTCTCAGAAAACAAAAACAGATCATCAGATTGGTCAAAATGGGCAACAACTCCACATTGCCACTTAGATTTATTTTCTATATTTTTAAAAATGCATTCACTTTAAATCTTCCTTTATTAGAAAAATACTTTGCAAAAGTGCTGTACGTTTAAAATTGTTCTAAGTGGCCACTAACGCAACTGCTGGAAAGTCAACAAGGATGGAAATTTCCTGTTACCAGAAACCTACTTAGTTAGAAGTTTCACTATTAACAAAATGTATATTCCTTATCACATTAATAAAGTGATGCATGTCAAAACATGAGTCGAGACTTACCAGAACTGGGTTTGTCCAGTTCGTTTTATTCTAATCAGATTTGTTAAAGCTGAGCTCTGAGATAAGCAAATAATGTCTAAATACAAGAAACCTGTATATTCTCCCTTGCATCTTGGTGTGCTTTGTATATTTCTTCCAGATCTGAGCAGTAATCCAGTGTAAAGCATCTACTCTCTGCAGGAGCTTCCTGTAATAAAGACTGGTCACTGCTGTGCTCTCTCCTTGTGTAGGGTGACTGGTCTTGTATCCACCCTCCAATGTAGTTTTCTACAGGGTGTCTGTAGTGGGTGTGGGTTGCTGAGTGCCTACCACAGCTCTGCTATCTGGAAAGGCGATATGTAGCCCAAGGAAACAATTGGGTTTGCAAAAGCATTTGCTACCCACAAAGTGGATTTATATTATTTGTGACTATTTAAGAATGTATTTAAATAACATTGTTGTGCCAGTGTTAAAGTTTATGTAAACCCTAACAATAATCTTCTTGTATCGGTGCCCCCATGGGGTCGCCGCATGTAGTAGTTCCACACGTCACCCTGCTTGGCCAGGCATTCATTTCAGACACACTTTGACAGTCAATGAACAGTCCTTTAGCTTGTTTTTTGTTATTTTATTTAGGGGATTAAACTTGGATGGGGAAAAGGGACATGGGATGCCCAAATAATGAATCTTGCTTGTTTGAACAAAGATTGTTGAATCTATATGGACAGTCTCTAGAGCTCCACACTCCTCCAGCACACTACTTGAGATCACTTTGCTTTCTCAACTGTACAATCCTAGATTCCTGTCACCATTAGCACAAAAGCAATGGGAAAGGACATTTGTGCTAACTGAAACTTGGTGGACTACTGATTCCAGAAAGTCTGGTGCAAATCCTGCCAACCCTCTTGGCTGCAGCAACTTGACTTCAACAACACCACAGTCTCTCCATTTGGTTTCACATCCAATCCTGGCATGTCCCTCCCAGAGCTTTTCACTGTGCTTCTCACTCACTGGCCCCGGAATGGATCCTTCCTGAATGACTTGCCCGGCAGTGCTCCCCACTGTCCTCCTCCTGCTCCCGTTCAGGACACCTCTCAATGACTGTGTAGAGAGAGGCTCCCTCCCAGCTCCCGAGCTCCAGACCCGAGGTCACCCTCCAATAAGGGGGTTCCCTCAAGGGCCATGACAGTCTAACACTCCATCACTCAGTTCTTCCACCCGGCAACTCCTCTCACAACAGGCTGACCATGAGTATATATAGGAGGCCTGCCCCCTGCCAATCCTAGCTGGGGATTTGTCAGGGCTCCCAGATACACTCCATGCCACTCCCATCCTCTGCCCAGCCTCTTTTCCAGAACCCTCTGGAAACAGAGGAAGCGCCAGAGAGATGAAGTAGATGTCAGTCACCTGCTGCTACACTAAACCACTCCCCAGCCCCCATATCAAAAACAAACAGGCCTAGCTCACAGCTAGGCCTGCCAAAATGTACCCACACTGGCTGTAACAAAAACACACTACTCTAGCAATGTACCTACCTAAGGTAGAGGGTGCTACACTCTCTTATTTGCTCCCTTTCAGTCTGTTAAATATCCCATTGAAAGTGTTTTATTTCTGTTCAACAGTTCGAGGCAGCACAGTGGGTAAGTGGTTAGGACTTCCGCCTAGCAGAACTGGGGTCGCCAGTTTAAATCTCAATCATGGCACTACCTGCCTGGAGTTTGCATGGTCTGTGTGGGTCTCCTCCGGATACTCCAATTTCCTCCCACACTCCAAAGACATGCTGGTAGGTTAATTGCCTCCTGTCTAAACTAGCCCTGGTATGTGTATGTATGAATGTAAGTTAGTTACATAGTTAGTCAGGTTGAAAAAAGACCATCTAGTTTGAAGTGAAGATATTCAATGGATTTTATAGAACCAACTATCCCCCTGATGATGACCGTACACAGGTCGAAACGCGTCGGGGATTTATACGGTCAACAGCCCGGAAATGTATGACTGTATATAATTTTGTGTAAAGATGTGTCGACTTTATATTGTGGAATATGTATTGTACTACTTGGCCAGCGCTCTATGTTGTAATGCCAATTGAATTATAACATTACAATTGTTCATGGTTCAATAAAAGCACTTACTGGTTATACATTTTTTATTATTTCTGAATATCAAGATATTGCTGTCTAAAGCCCCACCGGGGAAACTGTCCATTTTTTACCATTATTGTTTCGGGGTGTGCAGCGCATGCGTCTCTCCCACATGTGTTTTTCTCTTTATTACTGAATTTTGGGTGGTTAAACACCCCTTCCCCCTATGACACATGAGAGACATGGCAGGAGCTTTGTGTTGCTCACACGGCCCTTCAAACCCTCACATGTCTAAAACCTCTTTTGATACGATACGCATTTTGGGGGTGACACTTTGTTTGCCTCCTGTGGAGGAAACGCCCCCCAAAATGGGGGAGTAGATCGTAACTGTATCTTTCCCCACCTCATGCATCAGGATAGATCTATTTTAGACTCCTGTATTGCAGTAGATCAGATGTTTAACTAACACCTGCTCTGTAAATATACATGTTAGGATCTAGGGTCAGTGAGCTATCACTCAGCTCCTGCATAAATTCAATTATTACCTCATCATCTACAATTTAGTGCCTACTGCATTTACATATGCACTTTAGATTATGTCCGTCATGGATCATGGTGGACCTCTGCCGCCCCTGTCGGCTTCATGGAGGTGAGTCCTGGTCCAATTGAAGGCTTCCCGGCAGGGTGAGAATGTGGGGGTGATGCAGGATCTGAGCTCTCCCCCCCATGCTCTGATTGAAGGACGTTTGTAATTATCGTCCGCCGACGTGAGCTTCACTCTGCCGGCGGCATCCCTTGATCACCTCTGGATGAGCCGCGGCGAGGTGCGCATGTGTGAGTTACTTTGGCGTGTGCACGGCGCCGCGACATCTCGCGGTTTGCGGTGGAGTTGACGGCAGCTGCCGGGGTTTTTTTGTTTTTTATTTTTTTTTGCCTACAGGGATGCCGGGGGAGCCACATGTGGGCTGCTCACTCTGGGGGAGAGGAGATCAGCACCTGTGCCTACTCAATTAATTGCCTACTTTAGGCATATATCCATGATCGGCTGCCTGTGAGTCTTACTATGACTCCATGCAGACCGTAATGGATGGCACTGCACAAATCCTTTTTTTTTTTGGCTCCTGCTTTTTACCTTTTTTGCTCCATTGCAATTTGGTTCATACAAGTCAAACTTTACTACATCAGCCACACTGTGGCACAAGGTAAATTATTATACTATACATATACCCTTACTACTCTAATATTACAACACTACACTCATACTCCTATTCCTATAATCAGTTTAGATCTTCCACACATGTTTTTGATTGTTTCATTTGGTTTTATTCATTCACACACTCCTTTTGACTTGTTTTTCACTTTTATTCCACCATGTGTTGGCTGACACCACACACTCATTTCATTCACCTGGACATGGCACTGTAGTCAGCATTGTGCTGGCCATCCATTTAATTTTATTTTATCACTCAAAGGGTTTTTCATATTCCTAGTACCACATATCACTTCCCACTCACCTGTGTTTACACACCACACCACTCAAACAACCCTATAACTATACAACCATTTCTTTTATGGTTGTGCCACTTTCTATATAATTAATTACAATCATGAAACCTTAGGACACCAGATCAATATATATTGATCACTAGGATTGCAGTCAGCCCATACACTTCATACTTTTGCCAATGTGCTGAGAATCATTTTGACTTATTGGGTATTTGTCGCAGGTGCTGACTTCTCCTTCCCCTGGAGGGCGTCTATGTGGCTCCTTGTAAGCCCCTTGGGCTGGACTCATGCGCTCTGGGGAGACAGGGGCGAATATGGGGGCCCCCCGGATCCATTTACGGCTTTTACTGGCCAAAGGATTATTCCCTCTACTTTTCAGCGGTAAATATACTACCACTTTTAACTTTACAATGAGATTTATGATGACATGTTCTTAAATTTTGAAGATATTCAATGTATTTTATAGAACCAACTATCCCCCTGATGATGACCGTACACAGGTCGAAACGCGTCGGGGATTTATACGGTAAACAGCCCGGAAATGTATGACTGTATATAATTTTGTGTAAAGATGTGTCGACTTTATATTGTGGAATATGTATTGTACTACTTGGCCAGCGCTCTATGTTGTAATGCCAATTGAATTATAACATTACAATTGTTCATGGTTCAATAAAAGCACTTACTGGTTACACATTTTTTATTATTTCTGAATATCAAGATATTGCTGTCTAAAGCCCCACCGGGGAAACTGTCCATTTTTTACCATTATTGTTTCGGGGTGTGCAGCGCATGCGTCTCTCCCACATGTGTTTTTCTCTTTATAATTGCCTCCTGTCTAAACTAGTCCTGGTATGTGTATGTATGAATGTAAGTTAGTTACATAGTTAGTCAGGTTGAAAAAAGACCATCTAGTTTAATAAAAAAAAAATAAAAATCATACAATCCCATAAACACAATCCTTCACCCACAGTTGATTCAGAAGAAGGTGAAAAACCCCAGTAAAGCATGATCCAATTTGCTATAGCAGGGGAAAAAAATATTTCCTGATCCCCCGAGAGGCAATCAGATTTTCCCTGGATCAACTTTACCTATAATTGTTAGTACCCAGTTATATTATGTACATTTAGGAAATAATCCAGGCCTTTTTTAAAGCAATCTATTGAGCTTGCCAGAACCACCTCTGGAGGGAGTCTATTCCACATTTTCACAGTTCTTACTGTGAAGAAACGTTTCCGTATTTGGAGATGAAATCTCTTTTCCACTAGACGTAAAGAGTGCCTCCTTGTCCTCTGGATTGACCTTAAAGTGAATATCTCAACACCAAGTTCACTATATGGACCACTTATGTATTTGTACATGTTGATCATATCCTCCCTTAATCTCCTCTTCTCAAGAGAAAATAAAATCAGTTCCTCTAATTTTTCTTCATAGTTGAGCTCCTCCATGCCTCTTATCAGTTTGGTTGACCTTCTCTGCACTGTCTCCAGTTCCCTGATATCCTTTTTGAGAACTGGTGCCCAAAACATAACTGCATATTCCAGATGAGGTCTTAATAATAATGATTTGTACAGGGGCAAAATTATCTCTCTCTCTCTCTGCAGTCCATACCTCTCTTAATACAAGAAAGGACTTTGTTTGCTTTGGAAACCGCAGCTTGGCATTGCATGCTATTATTAAGCTTATGATCTACCAAAACCCCTAGATTCTTCTCCACTATGGATTCCCCCAGTTGTACTCTCCCTGGTATGTATGATGCATGAATATTCTTAGCCCCCAAGTGCGTAATTTTACATTTATCAACATTAAACCTCATTTGCCACCAGTTACCCAATTAAACAGTGCTTTGAGGTCAGCTTGTAAATTGGAAACATCCACTACATAGCATTGTTTCATCTGCAAACACTGAAATGGTACTTTAAATCCCAGACCCTATATCATTTATAAAGATATTAAAAAGTAAAGGTCCCAACAATGAAACTTGGGGTACACCACTGATAACCTTAGACCATTTAGGGACCTTAGATTGTAAGCTCCTTAAGGGCAGGGACTAATGTGAATATGCAATATTTTTACAGTATATACAATGCTCAGTATAAATGAGTGCACCCCAACAGATTTGTCAGAAAACCTTTTCTTTCCTTTCAGGATCAACATTTTCTATGGGGACACTATACTACAAAATACTCCCACAAATGCAGGCCATTGATTGCAACCAAGATATGTTAGTTAGCACACACAAAAAAGGATTTTTCCTAACAAATTCATTCAAGACCATGTTGCAAAAATGAATACACCTCAATGAAAGTCTTAAACAACAAAATCCTAATTAACAAAATCCTACAGGTGAGTCTAATTATTCATTAAACATGTGTCCAGCAGACAGTTGATTATAAAAGGACGTTACTTAACAAAGAAAACCCCTTCCCATTTCATGCTGTCAGCAATGACACTACATGGAAGAGAAATGTCACAAGGCCTGAGAAAGAAAAAAAGTTCTTTACACAAGAAAGGTGAAGGCTACAAGAAGATCAGCAAAATTTTACTTATCAGTCAGAATACTGTAGCAAAAGTGATACAAATGTAACACTATCCCCGTAGGGCTTGCTGAGTGTTGACTTTATAGTGGTTACCTGCTGCTGGTTACTAAGGGTTTTCCACTTTGGTTGCCTAATGGTTCCCACTTGCCCCACTCTTACTCCTGCTTGCTCGCTATTCAATGACCAGTCCAGGGTATTTGGGTTTTTTTTTTATAATCCAACTGGAACTATTCACAGAGGATGAGGACAACTCTCACTTGGCCTCTCCAGATTATTTGTGGAAGCAGTCACATTGCTTTAAATACAGGAGGAATTGGAGGAATTAAGTCTTCTTGCTCTCACTGGCAGACTTGGTGCACTACAATATCTTCAGGCTACTCTCTAGCATCCTCTTTACTGACACACGTCCACTGACTCTTCTGAGGGGGGTGGCCCTCACTCAACAGGCCCCCAAAGACACAGATGTGTAGGCATAATCAGATCCCTCCTGATGTCTCCATTCCAGTCAGCTCTGCAGGACCTCTGGGTTCAGCTTCTCTCTCTCTAGGCCCTTGGGTCGACCACCCAAGGCCGCACGACTACCTTCCTTTTTGGACTCTGTTCCCTGGCTCAACTAACTGAGCAATGTATGTAGCACCTATCCCAATTATCCAGGAGCCTGGTGGTGACTACCAGAGATAGGGAGGGCTGACATACTACCTCAGGGTGCAGGTTACTAGGCATAGTAGGTGATGAACAAGAAAGAAGGTTGGCGCCAGTCACTTTTTTTTTTGCTTAAGCAAGAAGTTTATTTCTCAAACTGGAAAAATGTGGGAGAGAGGGGATAGGGCACAGGACACCCTTAGTCAAAAATAGTGACGTTTAGCAAATAGGTAGATTGGCAGACTCCTTAGGCAAAAATGGTGAGATAAGGTTGACCCCCTAATCTAAAAGACCCCCGATTCCTTCTTTGCAAAGTATTCAGATCGCCATTTTCGGTTCTGTGTTTACGATTAGGAGGCTGGAACGAAGCCGCTCATGGCTTTATTCCAGTCCATCTCTAGCCGCTGGAGGCGATGGATTGGTCATCGGGCCTCCCGATGAAACGGGAGGCCCGGTAAGAGCGTTGGGAAGGGGGGGGGGCGTCCCTTCCTGCTCCTCCGGTATAACAGCCGAGCGGCTTTTAGCCGCATTGGTTGTTATACCTGGATAGCCGATTGCCGGGTCTAAAAAACAGTACCGGGATAATGCCTGCAGCTGCGGGCATTATCCCAGTATAACCCCGGAAAGCCGAGTACCCACATCTGCGTACGCTGGGCGGGAAGGGGTTAAAATTTCATTTTATTTCCTGAAATTGAAGGTGCGTGTTATATGCCAATAAATATGGTATATCCAAATAACACGTCCGATCTCATCTCTTTACTCACACACCTCCACAAAGCCAAGAGAATTCTTGTTGGGCAGTGTACTAGTGCTTGAATTAACACACCTATGCCCTGTACACACGATAGAATTTTCGGATGGAAAATAAGTGATAGGACCTTGTTGTCGGAAATTACAACCGTGTGTAGGCTCCATCACACATTTTCCATAGGAATTTCCGACACACAAAGTTTGTCGGAAATTCCGATCGTGTGTACACAAATCCGATGCACAAAGTGCCACGCATTCTCAGAAAAAATTAAGAGATGGAAGCTATTGGCTACTGCCCCGTTTATAGTCCCGACGTACGTGTTTTACGTCACTGCGTTCAGAACTATCGGATTTTCCGACAACTTTGTGTGCCCGTGTGTATGCAAGACAAGTTTGAGCCAACATCCGTCTGAAAAAATCCATGGATTTTGTTGTCGGAATGTCTGATCAATGTCCGACCGTGTGTACAGGGCATTAGATCGAATTTTAATGGTTCAAAGAACGATAGGATTTTCCGATGGAAAATGTGTGATAGGACCTTGTTTTCGGAAATTACAACCGTGTGTAGGCTCTATCACACATTTTCCATAGGAATTTCCGACACACAAAGTTTGTCGGAAATTCCGATCGTGTGTACACAAATCCGATGCACAAAGTGCCACGCATGCTCAGAATAAATTAAGAGATGAAAGCTATTGGCTACTGCCCCGTTTATAATCCTGACGTACGTGTTTTACGTCACTGCGTTCAGAACGATTGGATTTTCCGACAACTTTGTGTGCCCATGTGTATGCAAGACAAGTTTGAGCTAACATCCGTCTGAAAAAATCCATGGATTTTGTTGTTGGAATGTCTGATCAATGTCCGACCGTGTGTACAGGGCATTAGACCGAATTTTAATGGTTCAAAGAACGTCAGGCAAAATGGTCGGCCCTCACGCATGTTCACTTCATCAAATCTGGCCCTCTTTGAAAAAAGTTTGAACACCCCTGTCCTAGGGTGACAATTCTGCTCAATACAATTGTCACCCTTGGACAGGAAGTGTGTTAATGTCAGGATTACCAGGTTAAGCTAAAAGAAAAAAGTGTAAAAAAAAAAAAGAAAACTATTGCAGCCACCACATCTAAGGTCAGGCAAGCTGCAATAGTATACATTTTTGGGGTTTTGGTTTAGACAGAATTGATAGCCCTGCTTCAGCCAAAATGTTTATTTTGTTTTAGATAGAACAGGGAAAGGTGAGAGAGCCTTCATGTTTTCAATGCCAACTGTATATCTATTGAGGAGATTTTCCCCTTGCTTCAAGTGAGAACAGGAAGTAATGGGAAATCTCTAAAGTGGGGACACTGACAAACACACAGATTTAGTACAGTGAAGAATAAAGTACACAGCAATGACGTAGCACTCTGTGTAAGGTTTTACAGCGTATAGCTGGGACAAGCTATCCAACACACCTTAACCTCCCTGGCGGTTTTCCCGAGTGTGACTCGGGGTTAAAATTCAGGACCATTAGCGGTAACCCCGAGCCACACTCGGGATTGCATCGCAGGATCCTGCTGCCTCCTTACTTACCTTGTCCCCGGGATCCTGCAATGTCCCCCGCAGTGTCCGCGGGCTGTGTCATGTTCCGAAGCCTCTCCGTGCCAGGCTCCGTTCCCTGCGAGCGTTCGGACGCACGGGGGCGGAGCCTGGCGGCAAATTAAAAAAAATGTAAAAAGCATAACACATACAGTACTGTAATCTTACAGATTACAGTACTGTATGAAATCATTTCACATCCCATTTGTCCCCAGTGCTCTGGCCCATGCCCTGCATGCAGTTTTATATTGCATATACTGTTCTTTCTGCCTGGAAACTGGAGATTGTCCATAGCAACCAAAAAGTGTCCCTTTACGTCAAAAATGGCTTTAGACCAGCTAGAAAACAGCGATAGTAAATTAGAACACTTGCAGAATTGAGCGATAGTGAATCGTGTGGAAATTTATTTTATTACTATTTATTTTTATTTTTTTTAATTATTATTTTTTTTTTATTATATTATAATTTATGTTTTTGTGTTTCAAACTTTATCATACCGGGGATATCTACTAGACTCTTGTTTGGACAGATTTAAGTGTGTTATTGTTAAGAATTACAGGCCTAAAATATAAAACGCCAAATTTCCATGCAGAATAATTGTACCGCTTTCAGCACCTAAAATCAGAAAGAATCATACCGCCAGGGAGGTTAAGTGTTGATAGCAGAGGTAGCCATAGATGTAAAAGAGGACAAAGATTTAACACGTTACCTGCCAGAAAAGAACATATTAACTATTTTGCTTTTGCCATTTTTTTTTTTAAGCAACATGGTTGTTTTTAAATTAGAGGGTCATCATGATAGATAGCTAGTCAACAAACATTTTCAGAAAGATAGCAACATCGGCCTTTTTTAAGGTTTACTTAAAAATAAAAAAATGTATTCCATTACAGATTACACACAATGGCAGAGAAATATAATAACATTGCAATATTGCCATCTAGTGGTGGATACTTACACTGCATCATAATAAACCTTGAAACATTAATGAGCGTCATTGCATATATATACTAAGTACTATATATACTAAGCTGCAAGAATTCTGCTTACAGCTCTGTAGTGACTGTTTTTAATGAATATGAACCCGACAATGTCTAGAAGTATATTCAGGAGAATTCATGAAGAGTGTCTACAACACCCTTTAGAAATCCACCGTGCCTTCGTACAGAAAATGCCGGTGGGTGCCCAAAATTCATGGGAAACAGGTAAATTGCTTTGCGACTTCCACTCCTTGTATAAATTGGTACTATGCAGCAGTAAACACCTCTGCTGTGTTACAGTGCACAGGAAATAAGGGTGTAGCATTTTTTGAGGTGTGATCAAATGTGGAGGACTCATAGGTCAGTGTATGCAGCAACACACAGCACAATGGGGTCAATTCACTAACGTTTACCACATGCGATAAGGGTATCATGTTACTCATTTGCATAAATTATCTCATGCGGTAAGTTAAGTGCAATTCACAAAAAAGAAAATTAAAGATTTTGCTGTAAATACCAGGGGGGGGGGGGATTTGTAAATATCGAAAAAAAAAAAAATTGCGTGGTAATCGGTTAAGTCCAATTTACAAACAAAACAGGAACTAAAAAAAGGCGCAATATTTAACACCACCCTTTTGCTGGCAGTAACCAGTGCGGTATTTCCTGGTGGAGTGAGAGGTTGTGGTGAGAGCTAGTTGTTGGTGACCTGTGCCCAATGGAGCCATTTGAGACCAACTTGTTCCAGTTTAGTGTGCTGAGGAGGCATCAGAGGAGGAGGGTCGTTATCATGGCTCCCCGTCAGTTTTCCGAACGGACCCTGCTGGATGACTTCAGTGAGTGAGAGGTGGTTTGTAAGTTCTGGTTTACAAAGGCGCTGATCCTCATGCTGTATGTGAGGCTGCGGATGTGCCTAGAGACCACCACCCAGAAGAGACATGCCATCTTTGGCATGACCAAATTGTTCGCAGTGCTCTATTCCTGGGGAAGGCGTCATACCAGATGGTGGCTGTTGGTTAGTGTGTTGCAGGTGTCCTTCTCATGGATCCTGGGGCAACTGCTAGAATGATTTAGGGAGATCGTGCCATCCTTCATCTACATGCCTGCATCACATCAGCAGTGGAATCTGCTGATCCCTATGGCGTGGCTGGAAACCCAAATGTGATGGGCACAATAGATTGCACCCATGTCCCCCTCTTTCCCCCAAGCAAGAAAGAACATATCTATCGCAACCAGAAGGGCTACCACTCCATAAATATACAGGTGGTGTGCGATAGCCAAATGCTCATCAGGGATATGGTGACCGGGTTCCCGGGGTCAGTCCATGATACCCATTCTCTGCAACAGTCGCAGCTGTTTAAAAAAATTGAAAAGGGCTCATTCCCTCATGGCTGGCTACTTGGAAAGGAGGGAGGTCCGGAGTGAAACAAAAATGCTATAGATGAAGGGCCGGCATGACAGGGGTTAAAAGGGGCTTGATATAGTTGGGGGGGGGGGGAGTTGGGCTAAGTTAAAAGTAAGGAAGTAGTAAGAGTTCAATTGATTGGTTAAGATTAGTGACGGGGCATTATTTGGTAGTTGAGTGGGGTGGGCTTCAGTTGGAGGTCAGCAAGTAAGGAATAACCTTCCCCCCTGCCCGCTCTGTAAGTGTTGGTATCCAGGTGTTGGGTATTCGGGTTTTGATGGGTAACTTGGTATGGGTATGGTGGGGTGCAAGGTCCCTTATAGGTTATATGGGCACAAAAAAGTAAGGTGTAGGGACCCGTCTGAGGTACGGCTCCCAGTGGTTGGTATGTGTATCTGCGTGTTGTTTCCAAGTCGGTGGTTTTGCGGCTGGAGGCCTGAGTAAGTGATACGCAGGTACTGTCTTTGTTTGATGCCCTATGGGACCTTGTGGCTCCATTCTTTTATACTCTAGGGGTTGCGATAAGGGGAGGACACATATAGAAGAGATGGAAGGAGCTGCACACACCGAAAATAGGTTATAGAAGAATTTTTTCCCCATGGGGCTTTAAAACAGCAATGTACAGGATCAAGGAAGAATTTCTTGATGGATATATAGAAAATGATTTTGTCAAATATCATGGTTTATTAAAATACGGTAGAAAAAATCTGGTATAGTAACACAATTCATATTCCACAGTGCAGTAACAAACACATATTTGTACACATTGTTACATTACATAATGTTAAGCCCCGATGCGTTTCGACCTGTATGCGGTCTCTTCAGGGGACAATTGGATCTAAAGAATGGTTGCAAAAATTTAGAATGAAAAAATAAAGTATATATGTTGTTATGCATCACTTTAATTAGACCATGATAGTATGTTTTTACCGCTCAGAGGTGGAGTGAGTGTTCTATGATCCAAGATAAATAGTGGGGGCCGTTGGAGACACCGGAGGGCTCGGAGGCCGCCCCCAATTCCCCAGGAGAGCCAGCCCCAAGGAGCTTGCAAGGAGCCACACTTAACGCATCCCCGGGGGGAAGGGAGGAGCACACACCTGCAACAGATACCCAAGGATAGCTGTATATTAGTTCAAGAAGGTTTGGTAGTTAGCTTAATAATATAGTAAGTGTTTCTAAATATATATATAGAGACTGACGTTGGATTAGATTATTGCTGTATACATATATTGCGGTATTGTTTTCATCCCATAAGTATGACCAACAAAGGTTGAATGATCATATATTCCAGCGATGTGGTGGTGTAGTATGTCTTTGCGGTTCATGCTACAAGTAAAATGTGTGAGGTGGAAAAAAAAAAAGATGAACAAATGTGTGTGTGAAAAGCGACAATTACCTTAGTCGAAAAAGTGCACTGTGTGCTGGAGGATGATGTGACTTGGATGGTGCATGAAATAATAAAAAGCATGTCATGGTGCTTGCCAACCTAGCGCCTGCAGTGTGTGGAAAAAAAGGCAGCAAATGTGGAGTAGTAAAATCTGAGAAATAGGTAAAGGCCAACCAAGGTGTAAAAGTGTGTGTGTATGGTGGTGTAATGTACCATGTGGAGTGATGTGATTAATAAAAAGTAGTTTACCTTATAAATGTTGTAGTTCGTGTAGGCTGAAAGTTGTAATTAACTTGTAGAGTTGGTTCAATGTGGTAAATCTAACTGCAATTGTGCAGGAAAGGTGGGCACTCTAGTGCCAAGAGAAAGTGGCTGTAGTAACGTCCATCCTGGCCTGCATAAGGTAAACTACTTTTTATTAATCACATCACTCCACATGGTACATCACACCATCATACACACACACTTTTACACCTTGGTTGGCCTTTACCTATTTCTCAGATTTTGCTGCCTTTTTTTCCACACACTGCCGGCGCTAGGTTGGCAAGCACCATGACATGCTTTTTATTATTTCATGCACCGTCCAAGTCACATCATCCTCCAGCACACAGTGCACTTTTTCGTTGTCGCTTTTCACACACACACATTTGTTTATCATTTTTTATTTTTTTTTCCACCTCACACATTTTACTTGTAGCATGAACCACAAAGACATACTACACCACCACATTGCTGGAATATATGATCATTCAACCTTTGTTGGTCATACTTATGGGACGAAAACAATACCGCGATATATGTATACAGCAATAATCTAATCAAACGTCAGTCTCTATATATATATTTAGAAACACTTACTATATTATTAAGCTAACTACCAAACCTTCTCGAACTAATATACGGCTATCCTTGGGTATCTGTTGCAGGTGTGTGCTCCTCCCTCCCCCCCCGGGGATGCGTTAAGTGTGGCTCCTTGCAAGCTCCTTGGGACTCCTCCGAGCCTCCGAGCCCTCCGGTGTCTTCAACGGCCCCCACTATTTATCTTGGATCATAGAACACTCACTCCACCTCTGAGCGGTAAAAACATACTATCATGGTCTAATTAAAGTGATGCATAACAACATATATACTTTATTTTTCAATTCTGAATTTTTGCAACCATTCTTTAGATCCAATTGTCCCCCTGAAGAGACCGCATACAGGTCGAAACGCGTCAGAGCTTAACATTATGTAATGTAACAATGTGTACAAATATGTGTTTGTTACTGCACTGTGGAATATGAATTGTGTTACTGTACCAGATTTTTTTTCTATATACCGTATTTTAATAAACCATGATATTTGACAAAATCATATTCTATATATCCATCAAGAAATTCTTCCTTGACCCTGTACATTGCTGTTTTAAAGCCCCATGGGGAAAAAAATTCTTCTATATACTCTAGGGGTTTATGTTATTATGTTATTTATCGGTTATTTATTTAACAGTGTTATAACGTCAAAGATTATAATAAAAAATTGTCAGGAAACCTAAATAAAAACAATTTAAAATAATTAAAAAGAATGAAAATGTAGGCATTGCTGTAGGGAGAAATCAAAACCTGAACCATTCTTTTGACTACTAATGAAATAATACTTCTGACAGGAGGTACATAACATTCTAGACTGCATTAACCACTTCAGCCCCGGAAGATTTGGCTGCTCAATGACCTGGCTGTTTTTTGCACAACAGCACTGCATCGCTTTAACTGACAATTACGTGGATGTGCAACGCTGTTCCCTAAACATAATGGACATCCTTTTTTTCCTACAAATAGAGCTTTCTTTTGGTCGTATTTGATCATGATCTGCTGTTTTTATTTTTTGTGATATAAACAAAAATTTTTTTGAAAAAAACACAATATTTTGTATTTTTTTCTATAAAAAATATCCCCAATTTTTTTTTAAAAAGCTAATTTTTTCCTCAGTTTAGGCCGATATGTATTCTTCTACATATTTTTGGTAATAAAAATCGCAATAAGCATATATTGACTGGTTTGCGCAAAAGTTATAGTTCTACAAAATAGGGGAAAGATTTATGGTATTTTTACTATTATTATTTTTTTTTACTAGTAATGGCGGTGATCTGCTATTTTTTTTATTCGGACTGCAACATTATGACGGACAGATCGGACACTTTAGACACATTTTTGGGACCATTGACAATTATACAGCGATCAGTGCTATAAAAATGCACTGATTACTGTGTAAATGTCACTGGCAGGGAAGGGGTTAATACTAGGGGGCGATCAAGGGGTTAACTGTGTTCCCTATGTGTGTGTGTGTTCTAACTGTAGGGGGATGGGACTGACTAGAGGAGATGACAGATCGTTGTTCCTAACTAGTAGGAACTCACAATCTGCCTCTCCTCACAGAACAGGGATGTTTGTGTTTACACCAGAGGTCTCAAACTGGTGGCCCTCCAGCTGTTGCGAAACTACAAGTCCCATCATGCCTCTGCCTGTGGGAGTCATGCTTGTAATGGCCAGCCTTGCAATGCCTCATGGGACTTGTAGTTTCCCAACAGCTGGAGGGCCGCCAGTTTGAGACCTCTGGTTTACACACACACATCCCTGTTCTGGCTCTCATGCCCACGTTCGCGCGTGGCTGGCGGTCATCGTGACCGCCGGCCATGCCCATTGGCGCCCCTGCAGTGCAGCGGGCACGTGCCTGCTATCCCGCTTAAGGAGCTGACGTACAGCTACGACGGTTCGCAGGATCAAGCCGACCTGCCGCAGTATAATGATGGCGGCTGGTCGGCAAGTGGTTAATAACTCTATTTTGGAATGATAGTCTGAAGTTTGGCTGTGGAAATCTTTTAAAAAAAACATGTATGTCTATTCTGATCTATTTCAAAGAAAAAAGAAACGCAACGGGGAATATTGCGCCTCCATCCCTGGTTGCTTTTGCAAAAAAGTGGGGGGAGGGTGGGACTTTAGATGAGGTACGTGGGGTAGAGCCAGGCAAGACCATATACATATGTAAAAAATTGTATTCTTTATTAGACCAAAGATAGGGCATGGATCAACCCATATAAATGTATAATAGCACATTGGCATATAAAATACAAAGTATCAACATACATATTGAGGATAGTCACCAACATGACACAGAAAGTAAATATTATACATCACAGTCCCCCAAATGGAGTAGGCATAACATTATATCAGGGTGGTAGAGCAATAAAAAAAACATCTAGAATCATAAATATAAGATGGATGCATCAAAATAAGATCGACGACACTTCTATCCACTCATCAGGAGCAAGTGCTATATACTAAAATGGGGATTAAAAAAAAAAAAAAGGGGGTAGAGGGATTAAAGATGATGATAAACAAATAAACGGCCATAACTGAAAGTACTCACATAAGAGCTGATATTAGGCCATGCAATACCACCTGCCGGAGGTCAGCCAGATAATTATGTCCAGCACGGGAGCTGAGGAAAGGACCCAAGCATGGATCAGGAGCACACACGCAGTCCCCCAAAAAAAGTGTGTATGGAAAAACCTTGATGTAACTGTGGATGGGATTTCTGTATTGTATATGTAGCAATAACTCTCGGTGGAGCTGCTGGTTTAAAGCGGGCCTGTCCTCTTATTACTTTACCCCTCTTAAATTGTTCAATCCCCTTGACACAGCTGTAGTGCAGTGTTGTAATGATATGAGTATTGACTTTAACCCACAATATACACTTATATTTATATTTACCTCTACCTGGGTGTCTGTAGCTCCACCTGCAGGAGAAATAACAACACTACACACAAACTCCAATAATAACCAGAAATAACTTCTTTCTTTGAGTAAGTAGTATATTTATATAAAGGGTTATTACAATGACTACACTATCACACCAACGTAGTGCAATAGTATAGTAAATAGTTATGACAATTAGTAACATACACAAATATACCTAATTGTATATATCTATACCAGGGAGCTCCCCTGCTCTAAACTGTAAAGTCACTATACTTAGTAAATAAATGCAGAGCCCTGCAATAAAAAAAGTGGGTGTTAACCCTCTCACCACACGGGATCAAGGCAGATGGATGTCTCCGTTTCAGCAGTTCTCAGTCCGTATGAAGACACCACCACGCCGTCACACTGTTCCGTTCACTAACGACCAGGAGTCCTCGGTTACCTCCCCACGGGTCTCTGCAATGATCACTTCTGCTGCTCCAGCACACTGTGATACGACGGTAGGATCCTTGCAGCTGCTCCGCTCCTTCTCAAAGTAGGCCGCAACCCTGTGGGACACACACACCCACAGAGTCCTGCTGGCAGGCCATGCGTCCCAGGAACAAGAGACTTAAGATGGCCGCTCTCAGCCCTTTTATATCCTCCTACAATGCAGTTCAGTTCAACACTTGTCCAGGAGCATTGTGGGTAGGTCATGGCTAAATTTCCGAAGTAAACAATCAATCACTTCCATGTCACTTCAATTAATCATGAAACGTAAAAGTATTGTACCTTTTCAATTATCCACAAGATGGCACTATAACAACTTATGTACTGTATAACACACATATGACTAAAAACAACAGTTGTCAGCGCTACATATACAATAAAGTAAGTGGTTTGTTACCATATTGGTATAAGTAAAAAGAAATGTCATATAGAGTAGACCCATCACCACAGTATAGAAGTATATTGTGGAGCATATCAACAAGGTGAACAGTATGAAAAAATAGGGTGTCCATATAGTAAGAATAGGGAAGAGGAGATGAGATTCCTGAAATCAGGAGAAATTAATGAAAACTAGAGCAAAGAAATATTAGTAATGCTTATTATAGAGGAATTTAAGAATAAATCAAGAGCTTGCTATGTATTTACCCATGTAGGTCCTAATGGGATATGAACCATAAATGGAGTGCAGTGTGTGACTGTTGAGAAAAGGTCACTGAAGGGGAACTGCAGGGTGAGCCCAGCGGCCAGGGTCCCATCCAGCGTCACACTGGCATGACAACAAGGGAGAGACAACTCGGCAGCAGCCGGACCTACTCACCATGTGTCAGAAAAGCTGAAATAGCACACGCCTGCGGGATCATTGAGCTGATCTGTTATAGAGCTCAATGATTATCCAGCATTTTCCTATGTTTCTCCTGAGCTAGGTGAAAACATACACTTTGATCCCGATCAAATATTAGCTGTACCCTGTCTAAATTCCTAGTTCTAGAGATGGTCCGGCTTCACCTCCTTTCTGCTGTCTGTTACCTTATTGCTGTTATTTCTATTGTTGGTGTTGTCACTGATCTTATGTTTTGTGTCATGGAAGCATCACTTCCCACTGCGTCATCATCCTCGATGAGTGTTGTTGGTGGAAACGATTAAATCATTTCGTTGTCAGACAATTCTTGCTGCAACTCTTCCCTATCCGAAAAAAGCATCAGTGTGCCTGGATCAGCATTGGAACATGTAAAATGGCATGTTAGTCATGTGACAATTGCATTCAGTTTGGCTAACACCCCTTGTATGACATTCACAAATCCTCCTAAGGAGCTGTCCAACGTTGTCCAATTACATGTACTTACCTAGTTGTCCCACGTTGTGTAATCAACAGTATACTTACCTAGCTGTCCCACGGTGTCTAAATAACACAAACATCTGGATGCTATAGCTGCAACAACAATACAAGCAATAAAATAAAAAGCTTAAAAAAAAAACGACATTACTCACCTTTACTTTGAGGTGTCAAAACCTTTGCTAACCCCTGAAACGGTTTCTTTATCAATGTATGGTAACAGAAGCTCCTGGTAATCTGTGAATTTGTTTATTTTGGCAAATTCAGATCCCGTTTTCTTTCTGAAAAAAAAAAGAACTGCCATTACAAATCACAACATCCCCCCCCCCCCACCCACCCAAAAAAAAAAATTGTGGAGGACTTTTAAACAAAGTTCAGTTTGATACCTTTCCTTTTTATTAGCGCTGAGTTTCTTTTTGATTGTCCCCTTGATGTCTTGATAACGTTTTCTGATATGTTCCTCAGACCTTGGGGCAATCCCTACTGCATTCACTGCCTTTGTAATCTTCTGCCATTGCTGTCTCTTCCACGATGACTCTGTCCTCAATATTTTTGGCCCGATTAGCTTGTCAAAGAGGTAAAATATGCTCAATAATTGCCAGGTTTTCTGAATGGGAACTTTAAATTTTGAACATGTGCATCCTTCTTTGTAGTTTTCTGTGTTCAGAATGCCCCTTTCCTCTGCACTGTCGCTGCTATTGCACTGCCGTCTTCTTTTCATCAATTTCTTCAGGTACTTCACTTTGCCTTCTTCTTGACTGCTATCACTGGCCTCTTCTTCCACTGGTTTGTATGTTTTATCTTCTACAACATCATCAATTTCAGTGCTGCTGCCTTCACTACTGCTTATCGTTATCTGACCGTAACCCTAAAAAGAAATAAATGGTTATTGTTTTGCATTGAAATACTTTTGGATGTCGAAAATACAGTGATGTTCACCTACCAATCGATTCTTTCTGACAGATGATCCAGATGGGAGTGGTCTCCCCTCGTCCGTCCTGTAGTTTGAAGCTGCCCTATGATGTCTACTGCAACAAAAGAAGAATACATTTAGTATTCAAAATTTAACATTTTTTTTGTATAATTGTTATATTTACACTTGATGTTTTCTGTTTGGCCAAGTGTCCTTGTTTCTCACTTGTCAGTTGTACCTGTGTTAAGAGATGAGTGTTAAGTATACATTTTACCTTTATGTTAATTGAAAATATATTCAATCACCTTCAATGAAGTTTCCTCTGCCTTTATTAAAAATTCCGCTGGTCTGCAGGAAATAAATAAAACATTTGATGGGGGGGGAGTGAGAGAGAAGGAGAGAGAAGGAAAGAGAGAGAGAAAGAAGGAAAGAGAGCGCGAGGGAAGGAGAGAGAGAGAATATGGCACAACAGTGACATTACCAAGAACTGGACATCCCTCCAAAATTGATGAAAAGACAAGAAGAACACTGGTCAGGGAGGCTGCCAAGAGGCCTACAGCAACATTAAATGCACTGCAGGAATATCTGGCAAGTACTGGCTGTGTGGTACATGTGACAACAATCTCCCGTATTCTTCATATGTCTGGGCTATGGGGTAGAGTGGCAAGACGGAAGCCTTTTCTTAGGAAGAAAAACATCCAAACCCGGCTAAATATTGCAAAAACACATCTGCAGTCTCCCAAAAGCATGTGAAAAAATGTGTTATGGTCTGATGAAACCAAGGTTGAACTTTTTGGCCATGATTCCAAAAGATATGTTTGCTGCAAAAACAACACTGCACATCACCAAAAGAACACCATACCCACAGTGAAGCATGGTGGTGGCAGCATCATGCTTTGGGGCTGTTTTTCTTCAGCTGGAACAGGAGCCTTAGTCAAGGTAGAGGGAATTATAAACAGTTCCAAATACCAGTCAATAATGGCACTAAACCTTCAGGCTTCTGCTAGAAAGCTGAACATGACAACAACCCAAAGAACACATCCAAATTGACAAAGGAATGGCTTCACGAGAAGAAGATTAAATTTTAGAATGGCCCAGCCACAGCCTAGACCTGAATCCCAATGAAAATCTGTGGGATGATCTGAAGAGGGCTGTGCACAGAAGATGCCCTCACAACCTGAAAGATATGGAGTGTTTTTGCAAAGAAGAGTGGCCAAGTCAAGATGTGCCATGCTGATAGACTCATACTCAAAAGACTGAGTGTTGTAATAAAATCAAAAGGTGCTTCAACAAAGTATTCTTTTAAGGGTGTGCAAACTTATGCAACCATATTATTTTATTTTTTTATTTTTATTCCCTCCACCTAAAATATTTCAGTTTGTTTTTCAAGGTGTACAGTTTATAGGTCAAAAAAGGTGAAAAAAGTTCTGAAATGATTTATTTTTGTCTCATTTTTTTACATCACAGAAACCTGACATTTTAAAAGGGGTGTGTAGACTTTTAATATGCACTGTATATGCAGAGTATTGCATGCTGAAAACGTGCTGGACTAGGGCCATGAGAGTGCACATATATTCAGAATATTGCATCCAGAAAGTGTGCTAGGGTAGGCCATGAGGGTGCACATATATGCAGAGTATCGCATGCTGAAAACATGCTGGAACAATAATTCAGAGCATTCTCTGATTGGACGAGGTAGTGAGGTGGGGTGGTGACATCATTGGACATGGAAGACAGCGAGGATCACTAAAGTAGGGGAGGTCACTACATTGATTCTCTGCTTCCACATGGTCCAGCCCAATATGGAATATATATATTTATACTTATTTTGGTCCAAGCTGCAAAAAAAAAATACCGGGAATTCAGCTTTAAAGCCTAACTAAAGGCTAAATTTTGTTAGTTTTAAATAGAGTGGAGGGGGATTAGAACACCTGCCAGGTTTTTATCATTCTATACCCCTGTTAGGGAGATTTACCCTCTCTGTTTGTCCTGTTCACCATTATTACCAAGAGTGAAAGTGTAAAAAAATTCCAAAGTTTGGGTTGGCAGAATAGGAAATGAGGGAATATCTTCCAATGGGGACACTAATTCTGGTGATCTTGGTGACAATCAGGGATTCTGTCACATTTGGATGGATTTCTTCCTCCTGTTTTGGCTATGGGACAGGAAGTGAAGAAAAATCTCCCTAATGGGAAAATGATCTCAAATTAAATAAAAGTTTTGCCCTTTTAGTTCTACCTTAAGTAGCCTTAAGTACAACTAAACTTGTGCACAGGAGGGTGAGACTTGCCTAATGTGCTCTCAAAAGCACTTCCAATGAGACAGCAACAGTTGGGAGACAAAAAAAAAGGAAGGGAAGGAAAGCAGCAATTTCCATGAGAAGCACGTGCAGTGCCCAGACTGAGCCAAACTCATGAATTTCTGTCTGTGACTAATTTAGTCCCCCCTCCCCACACTACAGCTTAATCTACAGTCTAGTGGTAAAACATATTTAATACATCACCAACAAAGAAGGGGGCCTCCAGATTCCTCCCTCTATGTGAATGAGTAGGGGGTACCCCTACCCATTCACCGAAAAGTGTAAAAAGTGAATTAAGACAGTATACATGTTTTTTGACAATTCCTTTATTAAAAAAAAAATGTTCCCTGGTGTAGATGCAACGTCAATCGCGATGCCCGCCGCACTGCCGGACCCGAAAAAAAAAAAAAAACCTCTGGCCTCGTCGAATGCTCCGGCCAACTGTCTGCTCCGCTGTCTGACATTTCTTAAATAGCTAAGGAGCGGCATCACCCGATAACATCAGCAGGTGACCCCCGCCCCTTTGTGACATTATCGACCCAGAATGCCCCAGAGCCCCTGCCCCAAAGCACCCCCCATGTTGAGGGCATGTGCCCCCCCTTTCCTGACCTGCTGGGCTGTATGCTCAGGTAAGGGTCCGTTATCAATTTTGGGGGGGAGACCACGCCATTAGAAAAAAAAAAAATTTGTGTGGGTCTGAAGAGCCCAATTTGAATTGGGGGGGAACCCCCACACTGTTTTTTTTTTTTTTATAAACTGGCATTTGTTTTGCAGATGAAACATGGTTGTTAAGGATGCCAGCAGCCGCCCACTCCTTAACAAACCAGCTATTCTGATTTTTGAATATACAAAAGGAACGCCAAATATACAAAATAAATTCTGAAAACAAATTGGTCCAATATTGTGTCAAAGGACCAATATGTTTTCGGAATTCGTTTTGTATTTTTAGCATTAATTTTCAGAATAGCATTAAAATGCAAAAAAAAAAACAGCATGGGGTTCCCCCCAGTCCATGCCAGGCTCTTCGGATTTGGTATGGATTTAAAAGGAAACTCTACTCCAAATTTTTTTTAAAAAGATGGTGTGGGGTCCCCCCCCCAAATCGATTTCAGACCCAAATCCAGTAAAATTGAATTTCTTCATAAATTTAGGCCAAAATGTATTCTAGAATTCCCAAGCACTGGCAGTGATTGGGGCTGATCCTCATAACACTGCATGTTTGGGGATACTATACTATTGGGCACACTAGTATAGTTCTGATTGTGATTAAGATACTAATCCATATAGACACTATACTAGTAATGGCGACGTCCAGCAACTTCTAGTGTGACTGTGATAGTGTGGTGGGCAATCTGACATTAACTGACATTAGCTGGGAGGAACGCTAGCTGACTGACTGGCACTGATGTCACTAGTGACACTAATACAGTTATCAGTGATAATACTGTACACTGTACTAATGACACTGGCTGTGATCGGGAGGGCAATCAAGGTGTTAACTGTGTGCATAACAAGTGTATGCAAGTGTATATGTGCTGCTTTTACTCACAGATCATCTGGCTGGGTCTCTCTTTGCTTTCAGTTCTGAACGGTAACTGATAGCAGGGAGAAATCCAGCCAGATCTGTGTGTTGTGTTTACTAACAAACATATCTCTGTACTGCGATTGGCCACAGCTATTCAGCAGGTGTACAGCCAAAATGATTGGCTGTAACCTGCTGACAAACTCATGCTGCGTACAATCACAGCATTCTTTACATTACTTTAATTTTGCATGCTCTGAAGGTCTGAAAAAGCCAGCACCAGGCTGTTCCCATTAAGAGCCCTGATCCTAAAAGCATCTGGATGATATATGAGCTGTATTACCATACAAAGCTAGGAGGATACTAAGTTGTATGTTTTTGGAATGGTCTGCTAATCAATCGAGGAACGGTCCATAATATCAGTGATATGAGGTTTCACCAAATCTCATTCTCATCATCTCAATCTCATGACACACAGACAGAAAACTGGGAGAAAAATCTTACAAATAAAATGTTTTGAAAGGCAAAAAAAATATATATCTAGATCGTCCTAACTGCACCACCAATTGTTGGTCAACAGATGCCCATAACACATCAGTAAAGAAAATCATAAACTTTATTGTATGAAACCTCAAAAAACATAAACATATTTTGAATTCTTTAAAATTAACCTAGGATTTTGGCCTGGTACAGATACATCGACAACGTCCTCATCCTCTGTACTGGATCAGAAGAACAGGCCCTGGAATTCATGGGGGGGACTCACCCCTGAACCCTATAATTTTAAATTTACCAGTGAGCATAGTATGGATAGAGTAACATTCTCAGATTAGATGGAAGGAGGAGGAGTCAAAACCAAACTTTATAGAAAATCTACAGCCACAAATAGTTTGTTGGACGCCAATCGCTTTCATCCCCGCCCTCTGGTCCAGGGTATCCCGGTGGGACAGTATCTCAGGGCACATAGAAATTGTTCAGAATCAGCAGATTTTGAAATTGAGGCTGCCAACCTACGTGAGAGATTCCTGCAGCGGGGATACAAAATGAAATGGTTTAAGAGGGCCTATCAGAGACCAAGAGATTCAGATCGTGAGGAGTTAATCTTTAGACAAAAAAGTAGGACTCGAATTCCGGGGAAATAATTAAATTGAGTTTACATTATACTGAACTTTCAGATAAAGTAAAAAAACATTTGTGCCAAGCATTGGAACTTGTTGAAAGGATACCTCGGTTGAGAAATATATCACAGAATACCCCAATTTTATTTATAGGAGGGCTAAGTCATTAGGAGAACTATTGGTTTATAGTTATATTAAATGTGTTCCCTCCAGGTTACATACACAGATTGGTGTGTACAAATGTGGCACATGTGAGTTTTACCCATTTATGATGAAAGGGGACACGTTGGTTTTGCCAACGGGAAGGACCATCAGGTGCAGACTAATGTGGTGTTGTCCCTCGCGCTATGTTGAGTACAAGGAATACGTCAATACCTAAATAAAATAACTCGGTGTTGAAAAATAGTGAAAAAATGTAGATAGTGATGATGTCTCTGTGGACTGCAGCAAAATCAAAAGTGTTCACATACACTCAATATAATGATAATAATAAAGGGATTTCGCGCTTAAAATCTATCACATATAAATACATAAACTAACATTAATGTGATCTTGTGCGTGCAGCTATGATAGCTGTAAAAATATAAGTGTACTCAGTGAATATGTACAAACAGTGAGAACAAAATAATCCAAATGTGCTGATGTGCATAGATTATCTCTTCATAAATCAAAACAAAGGAAAAGTTCATAATAATGTGTCACATCCACTGGGATCAAATATGAGAGGGAATGATGGTGATGTTCTTAAAATAGAGGGATCCGGTGAAGCCGGGCTCTCTAAACTCTCACCTTAAAAAAAGCAAATATAGGCATCAAACAGGTTCTTTGGTAGATGCTGTATGGTGTAGCTTATCAGTTGTTCAGGTGGGACTTCTCTGATGGCTAGATCATCCTCCCGGTATAGAGATACCTATCAAAATAAAGGAGGGGCTGCCCACCTGGGCTCCACCGGTCCGGTGGAATATACGGGGAAGGGAGAGAAAAAGGCCTCCAATGGTGTAGTAATGTTAAATATAATAGAGTTTATTAAGTGATAAGGTGGTCTCTTACATTAAAATAAGTTAAAAACAGCATAAATAGCAAAAGGATTCACAAGAACGGCATCTGAGGCGCCTCCTTACTGACTTCCAGTTACGTCTGCTCTCTGCCACGCCCTACGCGTTACGTCACCGCTCATGACTTCATCCGGTTCCGGTTCCCCAGATGAAGTCACGAGCGGTTACGTAACACGTACACACGGTCGGACATTGATTGGACATTGCGACAACAAAATCCTAGGATTTTTTCCGACGGATGTTGGCTCAAACTTGTCTTCCATACACACGGTCACACAAAGTTGTCGGAAAATCCGATCATTCTAAACGCGGTGACGTAAAACATGTACGTCGGGACTATAAACGGGGCAGCAGCCAATAGCTTTCATCTCTTTATTTACTCTGAGCATGCGTGGCACTTTGTGCGTCAGATTTGTGTACACACAATCGGAAATTCCGACAACGGATTTTGTTGTCCGAAAATGTTATAGCCTGCTCTCAAACTTTGTGTGTCAGAAAATCCGATGGAAAAAGTCTGATGGAGCCCACACACGGTCGGGATTTCCAACAACACGCTCCGATCGCACAATTTCCGTCGGAAAATCCGACCGTGTGTATGGGGCATTACACTGTTTATTTCACTTTAAGATAAGTGTAAAGTTGTTTTTTTATATTTTAATTCTATTTTTTTAATGTTTAGAAGTTGAAACACCAGGGGGTGTTATTTCACCAGCAGCTTGGTGAAGTAGAGTTGAGTGTGGGTAAAGTGGGTTAAGTATTTTTTTACGCTTGTCAAACAGATATAACAAAACTCTTTCAAAGGTCTACTTAACAGATGAAAAGGCATAAAAAATGGTACGTTCATTGCTGAGGCCTTTTATTTTATTTTCTTATTTACAATAACCACAGGTCAGCCCCTATTATTCAGAATGCCTTCAACGTCTACGGTTTGCTGGCCACCTGGGGGCAGTAGAAGCCACAGAAGGGGACACATTCTTGGTAGAACATCTGGAGAAATGTACATTGCAGAATTATTTGGATTTGCATACACTGTCTTTTATACTTTATTTTTAATGCACAAATCTCTTACGTGATTATAAAAATAATACCTGTTGGGATTTAAGCTACACATGATTCTATAGTGTAATCCACAGTTTTCACTATACATACATATATATATATATATATATATATATATATATATATATATATATATATATATATATATCAAGTGTGATTGGCAGCAACCTATTGAATACTAGTTACAAAATGCAACAACACATTTTAATGTATGCGAGACTAACGAAAAAGACTATTGAAGAGAGAAACATGTATAAAGGATGCTTGCAGAAAGGGAGCACATATAGCAACAGCAATAATTGGCAACCAACAGACAAAAATGGATTTGCTTAAAAGGTTAGAAAGTACTGATAGATTTAAACAATAACGGTCGGTTGACAACAGGAATCCCATTGCATTTGTGACCTGTGTTTGGGGTGTCGTTATTTTAACATTGTCATCGCTGCAGATCACAACTGCAGTGCATTTTGAATGCTTTCTGGTGTGAATAGGCAATAAAACAAATTAAAGATAATACTCTGTTCACACATAAACATGCACTAAAATGCATGAACATGCTTGAAAAGTGGATGTGCATTGCCTTCCATTGGCGTGCAGTTTTATGTACATTAACACGAGTTTTAATGCTTTTTTTTTAATTCTATATTTTCAATTATACAGTCACACAGAAGTAAGCTATGTTCAATAACATTGAACTGCCTTTTACAAACAGTCAAGCAAAATTGAATGCTTTCTGGTGTGAATAGGCAATAAAACAAATTAAAGATAATACTCTGTTCACACATAAACATGCACTAAAATGCATGAACATGCTTGAAAAGTGGATGTGCATTGCCTTCCATTGGCGTGCAGTTTTATGTACGTTAACACGAGTTTTAATGCTTTTTTTTTATTCTATATTTTCAATTATACAGTCACACAGAAGTAAGCTATGTTCAATAACATTGAACTGCCTTTTACAAACAGTCAAGCAAAATTGAATGCTTTCTGGTGTGAATAGGCAATAAAACAAATTAAAGATAATACTCTGTTCACACATAAACATGCACTAAAATGCATGAACATGCTTGAAAAGTGGATGTGCATTGCCTTCCATTGACGTGCAGTTTTATGTACGTTAACACGAGTTTTAATGCTTTTTTTTTTATTCTATATTTTCAATTATACAGTCACACAGAAGTAAGCTATGTTCAATAACATTGAACTGCCTTTTACAAACAGTCAAGCAAAATTGAGATGTTGACCCCACTGTAGCATCAGATATGCTCTGTAAATTCTAGCAAAATTGAATGTGGGCTAGAATGGTTAACCATGAAATACATCAAAGGTGTTGCCCAACCTAAGTTAGCCCATTGTGGTTCTTGATTAAGACCGGAAAATCGGGAGAGCGAATGCGCGAGGCTGATGAGCAGACATGGATGCCTAGAGCTCCGCTGTTACCAGGACAATAACGGCCTCATATCATTGAGTCACAGTCGAAAACCGCATCTCCACGGTAACTATCTTATTCCCCAACTTGTACAGCACAACGACATACCATGTTTAATGGGAAAAAGACAAAATTGAAACAACAACCAGGCAAGGAAACTCTGACTAGAAACGCTTCTAAAATGGCAGCTGCGCATTCCTCCCACACAACTTTACCTCAGAAAATGACACAGAAGGGGAATTCTAACCTTTCCTCTCCACATTTAATTGACACTGATTCTGAATTCAGATTAACTCCTATTTCATTACAAGATATTCATAATGGCACTGACTTATTAAGCCAATTTGAACGTGTCTTACAAAATACCTCAGATACAATAACTAAAAAACTTACAAGAGAAATTCGTGAGGTAGGGCACCGCACATCAATATTAGAACACAAATTGGAGGAAATAAATGATATTACCACAGCTCATGCTGATGAATTAGAAGCCCTTAAAGAAGAGAATTCAATCCTTAATTTACGTTTAGAAGATTTTGAAAACAGAGCGCGGAGGTCAAACCTGCGAATCCGTGGTATACCAGAAAACATAATAGATCTACAATCAACAATAACAGCACTCTTTCAGGAATTAGCCCCTTCAATCCCCATTGAACGTTTAGAGATGGATAAAATTCATAGATTATTTACCCCCAAAAAAGAAGATGCCCCCCCCCAGAGATATAGTGTTAAAATTACACTACTTCAAAACAAAGGAGCAGCTGATGGAAGCTGCACGCAATAAAGACACATTCTTTTTTCAAGGTCAGTATTACCAAATATTTCAAGATCTTTCACAACAGACTCTCCTTAAAAGAAAAGAAATGAAGCTACATTTACAGATTCTCCAGTACCATCACATTACCTATTGTTGGAGTTACCATCACATTACCTATTATTCCATTCGCTCTTCGATTCACTCATAAAAGTACCACATTCACCTGCAAGACTACAGATGACCTTCTAACTGCAATCCACGAGCTTCATCGACTTCACCTACTACCCAGCAAGAAAATTCTATACAACAAGTTCTCTCCACCTCTAATAAAAGGGGTCGTTTTGCTTCTCCACCTCCGAATTCTGAAGAACAGAAGGACTAATAAATTTTTGAAGAAATTTCATTCACTATTCTTATAATCTACATTAATAGTGACAAGTCATAAGAACTCTCAATGGAAAGGACCATACTACCTTTTCAAGGTTGATTACTTTATCCTTATAAGTTTACAAATATAGTAATATTCTAAGTTTTTAGATGGATTCCTCTCTCTTTTTATATATATATATATATATATACATATATATATATATATCCATAATGCTTCAGCATCTTTCTGCAGGTTTTTTCAGTTTAATAAATTGTCTTTATTTACTGATTTTCGAAGGCTAGGTTATAAGATTAATCCTTTTTTCAGTTATTTTAATAATACCTTAAACATCATCCTTGACTCGTATTATTTAATAAATGTTTATACAACTTTTGAAGAGGCTATAATTGTCCCGGAGACAATCCACTGCACCTCTCACTTGATCCTCGAGTTACCAGACCCTTTTTGCCGGATACTCTTTGGACGGTTAGTACCCAACGGTAGGTGATAAAATCACCTACCAAGCTCCTCATAGGAGCTATATTTCTTTATAGGTCATAATAACTTCTCTTTTTTAGTTTTCTTATCGGTATATTAAGTTACTGGTCAATTTGTTTTACCATTACTAAACTCTCCGTTTCCTACCTTTTCTTTACCCCCCCCCCTTTTTTTTTTTCCCTTCCCCATCTCATTTTTATTTATTATTTTTTATTCATTATTATTCCTTATTTTTTATTTTATTTCCTACTTATTTACTTATTTATTTATCGATGTAATTATACATTTTCAAGAAGTGTTTATTATTCTATATATTTGCTTTGTCTTAAATGTCTTTAAACGAATTGTCGCTTAACGCCCAGGGTCTTAATTCACCACCTCCAAATAGAAATCCCCTTTCATTTCTCTCACATCTATTTTCAGTAGTGGAATCCCACAAACAAGGTACCCTTATCATTTGTGGTGATTCAAACCAAGTGATATACCCTCTCCTAGACAAATCCCCTACACCATTACAACCTCAACGACTTAATTTTCGACAACTTCTTGAACAACATGCACTCATTGACTCTTGGCATGAACAAAATCCCAAGAGGAGACAATACACACATTATTTTCATCCTCACAAAACATTTTCTCGTATTGACCACCAATTTGTCCATATTGGTACTGCACCACTAATACAAAATTCACTGATTATACCATGTGCCTGGTCAGATCACAATATGGTCATAACAACTTTCTCGTCCCTGATTCCTAGACCTAATTATAGATCCTGGAATATAAATGACAATTTATTAGTTGACCCTACATATCGCCTAAGTATCCAAAAAGCTATCGAAGATTACTTAGTGAACAACAAACCAACAGACACAAATCCACTGACTTTATGGGAAGCTCTCAAGCCGTCTATTAGAGGAATCTGTATCAGCCAAGCCTCTTACCACCGTAAAACTAAACAAAATATTCAAAATAAACTAGAGGATACCTTCTATAAAGCCTCTGAAGATTTTCAAAAATCACCTGATAATTCCACCAAACTTATCCTAAACCGATTCGTCTACAAATAACCAAAAACACATATTCTAGTAATCCACTGAAAATACAATTCAGCAGAAAACTCAAAGACTTATATCAAAACACACACACATTAGACCCAAACAGTCTAGATACTCTACTTTCCTCAATTCACTTACCCTCTCTTTCGAATATACAACAAGATACCTTAGATGAACAAATCTCTAATTTGGAAGTCACATTAGCCATTAAATCCTTGAAACTTCATAAACAATGGATTTTCAGCCTCCTTTTATAAACATTTTTCTACACTACTTTCCCCAATTATAAAAAACGCATTTAATTCACTCTTAGAAGGACAATCATTTCGCGCAGAATCTTTACTAGCTTCAATTTCGATGATACCTAAACCTCAAACGGACGACACTGCATGGTCTTACTTCATACTTAATATGGATATTAAAATTCTAGCCAAAATCTTATCAAATAGACTTAACCCAATTATAGGTACACTGATCCATAAAGACCAAACTGGTTTCATTCCCAATAGACAAACAAGTGATAACATTCGTCGTGCTACTCTACTAACCCATATAGCAAGAACTCGCAAAATCCCTGCCTTCTTCCTCTCAATTGACATACAAAAAGCTTTTGATACATTGTCTTGGTCCTACCTTCAGGCCATTCTTCATAGATGGCGTTTTAGTCATAGATTTCTGAAATGGATTTCCTCTCTTTATCATAATCCAAAACCCTATGTATACTACTCAGGTTACCGCTCTGATCCTTTCAAGATTGAAAGAGGAACCAGGCAGGGATGTCCTTTATCCCCTCTGCTATTCTCATTAGCTATTGAACCTCTAGCACAACTCATTAGATCAAATATAAATATAAAAGGGATTGAAGGTGACCAACACAAGATTTGTATGTTTGCCGATGATGTATTGGTATTTCTAACCTCACCCCTAATATCAGCTCCAAACCTCATCGACATACTTACTAAATTTGGGGACTTATCTGGACTCAAAATTAACCAACGCAAATCAAAATCCCTAAATATCTCATTATCATCAGAAATGCAAAAACAATTACAAGATTCCCTCCCATTTGTATGGTCGACAACACACGTATCATACCTGGTAATCTCACTTACTGCAAATCCAGCCGACTTATACTCTGCAAACTACCCACCTATGATATCACAGCTAACAACCTTAATGAAAAAATGGTCTTCCTTACCGTTAGCTTGGATGGGTAGAATAATGCCCCGTACACACGGTCGGACCTTGTTCGGACATTCCGACAACAAAATCCTAGGATTTTTTCCGACAGATGTTGGCTCAGACTTGTCTTGCATACACACGGTCACACAAAGTTGTCGGAAAATCCGATCGTTCTAAACGCGGTGACGTAAAACATGTACGTCGGGACTATAAACGGGGCAGCGGCCAATAGCTTTCATCTCTTTATTTATTCTGAGCATGCGTGGCACTTTGTCCGTCGGATTTGTGTA
Organism: Lithobates clamitans; assembly: GCA_037952925.1. Taxonomy (NCBI): domain Eukaryota; kingdom Metazoa; phylum Chordata; class Amphibia; order Anura; family Ranidae; genus Lithobates; species Lithobates clamitans. Next base: position 4,177,726 of record JBBGZY010000667.1, on the reverse strand, counting down.
CACACGATCGGAATTTCCGACAACGGATTTTGTTGTCGGAAAATTTTATATCCTGCTCTTAAACTTTGTGTGTCGGAAAATCCAATGCAAAATGTGTGATGGAGCCTACACACGGTCGGAATTTCCGACAACAAGGTCCTATCACACATTTTCCGTGTGTACGGGGCATAACAGTGGTTAAAATGTCAATATTACCTAAAATTCTATATCTGTTCAGAGTACTCCCTATAAATGTTAGATGGGTGTGTGGACAAGGGATTATAGCAGTGCTAGGGTCAGAAGGATTAGAGAAGAAAAGATAAAACAAAGAATACTAAAATTACAGATTTTATTAATAGTCTATCATAAATACAATGTACATTATAAACAATTCAAACAGTAATTATACAAATTTTGTGGATACATGTACTGTAAGTGACCCTAAAAATGGTCAAGTGGGCCGGATGGCAAGTGGCCGTTGAAGGAGGGGGGGCTCGTTTTCCTACATGTTTCGCCAAAACATTGGCTTCTTCAGGGAACAGGAGCTCATAGGGTGGATATATATAAAAAATTCTGTGTGGTGGACATGAAAACACATGTTAGAAATAGTAATTTGACCAAACACTGCATAGTAAAAACAATAACACATTGCAACTGTGGCTGGACATTCATGCGACCCTAAGCTCCACACCACTAAACGGAACTGCGGACATACCTGGGGCGTCAGTGCCCAAGACGGGAGGGAAGAGAGGGAGAGGGGGAACACAGCCACCCAAGGAGATCCCCACAGGGGAGCAGGCAGACCGCGCCGTAAATTATGCCTGCAGGGGGCATACAGTAGACCTGGCAAGGGAATGTAAAGATAGTCATGTGTCATAATGCACTGTGGTAGTTATTCCAGGAATAGAGGGTTGCGCATATGTGTATTATATTAAAAAGAGAACAAAAAATATATGTATATAAATAGGTATAAATGTATCTATATCTCTGGAAAAGGTGCAGACTTACATGTATATCTAAAAGCTGTAGAGAGGCAAGGTCAGGAAGTGCCTGTGATATATGTATGCACACAGCAAGGAAAGGACATCAAGGTTGAACCATATCTGCAGACCACTTAAAGCAGGCCTAATTAGAAAAATGGATAGTGTTAGGGGTCTTGTTGTTGTTAACTGGGGCCAGATATGGTAGTTTATGCCTATACTTACTTGATGGTATCTGCTGTAAGAAAAGATTCTCATGGCGGTACATTCACAGGTATATAGTACCGGTGCTGAGATGAAAAAGGGATAAAAGTAACAGTGGATCCTATATGAGATATAAAGGAAAAAAGGAGGATCAGAAAGGTAGGGAAATGGAAGCTTTAAAATGTACTTGGGCACAGGTGAGGCTAGTGAAAAGGAATCTGTTACCTAATTCATCATGAAGCACACCGTGTTGCTTGAGAAAATCGGTGTTAACCACCAGAGTAAGAGGCCGGTCCAAAGTACGTTCTAAAAAGTATGTAAAGGAATAATAAATAATTCATGTAAACAACATGAAGTCAGGGTGTTTTGAAAGGCAGAAGTTTACCTTGTAGCTGTGTGCAGAGCGAATGCAGGCACGTCCCTCGTCCATGGGAACTGAGGGACTGGCCGGTTACTCATATACCCCCCACACCTGATCAGATGATGATCAGGTGTGCGGACGCTAAACGAGGGGTGGCCACGGCTGTGCACTGCACGGTGCCTAGGAACTACGAGTTCCATCATGCAATGCGCGCGCATGCTCAGATCTCACGGACCGTGTGGCGATTGGAGAGGCGAACATCCCTGGAATGGGAAGTACCAAGGTGTCATCTCACCCAATCTGCCGATGGAATAAAGGACCAGAGGGTCTGAGAACAGACGTGGGCACCCAGGGGCAGACAGTTGTCTGCGCCTTGGCGTCCGTACAGGCAAAGACAGCGCTAGCCATGTCACCCCCAATCCGGGAGAGCCCACGGGGCCGCCGCCCACCACCCACGCCACAGACAATCCCCCCAGTCGTGGGGCTAGCCAAGGCATCAGGGACAACCGCAGTCCAGTGGTGGGGAACAACGGGGCACGAAGTGTAGTGCGCCGAGACACAGGATGGGAGGATATCCCAAAGGTTGCCCAACGATCCACAGGGGCCACTGGGGAAGGTGGAAATTACTGTGTGTCAGCACACGACATCCAGCCACAATGTGTGCAGTGTGCATAGAGAACCACTGGGTCCCAGTACGACAGTGAGACCTGCAACCAAAAATTGAAAATACAATGCAAAAACAATATATAGAAAAGAATATATAAAAAAGGAAACACACAGTATATGTATTGCAACAGTTGTGTCGAGAAATATTGTTCAATAATGACAAAAAAAGAGTTTTAAATCGCAAATAAATACAGGCAATATACACTTATAGAATATACAGGGATATAAGATATATTGAATCAATTTGCCAGCTTGTCTCAGAAAAGGAAAAAAGCATTTATAATCAATGTAGAGAGCAAGGTATTGGTCCATGTCAGAAAAGGATTTTATGGATGAAATACCGGGTGGAGCCATGGCAGCAAAGGGAAAGAAAGACAGGGAAAACAAGAGAATGAGAAACTGGGAAGGGAATAGAGGGGGGGGGGGGGGGGGAAGGGATGGAGGAGATAGGGTGGAGAGGAAAAACCACAAACGACGTTGTCTGGGGAAGGGGCATGGAAAAGAAAAACTTAAAGGAAGGGCTTAAAACTAATATATTCATTGAGTCCTGGGAAGATGGTAGCATTTAATATATGAATCCATTTGGTTTCGAGTCGTAATAGTGAATTATCAGTACTACCGCCTCTTACATGTGAGGGGATATGTTCAAGTGCGGAAAACAAAATAACATGGGGATCGGAGTTATGTTGGGCAGCGATATGCCTATTAATGGCCGTAGTGGTGGTGTTCTTGTATAGTGGTTTGATATGGTCCCGGATGCGGGTCTGAAAGGGGCGCTTGGTTTTACCAACATAGAATGCGCCGCATTGGCATTGGGCCAGGTATACAACCCCAACAGTGGCGCAGGTGACATAGTGTCTGATGGTATGTGTGTTTCCATCGGGTAGATTAACAACCTGAGAGTTGGCAACAAATGTACATATGTCACATTTGCCACATTGATAGGTACCAGTGGCAGTGGGCCTATGTGCAGTGTCAGTAGAATGATGACTATGAATCAGACGATCACGGAGAGAGGGAGAGCGTCGATAAGTAATATCAGGATAAGTGTTAATATATTTGGCAATAGTAGGATCAGATGTGAGTAAGGGCCAAAATTGTTTGAGAACGTCTTTGATTTGGGTATGCTGATTGGAGAATTGGGTGATGAGTCGTGTGGGTTGTTTAGAATCCAATGGTTTGTCGGAGAAAACCAGGTCTTTGCGGTTGAGTTTTTTTGCCTTATGGAATGCTTTCTTTAAGAGAGAGTGGCTGTAGCCTCTATCTAAGAGTCTATTATAGAGGTCGTGTGCCGCCCTGAAGAAATCTTCATCGCGGGTACAGTTACGTTTAATCCTGACATATTGACTATATGGTATACTTCGAAGGAGGGGCTCAGGATGGGCACTCTGGGCATGTAGGATTGTATTGCCCGAAGAGGGTTTGCGGTATAGAGTAGTATAGACTTGGCCATTGGGTTGTACACCAATCTGGAGGTCCAAGAAATGGATCTGAGACTGGCTGCACTCCATGGTAAATCTTAGATTGTATGTGTTGTCAGTAAGGCTGTGTACAAATGAGGAAAGTTCTTCCTTAGTACCGGCTCAAAACAGAAGTATATCATCGATATACCTGTACCAGGATATAATCCTGGACAGGTAAGGGTTGAAGTGAATCGAGTCAAAGAGTTCCCTCTCCCACCCCCCCAGGTACAGGTTGGCATAGGCAGGGGCACACTTGGTCCCCATAGCCACACCCTGCACCTGGAGGAAGTGGGAGGAGCCAAACATGAAATAATTGCGTGTGAGTATGAACCTCAATAATTTGAGGACAAAGTCCCCGTATTCATCATATTGGGGGCCTCTGGCACGAATGAGTTTGCTGATAACTGAGATACCTCTATTGTGGGGGATTACATTGTATAAGCTTTCCACATCTAGGGCTACCAACCATGTGCCACTGGGCAGGGATTGGCCATCTAATATGCGAAGGAGATGGATAGTGTCCTTTATATATGAAGGCAAAGCTACAACATGGGGTGCCAGATATTTATCTACCAGAGCACTGGCAGATTCTGTGAGGCATTGACGACCAGACACGATTGGGCGACCAGGTGGATGGTCGAGAGATTTGTGCAATTTCGGGAGGGAATAGAAGGTAGGGGTAGTGGGTTCTTTAACATAAAGAAATTTCCATGTGTTGGAGTCTATAATGCCTTTTTGATAAGCTGCAAATATCAGCTGTTGGTATTCGGATATATAGTTAACAATGAGTGTTTTAGAAATTGGTCTATACCACTCGCGATTGTTTAAAATATCCAGGCACATTTGTTCGTAGAAGGACACATCCATCACCACCACATTGCCACCCTTGTCGGCTGGCTTAATGGTGAGTTCAGGATGGTTTTGTAGGGATTTGATGGCCCTAATCTGAGCCAAAGTTAGGTTGGAGGGATACGCGGAGTTGAAATTTAAGCCCTCGATGGTGTTAGTGACCTGTTGTACAAAGGCCCATATATTGGGATTTGTAGAAAGATTTGGAAAATTCACAGATTTGGGTTTAAAAGAAACAGGAGGGGGGAAGGGGGGAGCACCAAGGGCGGCGGCCTCAAGATTGGTAGGATCAAGAGAGTCGTCACCATCAGTGCACCCCTCCTCCCAAAGTGACATTAATTCCTCGAGGGCTTGTATTTCCGCTAGGGTGGGAACCTGTTGGGAAGGATTTACATGCACATTCTGAACAAGTGCAGTATTAGATTGAGATTTGTCATAAATTACTTTGAAAAAAAGTTTACGTGCAAAAAGATGCACGTCTTTAATAAAGGCGAATTTGTCAAAGTCGTTAGAGGGACAAAATGTGAGGCCTAATTGGAGTACATAGATCTGATCCGCATTGAGTGGAATGGAAGATAGATTGATTACATCAGGGGTGGTTGGTCTTGCTGGATCATTGGCATTTGTGGGTGTAAATCGGGGGATGGGCTTGGGAGAGACTCCTGGCCCTGCCCTAAAAAAATAGGTGCAAGTTTAGGGTCTGCTGTGGCAGAGCTGGCTGGAAACATGGAGGTGATAGTGGGTTCACTTACCCTTCGGGATGTGATGTGCGTTTGAGGGTGCGGTGGTGCCATTATGCCTGCAGGTGTCTTGGTAGAGGATGATTTGGGAATCGCTGACGACTTGGGTTGTGCTTTGGTGAAGGGAGTGGATACGTGAGCGGTCTTCGAATGACCTGTAGGTGGATGTGGTAAAGGAGTGGGTCCTAGTGTGCGGTGGAGTGACTCCGAGGATATGGCCGAAAGATCGCCTTTTCTTCTTTTTGCTAATTGTTCCTGTGTCAAGTCTTGGTAAACAGTGGAAGTACTGGATGAAAAAGAAGCAGATAGATTGTTAGAGGCATGGTTATTCGAAGTGGGTATATTAGTGGAAAAGGGTTTGTTTCTAGCTTTGGTTTCCTTGGCATTGTCCCAATTGTAGGCATATCCATTTTCATGGGCTGCTAAGTCTCTTAAGAATTTGCTTTCTTTGTCATTAATAGTCGTAAGTGTATATTCCTCCAGGTGTGCGTGCAGGGTTTTATCCCGCTTGCTATACCTGGGGGAAGAAAGACCAAGAGCATGATCTGTGTACCATCGATTGATTGCAACATCAAGTTGTGCCAACTCGGTGGTATATTCGTGGCACAACATGGAGAGCATGTTGAGAGAGCATGATATAAGATTGCTTTCCCAAGAGGTTTTTAATGTGTCGTTGATTTTTTTGATATTGGGGAAAAGTTGTATTCTTAATCCCCAAGGTATTATTTTGTGTTCCGCATATTTTTCAAAGTAGGTTTTATGCCAGTAAATTCTGACTTTTTTTTCCAAGAGACGTTGTAGTCTGATAAATGCCCTATCCAGCTCAGCATCGGTTATGGTAGAAGCATTTTGGGATGCCTGGATGCGGGTCATAAGACCCTCCCAGGCTTCTCCACAGAAATCCGCCATGGCTCCACCCGGGGTCCTAAAAGGAGAAAGAAACCAGTCCTATAATGACACAAAAGATATACACGGATTAATATGTGTTCCAATGATTATCACAGTCACAGTAAGGTGAAGATAAGAGGAGATATAATTTGTCAAGATGGCATATAACAAAGGAAGGATAGTGGGTTTGTTGGGAATAAACGAAGATAGAAAGATATATAGTTGTATTGGACAAGTATATATAGTATATATGGGGATATTCAAATCAACATATCAGGGACCAAAACTAGCCAAAAGGACATAAGCATTAAAGCTTGTATTGCTCAAAAAAAGTAAAAGTGGCTAGATGGTACCAGAGGATACAGCACCTCATCCCCTAAATAATCAAATGTTAGATGGGTGTGTGGACAAGGGATTATAGCGGTGCTAGGGTCAGAAGGATTAGAGAAGAAAAGATAAAACAAAGAATACTAAAATTACAGATTTTATTAATAGTCTATCATAAATACAATGTACATTATAAACAATTCAAACAGTAATTATACAAATTTTGTGGATACATGTACTGTAAGTGACCCTAAAAATGGTCAAGTGGGCCGGATGGCAAGTGGCCGTTGAAGGAGGGGGGGCTCGTTTTCCTACATGTTTCGCCAAAACATTGGCTTCTTCAGGGAACAGGAGCTCATAGGGTGGATATATATAAAAAATTCTGTGTGGTGGACATGAAAACACATGTTAGAAATAGTAATTTGACCAAACACTGCATAGTAAAAACAATAACACATTGCAACTGTGGCTGGACATTCATGCGACCCTAAGCTCCACACCACTAAACGGAACTGCGGACATACCTGGGGCGTCAGTGCCCAAGACGGGAGGGAAGAGAGGGAGAGGGGGAACACAGCCACCCAAGGAGATCCCCACAGGGGAGCAGGCAGACCGCGCCGTAAATTATGCCTGCAGGGGGCATACAGTAGACCTGGCAAGGGAATGTAAAGATAGTCATGTGTCATAATGCACTGTGGTAGTTATTCCAGGAATAGAGGGTTGCGCATATGTGTATTATATTAAAAAGAGAACAAAAAATATATGTATATAAATAGGTATAAATGTATCTATATCTCTGGAAAAGGTGCAGACTTACATGTATATCTAAAAGCTGTAGAGAGGCAAGGTCAGGAAGTGCCTGTGATATATGTATGCACACAGCAAGGAAAGGACATCAAGGTTGAACCATATCTGCAGACCACTTAAAGCAGGCCTAATTAGAAAAATGGATAGTGTTAGGGGTCTTGTTGTTGTTAACTGGGGCCAGATATGGTAGTTTATGCCTATACTTACTTGATGGTATCTGCTGTAAGAAAAGATTCTCATGGCGGTACATTCACAGGTATATAGTACCGGTGCTGGGATGAAAAAGGGATAAAAGTAACAGTGGATCCTATATGAGATATAAAGGAAAAAAGGAGGATCAGAAAGGTAGGGAAATGGAAGCTTTAAAATGTACTTGGGCACAGGTGAGGCTAGTGAAAAGGAATCTGTTACCTAATTCATCATGAAGCACACCGTGTTGCTTGAGAAAATCAGTGTTAGCCTGGGAGGGTCTTATGACCCGCATCCAGGCATCCCAAAATGCTTCTACCATAACCGATGCTGAGCTGGATAGGGCATTTATCAGACTACAACGTCTCTTGGAAAAAAAAGTCAGAATTTACTGGCATAAAACCTACTTTGAAAAATATGCGGAACACAAAATAATACCTTGGGGATTAAGAATACAACTTTTCCCCAATATCAAAAAAATCAACGACACATTAAAAACCTCTTGGGAAAGCAATCTTATATCATGCTCTCTCAACATGCTCTCCATGTTGTGCCACGAATATACCACCGAGTTGGCACAACTTGATGTTGCAATCAATCGATGGTACACAGATCATGCTCTTGGTCTTTCTTCCCCCAGGTATAGCAAGCGGGATAAAACCCTGCGCGCACACCTGGAGGAATATACACTTACGACTATTAATGACAAAGAAAGCAAATTCTTAAGAGACTTAGCAGCCCATGAAAATGGATATGCCTACAATTGGGACAATGCCAAGGAAACCAAAGCTAGAAACAAACCCTTTTCCACTAATATACCCACTTCGAATAACCATGCCTCTAACAATCTATCTGCTTCTTTTTCATCCAGTACTTCCACTGTTTACCAAGACTTGACACAGGAACAATTAGCAAAAAGAAGAAAAGGCGATCTTTCGGCCATATCCTCGGAGTCACTCCACCGCACACTAGGACCCACTCCTTTACCACATCCACCTACAGGTCATTCGAAGACCACTCACGTATCCACTCCCTTCACCAAAGCACAACCCAAGTCGTCAGCGATTCCCAAATCATCCTCTACCAAGACACCTGCAGGCATAATGGCACCACCGCACCCTCAAACGCACATCACATCCCGAAGGGTAAGTGAACCCACTATCACCTCCATGTTTCCAGCCAGCTCTGCCACAGCAGACCCTAAACTTGCACCTATTTTTTTAGGGCAGGGCCAGGAGTCTCTCCCAAGCCCATCCCCCGATTTACACCCACAAATGCCAATGATCCAGCAAGACCAACCACCCCTGATGTAATCAATCTATCTTCCATTCCACTCAATGCGGATCAGATCTATGTACTCCAATTAGGCCTCACATTTTGTCCCTCTAACGACTTTGACAAATTCGCCTTTATTAAAGACGTGCATCTTTTTGCACGTAAACTTCTTTTCAAAGTAATTTATGACAAATCTCAATCTAATACTGCACTTGTTCAGAATGTGCATGTAAATCCTTCCCAACAGGTTCCCACCCTAGCGGAAATACAAGCCCTCGAGGAATTAATGTCACTTTGGGAGGAGGGGTGCACTGATGGTGACGACTCTCTTGATCCTACCAATCTTGAGGCCGCCGCCCTTGGTGCTCCCCCCTTCCCCCCTCCTGTTTCTTTTAAACCCAAATCTGTGAATTTTCCAAATCTTTCTACAAATCCCAATATATGGGCCTTTGTACAACAGGTCACTAACACCATCGAGGGCTTAAATTTCAACTCCGCGTATCCCTCCAACCTAACTTTGGCTCAGATTAGGGCCATCAAATCCCTACAAAACCATCCTGAACTCACCATTAAGCCAGCCGACAAGGGTGGCAATGTGGTGGTGATGGATGTGTCCTTCTACGAACAAATGTGCCTGGATATTTTAAACAATCGCGAGTGGTATAGACCAATTTCTAAAACACTCATTGTTAACTATATATCCGAATACCAACAGCTGATATTTGCAGCTTATCAAAAAGGCATTATAGACTCCAACACATGGAAATTTCTTTATGTTAAAGAACCCACTACCCCTACCTTCTATTCCCTCCCGAAATTGCACAAATCTCTCGACCATCCACCTGGTCGCCCAATCGTGTCTGGTCGTCAATGCCTCACAGAATCTGCCAGTGCTCTGGTAGATAAATATCTGGCACCCCATGTTGTAGCTTTGCCTTCATATATAAAGGACACTATCCATCTCCTTCGCATATTAGATGGCCAATCCCTGCCCAGTGGCACATGGTTGGTAGCCCTAGATGTGGAAAGCTTATACAATGTAATCCCCCACAATAAAGGTATCTCAGTTATCAGCAAACTCATTCGTGCCAGAGGCCCCCAATATGATGAATACGGGGACTTTGTCCTCAAATTATTGAGGTTCATACTCACACGCAATTATTTCATGTTTGGCTCCTCCCACTTCCTCCAGGTGCAGGGTGTGGCTATGGGGACCAAGTGTGCCCCTGCCTATGCCAACCTGTACCTGGGGGGGTGGGAGAGGGAACTCTTTGACTCGATTCACTTCAACCCTTACCTGTCCAGGATTATATCCTGGTACAGGTATATCGATGATATACTTCTGTTTTGGGCCGGTACTAAGGAAGAACTTTCCTCATTTGTACACAGCCTTACTGACAACACATACAATCTAAGATTTACCATGGAGTGCAGCCAGTCTCAGATCCATTTCTTGGACCTCCAGATTGGTGTACAACCCAATGGCCAAGTCTATACTACTCTATACCGCAAACCCTCTTCGGGCAATACAATCCTACATGCCCAGAGTGCCCATCCTGAGCCCCTCCTTCGAAGTATACCATATAGTCAATATGTCAGGATTAAACGTAACTGTACCCGCGATGAAGATTTCTTCAGGGCGGCACACGACCTCTATAATAGACTCTTAGATAGAGGCTACAGCCACTCTCTCTTAAAGAAAGCATTCCATAAGGCAAAAAAACTCAACCGCAAAGACCTGGTTTTCTCCGACAAACCATTGGATTCTAAACAACCCACACGACTCATCACCCAATTCTCCAATCAGCATACCCAAATCAAAGACGTTCTCAAACAATTTTGGCCCTTACTCACATCTGATCCTACTATTGCCAAATATATTAACACTTATCCTGATATTACTTATCGACGCTCTCCCTCTCTCCGTGATCGTCTGATTCATAGTCATCATTCTACTGACACTGCACATAGGCCCACTGCCACTGGTACCTATCAATGTGGCAAATGTGACATATGTACATTTGTTGCCAACTCTCAGGTTGTTAATCTACCCGATGGAAACACACATACCATCAGACACTATGTCACCTGCGCCACTGTTGGGGTTGTATACCTGGCCCAATGCCAATGCGGCGCATTCTATGTTGGTAAAACCAAGCGCCCCTTTCAGACCCGCATCCGGGACCATATCAAACCACTATACAAGAACACCACCACTACGGCCATTAATAGGCATATCGCTGCCCAACATAACTCCGATCCCCATGTTATTTTGTTTTCCGCACTTGAACATATCCCCTCACATGTAAGAGGCGGTAGTACTGATAATTCACTATTACGACTCGAAACCAAATGGATTCATATATTAAATGCTACCATCTTCCCAGGACTCAATGAATATATTAGTTTTAAGCCCTTCCTTTAAGTTTTTCTTTTCCATGCCCCTTCCCCAGACAACGTCGTTTGTGGTTTTTCCTCTCCACCCTATCTCCTCCATCCCTCCCCCCAAACCCCCCCCCCCTCTATTCCCTTCCCAGTTTCTCATTCTCTTGTTTTCCCTGTCTTTCTTTCCCTTTGCTGCCATGGCTCCACCCGGTATTTCATCCATAAAATCCTTTTCTGACATGGACCAATACCTTGCTCTCTACATTGATTATAAATGCTTTTTTCCTTTTCTGAGACAAGCTGGCAAATTGATTCAATATATCTTATATCCCTGTATATTCTATAAGTGTATATTGCCTGTATTTATTTGCGATTTAAAACTCTTTTTTGTCATTATTGAACAATATTTCTCGACACAACTGTTGCAATACATATACTGTGTGTTTCCTTTTTTATATATTCTTTTCTATATATTGTTTTTGCATTGTATTTTCAATTTTTGGTTGCAGGTCTCACTGTCGTACTGGGACCCAGTGGTTATCTATGCACACTGCACACATTGTGGCTGGATGTCGTGTGCTGACACACAGTAATTTCCACCTTCCCCAGTGGCCCCTGTGGATCGTTGGGCAACCTTTGGGATATCCTCCCATCCTGTGTCTCGGCGCACTACACTTCGTGCCCCGTTGTTCCCCACCACTGGACTGCGGTTGTCCCTGATGCCTTGGCTAGCCCCAGGACTGGGGGGATTGTCTGTGGCGTGGGTGGTGGGCGGCGGCCCCGTGGGCTCTCCCGGATTGGGGGTGACATGGCTAGCGCTGTCTTTGCCTGTACGGGCGCCAAGGCGCAGACAACTGTCTGCCCCTGAGTGCCCACGTCTGTTCTCAGACCCTCTGGTCCTTTATTCCATCGGCAGATTGGGTGAGATGACACCTTGGTACTTCCCATTCCAGGGATGTTCGCCTCTCCAATCGCCACACGGTCCGTGAGATCTGAGCATGCGCGCGCATTGCATGATGGAACTCGTAGTTCCTAGGCACCGTGCAGTGCACAGCCGTGGCCACCCCTCGTTTAGCGTCCGCACACCTGATCATCATCTGATCAGGTGTGGGGGGTATATGAGTAACCGGCCAGTCCCTCAGTTCCCATGGACGAGGGACGTGCCTGCATTCGCTCTGCACACAGCTACAAGGTAAACTTCTGCCTTTCAAAACACCCTGACTTCATGTTGTTTACATGAATTATTTATTATTCCTTTACATACTTTTTAGAACGTACTTTGGACCGGCCTCTTACTCTGGTGGTTAACACCGATTTTCTCAAGCAACACGGTGTGCTTCATGATGAATTAGGTAACAGATTCCTTTTCACTAGCCTCACCTGTGCCCAAGTACATTTTAAAGCTTCCATTTCCCTACCTTTCTGATCCTCCTTTTTTCCTTTATATCTCATATAGGATCCACTGTTACTTTTATCCCTTTTTCATCTCAGCACCGGTACTATATACCTGTGAATGTACCGCCATGAGAATCTTTTCTTACAGCAGATACCATCAAGTAAGTATAGGCATAAACTACCATATCTGGCCCCAGTTAACAACAACAAGACCCCTAACACTATCCATTTTTCTAATTAGGCCTGCTTTAAGTGGTCTGCAGATATGGTTCAACCTTGATGTCCTTTCCTTGCTGTGTGCATACATATATCACAGGCACTTCCTGACCTTGCCTCTCTACAGCTTTTAGATATACATGTAAGTCTGCACCTTTTCCAGAGATATAGATACATTTATACCTATTTATATACATATATTTTTTGTTCTCTTTTTAATATAATACACATATGCGCAACCCTCTATTCCTGGAATAACTACCACAGTGCATTATGACACATGACTATCTTTACATTCCCTTGCCAGGTCTACTGTATGCCCCCTGCAGGCATAATTTACGGCGCGGTCTGCCTGCTCCCCTGTGGGGATCTCCTTGGGTGGCTGTGTTCCCCCTCTCCCTCTCTTCCCTCCCGTCTTGGGCACTGACGCCCCAGGTATGTCCGCAGTTCCGTTTAGTGGTGTGGAGCTTAGGGTCGCATGAATGTCCAGCCACAGTTGCAATGTGTTATTGTTTTTACTATGCAGTGTTTGGTCAAATTACTATTTCTAACATGTGTTTTCATGTCCACCACACAGAATTTTTTATATATATCCACCCTATGAGCTCCTGTTCCCTGAAGAAGCCAATGTTTTGGCGAAACATGTAGGAAAACGAGCCCCCCCTCCTTCAACGGCCACTTGCCATCCGGCCCACTTGACCATTTTTAGGGTCACTTACAGTACATGTATCCACAAAATTTGTATAATTACTGTTTGAATTGTTTATAATGTACATTGTATTTATGATAGACTATTAATAAAATCTGTAATTTTAGTATTCTTTGTTTTATCTTTTCTTCTCTAATCCTTCTGACCCTAGCACCGCTATAATCCCTTGTCCACACACCCATCTAACATTTGATTATTTAGGGGATGAGGTGCTGTATCCTCTGGTACCATCTAGCCACTTTTACTTTTTTTTACTCCCTATAAATGTTCCTGCTCATTTTTTCCGTATATTACAACGCAGATCAGCCCAATTTATTTGGAACAAGCTTAAACCATGTTTACCACAATCTACACTATTCATGCCATGAATCCGTGGAGGCCTGGTCATACCTAATTTTTCAAAATACTACTATGCTTCACAATTAGCCCAACTAACAAAATACCATTCCCCAAAAGAAACATCCCTCTGGGTAGCAATTGAATCAGTGGACTGTGATCCACTTTCCACGTCAAATCTGTTATGGCTGTTAACCTCTCAACGTCGTTCAATATCAAATCTGATCACTAAGCATAGCCTCTCAATATGGGATAGACTCAAATCTAGGTTTGGTCTCCAATCTCCACCTAATCCTCTCCTTCTTACACAATCCCTCCTTTTATCCAGCTTGGACTTTACCTTCCTCCTTTTCGGCCTGGAAAATTGCGGGTCTAACACAGACACATCAATTCTATGACTCTGATAAAATCATAACATTTCCAATGCTCAGTAAATCCCACAATATATCTTCTAATGAAACGTTTAGATATTTACAAATTAAAAACTTTTTGTCCCAAAATGCCCCCACCAACTTGACAACACTGGACTATACTACCTTTGAACGCGCTTGTATATCTGATCCACACAGAAGAGGACTGATTTCAGATCTATATACCCAATTGCTTACACATACATCCTCCACTCCTCCATCTTACACTTCCAAATGGGAGACTGATTTAAATCTTACCCCAGATGCATTAGATTGGGTACAAATCTGGAAAGATACTAAATCCGCTACACCTAACATTATAGCTCTTGAAACAAACTATAAAGTTCTCACTAGGTGGTACCTAGTAGCTACACGAGTATCTAAATTCCTTCCCCAATATCCCCCTCAATGTTTTCATGGTTGTAGTGACCCAGGTACTCATCTACACATTTGGAGGACTTGCCCCATAGCGCAGGCCTTTTGGTCAAAAATATTTTACTTTCTCTCTACAATGTTTGGCACTACTATACAACTAGATCCTTCCGTAGCTCTCCTAAACAATAAACCACGAAACATCACACAACTTTAAACTTTTATTAAATGTTACAACTGCTGTAAAACAGACAATAGCAAAAGCTTGGAAGTCAGACAAACTTTGTGAAGTTACGGTGAAACAACGTATAACACAAGCTATGGTACACGCAAAAATGGAAGCAATTATACTCGATCAACTTGATAAATTTAATACACTCTGGCTTCCATGGATAACCCATTTCCTACCATCCAATTTAGACTACTCCCTACTTTTACCCTAGCTGTTTCACCATTTTATGGTCAAAATTATATATGACTATGCTTGTATTGAGATAACCTACCCCCTTTTGAAGACCCCACACCCTCCCAACCTCCTTTCAGTTCCCACCCCATTTCCCCACATAAGTTACTTTACTTTCACTATAAACGACAGTGGGAATATCTTATTTTACTCTCATACCAAATTACACCTTGATAGTAGGATATTAATCGTTTTTTAAACAACTTTTCCTGATCTGCAATAGGGGTGTTCTGTTAGGTACCCGGTCATCTGGGATTTACCGGGCCACATAGCCGGACCTTGGCCCTGGATGTCTGGATAAATTTTTGGGACGTCCTAATGATAACTGATTAATTAATAAATATTTTGACCTCTACCCTTTACTCCCTAATATATGATACATTATCTATATCTCCCTTATACAATCTATTATAGAAATATTCATCATAAGTAGGGATGAGCCGAACACCCCCCGGTTCGTTCGCACCAGAACCTGCGAACGGACCGAAAGTTCGCACGAACGTTAGAACCCCATTGACGTCTATGGGACTCGAACGTTCGAAATCAAAAGTGCTCATTTTAAGGCTAATTTGCATGGTATTGTCCTAAAAAGGGTTTGGGGACCCGGGTCCTACCCCAGGGGACATGTATCAATGCAAAAAAAACTTTTAAAAACGGCCGTTTTTTCGGGAGCAGTGATTTTAATGATGCTTAAAGTAAAAAAAAAAAAAGTGAAATATTCCTTTAAATATCGTACCTGGGGGGTGTCTATAGTATGCCTGTAAAGTGACGCGTGTTTCCCGTGTTTAGAACAGTCCCTGCACCAAATGTCATTTTTAAAGGAAAAAATCTCATTTAAAACTGCTTGCGGGTTTAATGTCATGTCGGGTCATGGCAATATGGATGAAAATCAGTGAGACAAACGGCATGGGTACCCCCCAGTCCATTACCAGGCCCTTTGGGTCTTGTATGGATATTAAGGGGAACCCCGCACCCAAATTAAAATAAGGAAAGGCCCTATATACTCTGAACAGCAGTATACAGGCGGTGCAAACAAGACAGGGACTGTAGGTTTGTTGTTAAGTAGAATCTCTTTGTAATTTTGAACGGGTACATTTTTAACGTGTTTAGCTCCAGCCAAAAAATCTTTTTTAAGCTTTTTGGAAAACATAGGGAAGGGTTATCACCCCTGTGACATTTGTTTTGCTGTCTTTCCTCCTCTTCAGAAGATTTCACCTCACTTTTTGTCCCAATGAAAAATGTTTTTTGAAAATTTGGGTTTTTTTGTGGAACAAGGATTGGAAAGCATCAGTGGAAAGGAGAAATTGTTTTCCCATATTAACTCTTACAGGAGAGAATTTCCCTTCCTAGGGGTAGATTTCATCTCACTTCCTGTTGTCTCCTTCCGTTTGCAAGTAGGAGTCGTTTGTAAGTTAGATGTTTGAAAGTAGGGTCCTGCCCTATATACGCAGCAGAAATTTGGGCCTTAGGTGTTGCTGTGGCCACAACACTGTAAGCCCTCACAGGGCCCTGCTGTGAAATATTAGATCAAGAATTGTAATTACATGCCCCTGTTGAACAGGAGCTGAAAAATTAGGCCTTAGGCACTGGTGCTGGTGCCACAACACTGCAACCCCTCACAGACACTCTAGTTGGAACGCAGGAACGAGCCCTGCTGCAAATTATTGCATCAAAAATTGTAATTACACACCCCTGTTAAACAGGGGCAGAAAAATTGGGCCTTAGGCACTGGTGCTGGTGCCACAACACTGCAACCCCTCACAGACACTCTAGTTGGAATGCAGGAACGAGCCCTGCTGCAAAGTATTGCATCAAAAATTGTAATTACACGCCCCTGTTAGACAGGGGCAGAAAAATTGGGCCTTAGGCACTGGTGCTGGTGCCACAACACTGCAACCCCTCACAGACACTCTAGTTGGAATGCAGGAAGGAGCCCTGCTGCAAAGTATTGCATCAAAAATTGTAATTACACGCCCCTGTTAGACAGGGGCAGAAAAATTGGGCCTTAGGCACTGGTGCTGGTGCCACAACACTGCAACCCCTCACAGACACTCTAGTTGGAATGCAGGAACGAGCCCTGCTGCAAAGTATTACATCAAAAATTGTAATTACACGCCCTTGTTAAACAGGGGCTGAAAAATTGTGCCTAAGGCACTGGTGGTGGCGCCCAGAACCAAAAATGTTCTTACAAGCTATCAGCGTGATGATTGAGGAGGAAGAGGATAATTACTCAGGGATAGTCACTCAGCATCAGCATAGGCAGTCTTTGAAGGGATCTGAGATTTCAAAAAAAATTATTCGGTTACATCAGCATCAGGTGCTTGGTAGCTGGTGGTGATCCAAGACTGATTCATTTTTATGAAGGTCAGCCGATCGACCCAGTCGGTGGACAGACGCACCCTGTGATCGGTTACCACGCCTCCAGCAGCACTGAATGTGTGTTCCGAAAGAACGCTGGATGCAGGACAGGCCAGTAGCTCAATTGCATACTGTGCAAGCTCTGGCCAGTGATCCATCCTCAAGACCCAGTAACCCAGAGGATTTTCGGTGGGAAAGGTGTCCAAGTCTGATCTTGCCCCTAGGTATTCCTGCACCATGTAAAACAGACGCTGGCGATGGTTGCTGGAACCGATCATACCTTGGGGCTGCGGACCAAAAAATTGTCTGAACGCATCGGTCAGACGGCCACCTTCTCCACTGCTCCTTCTTTGACTGACCGAAGCCTCAGCAACACGTTGTCCAGAAACAGGAGTTTGTAACCTCCCAGTCTCTGGGAACGCATTGCACAGACCTTTCTGCAAGGCCTCCCGAAGATGTTTCATCCTCTGCTCCCTCTGCGATGGCAAGATAAGGTCCGCAACCTTACCCTTGTAACGTGGATCAAGGAGGGTTGCCAGCCAGTATTGGTCCTTCTCCTTGATACCAAGAATACGAGGATCCTTACGCAGGCTTTGCAGGATCAGGGAGGCCATGCAGCATAGGTTTGCTGAGGCATTCGGTCCGGAGTCCTCTGGGTCACTAAGGACAACAACGTCCGCAGCCACCTCCTCCCAGCCACGTACAAGTCCATGTGTTTCTTGGGACTGATCCCTTAAAGACTGCTGCTGATGCTGAGTGCCAGGCTCCACCTCCATACTGACACAATCTTCCTCCTCCTCCTCCTCGTCCTCTTCCTGTGTGATCGGCGGGCACGCAGGAACACTGTCTGGATAAAGGGGGCCTTGAGAGGTAAGGAAGTCCTCCTCTTCCTGTCTCTGTTTTGCCTCAAGTGCCCTGTCCATTATTCCACGCAGCGTGTGCTCCAACAGGTGGACAAGGGGGACAGTGTCACTGATGCATGCACTGTCACTGCTCACCATCCTCGTGGCCTCCTCGAATGGTGACAGGACAGTGCATGCATCCCTGATCATGGCCCACTGGCGTGGGGAAAAAAAACCAAGCTCCCCTGACCCTGTCCTGGTGCCATAGTCGCACAGGTACTCATTGATGGCCCTCTGCTGCATGTGCAGCCGCTGCAGCATGGCCAACGTTGAGTTCCACCTGGTGGGCATGTCACAGATTAGGCGGTTCTTGGGCAGGTTAAACTCCTTTTGGAGGTCCGTCAGCCGAGCACTGGCATTATATGACCGGCGGAAATGCACATAGACTTTCCTGGCCTGCCTCAGGACATCCTGTAAGCCCAGGTACCTGCCCAAGAACCGCTGCACCACCAAGTTAAGGACGTGAGCCAAACAGGGCACATGGGTCATTTGTCCCTGTCGGAGGGCAGAGAGGAGGTTGGTGCCATTGTCGCAAACCACCATTCCTGCCTTAAGTTGGTGTGGCATCAACCACCTCTGAACCTGCCCCTGCAGAGCTGACAGAACCTCTGCCCCAGTGTGGCTCCTGTCCCCCAAGCACACCAGCTCAAGCACCGCATGGCATCTTTTGGCCTGCGTACTTGCGTAGCCCCTTGAACGACTACGGAGCACTGCTGGTTCCGAGGAAGAGGCCATGGAGGAAGAAGAAGAGGAGGGGGTGGAGGAGAGAGGTGTGTCACAATCAGCATTTTGGAGGCGTGGTGGTGGAACAACCTCCAACACTACTGCACCTTGTCCTGCATCCTTCCCAACTGCCAGCAGAGTCACCCAATGCGCCGTGAAACTTAGGTAACGTCCCTGTCCATGCCTGCTGGACCATGAGTCAGCGGTAATATGCACCTTACCGCTGACCGCCCTGTCCAGCGAGGCATGGACATTGCCTTCCACATGCCGGTAGAGAGCCGGAATCGCCTTCCGTGAGAAAAAGTGGCGTTTGGGTACCTGCCACTGAGGAACCGCACATTCCACAAACTCACGGAAGGGGGCAGAGTCTACCAACTGAAAAGGCAGCAGTTGAAGTGCTAGCAATTTTGCCAAGCTAGCATTCAACCGCTGGGCATGTGGATGGCTGGGAGCAAACTTTTTTCGGCTGTGCAGCAGCTGGGGCAGGGAAATTTGCCTGGTACAATCTGACGTCGGTGTACCAAAAGCAGATTGTCCACAAGTACTTGGCTGTGACACACCTAATTCTACACCTTCATTCCTCTCACTGCAGGTCTCAGAGAGGACTGGAGGTCAAGTGGGGTTGGAAATCTCAGCTGATGAGGAGCAAGGAGAGATCCTCTTTGTTCTTTGGTGTGGGTCTTTTAGATACGCTTGCCAACGAACTGCATGGCAGGTCAACATATGTCTGGTCAAGCATGTGGTACCCAAGCGGGAGATGTTTTGGCCACGCGAGATACGCTTGAGACATATGTTGCAAATAGCAGCGGTGCGATCTGATGCACTCGTCTCAAAAAAAGCCCACACCAAAGAACTTTTTGAATAACGCGCAGAGACTGCAGCGCCCTGCACATGTGGAGCTTTGGGGTGTGATGCAGTCAATGTGCTGCCCTTAGGCTGGCCCCTGGAGGGCATCCTGCCTCGTTGGTGATGTGCCGCCTCCTCCTCCTCCTCCTCCTCCTCCTCTCTCCTATCAGGCACCCACGTTGAGTCAGTGACCTCATCATCCCCTCCCTCCTCATCACTGGAGCAAACCTGGCAGTATGCTGCAGCAGGGGGAGCATGACTGCCAGATTGCTGTCCTTCTTGGGCACCCCCTCTGTCTGTGCTCATGTTACTGCCTTCATCGAGCTCAGTATCATCATCAGAGCCTTCCAAACGCTGGGCATCCTCCTGGAGCATGTACCCAACACTGTGGTCAAACAGTGTCCTCCTCAGGAGGACATGTTGGAGCTAGGGAAGGAGTCACTGATGACATTGAGCTGAGGGAAGAGGCCGCTGCTTTGCCAGACAAAGCACCCTGGGCATGGGTGAGAGAGGATGAGGAGGATGAGGACGGCTTGGTCATCCACTCGACCAAGTCTTCCGCATGTTGCGGCTCAACACGGCCAGCTGCCGAAAAAAAGGCCAAGTGTGTCTCATGGCCACCTGCTGATGAGGATGCAACGTCTCCACGACCAGCACTAGACACAGAGCCTGCTTGCCCTCTCTTATTGGCTTGTGACTGTCTGCCTCTCCTTCTTGGCCTTCCAGACATTCTAATGGCCTGTAGCTGCACTAAGCTGGGATAGAACACCAGTAATTTTCTTCAGGTAGCTTTATATACTGTAACCAGACAAGCCTGCCTGTCAGTAGGAAGATAACAGGAACGGATCTAGCTGAACACTGTGAGCAGGACGCACTGTACTAAATGTAAATAGTCTAGCTGCCTGACCGTGGTACTAATAGGATCAAATAGAACACCAGTAATTTTCTTCAGGTAGCTTTATATACTGTAACCAGACAAGCCTGCCTGTCAGTAGGAAGATAACAGGAACGGATCTAGCTGAACACTGTGAGCAGGACGAACTGTACTAAATGTAAATAGTCTAGCTGCCTGACCGTGGTACTAAAAGGATCAAACAGAACACCAGTATTTTTCTTCAGGTAGCTTTATATACTGTAACCAGACAAGCCTGCCTGTCAGTAGGAAGATAACAGGAACGGATCTAGCTGAACACTGTGAGCAGGACGCACTGTACTAAATGTAAATAGTCTAACTGCCTGACCGTGGTACTAATAGGATCAAATAGAACACCAGTAATTTTCTTCAGGTAGCTTTATATACTGTAACCAGACAAGCCTGCCTGTCAGTAGGAAGATAACAGGAACGGATCTAGCTGAACACTGTGAGCAGGACGCACTGTACTAAATGTAAATAGTCTAACTGCCTGACCGTGGTACTAATAGGATCAAATAGAACACCAGTAATTTTCTTCAGGTAGCTTTATATACTGTAACCAGACAAGCCTGCCTGTCAGTAGGAAGATAACAGGAACGGATCTAGCTGAACACTGTGAGCAGGACGCACTGTACTAAATGTAAATAGTCTAGCTGCCTGACCGTGGTACTAATAGGATCAAACAGAACACCAGTAATTTTCTTCAGGTAGCTTTATATACTGTAACCAGACAAGCCTGCCTGTCAGTAGGAAGATAACAGGAACGTATCTAGCTGAACACTGTGAGCAGGACGCACTGTACTAAATGTAAATAGTCTAACTGCCTGACCGTGGTACTAATAGGATCAAATAGAACACCAGTAATTTTCTTCAGGTAGCTTTATATACTGTAACCAGACAAGCCTGCCTGTCAGTAGGAAGATAACAGGAATGGATCTAGCTGAACACTGTGAGCAGGACGCACTGTACTAAATGTAAATAGTCTAGCTGCCTGACCGTGGTACTAATAGGATCAAATAGAACACCAGTAATTTTCTTCAGGTAGCTTTATATACTGTAACCAGACAAGCCTGCCTGTCAGTAGGAAGATAACAGGAACGGATCTAGCTGAACACTGTGAGCAGGACGCACTACACTAAATGTAAATAGTCTAAAAGATAACAGGAACGGATCTAGCTGAACACTGTGAGCAGGACGCACTGCACTAAATGTAAATAGTCTAGAAGATAACAGGAACGGATCTAGCTAAACTGAATACAGTGTATATATATATATGCAACACCTGGGATGCATATATATACACAATACACTGTAAGTGCAGCTAACTGACTGACTGTTCTGCCTAATCTATCTAACTCAAATCAAATGACACTGTCTGTCTCTCTCTCTCTCTCTCAATGAACGCCAGAACACACACTACACAGGGCCGCCGTGCAGGCGGCCTTATATAGTGTGGGGCGTGTACTAAATCCCCTGAGCCATAATTGGCCAAAGCCTTCTTGGCTTTGGCCAATTACGGCTCTCTGTTCAGGCGGCGCTGTGATTGGCCAAGCATGCGGGTCATAGTGCATGCTTGGCCAATCATCAGCAAGCAATGCACTGCGATGCCGCAGTGAATTATGGGCCGTGACGCGCCACACGAATTTGGCGCGAACGGCCCATATCGTTCGCAATTCGGCGAACGGGCGAACAGCCGATGTTCGAGTCGAACATGGGTTCGACTCAAACACGAAGCTCATCCCTAATCATAAGAATCATATCCTATACTTATATTGATTGTTAAAATTCCCACATTCCTTTTATATTGTATCTACGCTACTGCAATATTATATTATCTGCTTTTTTGTTTTTACTTCGAGGAGTTATTCCTGAAAACCTGTTTGTTATTTTTATACAATGTTAAAAATTGTATGATTAATATGTAATGTTTTATTCTCAATAAACTATTTAAAAGAAGAATGGAAAATCTGGATGACTGATTAGGGACTGCTGGTAACAAAACAAAAACATGAAAAAAATTTGTGGAGGTGGAGATAGAGGGTTGCAAATAGGGAAACTAGAGAGATGGTTGGGGGGAAGAGAATGTACCAAGCAAGTGAAATGTCCAGGTTTTATTTAGAATATATACACACACATTAGGTATATACTATATATAGAGTAATATAAGGAATATATACTATATATATATTACAGTGGGGACAGAAAGTATTCAGACCCCCTTACATTTTTCACTCTTTGTTATATTGCAGCCATTTCCTAAAATCATTTTTTTCCTCATTATTGTACACACAGCACCCCATATTGACAAAAAACACAGAATTGTTGATATTTTTGCAGATTTATTAAAAAAGAAAAACTGAAATATCACATGGTCCGAAGTATTCAGACCCTTTGCTGTGACACTCATATATTTAACTCAGGTGCTGTCCATTTCTTTTGATCATCCTTGAGATGGTTCTACACCTTCATTTAAGTCCAGCTGTGTTTGATTATACTGATTGGACTTGATTAGGAAAGCTACACACCTGTCTACATAAGACCTTACAGTTCACAGTGCATGTCAGAGCAAATGAGAATCATGAGGTCAAAGGAATTGCATGAAGAGCTCAGAGACAGAATTGTGGCAAGGCACAGATCTGGCCAAGGTTACAAAAAAATTTCTGCTGCACTTAAGGTTCCTAAGAGTACAGTGGCCTCCATAATCCTTAAATGCAAGACGTTTGGGATGACCAGAACTCTTCCTAGAGCTGGCCGTCTGGCCAAACTGAGCTATCGGGGGAGAAGAGCCTTGGTGAGAGAGGTAAAGAAGAACCCAAAGATCACTGTGGCTGAGCTCCAGAGATGCAGTCGGGAGATGGGAGAAAGTTGTAGAAAGTCAACCATCACTGCAGCCCTCCACCAGTTGGGGCTTTATGGCAGAGTGGCCCGACGGAAGCTTCTCCCCAGTGCAAGACACATGAAAGCCTGCATTGAGTTTGAGAACTTTTTGGCCTTAATTCTAAGCGGTATGTGTGGAGAAAACCAGACAATGCTCATCACCTGTCCAATACAGTCCCAACAGTGAAGCATGGTGGTGGCAGCATCATGCTGTGGGGCTGTTTTTCAGCTGCAGAGACAGGACGACTGGTTGCAATCGAGGGAAAGATGAATGCGGCTAAGTACAGTGATATCCTGGACGAAAACCTTCTCCAGAGTGCTCAGGACCTCAGACTGGGCCGAAGGTTTACCTTCCAACAAGACAATGACCCTAAGCACACAGCTAAAATAACGAAGGAGTAGCTTCACAACAACTCTGTGACTGTTCTTGAATGGCCCAGCCAGAGCCCTGAACTAAACCCAATTGAGCACCTCTGGAGAGACCTAAAAATGGCTGTCCACCAACGTTTACCATCCAACCTGACAGAACTGGAGAGGATCTGCAAGGAGGAATGGCAGAGGATCCCCAAATCCAGGTGTAAAAAACTTGTTGCATCTTTCCTAAAAAGACTCATGGATGTATTAGATCAAAAGGGTGCTTCTACTAAATACTGAGCAAAGGGTCTGAATACTTACGACCATGTGATATTTCAGTTTTTCTTTTTTAATAAATCTGCAAAAATGTCAACAATTCTGTGTTTTTCTTTCAATATGGGGTGCTGTGTGTACATTAATGAGGAAAAAAATGAACTTAAATGATTTTAGCAAAAGGCTGCAATATAACAAAGAGTGAAAAATTTAAGGGGGTCTGAATACTTTCTGTCCCCACTGTATATACTATATATAGAGTAATAGCATGGTTCTTGCTAAAGGATAAACTCTGGGTCTCTACTGAGCATGCTATGACCTCTGACCGAGACTTGCAATCATTGCTTGCCAAAACCTTTTCTACATGTAAGCCTACTGGCCAACTTCCTTCAATTGAAGCTTTTTTTGGAAAGGTGGGACTTTGTACGTAAACACCCACCTGTAACCATCCCAAATTGTGATTGGATATCCCTCTTAAAGTATATGAACATGTGGTGCATTCTATTAGGGTATTACCCTGGTTAAAGTCCGGTCTTTCTATTCTGAGTAAACTTACAGTAGAGCAAGTGGGGAAACATATCTATCCCTAGTTACAGGTCAGAAACTTCCACATCAGTGTAGACAGTATTGTATATTCAAGTTGATTAATTAATCAGGCGCTACTTGATCCAGCAAGTTCCTAGAAAGGGGAGTATTTTGTGGTTCTACAATTATCTACAATACAATATCAGTTTTTCTAAATCCTCCCATATATAGAGATGGGAAAAAAATTTTGGTAGGACATTTTCAGATGATGAATGGTAATTTGCAATGACCAATATTAGTGTTAGCCATTGTGTCAACCAGTAGGACAATGCCCTTAAAATTATTATATAGAGGTTATTTACCACCATACAAATTATCTAAATTATACCGGGATATCTCTCCTCTCTGTTGGCGAAGCTGTGGCTGCATTGGTAATTTGTTACATATCCTTTATCAATGTAAATTCTTGGAATGCTGTTTCTCTCATTTCCAAAGTGATGGGTGCACTTATAACTCCTACACCATTTTTGGCTCTACTAAGCCTTAGGATGGAACTTTTCCCATTGCTTATTTAATGTCGGCCATATATACCATTCCATATTGAACTCTGATAAGCTGCGCCTTGTTTAGGAAATACTATGGAGTGGATTTACTAAAACTGGAGAGTGCAAAATCTAATGCAGCTCTGCATGGTAGCCAATCAGCTTCTAACTTCAGCTTGTTCAATAGAGCTTTGACAATAAAACCTGGAAGCTGATTGATTTCTATGCAGAGCTGCACCAGATTTTGCACGCTAAAGTTTTAGTAAATCAACCCCTATGTTTTCATATATTTATGCACATAGTAAATTGCTCTCTATGACGAATGTGATTGCATTAATATGGCTGTATACATCTTATTGTCTTCTCTTAATAAAAACCATTGGAAAGAAATATCTACTTGTATCCTTCATCAGAAGTCCTCTAGATAGTGTGACAACACAGGACACCCTTGGGACAGGGACCGAGCAATGTCACTCTATAACCGGAAATGCATAAAAACATACCTTCATGCCTGGATCACCCCCAATAGCTAAACAGGGTGTATCCAAACTCGAAACGTATTGGATATATGAACTCAAATCACATTTTCCATATGGTATGAATGTGGAGTGGGACATCAATGCATTTATTAATAAGGCTTGATGTCCCACCAATATTTCTACCTATTTGTGATATTTTTGTGTTATTTTTATGTCATTTTCAGTCACTTCTAGCCATTTTTACCTTATTTTCTGTATTTTTTATATTTTTAATGGTTAATGTTTATGTATGGTTTGTGATTTGTAAGTATGATCCATTGCTGTACGGGTCTATATTATGCCCTGTTCACCCTTAATTACTTAAGGGGTTGATTTAACATCACTTATGTTTAGGCTACGCATTCGTTTATTTTAGGGAGTATGTATTGCTCTTTGGGATGCGCACCCTAAATGTTTATCATTTACAATTATCCATTTTTTATTTTAGGGTATCCATTTTTTATTTTATTTTAGGGAGTCCAGATTGTTTTCCTGCCTTTTGGCATGTGTCCCTGACTTTGCCAAATTCAGTGGGCAGAATTATCGTTATTTGCAGTAAGCTGTTTTTTGATAAAGTGTTTTATACAATTCATTATTTGCGTCCCATGTTCAGCTCATGGTGATGCATTCTGTATTTGAACCTTGTGGGTGGTTATCATCATGTGTACCCGCCTTCACCTTGTGGCAACGTATGGGTGAGGTGGGACGAGCTGGATTAGTAAGGTGGTGTGGTGGCCATGGAGACTTGGAGCGCATGTCGTCATTTCTGCCCTTCTCTCCAATTACGGCAGATCTTGCATGAGAGGCGTGGAACGCATGCCGTCACCATCTTGGTCTACCACTGAAGCAGTCCCAGGTGTCCCCTGTGATTCATTTTTGGGCTATTCCTTTATTGGTGAGTCCCCCTATATATACTACAGCGATTGCACGCGACACTCACACCCCAGATGATGTCCATTAGGACGAAACGCATTGGCGGACATCCGTGGCAACCGCTCTTCACTTTTAAAGAACAAGCTTGTTTTTATCTACATTTCTGTAAGTGTGAACCCCTCTTTTTTTAAATAAAAGATCTTATGGTATTATGCTATGTGGATCCATTTGTCTTTCATGTTCAATGCCAATGAATAGACTTAATATTTGCTGTATGCTTTGGAGTTTGTTCGTCTGAAGTACGATCTTCCATTATCTATCCTTGAGGTCCACTCTCCATCTATTGCTTCACTTACAGACCACTACATTGAGGCCGAGTCCTCATCATGCCTGTTTGACCCATGTGCTGTATGGTACATGTGTCCACCCCATCTGGTAAGCGTGCCAACCTTACTCTTTTGACTGCACTTCATGATCAAGCACTTTCTTCAAGATTTGTCACCTACGATTTTACATTTGTGTTGATGTTTACTCACACCATCATGGTATATGCAATCAAGATGGACTGACATGCTATGTTGTGTTATTTTCTTTATACCAATTGTCTTAGTGGTGTATTTCAAAATTTTTCACATTTTTTATTTTTTCATAATTTTTGAGCGCTACACTATTATTGCTACACCCCCAATATTAAACCATTGAAAATTACTTTTGAAAATGCATTACCATCATGAAGTTTACAGGTTTCAGTGTTTCAGTATTGATTTTATTTATGACATTTATCCCTAAGCAAAATATGGAATTTCAGCTTCGAACAATAAAACTTATTGGCCTAATTATAGCAATTTTGAAAACAATATTGAATAATAAACTGTAGCGAATAACTGTAGCAAATAAATAAAAGTCTCTGAAGTTGAGATGCAAACTTAGTGTGGGCAAAGCCCGTGGACATTCTTCTTCATCAGAGGGAAATAAAGCATCAACCCACTATGATGACATACTCAACATTCGAAAAACGGAGGAAGTGAATATAATACTAAAGTAGTGAACACGGTTTTTGTGCCCTCTTTCTATACAGTGGTTTTAAGAAATAAAGTTTTAAGATTCAACAAAAGCACAACTATATGAGATTTTGATGATTGGGTTTACATATATTTGTCTAGATTAACAACCCCCCTCCCTTTCTTTCCAACTGGTTACCTCCCCTCCCACCCTTAATTATTTTTGTTTATACATATCTTGGGTCTTTGGTCCAGGAACGTGACATTATAAATCCTCTTTCTCTGCTTCCTCCAATATTCTCCTGTGATGCCAGGGCAGCTGGATGGCATAGCCCCCAGGGTGTGTGTGTCCTTTAATGCCCGGGCTTTCAAGAAGTGGGTTGCATGGTGCGGATCTCGAAGAGGTGTAGTGCTAAGTTTATTGGAGTGGGTTTGATAGTTGGGTTTTCAGCACTGGAGAGGCAGAGAACATTGATTACCACTGTCAGGGCAGAGGACAGGGTTTCTTAAGGGGGGAGGGGGTAGGGCAAATTAAAACTGAATCCAGCCATGGAGGAGAAACAGTTGATGAAATATTCACTATAATACTTAATGCACAGAGTTTATTAAGGTAAAAACTATTTGACCACTTTAACCACTTCAGCCCCAGGAAGATTTTACCTCCTTCCTGACCAGAGCACTTTTTGCGATTCGGCACCGCGTCGCTTTAACTGACAATTGTGCAGTCGTTGCACCCAAACAAAATTGACGTACTTTTTTCCCCACAAATAGAGATTTCTTTTGGTGGTATTTATCACCTCTGCGGTTTTTATTTTTTGCGCTATAAACAAAAAAGAGCGTAAATTTTGAAAAAAAGGCATTATTTTTTACTTTTTGCTATAATAAATTTCCCCCAAAAATATATACAATTTTTTTTTCCTCAGTTTAGGCCAATATGTATTCTTCTACATATTTTTTGGTAAAAAAAAGTTATAGCGTCTACAAAATAGGGGATAGTTTTATGGCATTTTTATTATTAATTTTTTTTTATTAGTAATGGCGGCGATCTGCGATTTTTATCAGGACTGCGACATTTGGCAGACACATCGGACATTTTTGACACTATTTTGGGACCATTGTAATTTATACAGCGATCAGTGCTATAAAATGCATTGATTACTGTGTAAATGACACTGGCAGTGAAGGGGTTAACTACTAGGGGGCGATAAAGGGGTTAAGTGTGCCCTAGGGAGTGATTCTAACTGTGGGCGTGGGCTACTAGTCAGATGACAGCGATCACTGCTCTCGATGACAGAGCGCAGTGATCTCTGTCATGACACAAGCCAGAACGGGGAAGTGCCTTGTTTACATAGGCACTTCCCCGTTCTGAGGCTCCGTGACACAATTGCCGGTAGGCAGGGTCACGCTGTGCGTGGCGCGTGCCTGCTATCCCCAGCTCTTAAAGGGGACATACAGGTAAGCCCATTTGCCCACCGCTGCCATTGTGCCGACGTATATCGTCGTGCGGCGGTCAGCAACTGGTTAACTGCTTGCCAACCAGCCTTCGCAGTTATACTGTGGCAAGCTTGCTAGGCTACGAAAATCACTGTAGCTGTACGTCAGCTTGTGCATGGCCCTGTGTGTGGCAAGCGGGGGAGCCGAACAGCAGAGACAGAACGGGGATCTGCCGAAGTAAACAAGACAGATCTCCGTTGTGACAGGGGGTGACACAGAATCTTGTCTTCCTGCTATGCAGGAAGACAGATCTCTGCATTTTCCCAGGCAGGCTATCCCCCATATAGTTAGTAAA
Organism: Lithobates clamitans; assembly: GCA_037952925.1. Classification (NCBI taxonomy): domain Eukaryota; kingdom Metazoa; phylum Chordata; class Amphibia; order Anura; family Ranidae; genus Lithobates; species Lithobates clamitans. The sequence goes on along the minus strand of JBBGZY010000667.1, from coordinate 4,148,218 downwards.
CACACCCAGGGAACACAGTTAACCCCATGATCACCCCTGATGTTAACCCCTTTGCTGCCAGTGTCATTAGTACAATGTCAGTGCATATTTTTAGCACTGATCACTGTAATAATGTCACTGGTTTCCAAAAAAATTTCAAAAATGTCAGTTAGGTATCTGATCTGTCCGCCGCAAGGTTGCAGTCCTGCTAAAAATCACTGATCACTGCCATTACTAGTTAAAAAAATAAATAAATAAATACAAATGCCATAAATCTATCCCCTATTTTGTAGACGCTAGCAGAATACATATTGGCCTAAATTGATGAAGAAATTAGATTTCTACGATTTTTTTATTGGGTATGTTTTATAGCAGAAAATAAAAAATCTTGGGGGCGTGGTCTAGTGCCGGCACGTAAGGGCCGCCTTATCTCCGGGACACTGAGGTATAGCGATCAGCTGAGCAGAGCCTAAAACAGCCGCTGTCATGGGGAAATGGAATGACATACCACCCAGGTACGATCCCGCTCACCCAGAGACTTGCCCAGGGACTCGGGCACTCAGATGAGTCACAACATACTGGAGCTATTCCGGACCCAGCCACATGAGGCCGCAGCTTCTAATCGGGCCTCCGGATCATCCGCTCACTCCTCTAGCCTCAGTCCTTCGGGCAGATATCAGTCACAGCCCTCACCTCACACACACAAAAAATATATATATATATATATATATATATATACACCTTACTGACAAACCCCAATATGTAGTCTAAAAATTTTTATGGGATGATCTTCCCTTGAGACGGGCAGACATATTATTGAACAATGTCCCCCCCCCACCATCCCCAGTGCAGAAAAGATACGATAGCCCCGCAATAAAGAAATCATTAGAAACTACACCCTTGGTACATGACAATTCACAAACACCCAGGAGCAGAACATTCTCCCCTAACTCATCCTTCATGTGGGACAAATCCTGTAACAATACAAGGCTAGTTGTCTACAGCTACATATGGCTCTAAAAACTGTCGCTTAGGGATACTTGTGTCATCTGGATGCTTTGACTCTATATATACAAACCATTGTACTATATGACATGGAAGCCAGACGAGATGTATAGCTAACTAGTAATAACAAGGGAAGGGAGGATAGGGGAAGGAGAAAGGACAAAGGGTGGGAAGAAGAAAGGGGAGAGAAATAAAAAACAAAAATAAAAAATTAAAATAAAAACTAAGTGAGACAATAGCATTTTAGGAGTAGTCTATGGGTCGACTAGTGTATATAGTCTGACCCACCGACAGGTCCACTGTCCAATACCTACGATATAAACTAAACAACGAGCCAGACTTTGCCCATCCACTATCCCCGCCCCCCAAATTACCGGAGGCAGGGGATCAAAACCAGACAAACACACAAATGGGTAAATCTGAACTCCCTTGGATGAGGTTATTGTTAGAATGTTCTAGTGAAAGATCCACTCAATCTAACCGACTAATGCCAAGAGAACGTTATTACTTGTTGTTTTTTGTTACTCAACCTGTTGTTATTTGTTACATGCCACTGGATATTGGTTATCCTCTCCTTACATGTTTCTTCTACTGTCCTCTCTGATAAAGATACCTAGCTGAGTCTATACAACACTGAGTGCACCAGCCAAATATAGATTCAGATACTCCGGACGGACTCTTAATGTCCAGCTCAGCCCATTCTCACAACATCAATATGGCTCCTTAACACACCAGAAACATACCAAAGATGTAAACCATGACCACTTTATGCTACCATGAGAACTCACGGCTCCCCACCTTGAATTATATTCTCAATACCTCAAGTGGACCAGAGGTCCTTACGTGGTTTAACCCCCGACACTGTACATTCCTCCACACAGTGGACATATATTGACACCCGCTGACACCTACCAGACAATAATATAATTCCTAGGGTTGGTTGATACCTTCTTCCTACTTCCGGTTTATATATTCGTAATACACACTCCTATCTGTTGTCCTCCCCCCCACACCCAGCGCCCTTTCTTACCTTCCACCCTCCTTCCCTGAAAACCTCCCTCTTTGAGAGAGGTCTCTCTCCCTAATCTCCCTCCCCCCTACGCTCCCGGCCTCCTCAGTTCCCACCAATGCATAGCTAACACCGCTGACAACACCCTCTTCTAGCAACTCCATACCCCCAGCATAAGCCACCCAAAATTCCCTTGGAACGTCCTTGATGCACCCACATTCTGCACAAGTACCCAGACCAGCTCTTGGAACACACAATGACTTCCACTCGCCCCACTGTCAGATCTTCCACACTTAAAGTAGTCTCCTTGAATGTGAAAGGGCTGAATATCCCGGAAAAAGTCAAATACTTGATAGGATGCACAAGCTCAAAGCTGATGTAGTGTTCCTACAAGAGACCCATTTCAGAACTAATAATGTCCCTAAACTCATGAGTCGCTTCTTTCCCACATGTTACCACGCAACCAACTCACTAGCCAAAACCAAAGGGGTCTCAATTTTGATATCTAAAACTCTTCAGTGGCAATTAACTGACTCACTCACAGTTACAGAAGGTAGATATGTTGTTCTCAAGGGTTTCATACAGGACCGACCGGTCACTTTTGCCAATATCTATAGTCCTAACTCTGCTCAAGTTTTTTTAGATCAATCTCACAAATCCTGGCAGGCTTCTAAACAGGACTAACCATCCTTGGGGGCATCTTTAATGTTGTTATGTACCCGATACTAGACACCTCCTCCGGTACCGCCTCACTCCCATACAGGGCAATACGTCAAATTAAAATACAATGACAAAGACTATACCTTCTTTTCAGCCCCACATAACAGATATTCCAGATTGGACTACCTGTTTGTATCCCAAAAGGACCTACACCTCTTAACCAATGCAACCATAGAACCAATGCTCCTCTGAGATCATCACCCAATATTCATGACCCTGACTCTACCAGACAAAAACACCTTTACCAAAATCTGGCGCCTTGATTCATCCCTACTGATATCAGAACCCATAGAAAGACAAAAGATAAACCATGCTAAAAAATATGCTCACTGACATACATGAAGAGCATATATGAACCAAAACAAGCAGCAGCATGAAGTAGGATACACACAAGGGATAACTGGGAATAGAGAAGCTGCGCTAAAAAAAAGATCAATCAATTGATCAAATCAACACATATTGTAAGAGAAGTATTAGTTCCAGGGGTACGCACTTGTGCACATGCACGCACAGACGTTTGCAGATGCCTGGGTGCATCAATGCGCATGCGCGCTGGACTGCATGCACGCACAGGAGTGCGCCCACAGCGCCAATTGGCGCCAGATGGCCTATTTAAGGAAGTGCTCTACCCCAGACCGTTGCCGACTGGTCTTCAGCTGTGTTCCTGTTACCCTGAAACCTGTGTTCTGCCTGATTCCCATTGCTGACCTTGGCTCCTGTTGATCTCTGAACTCTGCTATACCTGATCTCTGGTTCCTGATCCCGGCTTCCCATCTCACACGTCTCTGCCTGATGTACTGGTACCCTGCTGCCCGCCTGTTGACGAACCCGGCTTTCCCTGTGACCTTGCCCTGGTGCCCAGCTCGGCCAAGCACAACTACCCGACTACAGCCCTGCAACCAGCTGCGACTTCCTGCTCTGCAACTGCAGTCCTGCGACCAGCTGCGACTTCCTGCTCTGCAACCACAGTACTGTGACCAGCTGCGACTTCCTGCTACAGGTTTCCAGGTCTCCATCTGCAGGCATTCCTGTTCCTTGGCTCCTTCTGTTTCACTGTCAGCGAGACCTGGACTGGAGATACAAGAGAGGCCAACCTTGTCATTTCAGTCACCCTTCAGGTACATGACAGTACCAGTCAGCCAGTAATGGAGTCAGAAAGGGAAGTCTCTCTTCTGTCATCCCTCTGCCGGACTGTTACCGCACTAACTCACGGTGGAGCTGCTGGTTTAAGCGGGTCTGTTACCTTCACTCTGCTTCCCTCTGTTTCACCGGCACCGGGTCTAGGGGTTCCGTTGAGTTTACTTCTGGACGACACACGCACCAACACTGGAGTACGTTTTCAATGCTTTATTAAACAAACGACTTAGGAAGTAGCAGGAAAGAGGTAGAAAGGAAACTCGCAGAAGAAACTCAAATATTCTCTGAAAGGGTTTTCTTGACAAAATGTCCTGGTAGGATTCAAATACTACTTGAAATGCGCTCCCCTTGTGGGACACACTCCTTGCTCGCCTGGATAGGCCTCTCTCACCGGTCTAGCAGCCAGTACACAGCACAAATCAAAGTCTCTGCCACAGGCAACACCGGCAACACTATGCTGTATAGTTACTTTTGGATACGTCCTCCAACCGAGTCACCAGGCCCCTCTATAGACCAGCATATGGCGTGATCTCTCCAAGATGGGTCCTCCCCTGGGATCTCTTCGGTTGTCCAGCTTCGTCACACAGGACCGACAGCTCAGGACCATTCCTTGGCCGCGGTGGCAGGCTCCAGACAAGCCTCTGGTCCCACCTCTGCGCCGCAGCATCGTGGGCCTCCCGGACGGAGGACCACGAGGTAGCTCCTTAACTCAACATACTTGACAAAACTCCACTACCGTGGACGGAGCACCACGCTATCAAATTTAAAATCACCACCAACACCACCCTCCAAAAAAAGAATCGCGCAACAACAACAACAAACTGGAATAGATCTCAGAAGAAACTACACTCTGAACTCTTTAAAACCACATTATCAAACAAAATACTTTTGCTAAACTCAAACCTCTCAACGGAACAAACACTCAACTCCCTAAACAAGGTATTACTACAAACAGCAGACTCAGTGGCGCCAAAACGCAGAACACCCATCCGCAAAAAAAACTCGAGATGGTTTAATGGCACTCTCACCCTACTCAAGCAAGAGCGTAGAAGAGCTGAAAGAACATGGAGAAGAAATCCTACCAAGGAGAACCATACCAACTACAAAGCACTCACTGTTAAATACCACAAGGCAATCTTCAAAGCCAAAAAGAACATTTCTCGGACACTATTTCAACTGCCCTGAACCGTCCGCGGGAACTTTTCAAAATAGTCACTCAGTCAATAAACCCGACCTGCTTAGAGCCCCCAGCAAACGATACTCAAGAATTCTGCAATGAGTTATCAGATTTCTTCATCGACAAAATCGACAACATTCGGAAATCAATTCATCAGAAAAGAACAACCAACCTCACTCAACCAAAGCAAAAAGAGGATATCGACACGAACATCACACAGCCACCGTATTTCTCTCTGTCCCCAATCACCACTGACACGACTATAAACATCATCAGAAGTCTTCGAGACAGCACATCACCAAACGACATCATTCCCACAAAACTCCTGAAAGAATGTTCCGACATCTTGGCCCCTACCCTAACACACCTCATAAATCAATCATTCAAAGAAGGGACTGTGCCAACCTCCCTCAAGCAAGGCATCATCAAACCCCTGCTAAAGAAACCCAATCTCGACCCTAAGGACCCTAACTGCCGCAGACCGATAACAAGCCTCAACACCATATCCAAGATTATGGAGAAAGCAGTAGTACAGCAGCTACAACGCCACCTGGAAACACACCAACTCCTGGACCCCCTACAATCAGGCTTCCGCCCAGGCCATGGCACAGAAACAGCACTCCTCAAAATATGGGACGACGCCCTGGATGCAGTAGATGACGGAGAATCATGTCTCCTGGTACTGTTAGACCTCAGCGCAGCATTCGATACAGTGGACCACAATACTTTACTTGTCCGCCTCTCAGAAGTTGCAGGAGCTACAGTTCCTGCTTTAAAATGGTTTGCACCCTTCTTAGAGAATCGCTCTAAGATAGTGAAACTAGGAACATTCACCTCGGAAACTTGGGCAATCTCCTGCGGAGTCCCTCAGGGCTCACCCCTGTCACCAGTGCTATTCAACATCTACATCCGCCCACTTCTCAATATCATCAGGAAAACTGACCTCTGCTTCCACTCATACGCTGATGACACCCAACTCTACCTTCGCATCACCGGACAAAAAAAACATCATCAGCAATTAGAGAAATGCCTCACTTTAACAGATGACTGGATGACCATCAACTCCCTCAAACTCAACGGTTCAAAAACAGAACTTCTTCTCCTACACGCTAACAAAAACTCCAAAATTAGGACTCCGTGGACACCTCCCACCATCCTCGGACAGACCATCTCTCCAAGCACCAAAGCCAAGAGTCTCTGAGTCATCTTTGACTCAGGAATGACAATGGATGCGCAAATAGGAGCAGTAGTCAGCGGATCCCACCATCTCCTCCGCCTGCTATGTAGACTCATCCCTTTCATCCCAGAAGGGGACAAAGCGGCAGTTGTGGGAACAATCATCAATTCCCGACTCGACTACGCAAATTCGCTCTACGTAGGACTACCCCAATATTAACTTGCGCGCTTGCAACTCATCCAAAACACGGCGGCTAGACTGTTAACAGCTCTTCCGACCCACATCCGCATGGAAGAAAACCATCAGGCCTTTAGGAAAAAACTAAAGACCTTCCTTTTCTAAGAAGCTGACAACAGAGATCGCATCTAGCGTCTTGAGGCGATTCAGTTCGCATTTGCAGCGCTCTACAAATCATTCATTTATTCATTCATTCATACCTGTCGGCCAGGAGGGCCAGCAGGTGGCTGTAAAACGAACCCCAAAATATGGCGTCTGTCCCATAAATACCCTCGCCCAGAATGCAACTTGGAGGACCACCTCCACCGAGCGTGCCTCCGGGACAGAGGAGCATACATACGCTTCAACACGTTGCACTTCCAACCCTGACCAGTGGTAACAGCGACACCCACCGGTCAGCACGGAAACACCCGCAACGTCAGCCAAGCTGGAACAGAGGCGAACTTTTAACCTTCCTAACACACAATTTACTAAATTTACCTAACATGCGGTAGATGGCAAATCTACCAGCGCTACACCTGTGAGCTTTATTTTTCTCTGCTACCCTGCACCTTTTCTAGCGAAGAAGTTAAGGTGGGTTTCCTTGTCTTTTTGCTGCTGGGAGAACCCCAGGCCTGGGCTCATCAGCTTCGGGAGCAATGTGATCCTGTTTTGGCTTAAGCAAATTCCTTTTTGACCACAATGGCTCAACTGTATGCTGATCCTTTCCGGCAACAGACTGCTGAAACCACTCTGAATCACCTGCAACAGGGCCCCAGGCCTGTAGAGGATTATGGCTCGGACTTCCTATTATGGAGCACTGATACCAAATGGAATAGCTCTGCATTACGTTTTCAATTTTATCTCGGCTTATCAGAAGCTATCAAGGATGAACTGGCCAGGGTGGATGCACCTACCTCCTTGGATGACTTGATTCATCTCTGTATCCTGATCGATCGCCGACTGCGCAAAAGACAGTCTGAGAGAGCCAGGAGCCTCCATCTGTTACCTGTTCAGTCTGAAGACTCCCCTTCCTCTGTGGCTATGTCTAAGTTCGCTGTTAACGTCAAGAAGGTTGCACATGCTAGCTTTCCGAGAGCTCCTCTGTCTAAACACGAACAATCTCGTCGCCACCAACTTAAACTCTGCCTTTACTGTGGTGATGAAGGACATTTTCTTCGATGTTGCCCCAAAGGCATCTTAGGAGATCCTCTCCTCCACCTCATATGGTTGCTTCTCTAAGCGCTGGGCAGAACCACACCTTGTTGCCAATCTCTCTCCAGTATGCAGGAAAGACTCTCACAGTTTCAGCCATCGTGGACTCGGGGGCCTGTAGCTGTTTTGTGGACTCTTCCTTCGCAACCATGCATGAACTGCCCCTGTGCGCCAAGGAAAACAGCTTCTCGGTCCACCTTGCGGATGGCTCAGATATTAAATCTGGACCCGTAACTTTAGAGACTGCACCTATTTCCTATTCCACCACTTCTGGGCATCAGGAACTCCTTCGTCTTGATGTCATCACATCTCCGCTTTTCCTCGTCATCCTTGTTCAACCCTGGCTGAGGGCACATAATCCCCTCATCAATTGGTCCTCTGGGGAAGTGTCTTTTTCTTCTAAATACTGCAAAGAACACTGCCTGCCTCCTACACCCAGTCCCGGGGATCCATTCCTCTGCATCAACGCAGATTCTGAGACTGTTAAACTTGTGCCCTCCGTTTATCATGGGTACCTAGATGTTTTCAACAAGAAGAATGCTGACACTCTTCCCCCTCACAGACCGTACGACTGCCCTATTGAACTTTTGCCTGGCACTGAAATTCCCTTTGGCAGAATATTCCCTCTCTCTGAACTTGAACTTGTGGAGCTTCAGAAATACATTGACGAAAACCTTGACAAGGGTTTTTTCCGGCCTTCTTCCCCTGCCGGAGAAGGAATATTCTTTGTTGAAAAGAAGGATCACACACTCCAGCCCTGTGTTTCGGGACTTAAATAAAGTTACTATTAAAAACCAATACCCCTTGCCACTCATCCCTGAACTGTTTCAGAGACTGCGAGAAGCTCGTGTTTTTTCCAAATTGGATTTAAGAGGAGAATATAACCTGATCAGAATCAGAGAGGGGGGGAAATGGGAGTGGAGGACGTGAGAACGTAGCGTCCGTCACGGAGGGAGGGATCCCAGTGTGCCAGCAAGACACCGCCTCGAGGAACGCTCTGTGAAGCCGCCGGTGTTCACTGCACAACGAGAGGAGACCTTTAGCATGTCAGCGGGGAGGATGACAGCCACATGAAAACATATACCTCCAGAGAAGCATCCTAGGACACCGAGGAGAGGCCGGAGCAGCAAGATAAACGAGAATTGTGAGTGATCTGTGAAACAGCTGCAAGCCCCAGTCTCCCGTTCCCCCCCCTCCTCCCCCTCGTCTCCCCTGCCTCCCGAGCGACTGGTCAGAGGATTTATTGTTCGCAGTAATCCTAGGCCATAAACACCGCAGGAATCAAAGGAAGCTATCTGAGACACAGAACCTCTAAAGAGTGGAGATGGTAAGATGTGGATGGATGAGAGAGATATGGATTAACAGCATGTGAAGTGAAAATATTGAAGGGCAGAAGCAAAGTGTATTATGGAAATGGTGAAGTTTTAACTCTGAGTGGAAATAACTTAGCTGAGCATCACTGAGAAAACTGGTAATATGATTAAAGGTCAAGGGATTGTGTTTAAAATGCCAGGGAAACATAAAGGAATATATGTAATCACCAGCACCTTTAGTGTTGCCAGCACAAAATATTTGAGATGTGGATCCTGAAGGAATATATATTGGCTTAAAGGATAAACAGTTAAAGTCTGTTAAAATCTGTTATAAAATCGGTACTAGATCTGAGGTGGGGGAGGGGCGGAAGAAAGAGGAAGAACCTCGATCAGAAAGAGCCAACAAACCACCAGAAGTATGACACCTAAAAACTTAACCAGCTGGTAAACATCTAATAACCATAAAACACAATAGGACTGACATACAGGGTGCCCCTGGATAGGGGTAAACCCTGGAATAACTCTCGCACCTATCACCACCACTGCCCACCCCCATAAACTTCTTTGAATAGTCCCCCCTTCCCATTCAGACGCATTGCTCCCCCCTAATTAAGGGAGAGCAAGGAATCAAGGCTGGGTAAACGGATAAGAGGGATAAAAAAGGTAAAGATGAGTAAAAGCACAAATAAAACGACAAGAGGAGGCGCCCCTAAATCCCCAAAAGATAAACCAGGGATCAGTACACTGAAGCAGTACATGACACAAGGAGCCAGCGCAAGAAATATGGAAGTGGAGAAGCAGGGGAAAGCGAAGGTGGAAAATAAAAAAGGGACGGATAAGAACGCGGGCGAGACCCCAGAACACTCCAGGGAAGATTTTACATCAGAAGGGGAGCTGGAATATAGTAGGATAGAGGGGAGACCATCTGAGTCCCTCCCCCCCACGAAAGGAGAGATGAGTGAGATGTTATTGAGACTAGAAAATTCGATTAAAACAGATATCAGCATGATGAGAGGAGATCTGGGAAGCCTCCTGGACAGGGTAGAAGAAACAGAAAAAACAGTAGAAAATCAAAAGAAAGAATTGGAAACTCTTAAACAGCAAATGAAAACAGCACAACAAACCCAGAAGGAAATCCTTTATAAACTGGAAGACCAGGAAAATAGAAATAGAAGACAGAATATAAGGTTACGATCAGTCCCAGAAAAAGAGGGAGAAGATCTGAGGAAAATGTGCTCAATAGTGCTAGGCCCCCTTATAGATAAAAAGGATGAAGAATCCCTAAGAATAGAAAGAATACATCGAGTCGGACACCGGCGAAACCCGAAAGAGAGACCACGGGACATTATTATTAGGTTTAGATTCTATGAAGACAAGCTGGAGATTTGGGGAAAACTAAGGGGAAAACCACCCTTGATGGAGTGGTTAGGGAGTTACAGGTGTACGCCAATCTGTCTCAAGAAACCCTGACAAGAAGAAGACATCTCAAACCCCTCTTAGAAAAAATGAGATAACAAAATATTAGATATAGCTGAGGGTTCCCAGCCTGCCTGATAGGATATAAGGAGGGGAGATCAGTGAAACTGCGCTTCCCTGAAGACCTGGAAGGGTTCTGTAGAAAACTAGACTTACAGATACTAGATATACCGGGCTGGATGGGGGGGGGACTAGGGGGGGGGGAAGGAAGGGAAAAGGGGAGGAAAAGAAAAGAAAGGGAGGGGGGGAAAGAAGGAAGAGAAAAAAAAAAGGAAGCTTCCTGATTAGGGGAGAGGGGAGGAGGAATATTAAAATATAGGGCATGCAGATCACGTGAAATAGAGGATGGCGGGTCAACACCCCTTCAAATTTTCAATCTAAGGAAGGGGTGAGAGGGTACACTGGGTCCCATACCTTGGGACAAACGGGTTTGTTGGACGCCTTGATTTTTGGGGCGCCGAACAAACTAGGGGCCCATATGGGGCCAGATGGGGAGAGGAGGGGGAGGGGGAGTGGGAGGGTAGACGGGTGGGGGGGGAGGGAGGAGGGGGAATGGGGAGGAGGGGGGTACATTGTGCAAATGCCTTGATAGAAACAGGGATAACTCGAGATAGGCTAGAGGTACAAAAGGTAGCAAGACTAGAAAAATGACAACTTTTAAATTCATGTAAAAGGGTTAAACTCAAACTTGAAAAGACACAAAATCTTGAAGGAACTACAGACCTATGGGGCAGAGGTGGTGTCCCTACAGGAGACCCATTTAACATATGATTCTAATATTAGATTAAGGTCGAGAGAATTCCCGAATTGGTATTACGGAGATGCAATATCAAAAAGAGCGAGGGGAGTGGCGATAGGGTTGGCAAAAGGGGTGCATTTTAAATTAGGAGGTATGATGCAGGACCCAGAGGGGAGATTCCTATTCATCAAAGGAATACTTGGGGAAATAGAATGCACCCTAGCCAATATATACGCCCCAAATAAAAACCCAACAAAATTTCTATAGGACACATTGGAGAAATTAATGGATTTCAGGAATGGGGAACTAATAGTAATGGGTGACCTTAATATGTGTTTAGACCCAGAGATCGATAGTACATCCGGAGCACAGGGCACGAATATCGGTCAGACGAGGAAGATAAAGCAGGAATTGCTTAAAAATCAATTGGTAGATATATGGAGGGTTTTGAATGGTAAAACACGAGACTACACGTTCTACTCCCCTGTGCACCGGACGTACTCTAGGATCGATTATATTTTAGTAGACCATAGACTTTTAGACAGGATAGTAGGTTCAAAAATAGGAATCATCACAATATCAGATCATGCCCCTATTGAGATGGATATGCAGATATCTAGGGCTCAAGGGAGGCAATCACTATGGAGAATAAATGAAGATTTATTGCAAAACGAAGATATCTTCAAAAAGGTAGAGAGAGAGCTAAAATATTACTTTGCAACAAATGTAACAGTAGATATATGGGGGTCGGTGATATGGGAAGCACATAAAGCTTACATAAGGGGAATAATAATACAAGAGGGAACAAGGAGAAACAAGGAAAGGAAAAATAAAATGGGAAATCTTATAAAGAAATTTTTAATTTAGAACAAGAACATAAAAAACACAGAGGACACCACCAAACAACATACCTAGCATTGGTAAATAAACAAGACGAACTAAAAAAGTTGATGGAACAAGAAACAAAGGAAAAACTCAACCAAATAGCTAAAGAAAGATATTTGTGGGGAAATAAGGCGGGAAAACATCTAGCTAGAATGCTTAGGAAAAAAAAGCCCTAAACTTTATAGGAAGGATACAGGACAAACAGGGGGAGATGGTATATGAAACTAAAGAGATTGGTGAAGTATTTAAAAACTACTACAGTGAGCTATATATGGGGGAGATGAACGGGAGCCAGACAAGTGATGAAATTAAAAACAGGAAGATAAAGGAATTCTTAAAGTTAGCCAAATTAACCAAGATTACAGAAAACTCTAGAGAGGCCCTGGAGAAACCAATAACAGAGGAGGAGGTATACAGAGCAATAGCAGACAGTGCACAGGGGAAAAGCCCAGGTCTGGATGGGTTCACCACATATTATTATAAGAAAACTAAAGATATACTAGTACCAAAAATGTGTAAGTATATGAATGGGTTGGGAAGCGAATTTGAACTAAGCAGTGAGGCGCTTTTCGCCACAATTACCGTGATCCCAAACGAGGCTAAAGATGGGACTCTATGCGCTAGCTACAGACCGATATCATTGCTTAATGTAGACACAAAAATATACTCAAAGGTTTTAGCTACGAGGATGAAAGAATTAATGAATGGGGTGATCCATCCGGACCAAGTGGGCTTTATAGCAGGAAGGGAGGGAAGAGATAATGGGGTGAGAACCCTATTACTGCTCCAGAAGAGAAGGGAGGAGGGACTCCCAGGTCTGCTCCTGTCAAGTGATGCCGAAAAGGCATTTGACAGGGTAGACTGGGGGTTTCTGTTTCAAACCCTAGAAACAATAGGAGTAGGCCCAAAGATGATAGGACGGATTAAAACACTTTACAGAAAACCCAAGGTGGCCATTAAGATCAACGGAACCCTGTCATCACCCTTCGAGATGAATAGGGGGACAAGACAGGGATGCCCCCTGTCCCCTCTTCTCTTTGTGTTGGCCCTAGAACCTCTCCTTGCAACAATTAGAAATAACCCTGACATCGAGGGATTTAAGGTGGGAGAAGAAGAGCACAAATTGGCCGCATTCGCGGACGACGTGCTCTTTTATATAAGTAACCCCGGAAATACAATGCCAAGATTGGTTAAAATGTTAAAACAATATGGCGAAATAACAAATTTTAAGATTAATATGAGGAAATCGGAAATTTTGAAGATAAATGTGAGTAAAGTAGAGGAGGAAAAACTGAAGAGAGATTTCCAATTCCGCTGGAAAAAAGAGATCAAATATCTGGGAATAAGGCTCGCGAACTCTCCGGAAAAGATATACAGGAAAAACTATATCCCTCTCTTGGATGAAATAAAGAGGGAAGGGAAAAAGCTTCAGACAAAACCCCTCTCATGGATGGGGCGTATTAACGCCATAAAAATGATCCTTCTCCAAAAGATCACATACAAATTCCAAATGTTACCTATTAAACTGCCACAGGAATACATTATAAAGTTGAAATCAATAATATCTAATATAATATGGAAGAATAAAAAATCAAGAATATCTTTAAAGATTTTAAAACAAGATAAAGATAAAGGGGGTCTCGCGGTCCCGGATATCCTAAAATACTATAAAGCAATAATTTTATCAAGAGCAATAGAGTGGGCCAGGGATAACCAAGAAAAAAGATGGGTGAACATAGAAAATTTTTATAGTAAAACACGCTTAGGATCTATTATTTGGAATCCTCCGAACCACAGAATGGTAGATGAGAATACACACTGTTTGACAAAAATAGTTTTAAAGATATGGGATGTAGTATATAAGCAATTAGATAAGGTTTATAATTCTCCCCTGATAGAATTAAAGGAGAATGATTATTTTGCACGAGGGAAAATAAATATAGGCGGGAATTGGATAAAAAAAGATAAAGTACAACTTAGAGAAATACTCAAAAAAGGGAAAATTGTCACAATTATAGAGTTGAAACAAAACACTGACACATGGGTGAGAGATGAATGGAGGTACATGCAATTAGATCGCTTTGTGAAAAATCTACCTCAACCGATAAGATCAGGAGAAAATTTGACAGCTTTAGAAAAATTATGTATTTCGGAAAAAACAAAAAATACTATATCTAAGCTATATAAATTACTATTGAAAGAAGAAGAAGCAGAGGTACCCGCATTCATCAAAAAATGGGAAAAGGAATTGGGAACACAAAAAAATATAAGCACGATTAGAAAAATGTTAACCTTGGCCCATAGCTAAGCAGGAGAAATATAAAAACTACAGAGTTGAATTATAAATGTATGGCGAGGTGGTATGCAACGCCAGATAAGATAAGTAAATTCCAACATGGGAAACCGGCAGACTGCTGGCGGGGCTGTGGAGGGGTGGGTAATATGGCTCACTTATGGTGGAACTGCCCGATAATCAAAAAATTTTGGAAAAAAATCTTGGTCTTGATTAAGGAGATTACAAAAACCGAGGTGAAAGAAGATCCGTGGGTGGTTCTCTTCCACGGCATAGAAGGGAATGTGAAACAATATAGAACATCCCTGGTTCCACATCTACTAAACGCAGCAAAAAGATTAATCCCTAAAAATTGGTGGGGAAAAGAAAGCCCTGAGATGTGGGACTGGATAAATGCCGTGGAGGAGACCTACACCATGGAGCAGTTTTATTATAACAAAGAGGAAAAGATAGAAGTAGACAAATGGAAATGTTGGAAGGAGTTTAAAAAAACATGGAGTTATGCAGAAAAAATTAGGATTTAAACTAGCTACCAAGTGGATCATAGGTGCTGCACAAGGGTTGGGGAGGGAGAAGGGAGGGAAGGGAGTTTATATATATATATATATATGTTTTTTTTATACAGATATCTAAAACAGAGAGATTTATAAATAAAGATACAATTTTATAGAGCAAAAGAGGAAGGGGAACTAAGGGTTGAGCCTCGTTAGGCGGTGTTAGTTTTTATATTATTATTTTCTTGTAAACCCTTATTTCCCTTTGTTGAAAAAGAAATATATGCCACAGTGATGAAGAGATGAGAAGAGACATATATGAGTGAGCAAGCTGAATTAGTCTCTCTAGGAACTTTCTGAGGTGGCAAAAAAAAAAAAAAAAAGAATCAGAGAGGGGGATGAGTGGAAGACAGCCATTAGGTCTTGTTTTGGGCACTTTGAAAACCTGGTGATGCCCTTCGGACTTTGTAATGCACCAGCTACTTTCCAGCATTTTGTGAATGATGTGTTCCGGGACTTCCTTGATGTGTTTATCATTGTCTACCTAGACGACATACTTTTCTCCACTTCCCTTGAAGCACATCGAGTCCATGTTAAAAAGGTATTAGACAGACTAAGGGAACATCACCTCTATGCTAAGGCTGAAAAGTGCGAGTTTGATAAGCTTACCATCCAGTTCCTGGGCCTCATTAATGGGATTGCTATGGACCCACAGAAGGTATCTGCAGTACTCGACTGGCCAGCCCCTACTCATAAAGAGTCTGTGCAGCAGTTTGTGGAATTCTCCAACTTTTACAGGAAATTTATCAAGAACTTTTCGGGTATCATATCCCCTATTACGCAATTAACCAGACTGCGCACAACTTTCACATGGACTTTAGAAGCTCAAGCTGCATTTGAAAAATTAAACGGTCTTTTTACATTTGCACCCATTTTGAGACATCCTGACCCTGCCTTGCCCTATGTTCTTGAGGTTGATGCCTCCGAAATTGTCGTGGGAGCCATACTGTCTCAGCGACAGGGGACAAAATCCCTACTTCACCCTGTCGCCTTCTTTTCCAGGAAACTAACTGCCCCAGAAAAGAACTATGACGTTGGTGATCGGGAGTTACTTGCTATCAAATCTGCCTTAGAAGAATGGCGCTACCTTCTTGAAGGAGCGGCACATCCTATTCTTGTGTTCACCGATCACAAGAACCTTGAATATCTAAGAGCGGCCAAGAAACTAAGACCCCGCCAGGCCAGATGGGCCCTCTTTTTTGCAAGATTCTGCTTCCACATTACCTATCAGCCTGGATCTAAGAACAGGAAGCCTGACGCCCTTTCCCGTATGTTCCAGGACACTGAGGTTCCCCCTGAGCCTGATACCATTTTGCCTGCTAAAAATTTTCTTTTGTTACAGAGTGATCTCATCTCTCAAATCAAGACAGCAGTTCAGAACCATCCCCATCTCAGAAACTCCACCTTCAGCCGAAAGAGGGTCTCTATTTTCATGGCCAGCAGATCTTCGTTTCAGAGCAGCTACGGACAGCAGTTCTTTACATGTGTTATGATCACCCCTTGGCAGGGCACTTCGGAGCTCATAAGACTTCAAACCTGGCTATTCGCTCCTTCTGGTGGCCAGACTTGGTACAAGATTGCAGGGACTGCATTAAGTCTTGCACATGTCTTCGGAATAAGACTGATAGAGCCAAGAATTGGGGTCTGTTGGAACCTTATCCTGTCCCTGATAAATTATGCACCATGATCACCATAGACTTTATTGTTGAACTACCCTCATTCGAAGGCTTCACCACCATTTTTGTGATTGTGGATTGATTATCCAAAATGGCCCACTTTTTGCCCCTGAAAGGCACCCTTCCGCTGCAGAGACTGCCGCTTCTTTTATCAAGGAAGTTGTACGCCTACACAGTATTCCTGCCAACATTACCTCAATCCGTGGGGTACAATTCACTTCCCAATTTTAGAAATCCTTGTGTGAAGTTCTGGGCATTAAACACTGTTTGTCGTCTGCATACCATCCTCAGATCAACGGTCAAACAGAGAGGACAAACCAGACCCTGGAGCAGTATTTGCGTTGCTTTTCCTCTGCACAAGATGACTGGGCCTCTCTTTTGCGTTAACAGAGTTCGCCTATAATAACTCTATTCATTCCGCAATCAAACAAACTCCCTTTTTTGAAAACTATGGACTTCATCCATCCTTCTTGACTGATGTTCCCCGAGAATCTTCAGTTCTGGCAGTACAGAATCGCCTAGAGTTCTGGAGATCCAACAACCAACTCTTGCAAGAAACCATCACTAAATCCCAGGAAGAAAGTAAAAGGTTCTATGACAAAAGGAGAAGGGGTAATCAAGACCTTAAACTGGGGGATAAAGTATGGCTTTCCACTGCGAACTTAAAGTTGGCTTGTCCCTCTAAAAAGCTAGGACCAAGGTACATTGGTCCATTCCCAGTAAAGAAGAGGATCAATGCTGTTGCCTTCGAGCTCAACCTGCCAGCGAGTTTGAGGATTCACCCGGTGTTTCATGTCTCTCTCTTAAAACGATCCATGGCTAACCACTTCCCTGATCAAGAACCTAAGATTCCTCCCCCATTGCTTGTTGAAGGAAACGAGGAATTTGAGGTTGAAGCTATTCTGGATTGCCAGAAGAGAAGGGGTCTAACCCAGTTTTTGATTAAATGGAGGGTTTTGGCCCTGAAGATAACTCATGGGAGTCTTCTTCCAATGTGCATGCTCCACAGTTGATTCAGGCCTATCTTCAGCTTCACCCCGAGAAAAGTTCCCTAGTGGGCATCCGGAGGCTGCCCGTAAGGGGGGGGGCAATGTAAGAGAACCATTAGTTCCCGTCTGGTGTGCACTTGCGCATGCGCGTGCAAGGTGGACTGCATGCACGCACAGGAGCGGGCCCATATCACCAATTGGCACCAGACAGTCTATTTAAGGAAGTGCTCTACCCCAGACCCCTGATCTTCAGCTGTGTTCCTGTTACCCTAAAACCTGTGTTGTTCTGCCTGATTCCCATTGCTGACCTTGGCTCCTGTTGACCCGGCTCTGAACTATGCTATACCTGATCTCTAGTTTCCTGATCCCAGCTTCCAATCTGACCCGTCTCTGCCTGATGTACCGGTACCCTGCTGTCCGGCAGTTGACGAACCCGGCTTCCCATCTGACCCATCTCTGCCTGAAGGCCCGGTACCCTGCTGCCTGCCTGTTGATGAACCTGGCTTTCCCTGTGACCTTGCCTTGGTGCCCAGCTCAGCCTAGCACAACTACCTGAGTGTCTACGACTACAGCCCTGCGACCAGCTGCGACTTCCTGCTCTACAACTGCAGTCCTGCGACCAGCTGCGACTTCCTGCTCTGTGACCACAGTACTGCGACCAACTGCGACTTCCTGCTACAGGTTTCCAGGTCTCCATCTGCAGGCACTCGTGTGCCTCCTGTTCCTTGGCTCCTTCTGTTTCACTCTCAGCGGGACCTGGACTGGAGATACAAGAAAGGCCAACCTCATCATTTCAGTCTCCCTTCAGGTACTTGACACATATGAATATGCAAAAAGTCCATAATTAATCGCTTCAGCTTGTTGATGTCCCCACAGTGTATAAAAACAGACAGAAGAGTGCCCACCACCGTAATATGGACCTGCTTACCAGATAGCAAGTATAAAGGGCAGATGGCTAAAACCCAGCCGTGGCCTTTAGCTTGCGGATGTCAACATCAAAATCGCAGACTGGATCCTATGAACTATGATATCCATCTTTACTCAGGTAGATTCTCCAAAAGAGAGAAGACTGGCCATAGTGTAAAAATATCTAAATAAGTTTTATTTAAAACAAGGGATTGCTCCTACATTTAAGAAGGATATTGCAAGCATTAAAAACAATGCCGGCCGGCACAAACACACGTAGCCCGTCCTCCTAGAACGATTGCGTGGTGACGTCACTACGTGCCTTCCTCCAGACGTGTTTAGGTATATGTGACGTTGTCGATGGGGATTGGGCAGCATAGTGACTCACCACCCTATAAACAGAGCCAAGCCTCGCTCTGAGTCACAAGTGCACGGATCAAAAAGCGCCATATTTGTATTGGGCGGTAATCCCTTACTTGTAGAGACGGAGGTTAACACATCAACATCAGAGGTTAACCCATCTACATCACTCCACATCAGAACCCGCTGTTAATCAGATTCGAAAAGACAGAAAATGATACACCTGACACAACCCCACTTACCCAGTGGGAAGCACACAAATGCGTTATCCGCGGTAAGTTTCTTGCGCTAAAAGCTTCACGTAGGAAAACCCAACAAAACATGATCTCAGACCTACTCCTAAAAGTATATCAGGAACTAACACACACTAGATTGCTTCTACGGGAGGAGATAAACCACAAAACCCGCCGAAAATTTGTCCTTCAACAGAAAATCTTTTATGAATTTGGCAATAAATGCGGGAAACTTCTATCCAAAGCCGTCCAAACCAGAAAAGCAAACATGACCCTTCACAGCATCAAAGACTCCCAGGGAAGAGCTAGCGTAGCCTCTACTGATATAGCGTCTCAATTTGAATCCTTCTACACTAATCTATACAATTTACCACAACAGTCTCCGGGACTTCCAGGTAGCAATACAAGGAACTCACTCATTAAAACTTTCCTCAATAAACACTGCCTCAAACCCATTGACAGAGAAGATACCCGTCTCCTAGAACAACCCATCTCAGAAGATGAATTCAAATTAACAATCAAACAACTCAAGACAGGTAAAAGCCCCGGTCCAGATGGTTTCACAGCGACCTGACTTCAAAACATTTTCTGATACACTAATGGCACCGTTCCTTAAGACCTTTAACTCCCTCTCAAAGGCTACCCCCCCATAACCTACTCGAAGCACACATTACATTAATACCAAAAGAGGGAAAGGACTCCACATCTAACTACAGACCGATATCACTTCTGAACGTAGACGTGAAACGATTTGCGAAAATTCTTGCAAACCGTCTCTTACCTCACTTACCCGCCATAATTGAAAAAGACCAAGTGGGATTTGTCGCAGGGAGAGAAGCTAGGAACAATACCACTAAGGCTCTCAATCTACATTATTGGATGATGAAGCATAAATGCAAAGGGTTCTTTCTTTCACTAGATGTGGAGAAGGCATTCGATAGGTTGGCTTGGGACTACCTAGGAGCGGTTTTACAACATATTGGTTTACAAAACCAAATGTTCAATCTCATCATGTCCTTATACACAACACCAACTGCCAGAGTACAAGTCAATGGCCACCTATCGAATGCCTTCTCCATACGAAACAGGACGAGGCAAGGATGTCCACTGTCCCCTGTCCTTTTTGTTCTGACCTTAGAACCTCTCCTATGCTGCCTCAGAGCCAATAAAGACATAAAGGGCATACCCATTGCAGAAAGAAGCTATAAGTTAGCAGCAGTCGCAGATGACATATTACTTTTCCTACGAGACCCACACACCTCAATCCCAAATCTTTTAAAAGACTTTGAGCTTTTTTCGCCGATTATCTAACTTCAAAACCAACTTTGCCAAATCCCACGCTCTAAACATTACCCTCCCGCAGGAACTAGTATCACTCTGCCAGGAAAATTTCCCTTTCCACTGGGAGAGTGACGCAATTAAATAACTAGGCATTTACATTACATCAAACTTATCAGGCCTTTATACCAAAAACTACCTACCTCTACTTAAAATTATCTCAGAGGATTTACACAAATGGGACAAACCCCATTTTTCATGGTTTGGTAGGGCAGCAATATTAAAGATAAACAAACATTCTCCTACGTATTCTGTACATCCTCCAAACAATCCCATACAGCTTCCCTCAACCTTTTTTCAGGCTTACAAACGCTGCTGTGTAAAATTCCTCTGGAAACAAAAACGCCCGAGAATTAATTACGACCAATTAACTCAAAACAAAAAGGTGGAATTGGCCTTCCTGATCTAAAAAATTACTACTGGTCTTGTCACTTAGCCAGAATCGTGGACTGGACAGTACATCATAAATGTAAAGACTGGGTGACTCTTGAAAACTACTTTTCCTCTTTACCGTTAAGATCTACTCTCTGGATTCGTCCACAACACATACTTTTAGCACTGAAAGAGCACCCGCTGATTTACCCAACTCTATGCAGCTTCAGAGAGGTATGTAAGAAAAGACATCTTTCCTCTCACCCCGGGCCTCTCACCCCCATCAGGTCCAACCTGGCCTTTCTCCCAGGCATGTCCAACCAATTTTTGAAAGACATCTGGGCTCACTCAGACATACTGGCACATCAATTCTACCAGGATGGAATCCTCCTAGACCGTAACAAGCTAGCAACCAACACAAGAAACAACTCTTTCCCCTACTGGATACACCTCCAAACCAGACATTTTCTGCAGGACATTGACCGAGACTCTGCAGTTTCTCGAGCACTCACGCCATTTGAAAACCTCTGCTCCCAATCTGAGCTCCAGCAGCAGGTAATTTCTACCATTCACAACATGCTCTACACAGATACGACCCCTAACTCAGGGAAGATGTGCCCAAGCTGGGAAAGGCATCTACAGTTAGAACTAACAGAAGAGCAATGGTAGCGAATATTTACATTAACACACAAAGGTTCACTCAATGTTTCGATCCAAGAAAATAACTACAAAATTCTGACAAGATGGTACCGCACTCCGGTATTACTTAACAAATATTATCCTAACATTTCTGACACATGCTGGAGGTGCTCCAGGGAACTGTGCACTCTACTACACATTTTGTGGTCATGCCCTCTTCTACAAAACTTCTGGTCACAAGTCCATAAACTAACTACGCAAATCTCCACATATGCTCTGGAGCAGACCCCGGCTCAATTCCTCCTCCATCATTCCACTATATCAGCTCACACTTACCGCAAATCCCTGGTAATACATTTAATTAATGCTGCCAAAATGTGCATTCCAATACACTGGGGTTCATCTCATATCCCGACCATCTCAGAATGGTTCAATCGCATTAATAGAATTGCAGAAATGGAAGAATTAATCTATATAGCTAGAGACGCCCCTTCAAAATTTGCACACACCTGGGCATGCAGGACCCACTTCCGAACCATGATAACTACAAAACAATGATGGGTCACATACACAATGATGTCAGGAACTAATGGGATACAATGAACAGAATTATGGAGCACCCAAGCTATACCACTTAAACAAACACAGAGCCCCCCGCTCCTAAACAAGGGAGGAGCAGGGGGGGGAATAAGTTGAAGACCCAAACCACAAGCATACCAACAACATGAGCACCACATTCACCGCTCCACATACAACATTAGGCTGTCATATAGATAAAATTCGGCTTCTGGTGGAGATTGAGGAGGCAGATCCCCTGCCTGTCCTTTCCCCCCCTTCTCCCCTTTCCCTGACCCTTACATTCATGCAATACCTTAGCTTCACTCTCCAAGTAAGTCCTAATATATAACACCACCAAGATGCTTCTCAAGAAACAATTCCTCAACACAAGAGAACTGCACTTTAATCTATACCCCACACAACCACATAATGAATTTACCGAACACAAGAACCCATCTCCATCCCTATCGACACCATAAGTGGAAAGGGGTTCCCAAATACACAACGCATCACCCATTAGGAACCCAACAGTATAGGAGCTGCTTCCTCTCTTCCCTTTACGTTTTTGCTTTTTTCATGTTTTAATTTAATAGTGATAAGTGGTTATTAGATATTAAAACGGAGAATAATTCATGTTGAGCTTGTTATATATGCATAAGCTTCATATCACAGATCTAATCTTAATACTGTTTTGTAAACATGTTTTGCTTACATGATGACAATGTAACCTGACTTTATTTTCTTCAATAAAAACTTATTGGAAAAAAAAACCCAAAAAACTTTTTGACGGTCTTTTTTTGTTTATATCGCAAAAAATAAAAACTGCAAAGGTGATCGAATATCATCAAAAGAAAGCTCTATTTATGTGAAAAAAGGACATCAATTTTATTTGGGTACAGCGTTGCACGACCACGCAATTGTCAGCTAAATTAGCGCAGTGCCGTATCTCAAAAAATGGCTTGATCATTTCGGCGGGGAGGGGGGGGCGGGGTAAATCCTTCCAGTCCTTATGTGGTTAAAGTGATACTAAAGTCTTGTTTTTTTTTCTTTAAAAATAATGGACATGTTATACTTACCTCCTCTGGGTAGTGGTTTTGCACAAAGCAGCCCAGATCCAACTCTTCTCGGGTCCCCTGTGGACACTCCTGACCCTCACTTCCTGCTGAGTGCCCCCACAGCAAGCAGCTTGCTATGGGGTCACCAGAGCTGAGCCGCTGCTCTGTATGTCCATTCAGACACAGTGCTGCAGTTTAGCTCCACCCCTCTCCTGATTGGCTAACTGACTTTGATTGACAGCAGCGGGAGCCCATGGACAGCTGAGGCAGTTGTGCACATCACAGATGTGATGGGGCTCAAGTAAGTATGAAGGGGGCTGCTGCATACGGATGGCTTTTAGCTTAATGCATAGGAGGCATTAGGATAAATAAAAACTTCTGCCCTTAGAATCACTTTAACTAACCAATAGACAAATGATTAACTGATGTCTTAATTCTGGTTGGAACTTCATAAAAAGTGATGTGAAGATTGTGACTGACCAGGGAAGAATCCGTGAAATGTGTGTAGATATGTTGTTTTACTGCACTATGCCCATGTGCTCTGTTTTTTGTTTGTCCTTTTTATTATATGCTAAAATTTGGCCTTAAACTCAGGGCTTCATTTGCAACAGTGTACAGTGCCTTGCAAAAGTATTCACCCCCTTGGCATTTTTCGTGTTTTGTTGCCTCACAACCTGGAATTAATATGGATTGTTTGAGGATTTGCATCATTTAATTTACAGAACATGCCCACAACTTTGAAGATGTTGTGGCTATCACAGCTCTAAGTCGCTTTGGATAAGTCTCTATGAGCTTGCCACATCTTACCACTGGGATTTTTGCCCATTCCTCCTTGCAAAACTCCTCCAGCTCCTTCAAGTTGGATGGTTTGCGCTGGTGAACAGCAATCTTTAAGTCTGACCACAGATTTTCTAGTGGATTGAGGTCTAGGCTTTGATAAGGCCATTCCAACACATTTACATGTTTCCCCTTAAAACACTCAAGTGTTGGTTTAGCAGTGTGTTTGGGGTCATTGTCCTGCTGGAAGGTGAACCTCCATCCTAGCCTCAAATCACACACAGAGTGGTACAGGTTTTGCTCAAGAATATCCCTGTATTTAGCACCATCCATCTTTCCCTCAACGCCAACCAGTTTCCCAGTCACGACTGCTGAAAAACATCCCCACAGCATGACGCTGCCACCACCCTGTTTCACTGTGGGGATGGTGTTCTTTGAGTGATGTGATGTGTTGGGTTTGCACCAGACATAGCGTTTTCTTTGATGGCCAAAAAGTTCAATTTTAGCCTGATCAGACCAGAGCACCTTCCTCCATACATTTTGGGAGTCTCACACATGCCTTTTCGCAAACTCAAAACGTGCCATTTTGTTTTTTGCTGAAAGTAATGGCATTCTTCTGGCCACTCTGCATGAAGCCCAACTAGATGGAGCGTATGGCCTATTGTCGTCCTATGTACAGATACTCCAGTCCACTCCAGAACTCTGCAGCTCCTCCAGGGTTACCTTAGGTCTCTGTGCTGCCTCTCTGATTAATGCCCTCCTTGCCCTCCTTGCATGAGTTTTGGTGTGCGGCCATCTCTTGGCAGGTTTGCTGTTGTGCCATGTTCTTTCCATTTGGTTATGATAGATTTGATGGTGCTCCTAGGGATCATCAAAGATTTGGATATTTTTTATAACCAAACCCTGACATGTACTTCTCAACAAAATTTTATGGGCTTCATAACAAAAGGTGGTGAATACATACGCACATGCCAATTATCAGTTTTTTATTTCTGAAAAATAGTGTTATGTATATATTTTTCTAATTTTATTTCACCAACTTAGACTATTGTGTTCGGATCCATTACATATAATTCAGATTAAAAAAACATTGAACCGGGGGGCGTGGCTTGCCGGCTTGTGTGGATGGCTGCTTAGATTCACAGCTCCACAGTTTATCCAGCTAAAGCGACTTAATTAGCGGCTCCTGTGAAGGGAAAACATACTCATCAGCTGCCCAAACACTCCAGCGCTGCCGACGGACATGCTGAAGAGGAGAAAATCGTCTACACTCCCCAGGAAACTGACAGACTATTATGCCCTGTCAGACCTGACGAGCGGCCAAGATGGCGCCGGCGGCGGCCGAGATATGACAGAGCGGCTCTCCTCACCATATCGCAATCAGAGCCTCACACTGACTCCGGAGCAACACCGATCCTCAGACATACAGGGTGAGTGCTCTCCTCCTAACTCACCCACAACTTCCAGTCCTGCCAAAACTCGGCTTAGAATGGATGAGCCACAGCAGACACTGCCTGTCACGGCTTCCTGCCTGTTCACTCTCCCTCCTCCACAAAAATCATCAGTGCTTGATACATTCCCTGCTTCAGATCAGCCACTATCTGAGAACACCATGAAGAACATGCTGCTCTCACTAAGGCAAACACTATATACTGATCTTTCCACAGCTGTCTCCTCACTCTCACTAACTGTTAACCAGCATGATCAAGCCAGAAACACAATTGGATGCCAAGATGGAAGATTTATTCTCTGCTCACAATGAGCTAGTGGATGGCTTTGCAGACCATGAAGATGAACTTCAAATGATTAATCTGAAGCTCGCAGACCTGGAAGACCGCTCCAGGAGAAACAATATTAAATTCCGTAATATTCCAGAGTCGATCCCACAATCGGATCTGGTACAATTTCTGCAATCCCTAATGCGTGCCCTTTCGCCTGACCTATCTGCTCGTGACATGGAAATTGACAGGGCACATAGACTACCAAAGCCATCTCACCTTTCTGCTTCCACACCCAGGGATGTTTTAGCACGCATCCACTTTTTCACTGTTAAGGAAAAAGTCATGCACGCAGCTAAACGATCCGCGAGACTCCCTGACCCTTTTGCCAACATCGCTCTCTATGCTCATTTATCCAAAGCAACAATGGAAAATCGTAGACAGCTGTCGACTATAACCAAAGCACTTCAGAATTATAAGATACCCAACAAATGGGGTTTCCCTACTAAACTACTCATTACTCATCAAAACAAAACACATGTAGTTCGTACCCTCTCTATGGGTCTTACACTCCTGAGAAACTGGCACATCATCCCGGAGGAACGGCCGTGCCCTTCTGATCACCCTCCAATTCACATGGAGACCGGAGGAGACCCTCCAAATCCCTGACATCTATGACCCGTACCCTTCTACATACCCACTAAATAGCTGGGAAACTGTAACGTCTCTATCCAGTACTTGCCTGCCTGTTCAGAGATACCTGTCCCACGTTGTGGACAAAAGTTCTCTCCCCCCTGCTGACTGTTTGCAGTAGTTTCTGCACATTGAGCCCAGGTCTCTTTTGTTACTAGGCTCTTTCTTTTTAATCACAAACCCTCTACCCACTCCCTGCACCAGCCAATCTCTACCCACCTTTCTACCAAGCTATACCCGGGTCGCTACCCCCTTAAACAACAGACAACTCATCTCGTTTACAGCACATCAAGTGAGCTTAGAGACCCGATCTACGCCAACCAAGCACCACCCAGACCTAGGGACAATCCTCCCTATCTTTAATATCCTAGAATGGCTTTTAAAATTGTCTTTATTAATTCCAGGGGTCTAAACTTATAGTTACATAGTTACATAGTAGGTGAGGTTGAAAAAAGACACAAGTCCATCAAGTCCAACCTATGTGTGTGATTATGTGTCAGTATTACATTACATATCCCTGTATATTGCGGTCATTCAGGTGATTATCTAATAGTTTCTTGAAGCTAACAATGCTCCCCGCTGAGACCACCGCCTGTGGAAGGGAATTCCACATCCTTGCCGCTCTTACAGTAAAGAACCCTCTACGTAGTTTAAGGTTAAACCTCTTTTCTTCTAATTGTAATGAGTGGCCACGAGTCTTATTAAACTCTCTTCTGCGAAAAAGTTTTATCCCTATTGTGGGGTCACCAGTACAGTATTTGTAAATTGAAATCATATCCCCTCTCAAGCGTCTCTTCTCCAGAGAGAATAAGTTCAGTGCTCGCAACCTTTCCTCATAACTAAGATCCTCCAGACCCTTTATTAGCTTTGTTGCCCTTCTTTGTACTCACTCCATTTCCAGTACATCCCTCCTGAGGACTGGTGCCCAGAACTGGACAGCATACTCCAGGTGCGGGCGGACCAGAGTCTTGTAGAGCGGGAGAATTATCGTTTTATCTCTGCAGTTGATCCCCCTTTTAATGCATGCCAATATTCTGTTTGCTTTATTAGCAGCAGCTTGGCATTGCATGCCATTGCTGAGCCTATCATCCACTAGGACCCCCAGATCCTTTTCCATCCTAGATTCCCCCAGAGGTTCTCCCCCCAGTGTATAGATTGCATTCATATTTTTGCCACCCAAATGCATTATTTTACATTTTTCTACATTGAACCTCATTTGCCATGTAGTCGCCCACCCCATTAATTTGTTCAGGTCTTTTTGCAAGATTTCCACATCCTGCGGAGAAGTTATTGCCCTGCTTAGCTTAGTATCGTCTGCAAATACAGAGATTGAACTGTTTATCCCATCCTCCAGGTCGTTTATGAACAAATTAAATAGGATTGGTCCCAGCACAGAACCTTGGGGAACCCCACTACCCACCCCTGACCATTCTGAGTACTCCCCATTTATCACCACCCTCTGAACACGCCCTTGTAGCCAGTTTTCAATCCATGTACTCACCCTATGGTCCATGCCAACGCACCTTATTTTGTACAGTAAACGTTTATGGGGAACTGTGTCAAATGCTTTTGCAAAATCCAGATACACCACGTCTACGGGCCTTCCTTTATCTAGATGGCAACTCACCTCCTCATAAAAGGTTAATAGATTGGTTTGGCAAGAACGATTCTTCATGAATCCATGCTGATTACTGCTAATGATATCATACTTATTACTAAAATCTTGTATATAGTCCCTTATCATCCCCTCCAAGAGTTTACATACTATTGATGTTAGGCTAACTGGTCTGTAATTCCCAGGGATGTTTTTGGGCCCTTTTTAAATATTGGTGCTACATTGGCTTTTCTCCAATCAGCTGGTACCATTCTAGTCAATAGACTGTCTGTAAAAATTAGGAACAACGGTCTGGCAATCACCTGACTGAGTTCCCTAAGTACCCTCGGATGCAAGCCATCTGGTCCCGGTGATTTATTAATGTTAAGTTTCTCAAGTCTAATTTTAATTCCGTCCTCTGTTAACCATGTAGGTGCTTCCTGTGTTGTGTCATGAGGATAAACACTGCAGTTTTGGTTACTGAAGCCCCCCGATTCACTCGTGAAGACTGAGGAGAAGAATAAATTCAATACCTTTGCCATCTCCCCATCCTTTGTAACCAGATGTCCTTCCTCATTCTTTATGGGGCCAATATGGTCTGTCCTCCCTTTTTTACTGTTTACATACTTAAAGAATTTCTTGGGATTTTGTTTGCTCTCCTCCGCTATGTGTCTTTCATGTTCTATCTTAGCCATCCTAATTGCACCCTTACATTTCTTATTGCATTCTTTATAAATTCTGAATGCTGTGGATGATCCCTCAACCTTGTATTTTTTGAAGGCCTTCTCCTTTGCTTTTATATGCATTTTTACATTGGAGTTAAGCCATCCAGGATGTTTGTTCGCTCTTTTAAATTTATTACCCAATGGGATACATTGGCTAATGCCCTAATTTAATATGCTCTTAAAGCAAACCCATCTCTCCTCCGTATTCTTTGTTCCTAATATTTTATCCCAATTTATGCCTTTTAGCAAGGTTTGTAGTTTAGGGAAGTTGGCTCTTTTGAAATTCAGTGTCTTTGTGTTCCCTTCATGTTTCCTATTTGTGTGATTTATACTGAAACTAATTGACCTGTGATCGCTGTTACCTAAATTGCCCCGTATTTCCACATCTGTTATCAGGTCTGTATTGTTGGTAATCAGTAGATCTAGTAAGGTTTTATTTCTAGTTGGTGCGTCTACCATCTGACCCATAAAATTGTCCTGCAAGACACTAAGGAACTGGCGAGCCTTAAATGAATGCGCGGTTCCCTCCGCCCAGTCTATGTCTGGATAATTAAAATCCCCCATTATGATAACACTTCCCATCCTTGCTGCTAATCCAATTTGTGATAGGAGATCCGTCTCCACTTCCTCCCTCAGGTTAGGGGGCCTATAGCATACTCCCAGTATTATTTTCCACTTAGCTTCATCCCTTGGAGCTCTACCCATAAAGATTCCACCTCCTCCCTAGCCCCCTCAGTGATGTCATCTCTCACATTCACTTGTACATTATTCTTGATATATAGGCATACCCCTCCCCCTTTTTTACCCTCTCTATCCTTGCGGTATAGGGTATACCCTTGAATGTTTGCCAGCCAATCATGAGAGCTGTTGAACCAGGTCTCTGAAATTCCCACAAAATCCAAATCCTCCTTGTACAACAGTATCTCTAGTTCACCCATCTTGTCCGCCAGGCTCCTGGCATTGGTGAACATGCCACATAGTTTAGACCGGTCGCATATTGTCCTCATATTGGGTGTTTCAAGATTGCAACTAGGACTTGCTACTATACTCACCTTGTGTTTTTGTGCTTTGGTTAACCTACCACTAATGCCCCCAATACTACCCTCTGGAATATCTTCCGCGCTGGCTATCACTGTCTCTGGACCCTTCCCCCCATCGCCTAGTTTAAAAACCCCTCTAACTTTTTGGCCATCTTCATTCCCAGCAGATCTGCACCCTCCTCATTTAAGTGCAGTCCGTCCCTTCTATAGTACCGGTTACCGACTGAGAAGTCGGCCCAGTCCTCCAGGAACCCAAACCCCTCCTTACTACACCAGCTCTTCAGCCACTTGTTTACTTCCCTAATCTCCCTCTCTGGTGTGGCTCGATGTACCGGTAGTATTCCTGAGAACACTACCTTGGAGGTCCTTTTCCTCAATTTAGCTCCTAAGTCCCTAAAATCGTTCTTTAGGACACTCCATCTGCCTCTGACTTTGTCATTGGTGCCAACGTGCACCATGACAGCCGGGTCTTCCCCAGCCCCTCCCAGTAATCTGTCCACAAGATCCGTGATGTGCCGAACCCGAGCGCCCGGTAGACAACATACTGTTCGGCGCTTCAGGTCTTGGTTACAGATTGCCCTCTCTGTCCTTCTAAGAATTGAGTCCCCTACCACCAAAATCTGTCTTTCCTTTCCCTTTGCTGCCCCCCCACTCCCACTGGAGGAGTTCTTTCCCTGGCAGCTAGGAGAGTCCCTCATCTCCAGCAGTGCTGGTCCCTGACTGGTTTCACCAATGTCACTCAATGGAGCGTACTTATTGGGATGCTCCAGTCCTGGATCGGCCTCCCTGGCACTTCCCCCTCTACCCCTCCTGACTGTCACCCATCTACTCTTTGCTAGTGCCTTCACCTCTTTGTCTCCACCCGCCTCTGTGCTGGCCCCTTTAGTATGGAGGGACTTCTCAGTGCTGACAGTTGCTTCCCCAGATTCAGAACCTGGGCTTCCAGGGAAACAATGTGCTTACATTTTGCACAGCAGTATTCGCCCTCGATCGGATGATCAAGGAACGCATACATGCGGCAAGATGTACAAAGAGTCGCCTCTCCACACCCGCCGGGCATCGTACCTATTAAATTTAGTGAGGATTTGGGGATTTTACCCTGTCCAAATTACCTAACAGCTAGCTTCCTGGCACTAATACTCAAGACAATACACAGGTACACGACAATACACAGGTACACGACAATACACAGGTACACGACAATACACAGGTACACAATACACAAGTACTAACGATCCACACACACTACTCAGACAACACTCAGATACTCACACTACACAGGTACTATGACCCCTGTTATAACCTCCTGTTTTAAACTCTTGTTTTTAACTCCCACTTAATCCAGCTCCACTTACACCAAGCTCCACAGCTTCAAACTGAGCACGCTCAGACTGAGTCCTAAACTCCCCACAGAAGAGATATACACTCCTTAGAGAAGCCAACACCCAAAAAGCTGATATACTCTTAGTACAAGAGACTCATTTTGCAATTGCCAAAACTCCCAGATTCACTCTAAAAAATTTCGATCAAGTTTTTTTGGCCTCAGATCAGAAGAAGAAAAGTGGAGTCCTCACCGACATACGGAACACACTAAAATTTAAACTGTATCAATCAATCGCGGACCCCTGCGGCCGATTTCTGATCCTCATATGTGATGTAAACCAAATCACCTATACATTGGTCAACATTTATGCACCGAACAAACGACAACTGAGATTCCACAACCAAATATACAAGAAAATAACACGACTTCGTAAAGGGAGACTACTTATAGGAGGTGACTTCAACATAATTGGAGATCCCAGCTTGGACACTATATCCACGACTAGAAACCATCGATCTGCTCTGAACCCCTTTCTTCAGGCAAACGATCTTTATGATCCATGGAGATGCCAACACAGTAACGAACGAGACTTTTCCTACTTCTCCTCTTCTCAACTTTCATACTCCCGCATTGACTTCTTCCTTGTTGATAAACTCACCCTTCAAGACATGACACACTCCGACAATGGATCCATCACATGGTCAGACCATGCACCCATCTCCCTTACTGTGGGAATCTATAGACGAAGGACTACCAGAATATGGAGACTTGACTCTTCCCTCATCTCTGATCCAAATATTGTTCAAAAACTCGCTACTGAACACTGCTCCTACTTTAAAACGAACAATCAACCGGATATTGATAGGTTTGTACTTTGGTCAGTATATAAAGCCTACATGCGGGGTGTTTTAATTAAGCTTCATAGCAATGTTAAAAACCAGAGGTTTAAGCAGATTGACGAGGTCCTTTCCCAAATCACCCGGGTTAGAAAACCAAAATAAACTTACTCCATCTCAACAACTAGCCAGTAACCTTTTAGAGCAGCGGCAAAAACTCCGCTCACTTTTACTCTTTAGATTTGAAAACATTCTCAAATTCACTAAGGCCAAATATTATGCTTTAGGAAATAAAGCTGGAGCCTTACTAGCCCGACAGGTCAAGGCTCAACGGGTTAAAAATAAAATAAAATAGCTTCCCTTCACCATCCCACCACCAAACAACTATTAACAAACCCACAGGATATAGCTAACGCCTTTAGCGACTATTACTCATCCCTCTACAACCTTGCAAGTGACACAGCTACCCCTCAACCTACAGAACAAAGCATACAAAATTTCCTATCTAGTATTGATCTCCCGACTATATCCCCTACTCAGTCTGAGGAGCTCTCTCGACCCGTCTCAGTCGAAGAAGTCCTGAAGGCCATCAACACTCTACCTCTCCACAAGTCACCTGGAGAAGATGGCTTCACCAACGAATTCCACAAAACATTTGCAAAACCCATTGCCCCCATCTAACTGACCTCTTCAACTCTGCTGCCACCGCTGGTTCTCTACCACTTGACATGTTACGTTCAATTATCACTACTATTCCCAAACCAGAAAAAGACACGGACATCAAAATATTTGCAAAAGTCATGGCATACAGATTACTGACCTGTCTTCCGTCTCTGGTGCACCCGGATCAAGTAGGCTTTATGCCGGACAGACAGGCCCCGGATGCAACAAGAAGGGTCATCAATTTAATTCATCGGGTCGCCCAATCACGAACGCCGTCTCTGCTACTATCATTGGACGCAGAGAAGGGTTCGATAGGGTGCACTGGGGATTTCTAAGAGCAGTACTATCCAAATTTGGAATCACAGGCTGGTTTCAAACTGCCATACTTTCACTTTATTCAAATCCCTTAGCCAGAGTGCTATCAGACGGAACCCTGTCTACACCATTCGCGATTACTAACGGCACCCGCCAAGGTTGCCCACTCTCCCCTTTCATCTTTGCTCTACTTATGGAACCTCTAGCAGCAAGGATTAGAGGAGATGAGCGCATTTCAGGCATCATACACAGCGTCAAGGAACACAAAATAAGCCTCTTTGCCTCTACTTCCACAACTTTTAAACCAAATGCGCACAACAGGCCTTTCTAAACTAGGAAGGATTGCCTCCTTTAAAATGCTTATCCTCCCTAAACTGCTTTACCTATTTCGCACAGTGATTCTACCTATACCCCATTCCTTTTTCACATCCATACAAAAACAACTCTCCAGATATATATGGGAAACCAAACCGCCCAGATGCGCTCACTACATCCTAAGCAGACATCATAAAAAAGGAGGGGTAGGCCTTCCCCACATACAAACTTATTACTACGCTTCCATCCTGGACCAGCTCTACTACTGGTGGCACCCAACTCCAATAAGTCCTGGTCGATCATCTTCCTTCAAACCAAACACCCAACGCGAGGTACTCCTTCTCACGTCAGTGGGCTCTCTACCAAACACAAGGACGGATCCCCCGTCAATCGCGGCCTCGTTGACAGTATGGAAGAAATTCACCCAGACGACCTCTACAGATCACCCGTCGCACACAGTACCAATCCCTCTCAGATCGTTAATGTTGCTGTTACCTAACCTAAACCTACAAAATTGGCAGAAACACAAGATCAATACTATCTCAGACCTCTACCACACAAAAAGTTCCCTAAAAACCCTCACGAATCTCTAAACCGAATACAACCTCCCCCACACAGAAGCCTTTACATTCCTGAGGATCTCTCACTTCCTTCAATCATCTAAACTTCCCAATATGACCAAAATACCTGAACCGATACACAACTTCTATACACACACGACTTACCCAAAACATGGTATCTCCACAATGTTCTCTGCACTGAATGACGAACGACCCTACTCCAAAATACCATCTCTCTCAAAATGGTCAGAAGAACTAAACATTACTATTACCCCCAATATGTGGACACGTGCCTTTAAACACACCTTCTCAGCTTCCCACTGCTCTAACCACTGGGAATCTTATCAAAAAACGATACACAGATGGTATCTTACACCCTACCGTCTCTCCAAATTCTTCTCAGGACATCCCTCTACATCCTGGAGAACATGTGGAAGCACAGGTACACTAACTCACATCCTATGGTTTTGCAGATCTATAAGCTCATTCTGGAAACAAATATTTACCATAATCTCCAACATATCTCAGGTAACAACACCTCCTAATCCCTCGTTAGCATTATTACATCTGGGCATTGAAAAATTTTCCACCAGATCACGAGTAGTAATAGTGCATCTTCTACTCGCAGCAAAACTAAGCATTGCCAAACTCTGGAAATCTACAGATTCTCCTTCCATTGCCAATACAATCACTGATCTGAACCTCCAGTGTGAAATTGAGAAACTAGTAGCTAGGAAGGATCTAACTATGGAAAAAATGTTGTTTTTACTGGTCTGCCTGGCTTACACATCCAAAATGCTCTGTATCATTATAACGTACTCACTATCTCACAACTTCCCCTTAGCTCACTTTGTCTTCTTTATTCTCTTATCCACACTCATACTATGAAATAATAACTTATTAAGCTGGTTGGTGTTCCTCCCCACCCTTCACCTCCCCACCCCTCCCGTCTGGAGCCACTCTGTTTCTTTGTTTGCATTAATAAGCATGATCCACCACTGTTTAGTCTCATTTGTTAAACTACCTATGCTATATTTCCAACTTCTTTCTCCGTTATGGACTCATTTACTCCAGTCGGAACATTCAACATGCTGTAACAACTGCATTTTCCTCTTTGTTAGTGTTTGTTAATGTTTCTGAAAATGTTAATAAAGAATTATTGAAATAAAAAAAACATTTAACCAAAGGCTGTAATGTAACAAAATAGGTAAATAGCCAAGGGGTGAATACTTTTGGCAAGGCACTGTATGTCCAGTACTTCTCTTATCTTCACATGGTTGACAGAATCTGCCTGCTCTCAATAATTTGTGTGACATATTTACAGAATTTATTTAAACAATTATACAAATTATACAGAGTCACAGACTTTCATGTTATGAATTTCAGTGTTTCCCATGAATTTTAAGCCAAAAACTCCACAAATATAGTGCAGAGTTCAGACACATTTATTTAATGACAATTATAACTGTTATTAAACAACATTGACAATGTGGCTCTTTAGAAGTGAAGCCTTTCCCACCACAAAAGTTGAAGGGTATAAGGGTATAAGTAATTATCTGTACATACAGTTGTATGCAAAAGTTTAGGAACCCCTGACAATTTCCATGATTGTCATTTATAAATATTTGGGTGTTTGGATCAGCAATTTAATTTTGATCTATCTAATAACTGAAGGACACGGTAATATTTCAGTAGTGAAATGAGGTTTATTGGATTAACAGAAAATGCGCAATATCAGTGGCGTCTCCAGCTTTCATATTTAGGGGGGGCACATGGGGGGACAGGGACAAAAGTAGGGGGCAACTATAAAATGCATATATATATCTATAGATATATATATAGATATATAAATATATACTGGGGCCCTTTACTACGACCCTACAACGGCCCTTTCGCATGTTCTGGAATGAGCTCCCTTCCTACTGTATTGGGGTCCCTCAGGGTGGCAAAAAACTAGATATATATGTCACCAGCATACCAAGAAAATATAAGGATCCAAAGAAGTGGGAGAACTATCAGGGTTGCAAAGGTTGTCTTGCCTCCGGGCCCTGGTGTTCTGCCACTGTGGGGTTTCCCAGCCTCCTCTTGCTGTCCTGCCCCTGCTATTGACTGCTCTGGTCTGGCATCTCTTGGAATTTACAGGCTGGTTCTCCTGTCCTAATGATGGGAGAAATCAGTCTGTTTTTTCAGTAACTGAGAGTCCTGGTGGAGTCCTTCCTGCAACTTGCTCTTCTCCCTGCCAATGAGGATGCAGGGGAAGGAGCAGATCGGGCGGCCGTGGTTGTGTGAGCGCTCGCATTATGCAGTGTCAGCAAGCAGAGGGAGGGGGGAGGAATCACCCACAGGAGCTGACTGGGGACTCTCTCCCTCTTAGACATCAATTTTTTGTAAAAAAAAAATTTATTTGGGGGGAGGGGGGGAGGCACATGGTGGGGCACAGCATAATGTTGGGGGGGGGGGGTCAGGGCCCCCTCGTCCCCCCCCCCCAGGGACACCATTGAATATGCATCAAAACAAAATTAGACAGGTGCATAAATTTGGGCACCCCAACAGAAAAATCACATCAATATTTAGTAGAGCCTCCTTTAGCAGAAATAACAGCCTCTAGACGCTTCCTATAGCCTGTAATGAGTGTCTGGATTCTGAATGAATGTATTTTGGACCATTCCTCCTTATAAAACATCTCCAGTTCAGTTAGCGTTGATGGTTGCCGAGCATGTACAGCCCGCTTCAAATCACCCCACAGATGTTCAATGATATTCAGGTCTGGGGACTGGGATGGCCATTCCAGAACACTGTACTTGTTCCTCTGCATAAATGCCCGAGTAGATTTTGAGCAGTGTCTTGTTGAAATATCCAGCCCCGGCGTAACTTTGTGACTGATTCCTCAACATTATTCTCAAGAATCTGCTGATATTGAGTGGAATCCATGCGACCCTCAACTTTAACCAGATTCCCAGTAACGGCACTGGCCACACAGCCCCACAGCATGATGGAACCTCCACCAAATTTTACTGTGGGTAGCAAGTGTTTTTCTTGGAATGCCCCTTGTTATGAGCAAATAACTCAATCTTTGTGTCATCAGTCCACAGCACCTTATTCCAAAATGAAGCTAGCTTGTCTAAATGTGCGCTTGCATACCTCAAGTGACTCAGTTTGTGGCGTGTGTGCAGAAAAGGCTTCTTTCGCATCACTCTCCCATACAGCTTCACCCTGTGCAAAGTGCGCTGAATTGTTGAAGGATGCACAGTAACACCATCTGCAGCAAGTTGATGTTGTAGGTCTTTGGAGGTGGTCTGTGGGCTGTTTTTGACCGTTCTCACCATCCTTCGCCTTTGCCTCTCCAATATTTTATGTGGCCTGCCACTTCTGGCCTTAACAAGAACTGTGCCTGTGGTCTTCCATTTCCTCACTATGTTCCTCACAGTGGACACTGACAGCTTATATCTCTGCGATAACTTTTTGTAGCCTTCCCCTAAACCATAATGTAGAACAATCTTTGTTTTCGGGTCATTTGAGAGTTGTTTTGAGGCCCCCATGTTGCCACTCTTCAGAGGAGAGTCAAAGAGAACAACAACTTGCAATTGGCCACCTTAAATACCTTTTCTCCTGATTGGATGCACCTGTCTATGAAGTTCAAGGCTTAATGAGCTCACCAAACCAATTGTGTGTTCCAATCAATCAGTGCTAAGTAGTTACAGGTATTCAAATCAACAAAATGACAAGGGTGCCCAAATTTATGCACCTGTCTAATTTTGTTTTGATGCATATTGCGCATTTTCTGTTAATCCAATAAACCCTAATTTCACTACTGAAATATTGCTGTGTCCTTCAGTTATTTGATAGATCAAAATGAAATTGCTGATCCAAACACCCAAATATTTACAAATGACAATCATGGAAATTGTCAGGGGTTTCTAAACGTTTGCATACGACTGTAAGCAATAAGATACATATTTGAAGCAGAAAACTTTGCATTTATACATGTCCCCTGGGGCAGGACCCGATCCCCAAACACTTTTTATGACAATAACTTGCACATAAGCCTTTAAAATTAGCACTTTTGATTTTTCCCATAGACTTTTAAAAGGGTGTTCTGCGACTTTCGAATGTGAAGCGAACACCCCAAATTTTTCGCTATTCAGCGAACAGGCGAACACCCGACGTTCGAGTTGAACTTACGCTTGACTCGAACATCGGGCTCATCCCTATTGGTGATAAAGCATCAGTGGAGACACCTTTTGACCATATTAACTCTTACAGGAGAAATTTTTCCCTTCCTAGGGGTAGATTTCCTCTCACTTCCTGTTGTCTCCCTCCGTTTGTAAGCAGGAGTCGTTTGTAGGTGGATGTTTGAAAATAGGGGACCGCCTGTATATACTATACGGCCTGCTTTATATACTCTGCTGAAAATTGGGCCTTAGGTGTTGGTGGTACCAGAACACTGTAAGCCCTCACAGTTACTCTTTTTGGGCGCTGGAATGGGCCCTGCTGTGAAATATTATATCAAGAATAGTAATTACATGCCCCTGTTAAACAGGGGCAGAAAAATTGGACCTCAGGCGGTGGTGGTGGCACAATACTGTAAAGCCTCACAAATACTTTTGTTGAGCGCAGGAACGGGCCCTGCTGTGAAATATTAAATCAAAAATTGTAATTATGTGCCCTTGTTAAATGGGGCAGAAAAATTGGGCCTTTGGCAGTGGTGGTGGTGCCACAACACTGCAACCCCTCACAGATTCTCTTGTTGAGCGTAGGAATGGGCCCTGCTGTGAAAAATTAGAGTAAAATTCTTAATTACACGCCCCTGTTAAACAGGGGCAGAAAAATTGGGCCTTAGGCAGTGGTGGTGGTGCCCTGAACCAAAAATATTCTTAGAAGCTATCATCATAAAGATTGAGGAGGAATAGGATAGTCACTCAGCATAACAGGATAGTCACTCAGAATTAGGGATGAGCTTTATGTTCGGGTCGAACATGAGTTTGACTTGAACATTGGCTGTTCGAGCGTTTGTCAAAATACGAACATTATGGGGCGTTCGTGCCAAATTCGAGCGGCGCGTCACTCCCCCATAATGCACTGTGACATCGCAGTTCATTGCTGTCTGATGATTGGCCAAGCATGCACTATATATGCTTTGGCCAATCACAGCGCCGTCAGCAAAGAGAGCCATAATTGGCCAAAGGCAGGATGCCTTTGGCCAATTATGGCTCAGGGGGTTAAGTCCACGCCCCACACTATATAAGGCTGCCTGCACGTCAGCCCTGTGTAGAGTGTTGCTGGCGTTGACCGAGAGAGAGTGTCATTTTATTTAGATTGAGCAGGCAGGCGATTCATTTAGCTGCAGTGTATTTAATGTACAGTGTGGAAGGAAAGTATTCAGACCCCCTTAAATTTTGGGACGACCAGAACCCTTCCTAGAGCTGGCCATCCAGCCAAACTGAGCTATCGGGGGAGAAGAGCCTTGGTGAGAGAGGTAAAGAAGAACCCAAAGATCACTGTGGCTGAGCTCCAGAGATGCAGTCGGGAGATGGGAGAAAGTTGTAGAAAGTCAACCATCACTGCAGCCCTCCACAGTCAGGGCTTTATGGCAGAGTGGCCCGATGGAAGCCTCTCCTCAGTGCAAGACACATGAAAGCCAGCATAGAGTTTGCTAAAAAACAGCTGAAGGACTCCAAGATGGTGAGAAATAAGATTCTCTGGTCTGATGAGACCAAGATAGAACTTTTTGGCCTTAATTCTAAGTGGTATGTGTGGAGAAAACCAGGCACTGCTCATCACCTGTCCAATACAGTCCCAACAGTGAAGCATGGTGGTGGCAACATCATGCTCTGTTTTTCAGCTGCAGGGACAGGACGACTGGTTGCAATCGAAGGAAAGATGAATGCGGCCAAGTACAGTGATATCCTGGACGAAAACCTTCTCTAGAGTGCTCAGGACCTCAGACTGGGCCGAAGGTTTACCTTCCAACAAGACAATGACCCTAAGCACACAGCTAAAATAACGAAGGAGTGGCTTCACAACAACTCCGTGACTGTTCTTGAATGGCCCAGCCAGAGCCCTGACTTAAATCCAATGGCTGTCCACCAACGTTTACCATCCAACCTGACAGAACTGGAGAGGACCTGCAAGGAGGAATGGCAGAGGATCCCCAAATCCAGGTGTGAAAAACTTGTTTCAGCTTTCCCAAAAAGACTCATGGCTGCATTAGATCAAAAGGGTGGGCAGCACAGTGGTGTAGTGGGTAGCATTTTCGCCTAGCAGTAAGAAGGGTCGCTGGTTCGAATTTCAACCACGACACTACCTGCCTAGAGTTTGCATGTTCTCCCTGTGCCTGCGTGGGTTTCCTCCAGGTACTCTGGTTTCCTCCCACACTCCAAAGACATGCTGGTAGGTTAATTGGATCCTGTCTAAATTGTCCCTAGTATGTATGAATGTGAGTTATGTGTTTTGTTTGTTTTGTATGAATGTGAGTTAGGGACCTTAGATTGTAAGCTCCTTGAGGGTAGGGACTGATGTGACTGTACAATGTATATGTAAAGCACTGCGTAAATTGAAGGCGTAAATTACCTGAAATAAATAAATAAATAAATAAATAAATAAATAAAAGGGTGCTTCTACTAAATACTGAGCAAAGGGTCTGAATACTTAGGACCATGTGATATTTCAGTTTTTCTTTTTTAATAAATCTGCAAAAATGTCAACAATTCTGCGTTTTTCTGTCAATATGGGGTGCTGTGTACATTAATGAGAAAAAAATGAACGTGATTTTAGCAAATGGCTGAAGTATAACAAAGAGTGAAAAATTTAAGGGGGTCTGAATACTTTCTGTCCCCACTGCATATATCCACTGTATCCAGTTTAGCTAGATCTGACTGCAGGCTGTTCCTGGTGTACTTTTTCTAATATATTGGCAGGCAGGCAGGTGATTCAGTGAGCTGCAGTGCATAAAATATATACACATTCTCCTACACACACATATACATATATATATCCACTGCATTCCAATCTAGCCAAACCTATATCTGACTGCAGGCCATTCCTGGTGTACTTTTTCTAGTAGACTTCAGGCGTGTTTTGCTAATAAAATTTTACAACATGTCTGGAAGGCCACCAAGGAGAGGCAGATGCTCACAGGCCACTAAAAGAGGGCAAGCAGGCTCTGTGTCTACAGTCAACAGTGCTGGTCGTGGAGAGTACAGAAACTTGAATACAGAGGAGAATAATCACCACTCCAGAAGGATTAAACAGGCAAAAGGTAAGTCCTTCTTGGTTAGGAGGTTGTTGGTGCTGGCTATTGCTAGACGCAATAAGACGAAAATAAATGCTGGACAGCCGCACTTGTAGATTTGCCTCGTTTATTCAGAAAAATCACATCAAGATCAAAAGTAACAGCAGACAGGAGAAGAGCTGACGTTTCGCACTAACATTAGTGCTTACTCATAGCTGGAGGGATGGAGTGGAGGTTGTGCCATTGTCGCATACAACCATTCCTGGCTGAAGCTGGCGTGGCGTCAATCACCTCTGAGCCTGCCCCTGCAGAGCTGCCAGAATCTCTGCCCCAGTGTGGCTCCTGTCCACTAAGCAGACCAACTCAAGCACCGCATGGCATCTTTTTGCCTGAGTGCTTGCGTAGCCCCTTGAACGCCTACGGAGCACTACTGGTTCAGAGGACAAGTTTGCAGAGGAAGAGGCCATAGCGGAAGAAGTAGAGGAGGGGATGGAGGGGAGAGGTGTGGCAGAATCACCACTACTAGCATTTTGGAGGCATGGTGGCGGAACAAGCTCCAACAATACTGAACCCTATCCTGCATCCTTCTCAGCTGCCAGCAGAGTTACCCAGTGCGCTGTGAAAGAAAGGTAACGTCCCTGTCTATGCCTGCTGGACCATGAGTCAGCGGTAATATGCACCTTACTGCTGACCGCCCTGTCCAACAAGGCCGAGACATTGCCTTCCACATGCTGGTAGAGAGCCGGAATGGCCTTCCGTGAAAAGAAATGGCGTTTGGGAACCTGCCACTGAGGTACCACACATTCCACAAATTCACAAAAGGGGGCAGAGTGTACCAGCTGAAAAGGCAGCAGTTGCAGTGCTAGCAATTTGGCCAAGCTAGCATACAGACGCTCAGCATGTGGACGGCTGGGACCGAATTTCTTTTGACGGTTTAGCAACTGTGGTAGGGAAATTTGCCTGCTAAAATCGGATGGTTGGCCACAAGTACTTGGGACACCTATTTCTATTCCTTCATTCCTCTCAGTGCAGGTTTCTGAGGACTGGAGGTATAGTGGGGTTGGAGATCCCAGCTGATGAGGAGAAAGGAGAGGTCCACCTTGTTCTTTGATGTGAGTCTTTTAAGTGCTGTTGCCAATGGACTGCATGGGAGGTCGTCATATGTCTGGTCAAGCATGTGGTGCCCAAGAGGTTGCTGTTATGGCCACGCTTGATACACTTCAGACATATGTTTCAAACAGCAACGGTGCGATCTGCTGCACAGGTGTCAAAAAAGGCCCACACCAAAGAACTTTTCAAAATATGCGAGGAGTCAGCAGCGTTCTGCACCTGCTTAGCTCTGCGGTGTGATGCAATAGGGTGGCTGCCCTCAAGCTGGCCCCTGGAGGGCATCCTGCCTCGTTGGAGATGTGCCTCCTCCTCCTTTCTTCTATCAGGCACCAAAGTAGAGACAGTGACCTCATCATCCCCTCCCTCCTCGTCACTGGAGCAAACTTGGCAGTATGCTGCAGCTGGGGTAACGACTGCCAGTTTCTTGACCTTCTTGGGCACCCTGTCATGGCTTGGCTCAGCCCTTCCTTCTCTGAGCTGGCCGCTCAGCTGTCAGCTAATTGCCAGCTCCCATTTCTCTCCACAGTTACCCAGCTGTTGTTGATTTTGCTCGTCAGTCCTGCCTACTTAAAGTTATCCAGCTCACTTG
The DNA here is from genome assembly GCA_037952925.1 of Lithobates clamitans. NCBI lineage: Eukaryota > Metazoa > Chordata > Amphibia > Anura > Ranidae > Lithobates > Lithobates clamitans. Next base: position 4,105,707 of record JBBGZY010000667.1, on the reverse strand, counting down.
ATTTCTGCCTTCGCCTTTGTCAACATCACAGAGACTTTCTCCTGCATTCCTGCATTTCTGGATTCCAATAAGCACCCACCCACAGACCCCCACAACCACCGGGCAAGGACTGTGGGGATGAGGCCCTTGTCCCTATCAACATGGGGACACGGTGCTTTGGGGGGGCTACCCCAAAGCACCCTCCCCATGTTGAGGGCATGTGGCCTGGTGTGGTTCAGGGGGGGCGCTCTCTCACCCCCCTCTTTTCCTGCGGCCTGCCAGGTTGCGTGCTCGGATAAGGGTCTGGTATGGATTTATGGGGGAACCTCCACGCCATTTTTGTTTAATTTTGGTGCGGGGTTCCCCTTAATATCCATACCAGACCTGAAGGGCCTGGTATGGAATTTGGGGAGATCCCCACGCCATTTTTTTAAATTTTGGAGCAGGGTTCCCCTTAATATCCATACCAGACCTGAAGGGCCTGGTATGGAATTTGGGGAGATCCCCATGCATACTTTTTTAAAAATTTTGGTTCGGGGTTCCCCTTAATATTCATACCAGACCCAAAGGGCCTGGTAATGGACTGTGGGGGAATCCCATGCTGTTTTTTTCAATGACTTTTATGTGTATTGCTGGGACCGACAATTCATTATAGCCGCGAGTACTTTTAAATGACTTTTTTTCCTTTAGAAATGTCATTTTGCTCTCGGACTGTTCTAACACGGGAAACATGTGCCACTTTACAGGCATACTATAGACACCCCCCAGGTATGAAATTTAAAGGAATATTTCACTTTTATTGTTTCACTTTAAGCATTATTAAAATCATTACTCCTGAAAAAGCGGCCATTTTTAATGCTTTTTTTTGCATTGATACATGTCCCCTGGGGCAGGACCCAGGTCCCCAAACACTCTTTATGACAATAACTTACATATTACCCTTTAAAATTAGCATTTTTGATTTCTCCCATAGACTTTTAAAGGGTGTTCCGCGGCTTTCGAATTTGCCGTGAACACCCCAAATTGTTCTCTATTCGGCGAACAGCCAATGTTTGAGTCTAACTCATGTTTTACCCGAACATAAAGTTCATCCCTACCCGTAATGCCTTTTGGCCTTTGTAATGCTCTGGCAATTTTCCAGGAATTTATTAACGATGTCCTCCAAGATTTGTTGCAATTATGTGTGGTGGTTTATCTCGATGATATCCTCATATTTTCCAAGTCCCTGGAGAGCCACCACACAGATGTCTGTCGTATGCTTCAGAAACTAAGAGAAAACAATCTCTATTGTAAACTGGAGAAGTGCGAGTTCCATCGTGAACAGGTTAAATTCCATGTCATTTCCACTGCTGGTTTTTTGATGGACCCAGAGAAACTTCTGGCAGTCCTACAGTGGCCCTGACCCGTGGGTTTACGTCCTCTGCAGCGCTTCCTGGGCTTTGCCAACTATTATCGTTAGTTTATTCGTAACTTCTCATCTCTGGTCAAGCCCCTGACTGATATGACCAGAAAGGACGGTAACCCACAGAGTTGGTCTCCGGAGTCCATTGAGGCCTTTGAGAGTCCCAAGGCTGCCTTTGTTTCTGCTCCTGTGTTGGCACATCCTTATCCTACATTGCCTTTTATCCTAGAAGTTGATGCTTCTGAGACTGGAGTTGGCACCCTTCTGTCTCAATGTCCTAACTCAGAGAGCGAAATGCATCCGTGTGGCTACTTTTCCAAGAAATTGTCACCTGCAGAGTGCAATTACGAGATTGGTGACAGAGAGCTGTTGGCGATCATTTTAGCCCTGAAAGAATGGAGAAATTTCCTTGAAGGTACCACTGTGCCGGTTCTTACTCTCACTGACCATAAGAATCTCACATTCTTGTCTGGGGCTGAGCTCCTCTTTCCCAGAAGGGGGCGATGGACTCTTTTCTTGTCGAGTTTTAATTACATTGTCTCATTCTTACCCGATACTAAGAATGTAAGGGCTGATGCCTTGACGACAATTTTCCTCCACTTCCAAGTTGGAGTCGGTTCTGGTTCCTGTGATTCCTCATGATCGTATTCTGGCTATGGTTCGCACCAGTCTTACTTCTCCTTTGGGTGACAAAATTCTTGCTGCTCAGGTCCACGCTCCTCCTGAGAAACCTTGTGACCGCTTTGTCCCAGAGAGTCTCTGTACTGCCATGCTCCAGACTTACCATTCTCCCAAGGCAGCTGGCCACCTTGGGAAGAATCAACTTGTTTGGGCCATTTCCCAACAATTCTGGTGGCCTAGTCTAGGGGCTGATGTAACTGCCTTCGTAGCTGCCTGTTCCGTGTGTGCTCAGTGTAAGACTCCACAACACCTTCCAGTGGGCCTCCTACAACCCATACCCAATGGAGAGAGGCCCTGGACCCACCTGTCTATGGATTTCATTGTGGAGTTACCCAACTCCCAAGGCAACACTGTTATCCTTATGGTGGTTGACCGGTTCTCAAAGATGTGTCATTGTATTCCACTTAAGAAGCTGCCCACTTCTAAGGAACTGGCTTCCATTTTTGCTTGGGAGATCTTTCGTTTACATGGGCTACCCAAGGTGATTGTTTCAGACAGGGGTAGTCAGTTTGTCTCCCGTTTCTGGTGAGCCTTTTGTTCACAGTTGGGAATTCAGCTTGCTTTCTCCTCGGCGTATCACCCGCAGTCTAATGGGCCGCAGAACGAGCCAACCAGTTTTTGGAGTAATTCTTACATTACTATATTTCTGACCATCATAACAACTGGTCAGATCTATTACCGTGGGCAGAGTTTGCTCACAACAGTGCCTTGAACTCGACTTCCCGATTGTCCCCGTTTACGGCGAATTATGGCTTCCAACCTTCCATGTTGCCTGAATCGTTTGTTCTGCAGAGTATTCCTGTACTAGAGGAGTTTCTCCGTGATCTTGGTTCCACTTGGGCACAAGTTCAGGAGGCTTTGCAACATGCTAACGATAGGTACAGACTCCATGCTGACTGCAGGCGCCTGCCTGCACCTTCCTACCAGGTTGAGGACAGAGTCTGGCTGTCGTCTCGCAACCTCCGACTTCGTGTTCCTTCTTTGAAATTCACACCTTTTTATTGGGTTTTTCTCATATTCGGACGTACATGCCCCTGTCCTCCTCCATGATTTCCAAACCCAGTGGTCCTCCGAGGGGGCTCAGCCCTTCCTTCTCTGAGCTGGTCGCTCAGCTGTCGGCTAATTGCCAGCTCCCATTTCTCTCCACAGTTACCCAGCTGTTGTTGATTCTCTTGTCAGTCCTGCCTACTTAAAGTTGTCCAGCTCACTTGATCTCTGCTTCACCTTTGTCAACATCACAGAGACTTTCTCCTGCATTTCTGTTGAAGACTTGCTCGGCTGACGTTCCTTCTGGCTCCTGATCCTGCTTGCTGTACTACTACGTTTATCTCTGGCTCTCTGACATTTTCTTGGCTGACTAACTGATCCGGTTACTGAACTCTGGCTTGTTTTGACTACGCTTACTCTGTTTACCTTATTATTATTATTATTAAACAAGTGTGATTTAACTATACTTCTGTCTCGGTCTGATTCATGGTTCCTGACACATCCCCTCTCTCTAGGCTCACGTTACTCCCTTCCTCAACCTGGGTACCATCATTGGAGCCTTCAAATTGCTGCGCATCCTCCTTCAGCATGTATCTGACACTGTGGTCGAATAGTTCGGGGGACTCCTCCGTGCATGATGGTGGGGCTAGGGAAGGAGTGACTGTTGACATGGAGCCGATGGAAAAGGCTGCATTGGCAGGTAAACTACTCTGAGCCTGGGTGACAGAGGATGAGGACGGCTTTGTTATCCATTCCATCAACTCTTCTGCATGTTGTGGCTCAATAACACGGCCAGCTGCAGAAAAAAAGGACAAGCATGCTCCGTGGCCATGTGCTGAAGATGCAACTGCACTAGGGGTGTACGGTACTGTGTACACCAACAGAAGTGTAAGAACAGCTATGGGTGTACTGTATTGTGTACACCACCAGAAAAGTAGTAGCAACTGCACTATGGGTGCACGGTACTGTGTACACCAACAGAAGTGTAATAACAACTATGGGTGCACTGTATGTATTGTGTACACCACTTAGAAAAGTAGTAGCAACTGCACTAGGGGCGAACGGTATTGTGTACACCACCAGAAGTCTAATAGCAACTATGGGTGCACTGTATGTATTGTGTACTGTGTACACCACCAGAAAAGTAGTAGCAACTGCACTAGGGGTGCACGGTACTGTGTACACCAACAGAAGTGTAAGAACAACTATGGGTGTACTGTATGTATTGTGTACACCACCAGAAAAGTAGTAACAACTGCACTATGGGTGCACAGTACTGTGTACACCAACAGAAGTGTAATAACACCTATGGGTGTACTGTATTGTGTATACCACCAGAAAAGTAGTAGCAACTGCACTATGGGTGCATGGAACTGTGTACTGTGTACACCGCCCGAAGTATATTAGAAAAAGTACACCAGGAATGGCCTGTGGTTAGATATAGGCTTGGCTACACTGGATGCAGTGCATATATATATATATATATATATATATATATATATATATACACATACATATACACACACACACACACGAGACTGACTGTATAATAATATATATTTTTTAAATACACTGCAGCTAACTGAATAACCTGCCTGCCTGAAGTATATTAGTATTAGAAAAAGTACACTAGGAATGGCCTGCAGTCAGATATAGCTAAACTGGATATATATATATATATATATATATATATATATATATATATATATATGAAACAGATAGAAGTTATCTGTCAAATGTGATCGGACTGCAGACTCCCCCCCACACACTCACTATCTCCTCAGATTCTTCTGTCAACTTAACCCTTCACTGCATCTCCTGAAGAACACATCAACCAGAAAGTTTGCAACTTTCCACAATAGGAGACTTCTCCCAGAAAAAAATTCAGCTCACCTCCTTCCTTCCTCTGGCCAGCCCGATAGGAGCTACAGTGAGCTCTGTCTCCCAGTTCTTTCATCACACCACACTTGTGATTGGAGGGGGGGTTGAATCAAAGGTAACAGGGACCCTGCATGAGACTGGGGGGGACAGAAAGGATGTTTGCATGCTGAACACACACCGCAGGCACAGTGTATTCTTTACAATGCCGCTGTTGCTGTCTCACAGTGACAGGTGTGCTGATGGTCCCCCCTGCCTGAATGTGTCTGTCTGTCTGTCTGTCTGTCTGTCAATGTTCTGGGCTGAATAAGGTGCCCGGGTTACAGGCAGTACAAATCCCGGGGCACACAATTCAAGACCCGTACGGTCCGGGTGAATCCCGGACAGGTGGCAACCCTAACTGTCCCTCATTTTGGTCTGATTTATATAGTATATAAAATGCACTATTAACCTTTTTTTTTTTTTTTTTTTAAATTTATTTTTATTCAAATTTTTCTTATAAGACACAAAGACATAAAGACATATACAAATTGGTTGTCTAGCTTGTACAGGTAATATCGCAAGTACATCAGGAAAAAGAAAAAAAAAAATGAAAGGGAAAGAAAAAGAGAGAAATAGAGAGATACATCCATGCAATGCAGTTTTAGCATGTAAGTGAAAAGGGGATTTTTGGAATTTTTGGGCCGCCCCCCCACTGCCCATAAAGGCCTATACCTATTAACTAGGAATTACATTTAATCGTCGATTCTTGGTATCGTAACTGAAGCTAGTCCAACATTAGTAAGCAATGTTCATTTCCTCCAGCCACCCGCTCCAAACCTTATTAAATTTCAATTGGCAGCCTCTATTAAGATAGGTATCTTTATATAGTGGAAGATTATCGTTAACCAAACGTTTCCACTGGACATTTGTGGGGGGATAGGGCTTCTTCCATTGAAATGTTATGGTTTTCCTAGCGTAAAATAGAAGCAAACCAATCATCGTGCGTTTAGCTACAGCAGGAACTAATTTTTTTATAAGGCCCATCATACAAATCTCCATAGTCAGTGGTAGATTAGTGGATGCAATTTTATTGATTAGGCCTAGTACCTCCCCCCAGAATTGTTGTATCTTTGGACAATGCCAAAAGATATGGGAAAAATCTCCGGGGGTGTAGCTACATCTCCAACACTTAGGGGAGTGGGCAGGATTTATCAAATGAAGTCTGTGGGGAGTGAAATACGCCCGGTGGACTATTTTAAATTGGACTAACTTGTCACGTATAGAGACTAGCGAACTAAAAGGGAAGTCCCAAACACCATCCCAATCTTCGCCACTCAAAGCTGGAATGTCACGCTGCCAACGGGACAAAAGGCCGTCCAACGGAGGCAAGGACTCATAGATTAAATGCTGATATATGTGAGATGTAGGTTTTTTTGTACAACCGGATCTAAGAGTAGTCTCCAGTTTAGACTGTATTAATATACAGGACGAACGTGGGAATTGGGCTTCGAAAGCATGCAAAAGTTGAAGATAACGGAACTGATAGTGCTGCGGAAGATTATACTGGGAGGAAAGCTGACAAAAAGAAAGCAGTGAGGTGCAAGACACCACTTGTGAGATTAATTTTATACCATATCTAGTCCATATCTGGGGGTCAATAGATTTGTAAAAATGTGGTAGATTGGGGTTTAGCCATAGGGGTGTATTAGGGGAAATTCCCATCTGGCTGTGTTTTTCAATAGCCAAGCCCATTTTCCAGGCCCGTAAAGTAGTAAGCATAGACGGAGTTAATAAGTGTGGGGCACATGGGCCTCTGTAAATTAGGTATTGAAGAGATTCCCAGGAGCCTGCCACGGTGGCCTCCAAAGCGGAGGCCACATTGGTTTTATCAGGATTTAGCCACCCGACCACTGTCACCAGCTGTGTCGCCAAAAAGTACTTATAGCAATCCGGAAAGGCCATGCCACCCTGCGATAGTGGCCTCATTAATGTAGTTAACTTATATCTCGGTGGTAAGGAGCCCCAGAGAAACTCTGAAAAGCGTTGGTTTAGTTTAATAAAGAAGGATTTAGGAATCCACTGCGGGGAATGGCGGAATAAATATATGAATTTGGGGATGACCTTCATTTTAAGCAAGTTGACCCTTCCCCATACCGATAGGGGGAGATTATTCCATGCCTTGAGTTTAGCTTTCATATCCCCCACTACCGGATCCAAGTTTAATTTAAGAAAATCTGAGGCTTGTGCAGAGACACAAACCCCAAGATATTTAAAGGAGTCAACCCACTTTAATGGGCTATCTGGGGAGGATGTCAATTTGGCTGCTTGATCTATTGGAAATAGAGTAGATTTTGGCCAGTTTACCCGGAGGCCCGTTACCATGGAGAAAGTGTTGAGGAGTGACAGAGCACCCTGAAGTGATGGACCCGCGTCCCCCAAAAATAAAACCATGTCGTCAGCATACAGGGCTACCCTCTCCTCCAGCATACCTATCCTAAGCCCCTTAATATGAGGCGATGTACGGAGAGCCTCTGCAACTGGCTCTATAGCTAGGGCAAATAGGGCCGGAGAAAGAGGGCAGCCCTGTCTAGTTCCCCGAAACAGTTGAAATGGGGTTGAGAGTCTGGAGCCCAAACGAATCGATGAGATGGGACACCTATAGATCACCTGCAACCATGATATAAACCGTAGTGGAAAACCCATTCGACGTAGAGTCTCCCACAAAAAGGGCCACTCTACAGTGTCGAATGCCTTTTCTATATCTAGTAGGGCAATAGCTCTGGTACCGGAGTTGTTGTGTTGGGCATGAATATTAGTAAAGAGTCTCCTAAGATTAACGTCGGTTGACCTTTTAGGCATAAATCCTGTTTGATCAGAGTCAATAACCGAAGGTAATAATGGATATAGACGGGTAGCCAGCAGTTTGGTTAAGATTTTCAGGTCATTATTCAATAGGGCTATTGGCCTATATGAGGCACATAGCTCTGGGTCCTTAAGGTCCTTATGGATCAAAGTAAGATAGGCCTGGTGCATTGAAAGGGGCAGATCACCCTTGGATAGGCAGAGGGTGTATAATTGGGCCAGGATGGGTGCCAAAAATGCTGCATGTGCCCTATAAAATTCTATAGGAAGGCCATCCGGCCCTGGCGCCTTACCCAAAGGGAAGGACCGTATAATTTTTAAAACCTCTAAGGCCGAAATAGGGCGTACCAACGATTCTCGTTCCTCATTCGACAGCCAGCCAAGTGCTAGTGGATCTAAAAGGTGCTAGTGGTGCACTATTAACCTTTAAAAGTGTTTCCCAGTGCTAAACCTTTCATCCAATTTCTAAACTGCTGCATTTGTAAATTTCAAAAGCCAATATAAAGAAATAGTATTGCACTTGTGTGTTTAACTATCATTTTTTTTGTACAAGTCTCCTTTAAGGGGGCGTGTCAATGGGTGTGCCTTTAACCTACAAACTTTTGTTAATAGGTGTACCTCATTTCCATCTCAAATAGCTGGGAGGTATGTATATGGGCCTCAAAATTAGTCCAACGTGTTTAAAGATTAATCTCCATAATCCCAAAACTCCAATCAATTTCTGTGCCTCATTTTTGGTAGTAGGGGGCAGCAGTTCCTGGATGGTTTACATGACTGTCTCTGAAATTTTCCTCTGTGGCCCAGTTCACATAATTCCCAGGAATTTAATCCCTGTAGCAGGCCCCTGAACTTTGTCTCTATTTACAGCCCATCTTCTCTTTTCCATGTGCTGTATCAGAAGACAAAAATAAACTCAGCGCTTGTATTGGGAAGGAACCTGGAGATGTACACAGATCAAATAAATGTAATTGGAATGAATGTAATTAAAATGAAATAAAAATGTCTCTCAATGAGAGAGACACAGTCTATGGTAACAGTCTCTAAGATGAAGGGGGAAAGGAATCCATGTTCCAGCACTAAGGGCAGCCAGTGTAAAGAGTTAGAAGCAGTCTCTGCAATGCAACAAAGGAGAAAAAACACATCATTGGAGCCTTCAAATTGCTGTGCATCCTCCTTCAGCATGTATCCGACACTGTGGTCGAATAGTTCGGGGGACTCCTCCGTGCATGATGGTGGGGCTAGGGAAGGAGTGACTGTTGACATGGAGCCGATGGAAAAGGCCACTTTGGCAGCTGCATTGGCAGGTAAACTACTCTGAGCCTGGGTGACAGAGGATGAGGACAGCTTTGTTATCCATTCCATCAACTCTTCTGCATGTTGTGGCTCAATAACACGGCCAGCTGCAGAAAAAAAGGACAAGCATGCTCCGTGGCCATGTGCTGAAGATGCAACTGCACTAGGGGTGCACGGTACTGTGTACACCAACAGAAGTGTAAGAACAGCTATGGGTGTACTGTATTGTGTACACCACCAGAAAAGTAGTAGCAACTGCACTATGGGTGCACGGTACTGTGTACACCAACAGAAGTGTAATAACAACTATGGGTGGACTGTATGTATTGTGTACACCACTTAGAAAAGTAGTAGCAACTGCACTAGGGGTGAACGGTATTGTGTACACCACCAGAAGTCTAATAGCAACTATGGGTGCACTGTATGTATTGTGTACTGTGTACACCACCAGAAAAGTAGTGGCAACTGCACTAGGGGTGCACGGTACTGTGTACACCAACAGAAGTGTAAGAACAACTATGGGTGTACTGTATGTATTGTGTACACCACCAGAAAAGTAGTAACAACTGCACTATGGGTGCACAGTACTGTGTACACCAACAGAAGTGTAATAACACCTATGGGTGTACTGTATTGTGTACACCACCAGAAAAGTAGTAGCAACTGCACTATGGGTGCATGGAACTGTGTACTGTGTACACCGCCCGAAGTATATTAGAAAAAGTACACCAGGAATGGCCTGCGGTTAGATATAGGCTTGGCTACACTGGATGCAGTGCATATATATATATATATATATATATATACACATACATATATACACACACACACGAGACTGACTGTATAATAATATATATTTATTAAATACACTGCAGCTAACTGAATAACCTGCCTGCCTGAAGTATATTAGTATTAGAAAAAGTACACTAGGATATGGCCTGCAGTCAGATATAGCTAAACTGGATATATATATGTATATATATATATATATATATATATATATATATATATATATACTGTATATATATATATATATATATATATATATATATATATATATATGAAACAGATAGAAGTTATCTGTCAAATGTGATCGGACTGCAGACTCCCCCCCACACACTCACTATCTCCTCAGATTCTTCTGTCAACTTAACCCTTCACTGCATCTCCTGAAGAACACATCAACCAGAAAGTTTGCAACTTTCCACAATAGGAGACTTCTCCCAGAAAAAAAATTCAGCTCACCTCCTTCCGTCCTCTGGCCAGCCCGATAGGGGCTACAGTGAGCTCCGTCTCCCAGTTCTTTCATCACACCACACTGGTGATTGGAGGGGGGGTTGAATCAAAGGTAACAGGGACCCTGCATGAGACTGGGGGGGACAGAAAGGATGTTTGCATGCTGAACACACACCGCAGGCACAGTGTATTCTTTACAATGCCGCTGCTGCTGTCTCACAGTGACAGGTGTGCTGATGGTCCCCCCTGCCTGAATGTGTCTGTCTGTCTGTCTGTCTGTCTGTCCCTGTTCTGGGCTGAATCATGTGCCCGGGTTACAGGCAGTACAAATCCCGGGCACACAATTCAAGACCCGTACGGTCCGGTTGAATCCCGGACAGGTGGCAACCCTAACTGTCCCTCATTTTGGTCTGATTTATATAGTATATAAAATGCACTATTTAACCTTTAAAAGTGTTTCCCAGTGCTAAACCTTTCATCCAATTTCTAAACTGCTGCATTTGTAAATTTCAAAAGCCAATATAAAGAAATAGTATTGCACTTGTGTGTTTAACTATAATTTTTTTTGTACAAGTCTCCTTTAAGGGGGTGTGTCAATGGGTGTGCCTTAAGCCTACAAACTTTTGTTAATAGGTGGACCTCATTTCCATCTCAAATAGCTGGGAGGTATGTATATGGGCCTCAAAATTAGTCCAACGTGTTTAAAGATTAATCTCCATAATCCTAAAACTCCAATCAATTTCTGTGCCTCATTTTTGGTAGTAGGGGGCAGCAGTTCCTGGATGGTTTACATGACTGTCTCTGGAATTTTCCTCTGTGGCCCAGTTCACATAATTCCCAGGAATTTAATCTCTGTAGCAGGCCCCTGAACTTTGTCTCTATTTACAGCCCATCTTCTCTTTTCCATGTGCTGTATCAGAAGACAAAAATAAACTCAGCGCTTGTATTGGGAAGGAACCTGGAGATGTACACAGATCAAATAAATGTAATTGGAATGAATGTAATTAAAATGAAATAAAAATGTCTCTCAATGAGAGAGACACAGTCTATGGTAACAGTCTCTAAGATGAAGGGGGAGAGGAATCCATGTTTCAGCACTAAGGGCAGCCAGTGTAAAGAGTTAGAAGCAGTCTCTGCAATGCAACAAAGGAGAAAAAACACAGCGCCTCTAAGTGCAGTATTGGTAAACCATTTAATGTTGAGGCAAAAGTTGTACTACTCACAAACGGATGATGGTTATAAGCATTGTGGTAATCCTGCAGTGGAATCCGGGGGTGGTCTTCTCCTGAGCGTTCGTGTCTCTGGTAGGGTTGCCACCTCATCCCTTTAAACCCGAACACATATTAATTACACAGATTCTGAGGCTAGTTTAATGCAGATAATGCACCAAGTGAGTTTAATTACCACCTTAATCAGCCACAGAACCTGTGTAATTAATATGTGTTCAGGTTTAAAGGGATGAGGTGGCAACCCTAGTCTCTGGGGTATAGCTGACAGCTCGTGCAGGTGGAATCCAGTATTCACAGCCTCTGGGAACAGCGGGGAACACAAGGGAGATCGGAGATGATGTCACTTCCGGGTGCAGGGTGAGAGGAGGCAGCTTTGCATTCGGAGCATGCGTGTTCCTTCCTCAGGCCATACAGAGCACCATCTTAGTTGTGGTATATGTGTACTAGTGAGATAAGACCGCTTAGACACATGATTCACTAAGGTGGTACTCTGACTCTATGATACATGCAATGCTTAGATGGAATGAGGGTGCATGATAAAGGGAAAAAGGTGTGAATAAAAATGAGAGCCAATTAATAAAAAATTGATAAAAATAGCAATTATTCCAGTGGCAGATTAATAATACTGTACATATGTGTATATATACACACACACACACACACACACACACACACACACACACACGTGTTGGAAAATGTACAGAAGGGATAAACAAAAAAAAAAAGGGAGGAAAAAAGAAAAATGTTATAAAGAAAAATTAATTAGAAAAAAAAAAAAAAGAAAAAATCAAAATTTTTTTTTAGAAATAATAAAATTAAAATTAGTAGTAAAAAATTGTGATAAAGTATCGGAAAGTTCATAAAAAATTCATAGAAAATTAATTAAAAATTATTAAAAAATAAATAAAAAGTAGATTATAATTATACGGTCGTGTATATAATGTGTGTATATATATACACACACACAACATGTATCATTATATATATATATATATATATATATATATATATATATATATATATATACACACACACACACATACACAATAATGATGGAACAAGGTATAAACTAATAATATAGTGATGACCTGGAACTATAGAGATAAGGTGACCAATGTACTCATAAGGTGAATATTACTGATATGTAGCTGATTATGACAGTAAAGCAGGGCTGTCTTTTCGCATGGGCACGCCGGGAAGTTGCCAGGGGGCTCCACTTGCCTGGGGGGCCCCACCGGCCCAGCGACCCCAGCCAAGGCCGCCTGCACTCAGTGCCCTGGGGTCGCTTTTGGCTCAGAGCTTTCCCAGTTGCCTGTCAGTAATAAGGATGAGCCGAACACCCCCCGGTTCGGTTCGCACCAGAACCTGCGAACGGACCGAAAGTTCACGCAAACTTTAGAACCCCATTAAAGTCTATGGGACTCGAACGTTTGAAAACAAAAGTGCTAATTTTAAAGGCTAATATGCAAGTTATTGTGCTAAAAAGGGTTTGGGGACCCAGGTCCTGCCCCAGGGGACATGTATCAATGCAAAAAAAAGTTTTTAAAACAGGCGTTTTTTCGGGAGCAGTGATTTTATTGATGCTTAAAGTAAAAATAAAAAGTGAAATATTCCTTTAAATATCGATCCTGGGGGGTGTCTATAGTATGCTTGTAAAGTGGCGCTTGCTTCCTGTGCTTAGAACAGTCCCTGCACAAAATGACATTTTTAAAGGAATAAAAATCATTTAAAACTGCTTGCGGGTTTCATGTAATGTCGGGTCCCGGCAATATGGATGAAAATCAGTGAGACAAACAGCATGGGTACCCCACCCCCATTCCATTACCAGGCCCTTTGGGTCTTGTATGGATATTAAGGGGAACCCCGCACCCAAATTAAAAAAGGAAAGGTGTGGGGCCCCCAGGCCCTATATACTCTGAACAGCAGTATACAGGCGGTGCAAACAAGACAGGGACTGTAGGTTTGTTAAGTTGAATCTGTTTGTAATTTTGAACTGGTACATTTTTAAAGTGTAGCTCCAGCCAAAAAATCTTTAAGCTTTTTGGAAAACATAGGGAAGGGTTATCAACCCTGTAACATTTGTTTTGCTGTCCGTGCACCTCTTCAGAAGATTTCACCTCACTTTCTGTCCCAATGACAAATGTTTTTTGAAAATTTGGGGTTTTTAGTGAAACAAGGATTGGTGATAAAGCATCAGTGAAGAGGAGACACGTTTTTTTCCATATTAACTCTTACAGGAGAGAATTTCCCTTCCTAGGGGTAGATTTCATCTCACTTCCTGTTGTCTCCTTCCATTTGCAAGTAGGAGTCCTTTGTAAGTTGAATGTTTGAAAGTAGGGGCCTGCCCTATATGCTCTGCAGAAATTGGGGCCTTAGGTGTTGGTGTTGCCACAACACTGTAAGCCCTCACAGTTACTCTTGGTGGGCGCAGGAATGGGCCCTGCTGTGAAATATTAGATCAAGAATTGTAATTACACGCCATTGTTGAACAGGGGCAGAAAAATTGGGCCTTTGGTGGTGGTGGTGCTGGTGCCACAACATGGTAAGTCCTCACAGTTACTCTTGGTGGGCGCTGGAATGGGACCCTGCTGTGCAATATTATATCAAGAATTGTAATTACATGCACCTGTTGAACAGGGGCAGAAAAATTGGGCCTTTGGTGGTGGTGGTGGTGGTGTTGCCACAACACTGTAAGCCCTCACAGTTACTCTTGGTGGGTGCAGGAATGGGCCCTGCTGTGAAATATTAGATCAAGAATTGAAAATACATGTCCCTGTTGAACAGGGGAAGAAAAATTGGCCCTTAGGCACTGGTGTCACAACACTGCAACCCCTCACAGATGCTATAGTTGGAGCGCAGGAATGAGCCCTGCTGCAAAGTATTGCATCAAAAATTGTAATTACACGCCCCTGTTAAACAGGGGCTGAAAATTTAGGCCTTGGGCACTGGTGCCACAACACTGCAACTCCTCACAGATACTCTAGTTGGAGCGCAGGAATGAGCCCTGCTGCAAAGTATTGCATCAAAAATTATAATTACATGCCCCTGTTAAACAGGGGCAGAAAAATTGCCACAACACTGCAACCCCGCACAGATGCTATAGTTGGAGTGCAGGAATGAGCCCTGCTGCAAAGTATTGCATCAAAAATTGTAATTATACGCCCCTGTTAAACAGGGGCTGAAAAAATTGGGCCTTGGCCACTGGTGCTACAACCCCTCACAGATACTATAGTTGGAGCGCAGGAATGAGCCCTGCTGCAAAGTATTGCACCTATTGAACCAAAAATGTCCTTACAAGCTATCAGCATGAAAATTGAGGAGGAGGAGGATTGTCACTCAGCATAACAGGATATTCACTCAGCATCAGCATAGGCAGTCTTGAAGGGATTCCACATTAAAAAAAAAAAAATCAATCGGTTACATCAGCATCAGGTGCTTGGTAGCTGGTGATCCAAGACTGATTCATTTTTATGAAGGTCAGCCGATCGACCGATTCGGTGGACAGGCGCACCCTGTGATCGGTTACAAAGCCTCCAGCAGCACTGAATGTGCGTTCTGAAGGAACGCTGGATGCAGTACAGGCCAGTAGCTCAATTGCATACTGTGCAAGCTCTGGACAGTGATCCATCCTCAAGACCCAGTAACCCAGAGGATTTTCGGTGGGAAAGGTGTCCAAGTCTGATCTTGCCCCTAGGTAATCCTGCACCATGTGAATCAGACGCTGGCGATGGTTGCTGGAACCGATCAGACCTTGGGGCTGTGGGCTAAAAAATTGTCTGAACGCATCGGTCAGACGGCCACCTTCTCCACCGCTCCTCCTGTGACTGACCGAAGCCTCAGCAACACGTTGTCCAGGAGGACCAGGAAATTGTAACCTCCCAGGCTCTGGAAACGCGTTGCACAAACCTTTCTGCAAGGCCTCCCGAAGATGTTTCATCCTCTGCTCCCTCTGCAACGGCAAGATAAGGTCCCCAACCTTACCCTTGTAATGTGGATCAAGGAGAGTTGCCAGCCAGTAATCATGCCTCCCCTTGATACCACGAATACAAGGTTCCTTCCGCAGGCTTTGCAGGATCAGGGAGGCCATGCACCGTAGGTTTGCTGAGGCATTTGGTCCAGAGTCCTCTGGGTCACTAAGGACCACATGATCCGCAGCCACCTCCTCCCAGCCACGTACAAGTCCATGGGTTTCTTCGAACTGTAAATGATTCCTTGAAGACTGCTGCTGATCCTGAGTGCCAGGCTCCACCTCCATGCTGACACAATCCTCCTCCTCCTCCTCCTCGTCCTCTTCCTGTGTGATTGACGGGCATGCAGGAAGACTGTCTGGATAAAGGGGGCCTTGAGAGGTAAGGAAGTCCTCCTCTTCCTCCCTCGGTTCTGCCTCAAGTGCCCTGTCCATTATTCCATGCGTGTGCTCCAACAGGTGGACAAGACGGACAACCTGTAAGCTCGGGTACCTGCCCAAGAACCGCTGCACCACCAAGCAGGCACCTGTCCATGCCTGCTGCACCATGAATCAGCGGTAAGGTGCAGCGAGGCCAAGACATTGCCTTCCACATGCCGGTAGAGAGCCGGAATCACCTTCCGTGAGAAAAAGTGGCGTTTGGGAACCTGCCACTGAGGAACCGCACATTTCACAAACTCACGGAAGGGGGCAGAGTCTACCAACTGAAAAGGCAGCAGTTGAAGTGCTAGAAATTTAGCCAAGCTAGCATTCAACCACTGGGCATGTGGATGGCTGGGAGCGAACTTCTTTCGGCGGTGCAGCAGCTGGGGTAGGGAAATTTGTCGGGTACAATCTGACGTCGGTGGACTGATAGCAGATTGCCCACAAGTACTTGGCTGTGACATACCCAATTCTACACCTTCATTCCTCTCAGTGCAGGTTTCAGAGAGGACTGAAGGTATAGTGGGGTTGGAGATCCCAGCTTATGAGGAGCAAGGAGAGGTCCGCTTTGTTCTTTGGTGTGGGTATTTTAGGTACACTTGCCAATGAACTGCATGGCAGGTCGACATATGTCTGGTCAAGCATGTGGTGCCCAAGCGGGTGATGTTTTGGCCACGCGAGATACGCTTGAGACATATGTTGCAAATAGCAGCGGTGCGATCTAATGCACTCGTCTCAAAAAAGGCCCACACCAAAGAACTTTTGGAATAACACGCAGAGACAGCAGCGCCCTGCACATGAGGAGCTCTGCAGTGTGATGCAGTTGGTGTGCTGCCCTTCAGCTGGCCCCTGGAGGGCATCCTGCCTCGTTGGAGATGTGCCTCCTCCCCCTCTCTCCTATCAGGCACCCACGTGGAGTCAGTGACTTCCTCATCATCCCCTCCCTCCTCATCACTGGAGCAAAGCTGGCAGAATGCTGTAGCTGGGGGAATATGCCTGCCAGATTGCTGTCCTTCTTGGGCACCCCCTCTCTCTGTGCTCATGTTACTGCCTTCCTCTAGCTGGGTACCATCATCGGAGTCTTCAAAACGCTGGGCATCCTCCTGGAGCATGTACCCAACACTGTGGTCAAACAGTTTGGGGGACTCCTCAGGAGGACATGGTGGGGCTAGGGAAGGAGTGACTGATGCCATTGAGCCTAGGGAAGATGCCATGTTGGCAGCTGCTTTGCCAGAAAAAGTATCCTGAGCCTGGGTGAGAGAGGATGAGGACGGCTTGGTCATCCACTCTACCAAGTCTCCCGTATGTTGCGGCTCAACGCGGCCAGCTGCCGAAAAAAAGTACAAGTGTGTCCCACGGCCACGTGCTGATGAGGATGCAACGTGTCCACGACCAGCACTGTTGCCTCTAGACACAGAGCCTGCTTGCCCTCTTTTATTGGCTTGTGACTGTCTGCCTTTCCTTGTTGGCCTTCCAGACATACTAATGGCCTGCAGTGAGATGTAGCTGCACAAAGCAAGCTGGGATGTATATATATATATATATATATATATATATATATATATATATATACTGATTATACTGCAGCTAGCAGAATCAACTGCCTACATGTAGTATTATTAGTATGAGAACACCAGCAATTGTCTTCAGGTAGCTTTAGGTGCACACTCTGCAGAGGACACAGTACACTAACTGTAAATACTGCAGCTGCCTGCCTGTGGTATTAATAGGATCAGGACACCAGCAATTGTCTTCAGGTAGCTTTAGGTGCACACTGTGCAGAGGACACAGTACACTAACTACTGTAAATACTGCTACTGCCTGCCTGTGGTATTAATAGGATCAGAACACCAACAATTGTCTTCAGGTAGCTTTAGGTGCACACTGTGCAGAGGACACAGTACACTAACTGTAAATACTGCAGCTGCCTGCCTGTGGTACTAATAGAATCAGAACACCAGCAATTGTCTTCAGGTAGCTTTAGGTGCACACTGTGCAGAGGACACAGTACACTAACTACTGAAAATACTGTAAAAGCACCTGACTGCCTGTCAGTATATTAGGAAGAGAATAACAGGAACGGATCTAGCTAAACTGAATACAGTGTATATATATATATATATATATATATATATATATATATACAACACCTAGGATGCATATATATATATATATATATATATATATATATATATATATATATATATATATACAATACACTGTAAGTGCAGCTAACTGACTCGCCTGCCTACTCTATCTAACTTAAATCAAATAACACTGTCTCTCTGTCTATCTCTCTCCGCCGCCGCAACACACTACACAAGGCCGCCACGCAGGCGGCCTTATATAGTGTGGGGCGTGTACTAAACCCCCTTAGCCATAATTGGCCAAAGCCACCCTGGCTTTGGCCAATTACGGTTCTCTGTACAGACGGTGTTGTGATTGGCAAAGCATGCGGGTCATAGTGCATGCTTGGCCAATCATCAGCCAGCAATGCACTGCGATGCCACAGTGAATTATGGGCCGTGACGTGCCACTCGAATTAGGTGCGAACGGCCCGTAACATTCGCAATTCGACGAACAATCAAACAGGCGATGTTCGAGTCAAACATGGGTTCGACTTGAACTCGAAGCTCATCCCTAGTAGTCAGTAAGTAAAATAAGAAAATTACGCTCATTGAAAGCCTGGAGGTGGCCAATGGTTTTGGGCCCCTGTACGTAGATGTAGGCTCCCAAAAAGTCTCAGACATGTGGTGTCGCTATACTCAGGAGGAGTAGCAGAATGTGTTTTGGTGTGTAATTACACATATACTCATGGCATGTGTGAGAAATATCTAATTAAAGTGACAACTTTGTGTACATTTTTCTTTTTTATGTAATTTCCCAAAAACTTGGGGAAAAAAATAAAATATTCCATGGACTCAACATAGCTCTCAGCAAATACCTTGGGGTATCTAATTTACAAAAAGGGGTAATTTAGGAGGTGTTTTTACTACCATGGCATTTTAGTACCTTAAGAAATGTGATAGACAGTGAGAAAGAAAAAGCTGCGTAAATTCAAAAATATATACCATAGTTTGTAGATGCTATAACTTTAACGCAAACCAATTAATATTCATTTATTGGGATTTTATACTAAAGACAAGTTGCAGAATGCATTTTGGCCTGAATTTATGAAGAAATTTCATTTTTATTGGATATGTTTTATAACATAAAGTAGAAATAACGGTTCTTTTCAAAATTTCTGGTCTTTTTCCATTTATATCCCAAAAAAAACCCCTGTGGTGATAAAATACCACCAAAAGAAAGCTCTATTTGTGTCGAAAAATGCATAACAATTTAATTTGCATACAGTATTTCATGACCGAGCAATTGTCAGTTAAAATAGCTCAGTGCTGAATAGCAAAAAATGCTCTGGTCATGAAGGGGGAGGGGTAAAACATTCTGAAGGTTAAGTGACTAAAAGTCCCTACCGGTCATTAGTTTCGAGTTAAAGTGATTCTAAAGGCTGAAAGTTTTTTATGCATTCACCCCCCCCCCCACAGCCCCCCATCCCTACCTAGCCAATTGACTCCCACTGATGTCAATCACAGCCACTAAGGCAATGAGAAGAGAGCAGGGGCGAGGTCGAGCCACGCCTCTATGTGTGTTATAGATGCAAAGAGCAGTGGCTCAGGAGCAAGCACGCAGCAGTGCCCCCAGGGTAAGTGGCATTCTCTGGGGGCACTACTCGAGGGGGATGAGCCAGGAGTGCCGGCGGGGGACCCGAAAAGAAGAGGATCAGATCTGCTCTGTGCAAAACCACTGCACAGTGCAGGTAAGTATAACATGTTTTTTATTTCTAAAAAAAACGAGGCTTTAGTATCACTTTAGCTATGAATAATGGCACTAAATTTACTGTGCTCTATGTGATTTATTATTTTTAGGACAGATTCTCTGTAACGAGATATCAGGAGTCTTTTCCATGATGTCTCACGTGCCTTCAATTGAAACTAATGGAGCACAGATCGAGGTCTATTAGCTTTTACCCTGGCTGCAAGGGCTCAGGAAAGTGACAACAGAAAAAGGAAGTGACAGCGAAATGTTAATGTATTGCAAAGATGTACTTACTTATGTTTTCATTTTTCATTTTTCCTTTACACATGCTTTAGGCTCGTTTCACACTATAGCTATGTTAGACATCACATGTGATTTGCACCGCACTGCTGTGCAGATCACATGCGATGTCTGTGCAATGCAAATTCAGACATACAGATTGAATGGCTGAATTTGCATCGCATTCGGACCCAAAATGGTGCAGTACCTTTTTTTGGTCCGCACTGGAATCGGATCCCATGGGTGTTTACACCCATGGGATCCAATTCCTGTTTAAATTCACAGCTCGCACTGCGATCTGTGAACCAGATGCGGCTCTAGGCTTTGTGAGGCCTTAGGCAAAACCTAGAAATGAGTCCCCACTCACGCCCATAATGGGAAAAATAATTTAAGCAACAAAAAAAATAAACTGTATAAATTACATATATTAAGAGCTATATATATATTACCAGCTCGGTGCTGGTGTCAGTGTTCTCTATCTCGGTGCTGGTGTCAGTGTTCTCTATCTCGGTGCTGGTGTCAGTGTTCTCTATCTCGGTGCTGGTATCAGTGTCCTTATCTCGGTGCTGGTGTCAGTGCTCTCTATATCGGTGCTGGTGTCAGTGTTCTTTATCTCGGTGCTGGTGTCAGTGTTCTCTATCTCGGTGCTGGTGTCAGTGTCCTTATCTCGGTGCTGGTGTCAGTGTTCTCTATCTCGGTGCTGGTGTCAGTGTTCTCTATCTCGGTGCTGGTGTCAGTGTTCTCTATCTTAGTGCTGGTGTCAGTGTTCTCTATCTCGGTGCTGGTGTCAGCGTCCTTATCTCGGTGCTGGTGTCAGTGTTCTCTATCTCGGTGCTGGTGTCAGCGTCCTTATCTCGGTGCTGGTGTCAGTGTTCTCTATCTCGGTGCTGGTGTCAGTGTTCTCTATCTCGGTGCTGGTGTCAGTGCTCTCTATCTCAGTGCTGGTGTCAGTGTTCTCTATCTCGGTGCTGGTGTCAGTGTTCTCTATCTTGGTGCTGGTGTCAGTGTTCTCTATCTCGGTGCTGGTGTCAGTGTTCTCTATCTCGGTGCTGGTGTCAGTATTCTCTATCTCGGTGCTGGTGTCAGTGTCCTTATCTCGCTGCTGGTGTCAGTGTTCTCTATCTCGGTGCTGGTGTCAGTGTTCTCTATCTCGGTGCTGGTGTCAGTGTTCTCTATCTCGGTGCTGGTGTCAGTGTCCTTATCTCGGTGCTGGTGTCAGTGCTCTATATCTCGGTGCTGGTGTCAGTGTTCTTTATCTCGGTGCTGGTGTCAGTGTTCTCTATCTCAGTGCTGGTGTCAGTGTCCTTATCTCGGTGTTGTTGTCAGTGTTCTCTATCTCGGTGCTGGTGTCAGTGTTCTTTATCTTGGTGCTGGTGTCAGTGTTCTCTATCTCAGTGCTGGTGTCAGTGTTCTCTATCTCGGTGCTGGTGTCAGCGCCCTTATCTTGGTGCTGGTGTCAGTGTTCTCTATCTCGGTGCTGGTGTCAGTGTTCTCTTTCTCGGTGCTGGTCTCAGTGTTCTCTATCTTGGTGCTGGTGTCAGTGTTCTTTATCTCGGTGCTGGTGTCAGTGTTCTCTATCTCGGTGCTGGTGTCAGTGTCCTTATCTTGGTGCTGGTGTCAGTGTTCTCTATCTCAGTGCTGGTGTCAGTGTTCTCTATCTCGGTGCTGGTGTCAGTGTTCTCTATCTCAGTGCTGGTGTCAGTGTTCTCTATCTCGGTGCTGCTGTCAGTGTTCTCTCTCTCGGTGCTGGTGTCAGTGTCCTTATCTTGGTGCTGGTGTCAGTGTTCTCTATCTCAGTGCTGGTGTCAGTGTTCTCTATCTCGGTGCTGGTGTCAGTGTTCTCTATCTCGGTGCTGGTGTCAGTGTTCTTTATTTCGGTGCTGGTGTCAGTGTTCTGTATCTCGGTGCTGGTGTCAGTGCTCTCTATCTCGGTGATGGTGTCAGTGCTCTCTATCTCGGTGTTGGTGTCAGTGTTCTCTATCTCCGTGCTGGTGTCAGTGTTCTCTATCTCGGTGCTGGTGTCAGCGCTCTCTATCTCAGTGCTGGTGTCAGTAAAGGAGGTAGCAGCGGAGAAGCCAATCAGCAGGCAGTGCCAGCGCAGGATGCAGAGCGCCTGGCCCACCAAGGCTGAGGATCAGCACTGGACTGGGACCTCCCAACCCCCCCCCCCAGTGGAGCCCTGCATAGGCAGGGGTAAGGGCAGGGCGGAGGAAAAGGTTAGGGGCTGCCAATCACAGGTGGGTACACTGGGACTGAGCTTTCCTTACTGTTTGTGACACTGATAATCAGGAGGAAGGGAGTGGAGTGCATGGGACAGGACAGGGGGTGGATATAAAGACCAGTCTGTGGCTGAGGGATGCTGGGGGAGGGGCTGGCTCTCTCTCATGTTGGTGGTTGCTGGCTGCAGAAGGGGTTGTGGCATGGTAGCTGTGCCTCTCTCTGCAGCTGGAGCCCCTCCCCGCACTGATTGACAGCCCCAGAGAGAGAGGGGCGGAATGGTCCGGACACCTCTTCTTTCCTACCTCCCTTTCCATTGGCTCCATACAGCACTCATGGGGCCTCCTCCATGGGACCTTCCTCTTCCCGTCCTCGCCACTGCATGCCAGATTCCTCCTCCAATCCGGGTGTGCGGGGACCGCTCCACTGAGCACTCCAGTGGTGGGGGGTGACGGCTGGGGGGGTGCGATCTGCTTCTCCGGAGCAGCAGGAAACTTTTTGCTCCAGCTGCTGGAACCTCCTCCCCTTCTCCTCCCCCTCTCCTACCCCAGACAACACGGCGCTGGCCCCACCTCCTCCTCAAGACAGAGCCACACTCCGTCCTCTCTCTCCACTGCCTGGCTGTGGAGCACACAGGCAATGTTAAACCAGAGCTGGCCAGAGCTTAACGCCGCCCGCAGCGGCATTGTTGTCAGCAGAGACGGCTCTTCAATGAGGCCTACATAGAGAGCCGCCCCTGCTGTGAACCAATCTGTGGGTATCATTAACTTTGTATTGACACCCGCAGCGGTTTGCAGATATCAGTGTGAACTGCCAGCGATTTAGGTGCAATGTGGGAACCCGCACTGGATTTGCAGGGTTTCCCGCACAAGTGTGAACTGAGCCTCTGATTAAAAAAATATATGTACTGCAGCACCTAATTATACATGCCTCTGCAATTACAGTTTTTTCTTAGTAGTGCTGCAAAGTCTCAATAATATAATAATAAATACATACTAAGCCTGCCAGTGAAGTCCACCCAATTCAGCTTCCTGTGATGGTGAAGCAACAATGCTGCACTGCTCCTGAATCCAGAATAGAGGATGCCACTCTGAAATGAAGAGAGGAAAACAGGTTTGAAGTCCTGCTGTGGCTGCCTCTATAGATACAATGGAAGAGTGAGTGTAGCCATGTAGGGACAGGAAGTGTGTTATTTTCATGATTACCAGGTGAAAATTACAGCGGAGTTCCACCCAAAAGTGGAACTTCCACTCATCTGATTCCCCCACCTCCGGTGCCACAATTGGCACATTTGGGGGGGGAGGGGGGACAGAATACCTGTCTTAGACAGATATCCGTTCCCACTTCTGGGAGCCTCAGCCGCGGCTATTGACGTCATGGCTGGGGCTCCCTCCTCCTTCCCCTGTCGCCGGGCCAGTAGGAGAGAGGAGCGGGCCTCGCTCATGCGTAGCAGGGTTCTCGGTGTGAAGCCGAAAGGCTACACTGCCGGGTACCCTTACCCGCAATGGCGGCGGCAGCACCCGACAGCTGGTGGAAACATCAGCTGTGGTGCCGACATCACTGGACTCCAGGACAGGTAAGTGTCCTATTATTAAAAGCCAGCAGCTGTAGTATGTGTAGCTGCTGTTTTTTAATTCTTTTTTGTTGGGCGGACCTCCGCTTTAAGTAGAAAAACTAAAAAAAAATTAAAAAATGATGTAGCCTCAACATCGAAGATCCATTAAGCTGCAATGTATCGAATATTTGCTTTTGGGCTTAGCTATGCATTAAGTGCACAGTGGTGCTTTAGAATAGGTGCTACAAGCTTTTTTTATTTACTATTAGGGAAGTTGCAGATTTTTTACTTGTTTTCAACGCCAGTAGCCCTGTGATGAAAATTACCGAAGTTGAACTTCCGAAGTCAAGAACAAATGTATTGTTATCCATCTACCAGCTAGAATCCCCAAAGAACACAGCAAACTATGCAAGCCATTTTTATATTCTTGAGAATATGATTAACAAACAGGCTATAATCAAGAATGGCACAGTAAGATCACACAATGAAGATAACATTGTACATGCGGATCAAATTGTAAAGTTTATATTATTTAGTGCCAAGTCTTTGGATGTGATAAGCCATTTAGGTTCAGCTAATATACTATTGTATTCCCATCATTGTAGACCACAAATAAGAATTAATTTGAAAAATGTAGATGGTTGCCAAGCATACCAGCAACATAATTTGTTTTCTTCACACCTAAATATTTTTAGTGACTGTTTAGCTAATTTAACTCTGTCACATATATAGTATATGCTTATGGGTTTATGCAATAACAGCAATGTGCAAATTGCTGTAACCCAGAGCAACGAACAGGCTAATGTAGCACTACACCCATAGGAGTTTCAGATGAAAGGAAATGAAAACCCTGCACTGCCAGGCACACCAAATTTTCACAAGCACCCAGATCAGAGAACAGTCCATGGCTTTGTTTTTTGTTAGAGGGTTAATAACTTGTATAGGGATGGGAGGTTATGTAACGCCCACTTGACTTCAACAACTTCAGGGACAACTTCCTATATACATCTATATACAATCTCTTCTCCTCTTTCCTTCTGCACAAACACTTGCTGGCTCCAGCTGAATCACTCTTAAGATGATCTGGCAGGCTCCCAGTCAGATTTAGAGATAGCCCATTACAAGTAGGCACTTGCAGCCTCTTTTAAGTGTACTTCAGATAGCGAAACAACATGTAACTTTGCGTCTGTGGCCAGATAAAAGTATATATAAGGGCGCTCTGAGTGAATGGACCAGGCAGAAAATGTCTATGTCTAAAATGGTCTATATATAAAACAATTAGGATGATCCAATGTGTGTGTATGTTTCTTCAGCACTCAGGGCTGCCCTTGCATAGAGGAGCAATCTCTACAAAACAAACAAAAACAGAAAGGCGCCTCTAAGTGCAGAATTTAAAACTTTTAATGTCCCCAAAAAGGGTATAAAACACTTACAGGATCTGCAGTGAATGTAGGCATGTCACATGTACATAGAGCGAGTGATCCGGCATAGGAAGGTTCTCCAGTGTGTAGAGAAATCCCAACAATGTCAGTGTATGGTAGCGGAAGATCCCAGGGTAGCCCGCAGATGGATGTCCTACGGCTCTGGAGATACTGATAGAACAATCACGCTGTCAGGATCAGCAAGGAACAGAGGATCCCGGAAGTGACATCAACAGTTTTTGAATAAAAAAATAAGACAACAGTAAAGTTAGCCCGGTTTTTTTATATATTGTGAAATATAATGTTACGCCAAGTAAATTGATACCCAACATGTCACGCTTCAAAATTGCGCCCGCTCATGGAATGGCGTCAAACTTTTACCCTCAAAAATCTCCATAGGCGACGTTTAAAAAATTCTACAGGTTGCATGTTTTACGTTACAGAGGAGGTCTAGGGCTAGAATTATTGCTCTCGCTCTACCGGTCGCGGCGATACCTCACATGTGTGGTTTGACCACCATTTTCATATGCGGGCCCTACTCGCGTATGCATTCGCTTCTGCGCGCGAACATGTCGGGACGGGGTTTTTTTTTTAAAAAAAAAAAAATTATTTTTATTATTTATTTTACATTATTTTATTTATTTTTACACTGTTTAAAAAAAAAATTGTGTCACTTTTATTCCTATTACAAGGAATGTAAACATCCCTTGTAATAGAAAAAAGCATGACAGGATCTCTTAAATATTAGATCTGGGGTCAAAAAGACCCTAAAATGCAATAAAAAAAAAAAAAGTCATTTAAAGAAATGACATTGAAAAAAATATGCCTTTAAGAGGCGTGGGCAGAAGTAACGTTTTGACGTCGCTTCCTCCCAGCAGTGTCATGGAGACGAGTGGGCGCCATCTTAGCCTCACTTGTCTCCAGGCACAGGAGGGAGATGGACGCGATCGCCTCCGCCGCTACAGACGGCTCCGGTAAGCGACGGAGGGCACCGGACCGTGGCGGGAGGGGGGGCCCCATCTCCCGCCACCGATAAAAGTGATCTTGTGGCGAAATCGCCGCAGGGACCACTTTTATCAGAAAGCCGGCCGCCGCACGCAAACGGGGATACCAGGGTTATTGCAGCTAGCTGCTGCCATAACAACGATATCCCCCTTCAAAGTTTAGACGTACATTGGCGAGCGGCGGTCCGGAAGTAGTTAAAACATTTTTTTTTGCATTGATACATGTCCCCTGGGGCAGGACCCAGGTCCCCAAACACTTTTTATGACAATAACTTGCTTATAAGCCTTTAAAATGAGCACTTTTGATTATTCATGCTCGTGTCCCATAGACTTTAACGGTATTCGCGTGTTCGAACAAATTTTTTGCATGTTCTGCTGCGAACCGAACCAGGGAGTGTTTGGCTCATCCCTACTCTTAATTGAGACAAGTACACACTATAGAGGGACTTGCTTTGTTCATATTTCATGTATGTGGTTTACAAACACTTTAAGAAAACTGAAGTTCCCTGGCTGCCATGCTGTTTTTTGGCTCCAATATATTTGTCTAATTACATGGAATTAATAAGTGGTTCAGATGTTCAAGATTCACTTTCTGTCAGCATGATAGCCAGGCCAAAGTCATTTTAACAGAGAGACAGTGGCATATCATCATCTGGGTGACCTAAATAAGTAACTAGAGGCCAGCAACCATCCAAGGGATCCATCAACACCTTTATGGGTGTGGCCCAGGCTCACTGCCTGCAGAAGAAGAGAATTCGCATGGAAACTGATTAATGCAGCAAAGTATAGTAAAGTAGTAATGTTGAGAGAAACAGCAACTCTGCAGACGTGGCCACACCAGACCATAACACTCACAATGAACCAGGCAAGGAGTAGCAGTGCACACTGTAGACACCTGACAGCATCTGACAGAGGAGGCGACTGGAAGGCAGACCGGCAACTGGGCCGTTTAACAGGAAGGCTACTGCTCAACACACAGTGGCAGTCCCTATCCTGTCCCTCCTTCACAGTAACCTGACCCTACGCTAATCCGACTGTTCCTAGCCAGCAGGAGATCTGTCCCTGTCCTACCCACTATGCAGAATGCATGCTAACTCAAACAGTACAGTGCTTTTTAAAAGCACTGCCCACATCAAAGATATCCACCAGGTCAATCAGGGTAGCAGTGTCCAATCAGAGAGCTGCTTTGCTTATGAGACCTCTGAAGGCCTTGGAGGAACCTGGTTCCCCCTTGTCCTCCAACCTCTGTGCACAGCGACCGCTGCACAGCGTCACCCTTGCAGGGAGGTTGAACTTCATCTGCCTTCACCCCCACTACACACAAGTTGACTCTATATCAAGTCAACCTATCGGATTACCTTATTTGCCAGTGGTGCAGCAGAATTCACAGGTGTAAACAGCACTGGTTATAGTTTTGTAAGCAATGTGAAGTCACTTACACAAGTTTTCTTCTTTAAGACTTCTTGCCTTTCTATTTGGCGCAACAATGTCGTTTAGCTGCTGGTAGACTTATACTTCCTGCTCCCCTAGGCCTAATGTTTTTTTGTTACCCTCCATGGTTGATTGGTTAGCTTCAGTATCAAACTAATAAAATCATGTGTCACACTCCTGTAAGACACACCAAGGTTTGTAGTTTACAGAAGAAAGATAACATTGTTTAATGCTTCCAGTTCAGCTCATAGAAGGTGATGAGGACATTCCCTGTAGATTTTGTGTATTTGTGTTGGAGTAGCATGACAGGGTAATCTAGGGCTAAGCTCGGTCTACCCTATAGTACTGTTTTTCTGACTCTCCTAGATATGTTCATCAAATAATATACTATAATAATGTGTTAACCTTCCTGGTGGTATTCCCGAGTCTGGCTCGGGGTGGAATTTCAGAACCAAAAGCGGTAACCCTGAGCCAGACTCGGGATTGCATCACAGGATCCAGGAAGAGCTTACTTACCTTGTCCCCTGGATCCTGCGATGTCTCCCCGCAGTGTGAGAAGCTCGTCCTCCGCTCAATTCATCATGGAGCCGGGCTCCGTTCCCTATGAGCGTTGCGACGCATGGGGATGGAGAACGGCGCCAAATTCAAAAAGTGAAACACACACTATACATACAGTATACTGTAATCTTACAGATTACATTACTGTATGAAATTATTTCACATCCCTTTTGTCCCTAGTGGTTTGTCCAGTGCCCTGCATGTAGTTTTATATTATAAAAACAGTTCTTTCTGCCTGGAAACTGGAGATTGTCCATAGCAACCAAAACCGTCCATTTACATAAAAAGTGGTTTTAGACCAGCTAGAAAACAGCGATAATAAATTAGAATCACTTGCAGAATTGAGCGATAGTGATTTGTGGGGAGATCCGTCATCAAACACTGAAAAGTAATGACAGCGACAATTCTGCAACTGAGCAAATTTCAGTGTTTTTGATTTGATTACATTATTTAATAATTATTATTATATTATTTTTGGTATAATTATTTATAGTTATTTATTATATTATAATTTTTTATTTTGTTTTTCAAACTCTATCATAACCGGGCTGTCTACTAGACTCTTGTTACTCTTGGCCTACAATATAAGACGTCAAATTTCCATGCAAAATAATTATATCGCTTTCAGAACCAAAAATCTGAAATAATCATACCGCCAGGGAGGTTAAACAGGTAGGCTGATTATTTAAAGATAACCTTACACATGGGGATCATATTGGGATATGTATATGGCTGTGTGCCAGTTCCTTGAATGTAGTATTCAATTAAGAGCCAAATAATACACCATTGTATTCTAATCACAGAATACAAAGGAGAATAATTTTAAAAAAAAATATGGTAGGCTGTTACAAAACATATAAACAATAGGGTGTGTTGTATTTAGACATTTCCTGGTAAACGTTTAATTTAAAAATGTTGCAATGTTGTATGCTCTTATGGGCTTGTTAAATAAGAAAATATATAATAAACCATAGCAGCCAATCAGACATATTTAATTGTTCTGGTTTCCCTAAACTGAAAAAAAGGATACTGTTTGATGGATTACTATGATTTTTGGCACTTTACATTATATTAGTGCTCACAGTACTTCTTCTCCTAAAAGCCTTGAGATACACACAGGGTATACAGCCTACCTGCTACATGCTTTAGTTTTCCATCCAGGTATTGCCGGTGATCAAGAAGTTCCTACTTTTTTATTTTTCTTCTAATTTCTGTTTCTTCTATTTATAATGAAGTAAAAATATTTACAGGAGAAACACACATGCTGTAAGCTCCCCATTGTCTTTCACATACAGAAAGCCTTTGAAGTTTTACTGGTACTGTATGAAGCAGAGAGAGTGAAGTTGCACAGCACAGACTACAGGATACAAAGCCACCCACATAACATCTAAGGGACTATTTGAAATCTGTGTGCAGTGGATTATGTAGACCCCTGGAGGCCAAACTGCAGCCCTTTGGTACTTGGACTAGCAACGGGATGAGACTATTGAATTGAAAAGGGGCAGAAGCAGTGATCTCTACTAGCCTCATTTAACATGTCTCCAATCTTTTTGTGGCTCTTCTTTTTGTGTAGGGTCACCCTTAAAAACCATACCAAACCCTCTTCATGAATATGGATCTGGTATGAATTTTTAGGGTGGACCTCATGACGTGAGGTTGGAAATGGGTGGGCATGCTTGCTGTAGCAAAGAGCAGATGTGTGGGGAACCCCTGTGTTACCACAAAAAATTAACCTCATCCCCATAAATAACACAATAAATTATAGTTTGCATAGAAAAGGAAAGTTAAAGAAATCACACAGTCAGGGGCGTTGCTAGGTCTGCAAAAGTTCTGGGGCTAGAGCCCATAGCAGTGGTCACCAACCTTTTTGCAGGCCCGAGGGGGGAAGGGGGGTTGCACTCCGGTGGTAAGCAATTTTTCATGGACAAAGGCTGGTGTTGGCATGTCAATCCTCATGGCACCATGGTTGATATGGTGTCAGGGTGATCGAAGCGCATTGTTTCTATTGTTACATTCTAATATATAATGAAGTGGTTCAACTCACCATAATGCAGAATCAGTGGGAGCCCTGGGTGTGTCACTTGCCACATCTCCTGCCACCAAATGCAGCATGTCACTTGCCACCATCGCCTGTCACCAGATACAGCTTTTTAACTTGCCACTGTCACCTGCCACTAGATGTGGATTGTCACTTGCCATGTCACCTGCCACCAGATGTGGATTGTCGCTTGCCACAGCACCTGCCACCATTTGCAGATTGCCACGTCACCTGCCACGTCACTTGCCACCATTTGTGGATTGTCACCTGCCACGTCACCTGCCACCATTTGCAGATTGTCA
This sequence comes from Lithobates clamitans, assembly GCA_037952925.1. Taxonomy (NCBI): domain Eukaryota; kingdom Metazoa; phylum Chordata; class Amphibia; order Anura; family Ranidae; genus Lithobates; species Lithobates clamitans. The sequence goes on along the minus strand of JBBGZY010000667.1, from coordinate 4,075,167 downwards.
CTTGCCATGTCACTTGCCACCATTTTCATATTGTCATTTGCCACGTCACCTGCCACCATTTGCAAATTGTCACTTGCCACATCACTTGTCACATCACCTGCCACCATTTGCAGATTGTCACTTGCCACGTCACCTGCCACCATATGCAGCATGTCACTTGCCACCATCGCCTGTCACCAGATGCAGCTTTTTAACTTGCCACTGTCATCTGCCACTAAATGTGGATTGTCACTTGTCACGTCACCTGCCACTACATGTAGATTGTCACTTGCCAACTAATGTGGATTGTCACTTGCCATGCCAGCCAGTGCCACCAAATGTGCATTGTTGCTGCATTGGTGGCAGGCTGGCAGCACTGGTCCATTTAGTGAGGGCAGGAGAGATGATGTAATTTCTCTGCACTCCGTCGCACCTCCGACATTGAAGAGGTCTGCACTCTGAGGGCAGAAGAGCGCTGATGTGTGGCGGGCAGTGATAGATGATGTAATTTCTCGGCTCCCCACCACACATCGCTCCCACATTGAAGTGGTCCGGCTGTGAGGGCAGAAGAGAGGTTATGTGTAGCGGGTGGAGAGAGATGTCATCTCTGCTCATCCGCCCGCTCTTTTCTCTCCTCTCATCCACCTCTAATACAGCCCTCCCGCCACGACCCTTTGGTTAGGTAGGGACCCTGCGGCAAGAGACTTGGGGCTATGGGCTCCAGGTTCAGGGCTACAGCCTCAATAGCCACCCCCTGGCGACGCCTATGAGGCTAATGGGATTTACACTTGCAAGCAGGCAAGAACAACAGGTTGTTGAAGCAAATTTTCCAGATAATTTTGTTATGTAGAAATTTGTTTTAGCCTGCTTGTGAAAGACAGGCTAGACTGGACACATATTTTAACAGACATGAGGTAGAAGGGACAAACACCTATTGCCCTGTACACACAATAGGATTTTCCGATGGAAAATGTGTGATAGGACCTTGTTGTCGGAAATTCCGACCGTGTGTAGGCTCCATCACACATTTTCCATAGGAATTTCTGACACACAAAGTTTGAGACCTTGCTATAAAATTTTCCAACAACAAAATCCGTTGTCGGAAATTCCGATCGTGTGTAAACAAATCCGACGCACAAAGTGCCAAGCATGCTCAGTAAAAATTAAGAGACTAAAGCTATTGGCTACTGCCCCATTTATAGTCCAGATGTACGTGTTTTACATCACCGCGTTCAGAACGATCGGATTTTCCTAAAACTTTGTGTGACTGTGTGTATGCAAGACAAGTTTGAGCCAACATCCGTCAAAAAAAATCCATGGATTTTGTTGTCAGAATGTCCGATCAATGTCCGACCGTGTGTATGGGGCATTACTGACCCATTGACAGTTAATGGTACGCTTGTATTCATTCCTTGTACTCTGGTGTATTTGTTGAACTTAATCATGCTGTCAGAAGATCCCAGAACTTATTCACTTTTCAAATAATTATTTCTCCAAATGCTAACCTTGAACTTTTAACTTGCAATTCTCAAAGAAATTCATCTGCACTGTCACGTAGCAGCTTGAATTTACTCAGTGAGCAGTATGTGAAAAGTCTAAACATACTTCAATCCAAAAATGATTACTAATAATGCATTAATTATCTGGATTCAATTCGGTGCGACGGAGGGCACCGGACCGCGGCGGGAGGGGGGGCCCCATCTCCCGCCACCGATAAAAGTGATCTTGTGGTGAAATCGCCGCAGGGACCACTTTTATCAGAAAGCCGGCCGCCGCACGCAAACGGGGATACCAGGGTTATTGCAGCTAGCTGCTGCCATAACAACGATATCCCCCTTCAAAGTTTAGATGTACATTGGCGTGCGGCGGTCCGGAAGTGGTTAAAAAATTTTTTTTTGCATTGATACATGTCCCCTGGGGCAGGACCCAGGTCCCCAAACACTTTTTATGACAATAACTTGCTTATAAGCCTTTAAAATGAGCACTTTTGATTATTCATGCTCGTGTCCCATAGACTTTAACGGTATTCGCGTGTTCGAACAAATTTTTTGCATGTTCTGCTGCGAACCGAACCAGGGAGTGTTTGGCTCATCCCTACTCTTAATTGAGACAAGTACACACTATAGAGGGACATGCTTTGTTCATATTTCATGTATGTGATTTACAAACACTTTAAGAAAACTGAAGTTCCCTGGCTGCCATGCTGTTTTTTTTGGCTCCAATATATTTGTCTAATTACATGGAATTAATAAGTGGTTCAGATGTTCATGATTCACTTTCTGTCAGCATGATAGCCAGGCCAATGTCATTTTCACAGAGAGACAGTGGCATATCATCATCTGGGTGACCTAAATAAGTAACTAGAGGCCAGCAACCATCCAAGGGATCCATCAACACCTTTATGGGTGTGGCCCAGGCTCACTGCCTGCAGAAGAAGAGAATTTGCATGGAAACTGATTAATGCAGCAAAGTATAGTAAAGTAGTAATGTTGAGAGAAACAGCAACTCTGCAGACGTGGCCACACCAGACCATAACACTCACAATGAACCAGGCAAGGAGTAGCAGTGCACACTGTAGACACCTGACAGCATCTGACAGAGGAGGCGACTGGAAGGCAGACCGGCAACTGGGCCATTTAACAGGAAGGCTACTGCTCAACACACAGTGGCAGTCCCTATCCTGTCCCTCCTTCACAGTAACCTGACCCTACGCTAATCCGACTGTTCCTAGCCAGCAGGAGATCTGTCCCTGTCCTACCCACTATGCAGAATGCATGCTAACTCAAACAGTACAGTGCTTTTTAAAAGCACTGCCCACATCAAAGATATCCACCAGGTCAATCAGGGTAGCAGTGTCCAATCAGAGAGCTGCTTTGCTTATGAGACCTCTGAAGGCCTTGGAGGAACCTGGTTCCCCCTTGTCCTCCAACCTCTGTGCACAGCGACCGCTGCACAGCGTCACCCTTGCAGGGAGGTTGAACTTCATCAGCCTTCACCCCCACTACACACAAGTTGACTCTATATCAAGTCAACCTATCGGATTACCTTATTTGCCAGTGGTGCAGCAGAATTCACAGGTGTAAACAGCACTGGTTATAGTTTTGTAAGCAATGTGAAGTCACTTACACAAGTTTTCTTCTTTAAGACTTCTTTCCTTTCTATTTGGCGCAACAATGTCGTTTAGCTGCTGGTAGACTTATACTTCCTGCTCCCCTAGGCCTAATGTTTTTTTGTTACCCTCCATGGTTGATTGGTTAGCTTCAGTAACAAACTAATAAAATCATGTGTCACACTCCTATAAGACACACCAAGGTTTGTAGTTTACAGAAGAAAGATAACATTGTTTAATGCTTCCAGTTCAGCTCATAGAAGGTGAAAATCCATGGATTTTGTTGTCAGAATGTCCGATCAATGTCCGACCGTGTGTATGGGGCATTACTGACCCATTGACAGTTAATGGTACGCTTGAATTCATTCCTTGTACTCTGGTGTATTTGATGAACTTAATCATGCTGTCAGAAGATCCCAGAACTTATTCACTTTTCAAATAATTATTTCTCCAAATGCTAACCTTGAACTTTTAACTTGCAATTCTCAAAGAAATTCATCTGCACTGTCACGTAACAGCTTGAATTTACTCAGTGAGCAGTATGTGAAAAGTCTAAACATACTTCAATCCAAAAATGATCACTAATAATGCATTAATTATCTGGATTCAATTCAGTCCTTTTAACTTGCAATTCTCAAAGAAATCCATCTGCACTGTCACGTAACAGCTTGAATTTACTCAGTGAGCAGTATGTGAAAAGTCTAAACATACTTCAATCCAAAAATGATCACTAATAATGCAATAATTATCTGGATTCAATTCAGTCCAAACGTGTTCACATCAAAAAACATTTGAAATTATTATTTTTTTTTACTTTTTTTTTTAGAAGCTAAAGGTAATCCTACTTTTTTCTTAAAGCAAAACTCCAGTGTGCAGCAATCTATATGTCTATACTTTCCCCTGTGTTAGCAGCACGCTGAGATTCTGTCCAGATACTGTCCAGAATGTAACAACTGCGTTCTTAGCCTTACCCTATGCAGATATTTTCCAACTTGCAGAACAACAACATACCTCCCAACATTTTGAGATGGGAATGAGGGACACCTTCTAACAAATGTATGTAGGCATAGGACACGCCCCCTGCCACACCCCCTTAAAGGAGAATTAACCAAATTAAAGGTTAAATAAATCCACAAGGACTTTTTTTACCACTACTATTCCTTTATATTGGCTTTTAAAATTTACAAATGCAGGAATTAAGAAATTAGATGAATGGTTTAGCACTGGGAAACTCTTTTTGAAAGACAAAAAGTGCATTTTATATACAACTATATAGATCAGACCAAAATGAGGGACAAATGAGGAGGAAAGAGGGAGGGAGGGACATTGCTCCAAATCAGTTGGAAGCTATGCAACAATGTAGGCACCAACAGACTGAGAGTAATCTGGGGAGGGGGGGTGGTTAACTCTGGTGTTAGCCTTTTGCAAAAACAAATGGTTCTTGCCACCATGTTGAGAGAGCAGTGGGAGAAGGCATATAATGAGAGCAATATTCTCTGGCCAGCTCTTTCTGAGGAAGATTGACAGTATCCATTTGAACTTGGCTCATTGGAATAAGCAGGAGGTGATGTCACCAGCACAGGGGAACTGCTCCAGAGTGTGTCTCAGTTTTTGTAGTAATCCAGCATTTTTGTACGTGCAGATTTTGGCTAAGGCAGGCTATCCACGGTTCATGACTCAGCCAGTTCAGCAGGACGAACCGTGTATGGGCAGGCTAAATGTACCAAGTTGATCGATCGATCAACTTGGGTACAACCAGCATGCCGGGTTTTACCTTCAATTATTGCTAGCGGCTGCTATAGCCACTAGCAATAATTACTGTCTTCTTGCTGGGAGAAGACAGTGGCCCGGCAGGAGGGATTATCCAGCTCTTGTATGCTTTTTTCTCCTTTGTTCCTTCTGCACTTGTCATTCCATCTACACTTTCAAATTGCCTGACTTGCACAACATACACTGAAGCAGTACAGCTATAAGACTTCAGGAGTATGATGCAACCAGAAATATAGAGTAAGTGTTTGGATGCAATCTTATAAATGTTACTTAAACAAATTATTCTCTAACCAAGTTATTGAGTGGAGTATTTGTGTTAGCGCTGCTTTACTCATGGGAATGCAGATTGCACTTTCTCCCTTTATTATAATCTAGCTTAAATTTACCAAATAAATAACACAGACAGCTACTCTGAATAGAATCTGGACCGTATAATTGGGAATGTTGCCTCCACCTCAAGAGAAGAACTTCTAAAGGATGTGTCACACCCTCTAGCTAATAACAATCAAGAATGGAGCTTTATTTCAGGGTTCCATTCGCAATATAAAGAAGTGGAAAATATTTTCAGCTCACAATGGCATATTCTCCAGATGGATAAGACCCTCAAATCTGTACTACCACCGAAACCTGGATTCATTTATAGAAGGGCTCCAAGCTATGCGGATAAAATTGTAAAGAAAGTAATTGATTCTCCATGTAGACCCCCCTCCTTTTGGGATAAAGAAGTTTTTTTCGCATGCAGAAGATGTCGTGCATGCAAGGATGTGAATACACCGGTCAGAGCCATTGATAAGTTTGTGTCTACCTCCAATAACAAAGAATTTAAAATTAAGGAATTCATTACCTGCAATACGGCCTATGTGGTATACGCACTTCAATGCCCCTGTGGGTTCATCTACATAGGTCGCACAAAAAGATAGTTAAAAGTACGGATTGCAGAACATATCGCCAATATTAAAAAAGGTTTTAAAGATCTTAATGTATCATTACATTTTAAAATACACCATAAGCAAGATCCGTCTGGACTGAAATTTTGGGGTATCTACCATCTTAAACCTTTTTGGAGAGGTGCTAACCTAGTAAGAGAACTCTCTAAATGTGAGACCCAATGGATATACCTGGTGGATAGGGTTAAACGTTGACCTAGACATCAACTGCTTTATTAGTGATTATTAACTGACTCCCTTTTGTACGATACCGTTTTAGTATCCTGTGGTGTGGTTTTCCTCTCTCCTTATTTATTTGCCAGTTGCAAATATGTGTCTTTATTCTGATTTTATTCTCTTAATTTCCTAGCACACTTAGGATTTTTTATCCATTCAGATATTTTAGTTATAAATTTACTCTTGACGTATGTATTATTGACATTATGAGATTCACTGATATGAGCCCATTTTAATGCTTTTTTACTTACTCCATATCCATCTTAGAATTTTACACCCACTGTCCATTTTTTATCTATATATTTTATGCTTTAATGTGCTGGTGTTGCTCAGGGTTCCTATCTCCCACCATGACTTCTGCCTTATATTGCTTCTCAACTGCGCTGTACACATTTACTATAAAAAATGCGATTGACACGGCCATGTCTATATTTGTCCTGTGCCGTTTGAGAGATTTCATTGCTCTGTCCAATCAGGACGCTGTGGCTGGTTGTTGTCATTTGTTGCCAGGAGCGCCTGATTGGCTGGGAGATTTGAGGCACTGGAATTTGTGGCCAGTCAGGCTAGATTGGCTAGATGCTTAGGGCACCTGTATTTGGTCTGTTTTTTATTGTTATATTTGATGCTCTATTGTGCTTGTACTGCTCGAGGTTCCTATCTCCCACCATGACTACTGCCTCTTATTATTTCTTCACTGCTCTGTATATATTTTCTATGTAAATGCAAGTGACATGACTATGTCAGTATCTGTCCTGTGCCGTTTAAGATATTTCACTGCTCTTGTCCAATCAGGATGCTGTGGCTGATTTTTGTCATTTATTGCCAGGAGCGACTGATTGCCTGAGAGATCTGAGGCACTTGATTTTATGGCCAGTAAGGTTGCAAAGCCTGGCGGCCATCATCAGTTACTGGGCGAGCCTGATTGGCTAGATCCTTAGGGCACCTGTATTTATATTCATTGAGCTGTCGTGTGGCCACGCCCTCTGTGGAAGTCCTTGATGACGAAACCAGTCAGGGCCAGGCCTACACGATGATCCAGAAGTGACGCTTGCTCTCCACTGTCTACTACCATCTACCAGGAAGATAGTGTGGTGTCTGCAGGGAAACACACATCCAATCCTGGATGGCTAGACATGGTGACAGCACCCTCTGGACTTACTTATATGCTTGTTTCAATATGTTACAATGTACGAAGTTAGGATTAAGGGGAACACTGTTGTATAGGGGATTTTTACATGAATAAACAGGATTACGCTATGTCGGTGTTACTCTTGTGTTTTATGATATATATATGGAGCCCCTTTACCAGTGATTCCTGCTGATGATGAGGACTTACTATTGAAGTGGATGCTGAATACCTCACTCAGTGCTCTTTTAATAGTGGCTTCTGGGGAGTTTGACCCCCTGGGGGAGTGTGCATTGCGTGGTGGAACATGTTTTCTTTCTGGTGAAAGGCGCACGCTTGGACATCAATGATTCTACACTTATAAAAACCTTGAACTGTCTTCATCATTACCTTCTACATATAGACTCATATTTGTGTTTTGGCCACTTACTGTGACACTTTTTTTGTGGCTTTTATTTTGGCGCTGTTTTTAGTATTTTATGATCCAGGGTTTGAGTGTTGGACTTTTTTACTACTTATTTATGAAATAACACAGACAACATTGAATGGCAAAATTATGGTGGCTGCACATTTATTTTTTTAAATAATTTTTTTTCAATAAATAACAACTTCATATAAACATATTATTTATTAATGAATCTCCTTAAACTTTATTAATCTGCAAAATATAACTTCGCTCAGCCATAAAACGACTCGAGCACAAATCTCATAAATCATAAATACCAGTCCCCCCTTTCCATAAAAGGGTGAGGAACCACAAAAACGTGCCTTGCAACAAGGGGGGGTGGGAGGTTGGGGAGCTTGTTCAGCTGTGACAGACCCACTGCCGGTTACCTCAGAGCGGGGTCCTATTTATAATGAGCCCTGCTTTCAGAATTTTCCAATGCATCACGTGAACTTCTTGGAATTTTCCAGAGGTCACGTGATGCATATCCTAATCTCCTGAATCCCGTTTTCAGCCTATTACCATTCCAGCATATTTAAAGTGGTATTACCCTATAAATTATGTGAATTTATATATTTTTTTTAATTTAAATTATGAAAGGGAGGGGCAACCGCATGCCCATGTTGTCGTGCCCATATGCTTGTGCCCTCCTTCTCATGGGAATGCAAATAGCACTTTCTCCCTTTGATTATAATCTATCTTAAATTTACCAAATAAACAACACAGACACCATTGAGTGGCAAATTTATGGCCGCGGCACGTTTATTGGTTTGAATACATTTTTCAATAAATAACAACTTCATATAAATATATTATTTATTAATAAATCTCCTTAAACTTTATTAACCTGCAAAATATAACTTTGCTCAGCCACAAAAATACTTAAGATCAAATCTCATAAGTCATAAATACCAGTTCCCAACCGCCAGACTTGAATCTTCAAATCCGGCCCCACCCCAAGACCACGGCCGACTCAATACTGGACTGTAACCCTAAATTAAAGATATTTATTTTTATTTATTTCAGGTACTGATATAGCACCGTCAATTTAGGCAGTGCTTTACATATACATTGTGAATTTGCATCAGTCCCTACCCTCAAGGAGCTTACAGCCTAAGGTCCCTAACTCACATTCATACATATACTAGGGACAATTTTAGACAGGGTCCAATTAACCTACCAGCATGTCTTTAGAGTGTAGGAGGAAACCCATGCAGGCACAGGGAGAACATGCAACCTCCAGGCAGATGGTATCATGGTCAGGATTCAAAACAGCAACCCATTTTGCTGCTAGGTGATAAGTGCTAACCACTACACCACTGTGCTGCTCTTAATGCAAGCTATAAATGATCCTGCTTTTTGAAGAGCGCTACTGTTGTAGAGTAAGGCCTCTGAGCAGACCTGTCTGTGGTGGCAGTGTGTGTTGGAGACGCTTATTCTAAAATCATAATTGGTATTGCTAAAATTACGAGTCTCCCCGGTTCGGTCTTTTGAAACGGGGGTGGAGTTAGTTAAAGGGTTAATTGCGTTATTAGCCCAGTGACAATCACTCTCAGGCTGCTGGCACCTAGATTGTGGTTCCGCAAGCTGGAAAATCTTTGTGCTGGGCGCAGGTGAGAGTGGCATTGTTACGTAAGTGACAGCGTGGTGTGAGGTTGGCCGGTCCTTCGTTGCTAGTTCGTTGCTAGTTAGCAAGGAGGGCAAGGATTTCACACCCATGTTCGTCACATATTGGCCCTACCTCAGATAAGTGCACACCATCTGATCTGTATAAGCCACTAAAGCCTCCTTCAAGATCTAGGTGTCTGTATAAAAATCCACCTATAATAGTTATACATTTTCCATTGTTTTATATACTCTACGTATAATCTTCTCCAAAATTTTAATCTTGGGATTGCTTTACCACTAAATTCTGGGAACAATTTCTGAAAAAAATAACTCTAGAATTTGGGGATGACAGAGTGAAACTGTGTAAATCCCTCTTAATTTTATACATGAGATCCAGAGTGTTGACTTTACCCACATCATTCCCACCAAATTGGATGATGACAATATCAGGAGTTGGCAAAACTTCAATCAACCTGCAAATATGAAAGAACAAATTAGACCAGCGGAGACCCCAGATGCCTTTCCAGAATACTTGAAAATTAGCATAATCCAAGGACAGATTGGATGTGTAGCAACGGAGGGCAGCTCTTTTAAACACCCAGTAAATGAATGAGTGTCCTAGAATCCAAACATTTCTTCTATAACCTGGAATTTAATCAGAAACGTCAGGTCTCACATAAATTTTAAAACATTGAGATTCCCATCTGCCCAGCCTTTGTATGATGGCATCGTCAAGTCCCATTCTTGCAGCCTCAGTAGCTTCCCCAATACGAAAAGCATGGGACGTAACTCTCAAGTGTTGTAGTCCTAACCTCTTCATGCAGCCTTTCAAAACAAAATTAAACTGGTACCTAGTCAGAGGAGCACTATATGCATGAAGAAGACATTGAGTGCTAATGAGAAAGTATATCTTTACCAGGACTAATGGGCATATCATTTCATCACCACATGTATGTAGATGAATCCATTTTCCCCTACTGATCCTATCTGTCTTAGACAATGGGATAAACAATTTAATCCCTGCATCCATGACTTCAACATGCTGTAGCAAAACACCAGCAGGAAATAATGTATTATTTGGAAGCAGTTCTGAGACTTGTAGTGCTTCAAAAAACGCTAAAACAAATGCTACCTTAACCTCCCTGACAGTAATCCCGAGTGTGGCTCGGGGTTAAATTTCAGTCCCATTAGTGGTAACCCCGAGCCACACTCGGGATTACATTGCAGGATCCTGGTGCGGCGTTACTTACCTTGTCCCCAGGATCCTGCGATGTCCCCCACAGTGTCCGTGGGCTGTGTCCTCCTCCGAAGCCTCTTCGTGCCAGGCTCTGTTCCCTGCGAGCGGCGCAACGCACGGGGGCGGAGCCTGGTGGCAAATTCATAAAAATGTACAAACCATAACACATACAATACTGTAATCTTACAGATTACAGTACTGTATGAAATTATTTCACATCCCTTTTGTCCCCAATGCTTTGGCCCATGCCCTGCATGCAGTTTTATATGCTATATACTATTCTTTCTGCCTGGAAACTGGAGATTGTCCATAGCAACCAAAAAGTGTCCCTTTATGTCAAAAGTGGCTTTAGATCAGCTAGAAAACAGCGATAGTAAATTAGAACACTTGCAGAATTGAGCGATAGTGAATCGTGGGGAAATTTATTTTATTATTATTACATTATTATTTTTTTTTAAATATTTATATTTATTTAATATATAATAATTTATGTTTTTGTGTTTCAAACTTCATCATACCCGGGATATCTACTAGACTCTTGTTTTGTTAAGAATTACATGTCTACAATATAAAAAGCCACATTTCCATGCAAAATAATTGTACCGCTTTCAGCACCTAAAATCCAAAATAATCATACCGCCAGGGAGGTTAAATAACTTAGATTTGAATTCAGAAAAACATATGTCTGAAGTAATGATACAAATCTTTTTCAATAACTCAATTGAAATAGGTCTCCTATTATCCGCAGTATAATGGCTCTTCCTGTAACCTTTCAGAGCTTGTTGTACAGAGTAAAATCATGTGGCAGACCTTGCATTTTTTGAAAAAATTATACTCCTGACAGAGTTTTAAAAATATGACTGTAAGACAACTCCTTTTCCATTAAGGAACACAAGAATGCTAATATTACCTGTTCTGAAGGAGAATCAAAGTGGAAATTAAAATCTCTAGCAAACTTAACTCATTTGTTCCATGCAGCAGAATATTGTGCCCATGTGCTATTTGCGACTGACTTTTTTATATAGTCTGTAATGATTTCTAGATTAAATCCTAAAGGTACTCCGGGCATGTTATTCCTTCCAAGTCAGCATTGGGTAGTAGCTAACGGAATCTTGAAATCTGAAATCGAGACAGAGCGTCCGCTATTTGATTCTCCTTTCCCAGCAGATGTTTAGCTTTTAACCATATGTTGTGATGTAAACATGTAAATACCAAATGTCTAAGTAATAATGATTTTGATGATAAGCAATTCACCGCGTATAATATGCATTTATTATCAGTTTGTATGAGAATCTTTTTGTTGGCAAATTGCTTACACCAAATTTTTAGCGCCACTACTAAAGGAAATAACTCTAATAGCATGTTCATGTAGCATTTAATTTTACCCATCTAGAAGGCCATTTACCTCAGCACCAATGCATCTTCCATACTGCCGAGAAACCACAAGACCCTTCCGCATCTGTAAAAAACTCTAAATCTGCAGAAAATATGAAATTATCTTGGAAGAAAGAGCGACCATGATAGCTGTCAAAATATTTTAACCACACTACTAAATCTTATTTTAGCTCAGAAGTTAGCCTTACATGCACGAACGAGGATTTGAGGCCTGAGATGGCCAGATAAAGTCGACATGAAAAGTCCCTACCAACTGGCATTATGCAAGACGCAAAGGCTAATAAACCTAATAACGACTGTAGTTCTTTTAATAAAACTTTCTTCATTTTCAAAAACCCAGATATTATGAATTTTGATTTATCTATTTATTTATCCAAAGGTAATCTAAATTCTAAATGTATTGTGTCAATATTAATACCTAAGAAATTAATTGAAGATGCTGGAAGAACAGTTTTTTTTCAGCTGCCAAATGGAATACCAAAGTATTCAGAAATCTTACCAAAAAGCTGAAGCATGAAATAACAGATAGGGGAGTCTACAGATAATGTAGGATTCCTTCATATCCAGACTCAAATGTCCTAATGGAGAGGTTCTAAAGTTTATAAATGGAGGATTTTTTAAAAGGCCATACGGTCTTCTGATGTCTCTTTATTCAATTATTCTGTTACGATATGATGGAATAGATAAACTAACTTTAGATTTTTAACCATATTACAACCACTGCCAGTAAATGTAGGCAATGGGAAACCATGTGAAAACCCATTAACTAAAATTTTGGCTGTCTCCTGGTCTGGATAAATTTCCAGCCATTGAAGCATTCTTGCTAATCTCACTGGTGTGCGTGCTTTTTGCAGTATGTTCTCTCTGTCCTTTGTCTGAACGATTCATCGTAATTATACCATCTTAATCCTCCAAAATTCTCGCATGCCTCCAATACATGTTTTAGGTGCTGAAATAGACCACAGCAGAATTCTGGGTGCTTTTCTTGTCAAAGTTGTTTATTGAATTTTAACAATTAGTATATAAGTACATATGGTGGCAGCAAAAGAAAAGATCATATATATGGTAATAATATTGAGTTGTAGCTCCAACATAAACTAAAAGTAGTTTAACTAAAACATTTTTACCATGGATCTAACTACTCAAAAGATACATTGTATAAGAGAGGATAAAACCAACTTAGACCAGGTTAATATAAGATGACCTCAGATAAAAAAAAAGGTCTTAATTATTATCAAGAGTATAGTTTTTAAATAAATAAAAAAAATAATAATATATTATAATAGAATCTAAAATCTTATACTACATATTGGTACTATGTACAATTGGTATAATGATAACCAAGGAAATGAAAGTTCTGCTACCAGAACTATATAAAGAGTAAAGTGAATGAGGAGAGAAAGAATAGGGGGAAAAGTAGAAAGAAGAAAGAAGATAAAAGAAAAAGTAATCTTAGGTAGGAGAAAAAATAGATAGGGAAGAAAGAATTGAGAGGTAGTAGGGGTCCCCGGGGGAAGTACATGGTAATAAACACATACCATGAATGCAGAGAATGGAAGTATAAATCGAGATTGCCAAGGTCTTAGTAGGGAAGCATCAAAATTGGAAGGCAAAAAGTGAGACACCCAGGGGATATATTCTAAAAGTTGTATAATTTATCTTGAGTTATAGCCTCTGTTTTGGCATGGATCATTGCTTGATTGACTCTATTTTTAGTTTCAGCAATTAAGGACAGGGATTTCCAAGCTTTGGCAATTGTTTGTTTTGCGGCTGTAATGACCTGTAATAGGAGTTTGAATTGGCGGTAGGAGAGAGTGGCCGGTTTTAAGTTTAAAAGTGCTATTGTAGGATCAGGATTGATAGGAATTTCAAACAGTGTTGAAATCATAAGAAATACATTTTTCCAGAAATTTTTTGCTACCGGGCAATCCCACCAAGTATGAAGATGTGATCCAAAATCACCACAGCCACAAAAACAAAATGGGGAATAACTTGGAGCATATTTCGCAATTCTGACAGGGACCAAATACCACCATGTGAGTACTTTGTAATTTGTCTCTAAGGCAGCTATGTTTTGTGAGGATGACTTAGTTCCTCAGTGATCCAAATCTTATCCCAATCGTCTGCTTCCAACGAAAACCCAAGATCCATCTCCCACATACAATGTTGGGTCTGAGTTGGGTTTAGTAATAAGATGAGTGTAAAGAGTTGAAATAAGTCCCTTAGTGTGCGGGTCATATTTACATATATTTTCAAAGCACGTTAATTTATCTAAATTAATTCTTCCTTGTATATAGGGCATAAAAACATTTTTAATCTGAAGATATCGAAAGAGCTCTGAATTAGGAAGTTTGTGACTTTCACATGAGTCAGGGAAAGTTTTGAATGAAGAAGAGGATGCTAGCTCACAGAGTTGAGTTAAATTAGTGGAGGTCCATGCTTTAAAAGATTTAGGGGAAGACCAAGCAGGATAGAAAAGTGGATTTTTAAGAAATTATAAAAGAGGTACATGGGGAGATTGTAGTCCATTTACTAATCTATTGATTCCAGTGCAACCCAAAGTGGGATTTCACGTTTTGCGTGATATTTAGGGATATGGGCTAATTGAGCTGCATGGTAATAGGTGGTAAAATTAGGAAACCCTAGTCCCCCTTTGGGCTTTCGAAGGTAAAGAGTGTGTTTGGGCAGACAGGGTTTCAAGGAGCCCCAAACGAAAGTTAATGCCTTACGTTGTAGTATTCTGAGAAAGTATGCTGGTACAGGGATAGGTAAAAATCGAAAAAGATAAAGAATTTTGGGTAGTATAGCCATCTTTATTACAATAATTTTACCTATCCAAGATAATCGTAGAGAGGACCATTGTGTCAGAAGATTAGATATTTGATGCAAAATTGGAGGATAATTGGCAGAGAAAATGTCAGAAAGATTGGGTGTGAGAGTTATCCTTGATAAAGAAGGCGTGAAGTGGAGCATGAGAATGGGATGGATGTTTGCGCTTGTGTTGTAAAATATGAGGAGGTAAAGATATATTTAAGGCTATAGATTTTTGAGAGTTAATACTTAGACCAGCCATGTGGGCAAAGTGACCAAGTTTACTCACAAGATTAGGAGCAGAAATATGGGGATGACATAAAAATTAAGATATCATCATCAAATAGGTAAAGTTTATGTTGGTGACTAGCTAAATCTAGACCTTTAATAAAGGGGTCAGTACGGATTGATTGAGCAAGGTGTTCAATAAGTAGGGCAAATAAGAGTGGGGAAAGTGGACATCCCTGACACGTACCCCTACAGATGTCAAATAGGTTTTATTTTATATCCAGCGTATTTAACATAAGCTTTGGGATTTTTGTATAATGAGGAGACCCAGCTAAGAAAATGAGGACCAAATTCCCAAGGCTGCAGGACAAAATGTAGGTAATGCCACAAAACTGTATCAAATGCTTTTTTGATATCTAAAGATAAGAGACAGATGGGTATTTGTTGTGATTTCGCTGCTTGAATTAGTAAAGTAGTCCTGCGTACATTATCTGCCGTTTGGCACTGTGACATAAAGCCGGCCTGGTCTTTATTCTTTAAAGAACCTATTACACTATTTAAGCGGTTTGCTAAGATTTTCGCCAGTATCTTAATGTCAAGGTTGAGTAATGATATGGGTCTATAGTTAGAACAGGATGTATCATCTGACTGAGGTTTGGGGATCAATGAAATTATAGCCATTAATGTTTTGGGGCGAAAGGATGGATCGTTAAGGAGAGAATTAAATGCGTCTGTTAACATTGGAGCAAGGATATTTTCTTATATCTTATAGTATAGGGCAGAGAAGCCATCTGGGCCTGGATGTTTATTTAGTTTAAGAGATTTAATTGCTAATTTAATTTCGATAGCTGTAATGGTGCTTTTAAGACAATTGCGGTGGGCTAAAGGAATAGTAGGAAGTTTGATTTGTGAAAAAAATGATTCTGCTAAAGTTTGATCAAAAGACTCTTCCTTTTTATATAAGGAGGTAAGATGTTTTTGAAAGGTGTGGAGGATCTTTACAGGATTACTAGTAAATGTATTATGAGATCATTTCCGTCGAATCGGTTTAAAAGGGCGATTTCGTTTTTTAAGTGCTTGGTCTAAAAGAGTGTCTGGTTTATTCGCTTTAAGATAAAATTTATGTTTAGACTTCCATAACTTTTTATCTATAGATTCTGATAAAAAAAGATCAAGGTTTAAACGTGCTTTATCAAGCTGTAATTTAGTCACAGCGGTAGGATTGGATGGAAAGTTTGTGTGGCATGTATTAAATTATGCTTCTAATTTTTGCTTTAGTTGTTATTTTTCTCTTTTAAGAATTGAGGCTTGGCATATACAAACCCCACGGAGAACCGGTTTATGAGCTTCCCATAGGGTCAGTGGGGATATCTCATTATTGGCCACGTAATCTTTTATGGCTATTTCCAGATCAGAGGAGTGTGATGGATGAGATAGGATTGAGTCAATAATATGCCATGTAGAATCTTGTGTTTTGGGTATTAGAGAAGTGAAAGTTGAAAGTACAGCACAGTGGTCAGTCCATGTAAAAGGGATAATAGATTAAGAAAGGAGTTGTCACGTACCTGGTAGGTGTAGCCCGGAATGCAGAGAACGGCCTCTCGTATACCTCTGACTTAAGAACCCCTGAAAGTGTGAACAGGGACTCGAAAGTACAGAGGGGCACAAGTGCCTGACTGGAACACTGAAGCAGAAGGCAGGATCCTGTAGTCAGCAGGGAGGTGCACTGTAGTCCCGTAGCAGGTTGCAGACAGCAGGGAGGTGCACTGTAGTCCTGTAGCAGGTTGCAGACAGCAGGGAGGTGCACTGTAGTCCTGTAGCAGGTTGCAGACAGCAGGGAGGTGCACTGTAGTCCTGTAGCAGGTTGCAGACAGCAGGGAGGTGCACTTTAGTCCCGTAGCAGGTTGCAGACAGCAGGGAGGTGCACTGTAGTCCTGTAGCAGGTTGCAGACAGCAGGGAGGTACACTGTACTCCCGTAGCAGGTTGCAGACAGCAGGGAGGTGCAGACAAGCCGGGTCAAGGTACTGGCGGGCAGATCAGGTACAGAAGGGCAAACCAAGAGAGTAGTCAGAGTCCAAGCCAAGATCGGGGCGGGCAGCAAGCAGGTAAGTCAGGAACAAGCCAAGTCAGTACTGGATACAGGAAAACTGGTAACAAGGTAGCAGGGGTCTCAGGAAACGCTGTAGACCGGACAGCAAGGCAGCATTGAAACAGTCTTCTTTAAATAGCCTATCTTTGGCGCCAAGTGGCACTATTGCGCATGCGCGTACGCACGTTTAGCGCTAGTGGCGCTATTGCGCATGCGCGTATGTTTGATAGCACTATTAGAGCTATTGGCACTATTGCGCATGTGCGTACGTTTGTTAGCACTATTAGCGCCGTTGGCGCTATTGCGCGTCCGCGAGCGCCGGATGGCGCTTCTATGTACAGGCATTCGTTTAATCCTCAATCTGCTGGGAAAACTGCAAGAGGGCTTTTCCTGACAGGAGTTCAGTGGTCATGCCTATTGAGATCAAAATGTGATCAAAATTATTTATGGGGATGAGAATAAAAAGTAAAAAGTAGCAGGATTGATTTCATGCCAAGAATCTAATAAAGAGTGTTGTTGAAGAAGTTGTTGGAACTTACGAGATTGAGAACTAGATGCAATAGTAGTTGGGAATTTATCTAAAAAGAGGATAAAGGACTTGATTTGTATCTCCATAGATTAAAAGTGTGCCCATTTTATGATTATCAATTACTTGTAATAAATGGGAAAGGAATGAGGATTGATCTCTGTCAGAAGGGAAAAGGGTGTAGTATGATGAAACGCTATTAGCACCCCTCGTTGTTTTATTTTGGCAGAGGCTGTGAAAACTTGGGGATAAGCTAAACCAAAATATTTAGGGGTCGCCTTATCTGCGAAATGTTTTTTTTGGAGGCATACAACATGTTCTTTTGAGGAAGCTAAGGAGCGAAAAACTTTAGTTCGCTTTTGTGGGATATTTAGACCTTGTACGTTTAACGTCCTTGACATTTAAGGGGGCCATTCATAGATTGAGTCTAGAATTACCCCGTGGGGGGCAAGAACCAAGAGGGGAGGAAAGACAGAATAAAGAGGAAGAAAGGGATAGTAAGAGTCATATAGTCAAATAATAGTAAGTAAATTTTGCGAATAAGAAAAGAAAAAAGGCGGCGTACTGAGTGCGTAAAAAAAACGCTTACTCAGAGACCTAGTATCTATCCGAGGAGGTCCTCCAATAATAGGTCAGAATGGAGGTTTATCCTGGGACAGAAAGATAGGGGGAGCAGTGACATTCTCTCGAGACCCTGACGGCCTAGATCTATATACAAAAAAAAGAGAAATACTGTATTTATTGGTGTATAACACCCACTTTTTCACCCTGAAAATTGGGTGCAAATAGCATGTTTTTTTTTTTACGCCAATACTTCAATTTTAGCTGCCTTGGAGGGGACAGGGACAAGCGCTGTCAGATTACATACAGTGAGAATCCCCTGTTTACTTGGCAGCCTCTGTTTTTTGGAAGTCCTGTCTCCTGGGCCGCCATTGGACCACTGTTCTGTCTATCATAGGAGATTCTCACTGTATGTAATCTGTTGGCGCTCGTCCCGCTCCCTGTCCCCTCTAGGCTGCAGATGGACATCAATCAGGCTGCACTGATGGCAATGGTGAGGCTGCTGCATTGAAGGCAATGGTGAGGCTGCTGCATTAATGGCAATGGTGAGGCTGCTGCATTGATGGCAATGGTGAGGCTGTTGCATTGATGGCAATGGTGAGGCTGCTGCATTGATGTCACTTTTGAGGCTGCATTGATGTAGACTGATGAGGCTGCATTGATGGCAATGGTGATGCTGCAGATGGGCACTGACCCTTACTTTGCTTCAAAGTTCCTTATTTAAAATTTAAGTTTTTTTCCTGAAACTTCCCTCTTAAAATGAATGTGTGTGTTATACTCCTGTGCGAATTATATGCCGATAAATACAGTACTTGGACAAGGACCCAAGTTCGGCCGTTGAGAAAAAAATAAAACATGAGCAAGGGTAAAAAAAAATTAAAAGGTTAATTACCTATTAACAACTATACTGTAAGGTGAGTATATATACCTATAGGTAACCCTGGTGGAAAAATACATTAAAATAAGAAACTTTATAGTTTGCATAGCAATATTACTTATCATAGGATTGCCAGTAATGAAGAAGGAAAATAGTGATATTGATAAACAGGATTATTAAATATAAAACAATAGAAGTACTTCAATTTAAAAAATAACTCACTTTTTCTCTAAGATAAATATAAGTAAATAAGGTTATAATCGAGACAATAGGTATCGGTATAGGGAGGAGGGGGGTAGAGGGGCGGGAGGAGGGGCGAGAGGGAAGGGAGAGGGAAAAAGGGGGTAAATAGATAACACATAAAATATGTTTATCTGAGGTTGTGGGGGTTAAAAGGGGACTAGAACAGTATTATTTTAAATAAGTTTAGTCAGATTATACTGAAGGTGGTAAATTACTTAGTGACCAGAGAAAGGCAAAGCCTTAAGATTGAATACGCTTTAAGATGAGGAGTGAAAGTCATTCAGTCCATTGTGTCGACAGGATCTATATCAGGAGAATTGAATCGACTTTTCTTAGAAGAATTTTGTCGGCCTCTATCTTTTTCAGATTCGGAGGATTCTTGAGGGGAGCTGGATGTTGTGCGTCAACGAGGTCTAGTTGAAATTCTTTTGATAAGATGTAGTTCTTGTAGAGTGTTTTGTAGTTTATCTAAAGATCTACAGGAATGTTTGACACCTTGATAGATAAAGCGGATAGAAAATGGAATAAGGGATCTGGCATTGCTGTAGATTATGAAGTAAGGGTTTCAGTGCACATCGTTTAGCCAAAGTAATTGGGGAAAGGTCAGCAAAAAGCTGATAAGGATGATCTTGAAAGATGAGGGAATCTTTTCTGCTAGCTGTAGCCATGAGTTGTTCTTTGGTGCGATAGAAGTGGAATTTCACAATAATATCATAAGGGAGACCTTCTGGTTTGCGTGGTGTTAAAGCTCTGTGAATCATATCCATCTCCAAACGATCAACCGGAATTGACGGTAATGGTTCTTGAAAAAGTGCGGTCATAGTAGAATGAAGGTCAATAGTCTCAGGTATTCCTTGTATACGAAACTTTGATCAACGTGCTCTACTTTCAAAAGAGTCCTCTAAGTGTGTTTGCAGAATAAGGTTTTCTTACGTAAGAGTCTCTAGTTCATTAACATGGGATAGTACATTCGTTTCCATGTCATCCACTCTGATTTCTAGGTCAGAAGTGCGCTGGCCTAACATGGATTTCTTTTGTGGGACATTCAGTTATATAGTTTGAGGTTTGCTTTAAGGCTTTCTGTAACATTTTTTCTATTTGTTTGTTTGTTTGTTTTTCTTGTGAGGCGGCACTGTATTCAAAGTCAGAGTCATTATAGGCATCCTGAGGTAACTGGAGTTGCTTAGCAGCACGAGATGTGCCTGTATGTGAGGAAGGAGGCTGTGCCATTTAACAGGGGCCTCTTGACTGTGTATTGGCACTCTTTCGTTTTTTTTTACCTCGGGCGGCACCAAAGACCATTTTATTTATCCCAGGGTCACTGAGGAGGCTTATGGTAAGATTATTTTCAGAATACCATGCCTTGTGGGTGTCTTTATCAGCTGAGGAATCCAGAGAGATGTGAAGCTTCAGCTAGACATGTCTGTCGTCGGCGACTCCGCCCCCCCCCCCTTCTGGTTGCTTTTTACCCAGAATGCTTGCGTAAATTGTAAATGACTGAAGCCAGTTATGGAAAGATGTCATCAATGGTCTACACCTATCATCTTCAGATTTTTCTTCAAGTTTTCTTTCAGATTTTGCAATAAAATCTTTGGAAGATGGCAAAAGTGACAATATGTCTCTAAACTCACCTTTCCAGAATATTTCTTTTGTTTGATTGGAAAGATGATATCCCAATGGAGAGATCTCACATGATAGCCTTTCCTTCATGCATGTTTCAGGAACTGATGAATTAGCCCAAGTAATGCTAGAGGAAACAGGAATTCCTACTACAGAATCTAAACAATTATAGTTTGCAACATACAGTGCCTTGGAAAAGTATTCACCCCCTTGGCATTTTTCGTGTTTTGTTGCCTCACAGCTTGGAATTAACATGGATTGTTTGAGGATTTGCATAATTTAATTTAAAGAACATGCCCACAACTTTTTTTTTATTTATTGTGAAGCAAACAACAAATAGGACAAAATAACAGAAAAAGTCAATGTGCATAACTATTGACCCCCCCTAAAGTCAATACTTTGTAGAGCCACCTTTTGCGGCTATCACAGCTCCAAGTCACTTTGGATAAGTCTCTATGAGCTTGCCACATCTTACCACTGGGATTTTTGCCCATTCCTCCTTGCAAAACTGCTCCAGCTCCTTCAAGTTGGATGGTTTGCACTTGTGAACACCAATCTTTAAGTCTGACCACAGATTTTCTATTGGATTGAGGTCTGGGCTTTGACTAGGCCATTCCAATACATTTACATGTTTCCCCTTAAAGCACTCAGGTGTTGCTTTAGAAGTGTGTTTGGGGTCATTGTCCTGCTGGAAGGTGAACCTCCGGCCTAGCTCCAAATCACACACAGAGTGGTACAGGTTTTGCTCAAGAATATCTCTGTATTTGGCATCATCCATATTTCCTTCAACTCTGACCAGTTTTCCAGTCCCGATTGCTGAAAAACATCCTCACAGCATGATGCTGCCACCACCATGTTTTACTGTGGGGGTGGTGTTCTTTGGGTGATGTGATGTGTTGGGTTTGCGTCAGACATAGCGTTTTCTTTGATGGCCAAAAAGTTCAATTTTAGTCTCATCAGACCAGAGTGCCTTCTTCCATATTTTGGGAGTTTCCCATATGCCTTTTCGGAAACTCAAAACATGCCATTTTGTTTTTTGCTGAAAGTAATGTCTTTCTTCTGGCCACTCAGCTAAACTGTGGAGTATACGGCTTATTGTCGCCCCATGTACTCCAGTCTCTGCTGTGGAACTTTGCAGCTCCTCCAGGGTTACCTGGAGCCTGCTGCCTCTCTGATTAATGCCCTCCTTGCCCAGTCAGTGAGTTTTGGTGAGCGGCCGTCTCTTGGCAGGTTTGCTGTTGTGCCATGTTCTTTCCATTTGGTTATGATAGATTTGATGGTACTCCTAGGGATCATCAAAGATTTGGATATTTTTTTATAACCTAACCCTGACTTGTACTTCTCGACATCATTGTCCCTTACTTGTTTGGAGAGTTCCTTGGTCTTTATTGCAATGTTTGGTTAGTGGTGCCTCTTGCTTAGGTGTTGCAGCCTCTGGGGCCTTTCAAAAAGGTGTGTATATGTAATGACAGATCATGTGACACTTAGATTGCACACAGGTGGATATCATTTCACTAATTATGTGACTTCTGAAGGTAATTGGTTGCACCAGAGCTTTTAATTTCAATGTTTTTTTATTGAATTTTTCATAAAAACAAACAAAAAAACAAAAAAAACATATGTGAACATTATCTGCCAAACAGTTTACAGAGTACGTTGAAACATTCAGTTGAATACAAATGACAGATCCCGGTAGCAATAGGGTGAACGTTAGAAAGATGTAAACTGCTAAAATGCAAGGTTAAAGGTGTTGTCCACTCCCTCCCGGACACCTCTATGGAATCAAACTGTGTTAGAGAGGGGAGACAACACACCACCAGTCTGTGTCATCACTTCTTATGTAGCTAGTAGAGTGTTGTAGAGACAAACAAAAAGAGGAGAGAGGAAAGAAAGAAACACAAAGCAACAGGGGTAGATATAATAAGTGTAGGAAACAAGATGCACCAGTTGGTGGAAGAGTCAGCATAACAAATTACCCCTGGTTATATTGTCACTATAAACATCCTCAAGTGCATACACCGGGTATTTCTGTGGGTAGGAAGGTGCCCTTGCAAGCTGGTAGGTAGGAGGTGGGGGGGGGGGAGTCACCTTATGTTAGTCATTATATATATTAATGAAAGTTTTAAATAAATGTATGGACTGGGTTGTTGGTTCATGGTGAGCAATTTACCATTCTTTGACTGTACATCTTGGGTTAGATAGCCAGCTATCCCATTTAGCTCTAAATGGTTTGATCTTGAGATCTGTGATTGCTAACAGTTTCTCCATCTCACATTGGTGGTTTAGAGTGAATATGACATCAGTGGGAGATGGAGATTCAACTGTGTTCCACAACCTTGTGGTAGTTATTTTTGCTGTTACAAAAGTTGTGTAATCACTACTCTTATCTTGGGTGAGAATTTGTGTTTTGTTATGTGTAATAAAGCAAGTTCAGGGTTAGGATCTATATGTCGATTGCATATGTCTGATATCATGGAGAAGCTCTTGTTCCAGAAGGATCGCACGGATTTACATGACCATAGGATATGGTACAGTGTACCTATGTCTCCGCATTTCCTCCAGCATAGGGCTGTGTGATCAGGGTAATACTTAGAAAGTTTGTAGGGGGTGAGGTACCAGGAGTGTACTACTTTTTGAAAATGTTCCCAGTGAGTTACACATCTGGAAGATGAGTAGGTAGTGGAGAATGCTAATTTCCAGTAGTTATCTGGAAAGGTCTTACTCAGGATTTTTTCCAGTTTAATAATAGTAGTTGTTTTGGAGAAGGAGTCTTGGGCATTATAAATATTGTAGAATAGTGATATTCCTTTAATCGGGATAGTAGGGTCCTGGAGGAATGTATTAATTGAGGCTGGTAGTTCCAAGTAGAAAGGTAGGGGGTGTTTCTTCAGAAAGGATCGAATTTGTAAGTAAGGAAAATGTGCAGAGGGAGGGAGATGGAATCGAGAGGCCAAATAATCAAAATTGTGAAGGGATGTGTCATGATATAGATCTTTCAAAAGGTTAAGGCCGTTCGATTTACAAAGTTTCAAGTCAAGGCAAGGTATGAAATGTTGGACTGAGATCGGGGTAGATATTTTACAGAGTGATCCATTAGTTGAGAAGAAAGTAGGGAGCTCGGACCACAATCTAGTGGATATCTGTACTGTAGGAGTAGGAGAGGTAGGGACAGGGGCTCCTAATTTAATGGCAATGAGGGTTGACTTGAGGTCTCTGTGCTGGGTACTGCTGGCCTCCATGAGTGAAAACGATTTATGTGTGGGAGGAGTCCACCAATATTTAAGCTGATCTATGACACATGCTTTGTAGTACGCTGTTACATTGGGGGCTCCCATTCCACCATGCTTTCTATGTTTTAACATAATAGTGAGAGAACACCTAGGCCAGTGATGGCGAACCTTGGCACCCCAGATGTTTTGGAACTACATTTCCCATGATGCTCATGCACTCTGCAGTGTGGTTGAGCATCATGGGAAATGTAGTTCCAAAACATCTGGGGTGCCAAGGTTCGCCATCACTTACCTAGGCGGTTTGCGGTTCCATAAGTACTGGTTGAAAATTGTTTGTACTGAGGAAAGGAAGGTGCGTGGTAGGGGGATTATTATTGTGCGGAATAAGTAGAGGAGTTTAGGGAGAATTATCATTTTTAGTGCTGCTATTTTCCCTGCTGTTGACAGATCTTGGGTGTGTAGGTGGGACAGTTGTTGGGGTAAAGATTCCAAAAAGGGCTTAAAGTTATATCTATAAAGTTGTGAGGTGTGTTGGGTCAGTTGAGTTCCCAAGAAAGGTAAAGAGTGAGGAGACCAAATAAAAGGGAATTCTCTGGTTAATGAGGATCACATGGGAGCAGGGACATTGATACCTAGTATTTGGGATTTGGTGGCATTCAATTTATAGTATGACATGGCACTAAATTTGTGTAATAGTTTCTGTGTCTCGGTCAAGAATGGAGAGCATAAGCATGACATCGTCAGCGAATAGGCTTATTTTATGCTCTTTACCAGCTATAGAGAGGCCTGTGATATTATGGTGGGATCTAATATTCTCTAATATTCTCTGCTAATGGTTCCATGAGAAGTGTAAAAATTATTGGCAATAAGGGGCATCCTTGCCTTGTCCCATTGCTTATGTGGATCGGTTTGGAGGTAATTCCAGAAGTAAGTACAATAGCCGAGGGAGTGGAGTAAAGGGATAAGATGGCTGTTTGTATCCATCCCGTTATTCCAAAGATATTAAGTACTGTCTTAAGGTATCCCCAGTGGACCCTGTCGAACGCCTTCTCTGCATCCAATGAGAGAAGCAGAGAAGGCGTTCGAGAGGATCTAGCCTTTGAAATCTGCTTAATAAGGCATCTAGTGCCATCCGGGGCTTGACGTCCGGGTACAAAGCCCACCTGATCTGGGTGGATGAGGTGAGGTAGAATTTTCTGTAGTCTAATAGCTAGGAGTTTGGCAAACAATTTTACATCTGTGTTGAGGAGGGATATGGGCCTATAGTTGGCAGGGTTAGTAGGGTCCTTGTTAGCTTTTGGTGATGTCACTATCACTGCTCTCAACATTTCAGGTGGAAAGGTTCCGGAGGACGAAGCAAGATTGAAGACTGATTGTAGATATGGGGCGGTTTCCTTGGAAAAGTGTTTGTAGTACTCATTTGAGAAACCATCATCACCTGGAGACTTACGGTTGGGTAGTTTGTTGATGGTTAAACAGATTTCTTGGTTGGGATATAGAGTCAAGTTGATCCCTAGTAAGGGTAGGGAGTTGTACTTTACATAAAAACGCATTAATAAGCGCTGGTGACGGTTAAGGGGTAGATACATCTTTACGAAGGCCATATAGGGACTGATAGTAGTCCGCAAAGGTATTGGCTATATCTTTAGGATTAATAACGGTGTTGTGATTAAGTGGGTAAGTAAGGGCAGCTATTCTTTGTTTGATCTGTTTTGCTTTAACTTTCCTAGCCAACCAAGCTCCCGCCTTGTTGTGTAGACCATAATAGTTGCCTTTGAGGAATTTAAGATGGTTTACATGCTTGTAAAGAAGTAGAGTCCTCAACTGCTGTCTGTCCCGGAGAATGTTTTGTGTAAACTGGGGCTCAGGTTTAAGTTTGTTATCTTGTTCTTTTAAAGTTATGGAATTGAGCAAGTCTGCAATCTCCTTCGTCCTCTGTTTTTTAACATTTGAAGCTAACTTGATCAGTACCCCTCTCATATATACTTTGTAAGTATTCCATAATGTGAATCTATTGACATCAGGAGTGTCATTGTAGTGAAAGAAATTCTGATGTTCTTGCACGATCATTTGGCACAGTAGCTTGTTCTCCAAAAGGGACGTGTTTAGTCTCCAGAGTAGAGTAGGTGAGTTACAGAGTTTGTCATCAAATTCTAAAGTAATCGGGGCATGGTCTGACCAAGATATTGTGCCAATGTCCGAGCTCAGAACATTTTGGAGGGATCTTTTCCCTGTAAAGAAAAAGTCAATGCGGGAATAAGAAGAACGCGCAGCTGATAAGAACGTATAGTCCTTTTCGGAGCCGTGAAAACACCTCCATATGTCATACAGTTCATATTTCTCGAGCAGGGGGATGATAGTGTGTATAGGTCTCCTGGCCTGGGTAGTGGAGTCCATAGAGGGATCCAAAAGAGTGTTGAAATCTCCACCCATACTGATGGTACCTTGGACTACTTCCAAGATTGTGGCAAGCATGGGGGCAAGGAATTTCCGTTGTTTAGTATTAGGGGCGTACAGATTGACAAGCGTAAATGTTGCTTGGTTCAGTTTGCAGATAAGAATTATATACCTGCCTTGGGGGTCTTGAATAGTGCGGATGTGGCGAAACAAGACTAAATCCCTGATAGCGATGAAAACTCCACATGCTTTTTTGGGACCGTTAGATATATACAAGTGGGAGTAGCTTTGGAAGTTCAATTGAGGACATTTGTGGGCTGCAAAGTGGGTTTCCTGGGCAAAAATGATTTCCGCTTTAAGGTAACTGGCTTCCTTTAGTAGCACAGCGCGCTTAAAGGGGCGATTGAGTCCCTTTGTGTTTATAGATGTAAACTTCAGAGGCATGACAGTAGTTGGTTACTTGCTGAGATAATGCAGTACAAGGATATACTGTTGTACTGAAGGTGACAATTAAAGTACCTGTGTGACTGAAACTTAGGAATCCGGAGAGTAGATCTGCTTGTGGTAACAGTAGTGGAGTAGTTCACAGTCGTCTCGCAGGGCAGCAAGTCCTTATGATCAGCAATCCACGTAAGCAGTGCAGTCAGAAGTCCATGTCCATGTGTAGTTGGGGAAGCATCATAGGTGGTGACTAGGTGGGTAGAGGGTGCGAGAAAACACAGAAAAAAAAGGAAAAAAGGAACAAAAGCAACATGTGTAAAAAAAAACACCTGTTAAACACAGGTACAATGGGCAGCTTGGGCTGCTGTGGTAATTTGGAGGTAAGTAGACCAATAGTGCGATGCACTAGGTACTGGGAGAGGAGGACAAACTAAATGTTTGGTCTTCATGTCTCACGCTACTAAGAAGTATTAATGATAGGGAGAGGCTCATTGCTGATTATGGAGAATGGATTAAGTCCACTCTGTGTCCAGATGTTCCAGGGTGGGTTGAACAGGAGGTTGTGCATCTGGAGGGAGCAATATCCATTGTTTGAAGAGTAGTATGCCTTTTTCCACACTGTGTATAGGGAACAGTTTACCGTTCCAATTGACGAGTAACTTTGCGGGGAATCCCCAACGATATACTATGCTATTGTGCAGAATCTTTGTGAGTGGATTAAGCTTCTTTCTGTTCAATGCGGTCTGTTGCAATATATCAGTATAGAGGGAGATACCAGTAAAGTCATCTGGGACTGCTGGATTTTGATGGCCGCCGCCATGACTCGTTCTTTCATGTGGTAGTAGTGAATGTGCGCCAGGGTATCTCTGGGTGCTGTGTCAGGAAGAAATTTTGGTTTGGGTATGCGGTGGGCCTTGTCGACGCATAATTCAATATCAGTCAGAGACGGTATGAGGGATTTCATGAGGCGTTGAACAAAATTGGTAAGTTCACTTGGTGGGATTGATTCAGGAATCTCTCTGAACTTAATATTATTCCACCTCGAGCGGTCTTCTAAATCCTCCAGTTTGTTTTGAAGGCGCTGCACCTCAGATTCCTGATCAGTATATACATCAACAAGGTCATTGTGAGCAGTATAAAGATCTGACATTTTAGATTCTAGGTGCTGGATTTGATTAGTGTGAGTTTGAACAGTATTGTTTAAAGAAGCAAACATATCTAAGAAGTCATTAACCACTTCAATACCAGGCACTTAGACACCTTTTCACCCAGGCCAATTTTCAGCTTTCAGCGCCATTGCAATTTGAATGACAATTGTGCGGTCGTGCTACACTGTACTCAAACATTTTTTTTTATCATTTTAACCCCACAAATAGAGCTTTCTTTTGGTGGTATTTGATCACCTCTGCGGTTTTTATTTTTTGCGCAACAATTAAAAAAAGACAGAAAATTTTGAAAAAAAACAAGTTTTTCTTTGTTTCTGTTAAAATTTTTTGTAAATAAGTACGTTTTCGTCTTCAATGTTGGGCACTGATATGGCTGCACTGACGGGCACTGATACGGCGGCACTGATGGGCACCGATGAGGTGGCACCAATGAGGTGGCACTGATTAGGTGGCACTGACGGGCACTGATAGGCGGCACTGATGGGCACTGATAGGTGGCACTGATGGGCACTGATAGGTGGCACTGGTATGCGGCACTTATGGGCACTCATAGGTGGCACCGATGGGCACTCATAGGCGGCACTGATGGGCACTCGTAGGTGGCATTAATGGGTACTTATGGGTGGCACTGATGGGTACTTATGGGTGGCACTGATAGGTGGCACAGATGGGCACTGATGGGCACTGATAGATGGGCACTGATGGACATGGATGGGCACTGACAGGTGGCACCAATGGACACTGATGGGTGGCACTGATGACACTGATTGTTGGCACTGATGCCCCTAAGGGTGGCATTGCTGGGCATCACTGCAATATAATGGTGCCAATCAGTGCCCATTTGTGGGCACTGATTGGCACAGATTGGGCACTGACTGGGCACATTGGGCACATGTGGATGGCCAAGGGGTACATACCTGGCCATCCACATGTTGCCCCCTTTCCTGATAAATAATCAGCACAGACCCTCACTGTCAGGAGAGCCACCGATCGGCTCTCCTCTACTCGCGTCTGTCAGACGCGAGTGAGGAAAAGCCGATCAATGGCTCTTCCTATTGATATCGTGATCAGCGAGCCTCCGCCGGAGGCTCTTTACCAAGATCGGTGGAGCGGTGTGTCAGATTGACACACCGCTCCACTGATCGCCGCGATGAGCACCCCTGCGGGCGCGCAGCAGCTTGTTACCCTTCTGGACGTCATATGATGCCCAGTCAGGATAACTGAACCACCGCCTTGCCGTCATCTGCTGTGGGCCGGCGGGAAGTGGTTAAAGATGGTTCTTCTGAGGGACAAAAGCATATTTTTCATGATGCTCCCTGAGATGGCCTGGTCTGTGGCTGGGAACATGTCAATCAAGGGCTCTGTGTGTGTGCCCTGTGAGGAGAGCTGTGTGGTGACATGCTGCAGCCCAGGGAGAACTCATCTCCCTCCCTGCGCTGCCTGGTTTTAGCTGGGTTACGCATTGTGGGGGTAGAGGGGGGTGAGAACTCTCCCATCTCCCCTGGAGCAACAGGGGCGTGACTTACCGCAGTTTGGCGGCCGGGATGAGAGCGGGTCCCTCCGTTGGAGCAGGTGCCTGCGCCATCTTGATTATCTTGTGGTGTCACCGTGGGATAAAAGTCCGAGAGGTGCTGGGGCGGCTTGTTGTTTTTCCGCCATTTATTCATAGCTGCCTGAAGTGACCGTTGGATCGGAGGTGGATTCAGGGCTCAGGGAACCTCTCCTGGATGTCGCTCTGTTGTTGCTGTAACGTGAGGCAGCAGGAGCTCTCAGCTATGCGGCCATCTTCTTCGCCGGCCAGACATGCCTCCTGAACCAGAGCTTTTTATGGGCTTCATAACAAAGAGGGGGGGGGATACATACACATGCCAATTATCAGTTTTTTATTTCTGAAAAATAGTTTTATGTATATATTTTTCTAATTTTACTTCACCAACTTAGACTATTGTGTTCCATCACATATAATTCAGATTAAAAAAACATTGAACTAAAGGCTGTAATGTAACAAAATAGGTAAAAAGCCAAGGGGGTGAATACCTTTGCAAGGCACTGTAACTAGTGTTACTACCATCTTCAACTGTATTCATAGTACTTGTATAACTAAAATAGGAAAGAAATCAGCGCGTGTATGACAATAAGCAGCTGAACACCAGGGTCAATCAATCAAATCCCTTAAATAAAATGTAAAAAATGGTGCAGCGCTGAGTAAGCTGAACTAAACATCAAGGGATATTAAATGCAATTGAAAGAGTAAATCCTCATACAGCATAAAATAGAAGCATTTTAGATGCAAATCAAAAGTCCAAAAAGTCCGTAAAAAACTTTGTAAAAATCTATTAAGAAATTCCACCAAGTGATCGTGATGTCATGCTGATATGGGTGACTGATGTGCCCTTCACCGGTATCTGAAATAGCCTCTCACCTGACGACCAGGACCCTTTAATTACAGAGGGTCATGCAAGCCTTCCCTTACGGGTCATAAAAGTGGATGGTGTTCAGAATCAGGGACCAAGAGCTCCGTCACACACCGGGTGGAAAATTCCAGATATTCCAATGATATATCAGTCTATGGAATGATCGGGAATGATCTGGATGATGACAGCTCGGCTCTCCTCTATCCAATATCTATTGGATAGAGGAGAGCCGAGCTGTCATCATCCAGATCATTCCCGATCATTCCATAGACTGATATATCATTGGAATATCTGGAATTTTCCACCCGGTGTGTGACGGAGCTCTTGGTCCCTGATTCTGAACACCATCCACTTTTATGACCCGTAAGGGAAGGCTTGCATGACCCTCTGTAATTAAAGGGTCCTGGTCGTCAGGTGAGAGGCTATTTCAGATACCGGTGAAGGGCACATCAGTCACCCATATCAGCATGACATCACGATCACTTGGTGGAATTTCTTAATAGATTTTTACAAAGTTTTTTACGGACTTTTTGGACTTTTGATTTGCATCTAAAATGCTTCTATTTTATGCTGTATGAGGATTTACTCTTTCAATTGCATTTAATATCCCTTGATGTTTAGTTCAGCTTACTCAGCGCTGCACCATTTTTTACATTTTATTAAAGATACTTGTATAACTAGACCATACTGCTGCATAACTAGGACTCACATTCACATTTGAAGCCATGTTGTTAGATACATTTGCAATAGATTCTTTAATATTACTTAATATGTTGTATAACTCACCGTGAACACTAGATGGTGCTGATGCACTACTGTGAATAGGAGCAGCTATATGCTGCTCACTGTTGCCTCCGCTGGTCAGCGAGGGTATTGGCTGCCCATGTTAGGCTGCTTTCACTGTTTACTTGCCTGGAGCTGTGACTTGCCTGTTGCCCAGCAACCACTCCTGTGACTGAATTTTTCTCCTGTTCTCTGCTTTGCTTCATCTGAATGACTCTCCCTCTGCCTCTTCTGGGTGGTGACAGGGATAGGACCCTCCGCTTCTTCTTATTCCTCTGACTGGTTCTTCTATGTCCAGCCTCTGCGGTCGCCTCTTCCGGTGGTGTCTCCTGCTGCTCTGCAATACTCAGTGGTGGGAGCGGCCGGGATGGTGGATCCCCACGGCTCTGACAGCACTGTTACAGGCTCCTGAGTGGCGGTCTTCTTCTCCTCTGGTGATGAACAGATGAGCCTTCATTTCTCTCTGCTATTTCCTCTGTTCTTTGTCCCCGCTGTGTCTCTTCCTCTTCAGCCATTTGAAAGCACTGCTGTAGCCATTCTTCTTCCCCACTGCTACCCACCCGCTCAAGCACTTGCCTCACCAGGGACCTATTGGACATGACTGAGGTGGAGCTCGTTCAGCTGTGACAGACCCACTGGCGGTTACCTCAGAGCGGAATCCTATTTATAATCAGCCCTGCTTCCAGAATTTTCCAATGCATCACGTGACCTTCTGGGAATTTCCCAGAGATCACATGATGCATATCCAAGTCTCCTGTATCCCATCATCTCACCCCCTTCAAGTGTGGCCTAGTATACCTGCTTACATGTGCAGTAAGTCTATATAATATTTATGCCTGCGGTCTCTGAAATAATACACTCTAATTTTTATTTCATGATAGCAACTGCATTGTCTCTCGCTCTTATACTGCAGCCCAATCAAGCTGCTTATATAGCCACTGTGCTATGTGGCTATTGTCTCTGAAATATAGCACTGTATTTTTTTATTTGCTCATGACAACTGCCTAAACTCAGGAATGTGGTGTGGTTTACGCTGTTTTTGAGCAGACTGTTTTGTCAACTTTTTAGACATAACAGTGTGGTACTGTAAAAAAGAAGACAACAAGCTATACTATGAAACTACTTTGTAGCTGTTTTACAACTGGCATGAAGTTGGAGACTTCAAAGTCATTTCCCAACATGTAATTTGAAGAATTGGTGTTTTTTTCCATGCCACACTTGAAGCTGCATTAAAAAATGGTCCCTCTCCCCACTGAACTGTAGTTTTTTCAAACATTTTAGTAGCAACTTACTACTACCTAGCAGTGCACGACTGCCTCCTCGTCCAGGCTGGAAACGCAGTGGCTGTAAACAGTAAGTAAGGATACTTTCACATTGATCCGCTTCAAATGTTTTACCTCAACCTACTGTGATGTTTCAGCAATTTTACTGCATTTTTGCCACATTTGCGGTGCAGTTTTTAAAGGACATGTGACTCAGAAATTGCACCAAAAATGCATCAAGGGTGTTTTTGCCAGGTTTTTGACCGCATTTTTGCTGTGTTTTCACTGCATCTTCCATTGCCATCAATGGGAAGGTGCATTTTTGGTGTGGTTTTTTTAACTCCCCAAACATACTTCAAAAATGCTGCAAGCAGGATTTTTTCACCGCAACAAAAGTGCACCACCCCCAGTGTGAACAAATTTATTGATTTTTCATTGACTGGAAAGCATTTCATTAATTGGAAAGCATTTTTCTTGAACTTTTCAGGCACTTTTCTTAACGCAAAAGCACTTCAAAAACTCATCAGTGTAACAGCAGCCTAAGGGAAAAGAGAGAGTGACACCAAACAGCCAATAGTGTAGTAGTTCGGTTTATTAAGATCAAAAATCAAGTATAAGATGCATTCACAAACGCTCAGTCAGCAAAGGCACATTGCAGAGTGACGGTGTATTGCATCCAGGGCCAGAGGAGTAGTGGATGTGTGTCTGTGAGGACCGCTGCAGCCGACCAGGAGTCCCTCACTGAAGCCGGCATGTGAACCGCGTCTGTAAACCCTTAAAATAAGAAAACGCAGTACAAGCTGTCAAAAGCGCTGGGGCTTCGGGAAATGCGTTTTGAAAGCAGAACACGTCTTGTTCCTCAGTCTTCTTAGAGACAAAGGCTGTTCAGCACCCCTCTCTCTTCCCCTTCAAATAGTGTAGCTCCTGTCTGTTAAAAAACATTTACTTAAAAGTTCATGGATTTCAGCGCTATCCTTTCTACAATCAATACTTTCTCGGGCTGTGAATCCTTGACTTGACTTAATGACTGACAGCCAGCTCCCCACTGTGCGAGATTGTGTGGCTCAGGAAGACGGTTCCTGCAGCCTCCTGGGATGTGTAATGTTATCCTAGAAGGCTATGAGCGGGGAAAAGTGGGGGGGGGGGGGTTTGTGGCCTGAGGTGATGTTATCCTTGTCTAGGTGAGGATTAAGAAAGTGGGAGCAGGTACCTGTCAGAAAAAAGGCACCTATTCCCCCCTCCCCCCCAAAAAAGAGTTAATCTCAGTTAAAGTCGGGGGGGGGGCAATAAGGGGAAGTTTCAATTCCAGTTTGCAATCCCACAATTCCTTTTTAATGGTTTTAAACTAGTTTCAATAAACTCGCTACCGAATAACCTTTTTCACATCACTATTTTGCCCACTCAACACTTCATGACATACAGTATCTCACAATAGTTAATACACCCCTCACATTTTTGTAAATATTTTATTATCACTTTTTATGCTGGCAGCACTCATATGTCTATTTCCCAAAGACAACCTCTGGATATGCCACTGAGCACGTGCACTCAACTTCTTTGGTTGACCATGGCGAGGCCTGTTCTGAGTGGAACCTGTCCTGCTAAACCGCTGTATGGTTTTGGCCACTGTGCTGCAGCTCAGTTTCAGGGTCTTGGCAATCTTCTTATAGCCTAGGCCATCTTTATGTAGAGCAACAATTCTTTTTTTCAGATCCTCAGAGAGTTCTTTGCCATGAGGTGCCATGTTGAACTTCCAGTATCCAGTATGAGAGAGTTTGAGCGATAACCACCAAATTTAACACACCTGCTACCCATTCGAACCTGAGACCTTGTAACACTAACGAGTCACATGACACTGGGGAGGGAAAATGGCTAATTGAGCCCAATTTGGACATTTTCACTTAGGGGTGTACTCACTTTTGTTGCCAGCGGTTTAAACATTAATGGTTGTGTGGTGAGTTATTTTGAGGGGACAGCAAGTTTACACTGTTATACAAGCTGTACACTCATTACTTTACATTGTAGCAAAGTGTAATTTCTTCAGTGTTGTCACGTGAAAAGATATAATAAAATATTTGCACAAATGTGAGGGGTGTACTCACTTTTGTGAGATACTGTATGCCTAAGGCTCGGTGCAGAGTGGTTCACACCAGGGGTCTGGTGCGTCCCTGTTCACCATTTCAGGTCCGATTTTGGTCTGAATTTTTGGCTGAATTCGGACCTGAAACAAACCAGAAGACGCACAGGACTCCTGTGCAATTCATTCCACAGCTGTCAAGGAGCTATGTGAACCGGCTCCATTGAGAGCCGGTCACAGGCTCCTGACATGTGAATTGGATGTAGTGAAACCCACATTCAATTCCCAATAGTGTGAACCCAGCCTAATAGGGCGTACACGCGGTCGGACTTTGTTCGGACATTCCGACAACAAAATCCTAGGATTTTTTCTGACGGATGTTGGCTCAAACTTGTTTTGCCTACACACGGTCGCACAAAGTTGTCGGAATTTCCGATCGACAACCACGCGGTCACGTACACCACGTACGACGAGACTAGAAAAGGCCGGTTCAGAACCAAGCACGGCACCCTTTGGGCTCCTTTTGCTAATCTCGTGTTAGTAAAAGTTTGGTGAGAGACGATTCGCGCTTTTTCAGACTCGTGGCTTTCAGATCTTTTTCTGCCGTTCAGTTTGTGCTTGTGGGTTTGTATCTGCTCTTCAGTGCGTGCAGTCAGTTCGTATCAGAGTTTTCTGTGTGATCTTGCCTGCTCGTTGCTGTTTTTCAGGTCGCTCTTCACAGGCCTTGCTGTTCTTCAGTGCGTTCTGTTACTTTGTTCTGAGCAGCCAACCGTTTTCTAGCCATGTTTCGTATGCGTACTCCTCGTAGAGTTCGTGCTGTGTGGGGGCTTGGTGTTGGGGTCCTGACCTTGACACAAGTCCAGTCCATGAACAGGGTGGGGAGGAGTTCATGGACCAAGAATTGGTTGCTTCAGCGTGACCAGTTCTGTCATATGCCTTTGCTCTGTGAGATCCGTGAGAATAATCCTGGTGATTTCAGGAACTTTCTCAGGATGACGGACCCCGTGTTTCACCGTTTGTTGGCTTCGCTGACCCCCTATATCAGCAGGCAGGATACCTGCATGAGGCAAGCCATCACTCCGGAGCAGAGGTTAGTCGCTACCTTGCGGTATTTAGCCACAGGGAGAAGCCTGCAGGACCTCAAGTTCTCGACAGGCATCTCCCCCCCAGGCTCTTCTTTGTGGACATTTACTGCTTGTGTTTGTTTTAGCTGACCCTGACAGAAATGTGTGGAGTCCAGAAAATGTCGTGATTGTGTAACCTTATACAAAGCACTGTTGGCTGTTATTTACTAAATGCAAAGACACTTTTCACTACAAGTGCACTTGCAACTGCACTGAAACAGCACTTGTAGTGCAAAGTGGATTTGCCCTTAGGAAATTACCCCCATTGTCTCATAAAACAACAATTACATCACCCCAAAAGTGTTAATAATCCACACATTCTTGATGAACAATCTTTTTAATACCAGCCCAATCACATGTGCATTTACCAAAGGTTTTTCTGACAAACCAACATGTTTGTTGTATAACAATTTTTGTGGTGCCATTATCCAAAATCAAAATGTGCATTTTATAGAAAACAGGCCTGTGTAAAACCCACAAGAAAGACACAAATCTTGATCTTACAAAGTTCACATTTGGTAGAACTGGAAGGCAATATCAGACATGAGTATTTAGGAACTGTGTTTGATATTGCTTTCAGATGGGGGGAAATCACCCCTGGAAAAGCCAAATTTGGAATTTGCACACAAATTTCACAATGTCAACATGTGCTATCTGCCATCAGGGGGGATCAAGGGACGTGTTTTGGGGGAGAAAGCCCTTCCTCACCGCTACTTTATTATTGAGGAAGGGGTTGCACCCCCAAAACGCGTCCATTGATCTCCCGTGATGGCAGATAGCACATGTTGACACACTGTGTGCATCCTCCAAATTTGGCTTTGGGAAAAAATCACAAAAACATTTCGCACATTGTAGCACACAAAAGAAGAAAGTGACTTGGAGGGGTTTTAAACTCGCCCCAAAACATCAATAATGTTTTTATATTTTGGAATAACATCATTGATGTTTTGCTTGATGTTTTCCAATTGTAAATTACACCCCATGATCTCCCCGATCAGGATCTGGGCACTTTCGGTAGTGAAAGGATCTACATCCACAACCTCACGATCACCTAAAAAGAGAGGAACCGCCAAATAAATTAGGTTTCCAAAAAAATGCCGCCATCCATCTTTTATCGGAGCCTGTGGTCGCAGACACTCACCTGTTGTGGTGACTAGTTCCACCACGTCTTCTTCCTCCTGCTCATCTTGTGTTGGGGGGATTTCCCCTTCTTCCAGAGGAGGGGGGGCTCTGGTCTCCTCGGATGAGGGGTGTCCTCCGAGTCTTTTCTCCCCTATGTAAAACAAAAATGGTATAATTAGCACACAGATATTTAATGTCAGAACTATAAAGATGAAACATTGCTTGGAAGTGGGGTACAATTATCTATTTTAGCCGAGTTCCAAGATGTAGCTTTTTTAGTGTCCTTTGTCAAGCTGCAATACTTTACCTGTTTAGTACACTTCACAGATGGAGACCCCCCTATAGTATACACTGGAGCACCTGTGTGCCCCCCTAATAAAAATGGTGTTCTTGTGTCCCACACTAGTGCTCCATTGTCCAGATGTGAAAACAGCTGCTGAGTGTCCTCTCCTTACACACAATCTAGTTGGCATTTCATTCTAGTAACAAAGCCATCTACACAACCCAATTCTTTGAAGCCAAGTATAGGGCGTCAAAATGGTGGCCAAATGCATATGGGCTAAACAATGGTATTTTATAGTCCGAAATAAAAATGTGTGATCCGAACGAATAATGTGCCCATGAACATGAAAGTTGCCATTTTAAACTGTACAACAGTTCCTAAAAGCACATGGAGCAGCACGAACGTAATAAACCCAAAAAGAATAGGAACACAGCACAAATACTTACTTTTTTGCAGCACTCTCTGGATCTTTCTGTACTGCTCATGTTCTCGTATTTTTAGGTCCGACCACCGCTTCCTGAGCTGATCTTTCGATCGTCGTACCCCGAATTTCTGGTGCAGACTCCTGACCACTTTCGCCATGATCTTGGCCTTTCGGACATTGGGGTTGGGGTAAGGCCCATACTTTCCATCATAGTCGGCCTTCTTCAGGATGTCCACCATCTCCAACATCTCCCCAAAGGACATATTTGAGTCCTTCAATCTCCTTCTGGATCGGGACGTTTCAGGCTCCGGCCTTTCCTCCTCCTCCTCGTTGCTACAATTAGCACGATCCTGCTGTCTATCCGCCATGTGCTCTTCCCCCACTGCGCCGAACGAAAACGGGCGGGGAATAGACTAGAAAGAACGTCAGGGGCGGGCGGAGTTATACGCATGCGCAGTGTGTATAAATCGTACCACGCGCGTGTCTTACGTACGATCTGTGAGCGGAGGAAGGAGCATCGGAGACGCCGATCGTGCTAACGAAGGTAGGATCTAAACTTGGGCCTATACTGCTTCAAAATGGAAGCCTATATTGTAACAAGATTAGGAGAGTTTGGCCTGACATTAGGGTTTGTCTTGTGTTGTGTCTTGCAGAGAAAATGGATGGGTTCAACGACCACAATTTCCTGCCCCTGTTTATTGACAAGTACAGGGAGCTGCCCTGTCTGTGGCAAGTGAGACACCCCCACTATAACCTTAAACAAAAGAGGCAGGCAGCGCTGGAGAAACTGCTGGAGTTGGTGAAGCCGGAGGTCCCCACAGCAACCATCCCTTATTTAAAAGCTAAAATTGGTGGCCTGAGGAGCACGTATCTTAGGGAGCACAAGAAGGTCACAGATTCCCAGAGGTCCGAAGCTGCAGCAGATGACGTTTATGTCCCCAGGCTGTGGTACTACAGAGACTGTGGTTTCTGTCAGACCACACTGAAGTCAGGGAATCCCTCTCCACTCTTCCTTCCACGCTTCCTTCCATACCAGCTGAGGCTTCTGATGTCCAACCTGGGACTTCCAGCCAGGAAGAAGTGGAGGAGCCCAGCTGGAGTCAGGTACAGGTGGAGTCAGGTTCTACAGATTTCTGGGCAATAAATAAATGATGTTTACTAGATGTTATTATTGATCATTAATTGCTGATTAAAAAAAGTGTTTTACATATCAATAGACAGTAGTGGGCACCCAAAATTGGGACAAGAATGCAAAATGCTGGGCTCAGAATGATAGTCGGTTATATTTGTTAACATTCAATTTGCAGCAGTCAGGAGGTGAAAATTGTGTGTGATTGATGTAAAAAATACTAAAACTATGTCCCTTTTTCATACACAGGAAGACATCAGCCAGGAGAAGGCTGTGGAATGTGGCAGCCAGGAGGAGGCGGGGATTAGTGTCAGCCAGGAGGAGGCGGGGCTAAGTGTTAGCCAAGAGAAGCCTGGGACAAGTCGCAGCCTGACTGAGTCTCAGGTTCCTCCCCTCCACCTGCCATACAAAAGGGCCAGGAAGGCCACTCCCAGTCCTGTGCAGTATTCAGCATACAGGCTGATCCAGGAGGCTTCTGCGTCCCTCAGAGCCTTCCCCAGTCCTGAACCAAAAAGTGATGGCCTGAGTTCAGTCTGGTCTGACAAAAGCTGCAGTCTCTCGTATGACCACAGCCTGGGGACACAGATGTCATCTGCTGCTTTCCGGATCTCTGGGACTTCTGGACCAGACTGCCCTCCCTTAGATATGGACTCCTCAGGCCACAAATTTTGCTTTTAAATAATTGATGTCTGCCCTGGGGGTCCAAGGCTTCGCCCACTTCTGCAGTTTCTCCAGCGTTGCCTCCCTCTTTGTATTTTTATAGTTGTGACCCCTTAAAAAAAATTTTTTAGGTAAATTCTACTCTCCTGTGTGTGTTTTCATCCAAAAAGGGCAGTTTGTTGGTGACGATTCAGGTACATTTCTAACATAAAATGTGAAATTAACAAGGGACAACAACACCAAACAATCTCCTACAGATTAAATAGAACAACATATCGATGGTGTTGTGGGAACTTGTCACAAAAAACACACAAACATTTTCGGGAGTACAAATCAAAATCACCAAAAAAAAAAAAGAAAAAAAGAGAAACACAAAAAAAGATTCTACATTAAAGGCAAAAAAAAAAAAAAATATATACAAAAATATGTTGTCAGATGTGAGAAATCAAAATATATTGAGGGAATCCCGATAAATAGTAACGAAAGAAGTTTGTGAGAAGTGTGTGTGAATATGAGCATCAAAACTACTTAATTCTTTTCACATTATAAAGAAGAAGAGAGTGCGCTGTATTAAACCATTTTGAACATTGCAGCGTGACGAAAGTGCTGTATCCATTGCGAACGCTAAGTTTACCAGAACGAGCTGTCCCGTCTCGGAATTTCTTCTGAGCATGCGTGGCACTTTGTGCATCGGAACAGGCCACACACGGTTGGAATTGATGCGATCGGATTTTGTTGTCGGAAAATTTTATCTCCTGCTGTCCAACTTTGTGTGTCGGAAAATCCGATGGAAAATGTCCGATGGCGCCCACACACGGTCGGAATTTCCGACAACACGCTCCGATCGGACATTGTCCATCGGAAAATCCGACCGTGTGTACGGGGCATAAATGTTTGGCTGATTACTGCATGATACTAGACCATGGAACAAGGAGGAAACAGCTAACAGTGAATTTGAGTGCATTAGGTGGTTTGAAATATCATGCTTACTGAAAGAGATATGCTGGAAAGCTGGGAGGCCACAGAGGATGTGAAGGCCATGAGAAACATTAGCCATTATTACAGGAACTAAAACCAATTTACCAGCAATGTTAAAATTCGGAGAAACAGAAAAAAAAATCACTATTTGTTTAGTGGTGGGTATAGGTGAATAGGGCAACTTAAAGAAAACATATATGTTACAAGATTAACTTTATATTTGTCACTTTGAAAAAGAAAAACCTAAGCATTTCCCCAAAATTTCCTGAGGAAATGACACCACTGATTTATTTAAATCCACAATTACTGTAAGTTTGCCAGCAGATTCTCTGAAGTGTGTCCATTTCCACTAGAATGCCAGCATTTGCTGTGACATGAACAGTAAATCACGCCAGCACAGGCAAGTGAATGCAGGCTAGACATTATTAATATGCTCCTTTTGTAATTTTATATTTATGGTGCTACTAACAATGAATAATAACGTATTTTATTAGTTTACTTGATAAGCTTTTGAATAATTGATCTATTCTGTTTTAATGTGCCTCATGAGAAGTTTTCCATCAGTGAATTATTGTTGATAAATGGTAATGTTCTAATACTAATATTTAAACATTTATAACCTCTCTCATGCTTCGTTAGTTTTAATTAATACAACTTGTTGATTTGCTTGGTACATAAATCTGCCTTGTTTGTAGTCTTGCACCCCTGTGATCACACTGCTCGCTATTATATGTACACTGTTGACATTGAACAGCTGTTCGGGGGATGATGACCGGCAATTGCATTTCATTGCTTTTATTTTTGCCGTCTTTGTAGTTTGTTTATTTAATGTAAAAAATAACAGACAACTGTAATTTGTGCTTCTTGGTCTTATTCCAAAGGCTTTTAAAAATATAATAAAGTTGAACTCTAGGTATGATTTTTATTACATAGTAACCACTTAACGACCAGCAATGTACTTGTACATCATTGGACTTTAGGTGGTTATACCGGGATGATGGCTGCAGCCGTAGGCATCCTCCTGGTACCGTTGTTTAGAGCCAGTGGGTGGCTTTTTTAAAAAAAACAATTGGCAGCTAACTAGCCACCACCCCTGCCGCCTTCTGCGACTTGCTCAGGCTTTCCCGTCCCTCCAGGGAGACCCAACAACCAACCAGTACATCCACCGGCTGGTCAGACAGCCAAGCAAAGCTAGAATCAGCTTTGATCAGCTGTTCGTGATAGTAACCCAAAAGCGATGACATGACATCGATTCTGGTTTACCCAGATGTCAACGGAGCCATTTTTTAGAAATCAAAGTATATAAAAACACCAATCTTGGTGTTTTGAATGCTTTAACCACTTCCCGCCCGGCCCATAGCAGATGACGGCCGGGCGGTGGTTGTGTTATCCTGACTGGGCGTCATATGACGTCCAGCAGGATAACCCCCTAGAGCGCACCCGCGGGGGCGCGCAGCGCGGCGATCAAGGACGGCATGTGTCCCTCGGACACAGCGCTTCCCCGATCTCGGTAAACAGCCAGTGATTTGGGGCGTTTACCATGTGATTGGCTGTGTCAAAGTCACAGCGGATCAACAAACTCGGCAGCGCGAACTGTGCGCGCTGCCGGAGGAGTGCAGGGCAGGAATCGAGGAAGGCGGGTGTCCCTTGGACACAGCGCTTTCCTGATCAAGGTAAACAGCCAATGAAATTGGCTGTTTACCATGTGACCGGCTGTGTCCAATCACAGCCGGTCACAAATGTAAACAGAGGAGCAGTTACCATCTGATCTCTGCTCTCTCCTCACACACCGGTCGTGTGAGGAGAGAGCAGGGATCAGTAAGTGAGATCAGTGTAGTGTTCTGTCTGTATACTGTGCACAACACGACCCCCCCCCAATAAAGAGGACCTGTCACGCAGCCCAGCCCATCTGTCAATCAGCCCATCTGTCAGTCAGCCCATCTGTCAATCAGCCCATCTGTCAGTCACCCAATCAATCAGCCCATCTGTCAATGGCCCACCGCTATCAGTACCGCCATTGGTACTGCCACACAAGCTACCAATACCGCCATCGGTACCACAGCCAGTCCTGCCATCAAGCCCACTATCAGTACCGCCATCAGGCCCACCACCATCAGTACCGTCACACAGGCTACCAGTACCGCCATCGGTACCACCGCCAGTTCCGCCATCAGGCCCACCATCTATACCACCACACAGGCCCGCCACACAGGCCTGCTACCAGTACTGCCACCCGTACCGCCATCGGTACCGCCACCACCACACGTACCGCTACCTGTACCACGATCGCACTACCAATAATGTTGCAAAGGGTTTACACACCTGAGGAGGCATATGCCCTTCTTACCATGTCGGATGATGAGAGCAGCGGGTAGCTCACATCATCCGATTCTGGTTCAGAATACGAGCCATTGGAGGATAGTGGATCGGAGTCCGAGTCCTCGGAGGAAACCGTCCCTCCCAAAAGAATGAGATCAGGACCGAGATCAGGACCGAGATCAGGACCAAAATCAGGACCAAGATCAGGACCAAGATCAGGACCAAGATCAGGAGATCTGCCCACCACCAGCAGCACCAGACCCCAGGAAGAGGAGCCCAGTACAAGCACTGGAATCACACGCCCAACCCGAAGAACCCAGCCCCAGTCCTACCTTCCCGATGCCCTGGCAAACCCCTTATGGTTGCCTGCCAACTCAGGATCCGCTATCATCCCCCCTTTCACTG
Source organism: Lithobates clamitans (assembly GCA_037952925.1). Lineage (NCBI taxonomy): Eukaryota > Metazoa > Chordata > Amphibia > Anura > Ranidae > Lithobates > Lithobates clamitans. The sequence continues at coordinate 4,032,165 of JBBGZY010000667.1, read as the reverse complement.
CACAGCCAGGTGTGCAGCCCGACACTACAAATTTTTCTCAATTTGATTATTTTTCTTTATTTTTTCCTCAAGATTTGCTGCAGAATATGGTGGATCAAACTAACCTGTATGCATCCCAATTTATTGCTGCCAACCCCAATTCTTCCTATGCCCGCATGTTCCAGTGGCGACGTCTAACACTGGACAAATTTAAATTATTTTTGGGCCTTACGTTCAGTATGGGGCTTACAAAAAAGAACGAAGTCCATGCATATTGGTCCACCAACACCATCCAACACATGCCCATATATTCCGCTGTCATGTCCAGGGCAAGATACGACATGATTATGTGTTTTCTCCACTTCAATGACAATTCACAGTGCCCTCCCCGAGATCATCCCAACCACGACAAATTGTACAAGATACGCCCCCTAATCAATTCCTTTTCCCAGCCATTTAGAGACATTTTTACCCCAGACCAAAAAAATTTGTGTGGACGAGTCCCTTATACATTTCACTGGCCGACTGCACTTCAAGCAGTATATACCAAGCAAGAGATCCAGGTATGGGGTGAAATTAAATAAATTATGCGATCCAGCCACTGGATATGTCTTCACATTCCGGATCTATGAAGGCAAAGACTCCCAGCTCCAGCCCCATGATTGCCCCACATATATTGGAACCAGTGGTAAAATTGTCTGGGAGCTGGCATACCCCCTGTTCGACAAAGGATACCATTTATATGTCGACAACTATTATACCAGTCTGCCCCTTTTTCGTCACCTTTATAGTAAAAAAACCCGGTACTTTAAAAAAAAACGGAAGGGATTCCCACAAAATTTGTTGACCAAAAAATTGCAAAACGGAGAATCGGCATTTATGAGGAACGAGGAGGTGTTGGCCATGAAGTGGAGGGACAAGAAAGATGTCCACATCCTCTCTACCATCCACAATGACACCGTGGTGGAGACCCAAAGAAGAGGCGGCCCCATTGTAAAGCCCAAATGTGTCCACGATTATAATATGTACATGGGGGGGTGGAAAGTCCCGTTATTGGTATAAGAAAGTTGCGTTTCACCTATTTCACATGGCCCTTTTTAATTCGTTTGTCTGCTACCAAAAACAGCAACTCAAAACCAACAAATCACCTACCTGAAGTATATTGAAGATATCGTCACTGCCCTCATTTACCAACAAAGTCCCTCCCCAGTAAGCATTCGTTTTGATAGCGTGAGTCGACTTCAGGAGCAACACTTTCCCTATCACATTCCCCCCACAGAATCTGAAAGAAGACCCCAAAAGAAATGCCATGTATGCAGCAGAGGAGGAGTAAGAAGAGATACCAGCTATTATTGTCCCCAATGTCCCTCCCAACCTGGCCTGTGCATCGGAGATTGCTTCAAAAATTATCATACATCCATCCAATATTAGTTCCCCTTATTATTAACAGACTGCCATTTCCCCATTTGCCTGCTACCATGTTAATTAACTGACCCTGGCCTGTTTACCGGCGATGTCTTTGCTTGCCGATTTAAACCACGTTTTTGACTTCCACGCACACCAACCTCAGCCTGTTTACCGACGATGCCTCTGCCTGCCGATTTAAACCATGTTTATGACTTCCACGTGCACCGACCTTGGCCTGTTATGTTTTTGCCTGCCACTTGGACTGATCTTTTGGCCATCTACTTTAGTACACAGGGGTCTCACATATGTGAGGGGCTTCAGAATAGCGTTCTCAGTAGAGAAAAACAGTTTTTCATTTTCTGTGCTCCCAGAACAGGGTCTGGTTGCCCGGAGGGTTCAAAGCGATTTGGGTGGGAGAAGCCTCTACCCCTGTCCCCCTGGCCCTAAGCTTGATGGTCCTTCCTACTGCCTGGACCAATACTTTGGCTGTGCTGACCATATTGCTGCCTGTAATGACCCATGACATTATGGACCATGTTTCTTCCTGCTGCTTGGACCAATACTTTGGCTGTGTTGACCATATATCTGCCTGCTGCCTCTACTGACTTTGGACAGTATTTATGCCAGGACACCTCTGCCTGCTACCTGGACCTGTACTTTGGCTGTGCTTTGGCTGTGCTCTGGCTGTGCTGACAGTATCTCTAATAAGAATCAAAAAGTCGCGCTAAAAACTGAGAGTGGCAACAGACAAGTGCCTAGAAAGCCTCGTAAAGATATGAGGATGGGTAGTGGTCACTGAGCGAATTTAAAAGTACTAGTCAGTGTCGGCTCCAAGGTAACCCGTGTCTTCCGGGTATTCGAATCGCGGTGTCGTCGGGACGTAGCTCCTCCTCCCTACGTCGTTTCGTCACAACAGGACGTGGTCACGGGATGCGAACAACGTCCCGACGCACCGCTTAAATAGACACACTAACAGCATCTCATTGCTAAAGGCGGAATTGAAGCACAATCTTGTTTAAGGGAAACGGTGTGGGCAAATACAAAGCATTACCTTTATAATAGATGTTCAGGGCAAAATGGTGGTATATGAATAGTCCCTATCAAGACTGTCAAAACCAAACGTATATAGCAACAAATAACACGACTGCTATTGTAAAAGATTCGTTGATAGAAGGAAAAAAGAAAAATCCATGCAGTCCCCATATATTTAAAGGGTTATATATATAAATAAATTTGTGTCTATTGCACACACATAATTCTGTAACAGGATCAGGTGTGCAGAAAGAGGAAAAACATGATTTTGACATCATATATGGAAAAATAGTAGTAAAAAGAATTATATTAAATTAAATAAATGGGTCAAAATACACAGTAAAAATAAATACATATATAGGATATTTATACTTTTTACTACTTTATAGTATATTTATATATTTTTACTACTTTTTAGTCGCAGCTCATGTAAATTAGTGTAAGCGCAGTATTTATTTTTTACCTGACAGTATCTCTGCCTGTACGAACTATGGACAATATTTCTGCCAGGACACCTCTGCCTGCTACTTGGACCTGTACTTTGGCTGTGCTTTGGCTGTGCTCTGGCTTTGCTTTGGCTGTGCTGACAGTATCTACTGAACTATGGACAGTATTCCTGCCTGCTGCCTGGATGATTGCTTTTGCTGTTGCTGACCTCATTCCTGCCTGCTGCCTGGACCGATGCTCTCCTCTGTGGACCACTGCACTTCTCAAACCACAGGTAATCTTTTGTTATTTGGTATGTACCTGCTATGTGTTAGAAATATGAAGGGCCTTCAAAAATGTGATCGGTAGTCAGAAAATGATATGTGTAATTAATGCTGCTAGAATGCCTGGAGGTGCTACTTCACTGTTGGGCCTCTGTATGTGGCCAGGCTGTGTAAAAGTCTCAAACATGTGGTATCGCCATACTCAGAAGGAGTAGCAGAATGTATTTTGGGGTGTCATTTTTGCTATGTACATGCTATGTGTTAGAAATATCTTATAAAGGGACATCTTTGTGTAAAAAAAATGCATTTTCATTTTTTTCCACATTTTCCAAAAACTTCTGGAAAAAAATGAACCGTTCAAAAGACTCATTATGCCTCATAGATTATACGTTGGGGTGCTTTCTTTCCAAAATGGGGTCATTTTGTGGACAATTCCATTGTCATGGTACTCCAGGGCCTTCAAAAGTGTAATAGGTGGTTGAGAAAGGATATGTGCAATTTATGCTTGTAGAACGCCTGAAAGTGCTACTTCACTGTTGGGCCTTTGTATGTGGCCAGGCTGTGTAAAAGTCTCACATATGTGGTATCACCATACTCAGGAGGAGTAGCGGAATGCATTTTGGGGTGTCATTTTTGCTATGTACATGCTATGTGTTGGAAATATCTTAAAAATGGACAACTTTGTGTAAAAAAAATGCATTTTCATTTTTTTCCACATTTTTGAAAACCTTCTGGAAAAAAATGAACCGTTCAAAAGACTCATTATGCCTCATAGATTATACGCTGAGGTGTGTGCTTTCCAAAATTGGGTTATTTTGTGGACAATTCCATTGTCCTGGTGCTCCAGGGCCTTCAAAAGTGTAATAGACGGTTGAGAAAAGATATGTGCAATTTATGCTTATAAAACGCCTGAAAGTGCTGCTTCACTGTTGGGCCTTTGTATGTGGCCAGCCTGTGTAAAAGTTTCACACATGTGGTATCGCAATACTCAGGAGGAGTAGCGGAATTCATTTTGGGGTGTCATTTTTGCTATGTACATGCTATGTGTTAGAAATATCTTAAAAATGGACAACTTTGTGTATAAAAAATGCATTTTCATTTTTTTTCCACATTTTCCAAAAACTTCTGGAAAAAAACAAAAAGTTCAAAAGACTCATTATGCCTCATAGATTATACGTTGGGGTGTTTGCTTTCCTAAATGGGGTCATTTTGTGGACAATTCCATTGTCCTGGTGCTCCAGGGCCTTCAAAAATGTAATAGGTGGTTGAGAAAGGATATGTGCCATTTATGCTTGTAGAACGCCTGCAAGTGCTACTTCACTGTTGGGCCTTTGTATGTGGCCAGCCTGTGTTAAAGTCCCACATATGTGGTATCACCATACTCAGGAGGAGTAGCGGAATGCATTTTGGGGTGTCATTTTTGCTATGTACATGCTATGTGTTAGAAATATCTTAAAAATGGACAACTTTGTGTAAAAAAAATGCATTTTCATTTTTTCCACATTTTCGATAACCTTCTGAAAAAAAATGAACCGTTCAAAAGACTCATTATGCCTCATAGATAATACGTTGGGGTGTGTGCTTTCCAAAATTGGGTTATTTTGTGGACAATTCCATTGTACTGGTGCTCCAGGGCCTTCAAAAGTGTAATAGGTGGTTGAGAAAGGATATGTGCAATTTATGCTTGTAGAACGCCTGAAAGTGCTACTTCAATGTTGGGCCTTTGTATATGGCCAGGCTGTGTAAAAGTCTCACACATGTGGTATCACCATACTCAGGAGGAGTAGCAGAATGTATTTTGGGGTGCAGTTGCAATTATGCATATGCTGTGTGAGAGAAATAACCTGTTAATATGACCAGTTTGTGTAAAAAAAAAATCTTAATTTTCCCAAGAATTGTGTGAAAAAATTACAACTTCTAAAAACTCACCATGCCTATTAGTAAATACCTTGGAATGGCTACTTTCCAAAAAGGGGTCATTTGGGGGGTATTTGTACTTTCCTGGCTTCTTAGAGCCCATTCACACAGGGACGACTTGTCAGGCGACCTAGTCGCCTGACAAGTCGCCTCCCGTTCTGTGCTATGGAACCGTTCTAAGGGGAGCGACGCAAGTCGCTCCGACTTAGAAAAAGGTTCCTGTACGACTTCGGGGGCGACTTGGGGTGACTTGCATAGACTTCTATACAGAAGTCGTTTTGCAAGTCGCCCGGGCAGTCGTTTGCACGTGTTGCCCCTGTGTGAATGGGGTCTCAGTGTCTCAAGAAATGAGATAGGCCTTCAGTACATCAGGTGTGTTCAGATGTGATCAATTTTCAGTGATTGGCACCGTAGTTTGTAGACTCTATATCTTTCACAAAGACCAAACAATATACATTCATTTGGATTATTTTTCCCAAAGATATGTAGCAGTATAAATTTTGCCACAAATTTATGAAGAAAAATTACTTATTTGCAAAATTTTACAATAGAAACTAAAAAAAAGTGTGTTTTTTAAAAAAATTTCGCTTTTTTTTCACTTATATCGCAAATAAAATAAAAAAATCCAGCGGTGATTAAATACCACCAAAAGAAAGCTCTATTTGTGAGAAGAAAATGATAAAAATTTTGTTTGGATACAGTGTAGCATGACTGAGTAATTGCCATTCACAGTGTGAGAGTGCTGAAAGCTGAAAATTGGTCTGGGCGGGAAGGTGCATAAGTGCCTGGTATTGAAGTGGTTAAAGGGCAGAGGAGTGATTTTGGGTTTTATAGACCCCAGATCACTCCATGAAGAGTACTTGTTACATTCCTTGTGAAAGCAATAAAAGTGTTAAAAAAAACACAACAGTGTAAAAAATTTTTTTTTTTAATTGATAATGATTTTTTTTTTTAAATTGCCACCATCCCCCATGCAAAGGCGAACACTATCGGTCCTACACGAATGCAAACAACGATCATCCCACACATAGGAGGTATAGCTGTGAACGTCAGATCATGGGCAGTTATTCTAGCAGTAGACCTCCTCTGTAAATCTAAAGTGTTAACCTGTAAAGGGTTTTACAGAGTCGCCTATGGATGGTAAACTTTACGGCATGCGCAATTTTAAAGCGTGACATGTTTGGTATCTATTTACTCGGCATAACATAATGTGTTGTGCAAAGGGGTAAGGCATTAGGTGGTTCTTGTAGAACCACACACATTTTAAATGCCCTACCCCTAATTAAGATACATTCTTCACCTACAATGGCTGGCTGAACACAGGAAAACAAAGATGTCCCTGAAATTTTTTTGGAAAGGTTGGCAACAATGCAGAAAGGGGTCCCACTGCAGAACATGTGAAAGGGACCCTAATAAAGCGCCCTGCGATGGGAGTAAAGGTCTCTGGATAAGTGGCAAGAGACCCGGGACTAGTGGCAAGGGCCCTGGGACAGGGTCAGGGAGCCCTTGATGGTTTCTTGCACCGGGGCCCTGAAAGTTCTAGTTACGCCTCTGACTTAGAACATTTATTCTGCCTGTTTGTGAAGCACACACTGGCTTGGATACAGTTCAGATTGTTTTCACAGACATGATGCAGAAGGCACAAACTCATATGTAACCCCTGAAGAGTTAATTTAAAGATTGTATTAGTTGCCTACATCCTTTATATATGGTATTATTATTATTTCATAAATACACAAGAAACTTTCTCAGAGTTTCTTGTGTATTTGAGGGGTCTCACCATGCAGCTGGAAGACCCTAGAATAATATTCACTTTTGAAAAAGCTATTTTTCCAAATGCCACCTTTGAACCCTTAATGTATAACTCTCAATGAAAATCCATGTGCACTGTCACGTAACTTTACTTAAGTAATCAGCGAACAGCATATGAAAAGTCTAAAAATACTTCTACCAAACAATCATTACTAAAGATGAGTCAATCAGCTGCATTCAATTCAGTTCAAGCTTATTCACAGTAACAGATATGCACAAATATTTTTCCAGACACCAGTAGCTACAGTTTTAGTATTATCATTTTATCAACTAGAACTGCAGTCTGAAGCAATCTATATATTTGTTTACTTCCCCCGTGTATGCTTTGCATCCTCTTTCCTTACTTTTTTTGTAGGAATTTTTTTCAGCGGTAACATGGGGGAACCTGGGGGAATGCCGTTCCGGCCCCTCCTGCACTGAATGTATATAATGCCAAGGGGTGCCGCTGGGGTGTGCTGGAAGGTCTATTGATGCTGGCTGCTGGGGGATCTATTGTCATTGGGGGGGATATATTGTTAGTAGGAGAGATCTACTGTTGAGGGAGGAGTCTGTTGTTGCTGGCTGCGGGGAAGTCTATTAATGCTGGCTACTGGAAGTTCTAGTGTTTCTGGTGGGGGTCTGTTATTGGGGGGGATCTATTGTTGATAGGGGTATTTTGTTGCTTAGGTGGATCTATTATTGCTGTGGAGATCTATAACTGCTGATGGAGTCTATTGTTGCTGGGGGGATCTATTATTGCTGGCTGCAGGGGACCTATTTTACTGCCTTTCATTAGCAAATTTGAAAAATTATACTTGGTTCTGTATTCTCTAAAAGGGGCAGTACTGAAAGGTGGGAGGGGGGGTTGAAGCAAACGACAGCGTGGTGGGTACGGGCAGAGATGAGGAACAAAGGACAGTGAGTAGGGGCAGAGATGAGCTGTGAGTCGGAAGGGGGAGTGCCTGCACCTATTCTCTGAAAAAAAAAGTCCTGTTTATTAGAAGTTTTCTGCCCTGATCTTCCTCTTGTTTTGCTCTACATGGCATTTTGGAGGAGCCAGGTGGAGCCTGCATATCACCACAGTCACTACAATAATGCTAACTCACCAGGGACTGACATTTAGCAAACATCATTCCAATCTAAACTAATGCACACTATTTAACTAAACTAATACACATACTGTAGCTTGACCTAAAATGTGAACAGTAGAAGAAACAAGCCAGGTGCTGTGTGTGACAAGTGTTTGCAGTTGAAAGTACATTGCACAGACTCTAGTTTGAGCTCACCTTCCATGACTGGTGTATTGCAGACTTACCGGCTGCCGTGACCCAACTTAATACTAACTCACCAACATTATATGAATAAGACACAAAACGTTTAATGGGTTTAAATGGCCATAGCAGCCTTTTATTAACAAGGAAAAACATAAACCATACATAAAATTCATAATAACTAACTGATTCTTTTAGAGCAGGTATTTGGAGGCGCGCATGGTCTACCAAATATGCTGTATCAAGCTACCTTTTAATACCACGGCCCCCAAGCCGAAATTACCCCAGCTCGGGGACAATTTTTTACACATTACCACCTGATACAGCCCCAATACCGTTCTCGTTTTACTGACATCACTTAATTCGGGGAGGGACCCATACCAAAGATGAGCCCCTCCCACCATTCTCCACAGAAAAATTTTGACCATGCCCACCTTCAAAACCCTGAGACTCCAGCCACAGACGCCCAAGTGGGAAACCTCACACTTGAGCGGCCCGCCACAAACTAAACGCCCTCTGGACACCATCCTGAAGGCCCAAGAACCACATGTCGATGCCGACAGCGTTCAAATGGACTCTGACCCCTCGCAAATAGAGCCAGTTGTCACCCTCCAACTCCAGATGGCACACGGCAAGGCCGCCATTCCTGACAAAGAATCGTGCCACTTCTTTATTTAATTTTATTCTCGCCTTATTAAGCTTGTCCACAGAGCAATCCAGATGCCAAGAGGCTCTGCCCACAATGTCGGACCAAACTAAAATAGTATCTAGGAAAAAGTATCGCAAACGCAGGAAGTCCAACTTAATATCCCAAATCAACTCCCTGGCAGGTCGGAGCCCGAGATCATTGCCCCCAGGATGTACTACCAAAATGCCCGGTGGTCTGTCCATCCTAGCATACTGATGTACTTCCGGTAATACCCGGGACCACAGCATGCCTGGAACTCCGATTCACCGCACTCTGGCCAAGTTCCGTGGGAAGCCTAATTGCCTGCCTTCCGGTCTGACTGCTGCCCTTTTTACACCCCAAAAAACATAGGAGTGGCCGAGTATCCACACCAAACAGTCTCTGTCTGAAAAACCTGGAATTACCAGAAAAAAGGAATAACAGTGTAATGAAGCAACCGAAGCAGACAAAGACAAACAAAAACTAAACACGACTACTACATATAAAGACTGAGGGGTATAATAACAACAAACAAGTTAAAGGAGATGAGGACGAACATACAAACAAAAACGCTGGGATTCCCATCGGCCAATCTGCTGTAAGATCTGGTCACCCAAACCCCATCTCGCCGCCTCCATGGCCGCCCCTATTCGGAATGAATGGGAAGCATAGTCTGACGGATCAAAACCAGCCACCATTAAGCATTTTCTAAAGACTGAAACAAACAATGCCGAGCCGTCAGCATGCGTCAAAAAAGGCCCGGGCCCAGCCTCCCGGACTCCTAACCAAGTGAGCATGGCTGAGACCGGGCAAGAAGATGAATTGACATCCCTTCCAAGCACCACGCTAGCCCCACGGCCCAGCTGGTCTGTCTTTGATTTTCTAATGAACAAATACACCTTGTGCCCCTGAATCGTGACATCGGAAACACCCAAGCAACCCCCAACACGAGTAGAAGGACTAACTAGTTCACCAATGCGAAGAGCCCCAAAAAAAGCCAAAACAAAAGCAGTCTTAAAGAGAACTGCTTCAAATGGAGTCAAGCAGACTGTCAGCAACTGTTCCAGAAGTAAACCAAGCATCTCAAAAGAAACAGGACAACGAGAATCAGGCACCCGCCAACCCTTCCTGTAACCTTGCAAAGCTTTTCTAACAACAAAAGACTTTGTGATGTCCGTCAACCCTGAGAGCCGGAACAGAAATGGCAAACCAGCCATCTTTTTACTCAGATAGGAGATCAATACTCCCTCCTCAAAGTTCCTCCCAATGTAATACAGCAAGACATGCAGGGGATCTTCCTCCTGAAAGCAACCCCCAACTGAACTCACCAATCTGTGCCACTCGCCCCAGACTCGTTCATAAGCTGTCCAAGTAGCAGAACAGACCGACTGCTGAATCAAGCCAGCTACAGTGGAAAGGCAACGTCCCACAAGTGATGGAATTCCGAACTGCTCCGCCTCCGGTGCCAGCTGGCGGAATTTCTTCCACTGCAGACGAGAAAGGGCATCCGCCACTGTGTTATTCACCCCAGGCAAATGGACAGCATATATAAAAGCATTTAAACTCAGATATTGCAAAAACAAATGCTGTAGCAAACACACAACTGGAGGAGAAGAAGACGTAACAGTGTTAATGGCCTGTACAACCCCTAAATTATCGCAGTGGAACCGCTCGCGCTTGTTCCGGAATTCCTGGCCCCAAATTTCAAATGCCAACACTATTGGGAGCAATTCTAACAGTACCAGGTTACGGATGAAGTCAGAATTGCTCCAGGACTCTGTCAATCGCTCCGCGCTCCATCTGCCACCAAAATAAGCTGCGTACCCAACAAAGCCTGCGGCATCCGTATAAAGTTCCAAGTCGAAGTTGGACACCGTTGCTTCTATCCATAAGGACCGCCCATTTTACTGGTCAAGGAATGTTTCCCAGACCAGTAAATCTTCTTGATGGGCCTTGTGGAGTCGCATATAATGATGGAGGGATTTTGCCCCCGCGGTGGCAGCCGCCAGCTGCCGGCAAAAACCCCCCCATAGGCATGATGCGGCAGGCAAAGTTGAGCTTGCCCAGAAGCGACTGCATGAATACATGCTGTAATGTGGCCAACAAGATCTGGCAAGTCCGAGTCCTAAGAGGGCCGACCACCAAAAAAATTGCCCAAGTAATGGATAACAGACTGTAAGCCGGACAAATCACGCACCACCCAGTCCAGAAAGGAACTGAGAGTTTCGAAAAAGGAACATGAAATAGCGCAACCCATGGGCAAACATCGGTCCACGAAATACTACCCTTCCCAAATGCAGCCCAAGAGCTGAAAACTCTGGGGGTGGACGGGAAGCGAATGAAAAGCTGACTCAATGCCAGTTTTCACCAACAGTGCACCCTAGCCAAACTTATGCACCCACTTAATGGCATCATCAAACGAGGCATATGACATTGCGCACAACTGGGGGTCAATAGCGTCATTGACCGACCCACCCCGGGGGTGCGACAGGTAGTGAATAAGGCTAAATTTGTTGGGTTCCTTCTTGGGAACCACCCCAAGAGGAGAAACCACCAAATCAGCCAGGGGAGGGAAAGAAAACAGTTCCGCCATCCTACTCATGGACACTTCCTTGTACAGTTTAGCCGAAACCACCTCTGGGTGCAGGTTTGCGGAGCGTAAGTTGTCCCCCACAGGAAGGACAGTGGACAAAGTACAAGGGAGATTAAAACCCTCAACGAAACCCTGTAACAAAAACTGAGCAGCAGGCCTATCTGGATACCTACTGAGAAAGGGCACCATTTTTTCCACCCTCACCCTTTTTCCAGCATCGGTCGACTATGCTTTACCCTGCTTGAAGCACTTGGACAAAGGATGTGAACCTCCGCATCTGGAGCATTTGTGACGATACCGGCAGGATCCCCCGAATCTGCAGGTGCCATCATTGAACCGCCAGCAGTAACCCTTTCGGTTTGCGACCGATGGTGTTGGGGCATTAGCACCCCGACCCTGCCCTGAAAGGGTTGTGGTACCCTCCTCGCCTGGGTCATCAGCTTCATCTACAAGCTTATATCTTTGTGGTCCCACCTCAGGAAGGGAGTAACTGCCTTACGCTGTCAACTGTTCATCATAGCGTAACCAGGCCATCCCATCCATATACTCTCTGGGCCTCACTAATGGAGTCCAGATAGCAGAACAGAGCAGAACAGCACTCCGGCGCTTTCTCCCCAATCACGCTGGCCAAAATGGAGAATGCCTGAAGCCAATTCCCAAATGTTCTAGGAATCAAGCAGTAGCGCCGCTTTTCTTCTTCCTCTTTTTTACTCTCGTCTGGCTTAACCTTATCTAAATTTTTTTTTAAACTTTTCAAGCAGCAAAAGTGCAAATATCTCAACGTATTCCCCTTTCCAAATTCTTTCCCTCATCTCGGGTATAAAATGTGCACCTAACGGTCTCTCTTCGCCGAATCGGACAACCGCACCCCATCCACAGTCCCTTCAGATGGTTTGGACTCCAACGCAGTCTTTAACGAACTGTCCGCAGGAACCACTCCAGGGTCCGGTACCACCGTGCCCACTGATGTTACCTGATAGTTCACAGTAGCCTCAACACTGAGAATCGGTCTTGAGTGCCCAGCGACGGGTGCCCATTGTTCCCCCACCATCGTTCATACAGCCACCGGCAAAACCACGTGTGTGCAGGCCCCCCCACGACACTGTTACCTAATAATTCCCTGCACCCCACCAGCCAAGTCTGCAGCATCCGCTCCACAACCCCGTTCTGTCCTGGAATAGCTGCCTGAATAACATCCGAAGGGCCAGGGCCAGGCCCTATTACCCCCCGGCTCGCCCCCCGCAGTACCAGAAGACATTACTTGCTGCATGACACTAACAGGAGGGGGGACAACAGGAGGTGGGGGAACAGGAGGAGGGACAACAGAAAAAGGGACAACTTTCAATGGCAATACAGATAAAGGATCAGCAGCACAGACTTACCAGGCTGTCCCGGTGCTTGCTGCCGCACAGCCATGCCTCCAGCGTCCAGCCAAGCCCTCCTGTCTTCCCCAACTTCCTTCTCCCCCTGGATCCTCTCCTCTTCCTCCGATGCAGTGATCTCTCCCTCCGACCGGTCCTCCTCCACGTCCATCGTGGTGCCCAAGGAACGGTTAACCGAGCCAGCCCTGGCTGGGCGCCCGCTGATGACTTCATCAGCCACACTACAGCCCACACGTCTCATTACATCACTCCTCCCATGCTGGATGCTCTGCCTCGGAGGCCTGGAGGCAGACGCCGTTCCCTGCTCCGGTATCAGGGGTGGGGTTGTGGAGACCTAGTGCCTGGTACCTCGCCTTCATTCTTGTGGGGTTCCGGCCATGCCAGGGGACAAGCCGGCACCCGTGGCAACTTCTCTCCCATGCCGAGCCGCGCTGGCAGGAGGGGTGGCCCCCGAAAACCAGCCGTCAGGTCCCATGCTGCAGTAGAAGGGGAGCAGGAGCCATTAGATGGCTGGTAGCTCCCACTAGGGTCCTGCCTGGGTAGAGGATTCCCCCCAGCCCCGCTGGTATGAGAGGGAGGCTGCCTCTTAGCCTTTGGGGCTGAAGGGTCCCGTTTTTTGGGGCTCCTAGTGCGGCGGGCAACCCTAGGGGTCACTTCGGGGCTCAGGCGCTCAGGAGGGTGAGATCTCCTAGCCCGTGATGGATGGGGGGCAGGAGAAGCAAGATCCTGCCCCGACCCCCGCAGTATACTTGCCATCTGCATCTCGAGCCACTGGGGCCCATTAGCCATTGCAGCTGCCCGTATTTAGGAAAGTAAGCCCTCGATTTCTGCCATGGTAAGGCCTTGCAAACTAGCCTACTTGAAACAAACAGGTACACAAAAATTTGCTTGCTCTGCCTGGTTCCAGCTGACCCTGGTAAACTCCCCCTCACTGCCTAGACCACCGTTGGCCCCACCCTAACCCAGCTTGCTCCACCCTACCAGTCTGCGGGCAGGGGGCTTATCGGAAACTGGAAGCTCCCTTTAACAAGGGGACCCCCAGATCCCCCCCCCTGTGTGAATTGGTAATGGGGTACAAATGTACCCCTACCATTTCACAAAAAAGTGTCAAAAAGGTTAAAAAACACAAGAGACGGTTTTTGACAAGTCCTTTATTAATCCCTTCTTCTTTCGGCTTCTTCTTCCATTTGCTTTCTTCTGGTGTTCTTTCAGTGTTCTTCTTCCTCCATCTTCTTCTTCTCCATCTTCTTCTTCCTCCTCTCTTCTCGTCCTGCACCTTCCTCCAGGCTTCTTCTCCACTACGTCCTCACAATCTGCCTCAGTGGGAGTCTTCAGCTGTGTGACGCTTCGCTTCTTCTGACGTTTCTTATATAACGGAGGGCAGGGCCACACAGTGACCCCGCCCTCCTCTGATGCACGGGGAATTCACAGGACTTCCCTGTGGCTTTCCATGTGTTGTCAGAGGGGGGGCGGGGTCACCCGTTTACGTAACACGGGGAAAGCCACAGGAAAATTCTGTAAAAAAATGCATTTTTCTTCATTTCTGTTATAGAATTTTGCAAATTAGTAATTTTTCTTTATATATATTTGGCCAAAATTTATACCGCTACATATCTTTGGTAAAAATAACCCAAATCAGTGTATATTATTTGGTCTTTGTGAAAGTTATAGAGTCCAAAAGCTATGGTGCCAATATCTGAAAATTGATTACACCTGAAGTACTGAGAGCCTAATTTCTTGAGACCTTAACATGCCAGAAAAGTACAAATACCCCCCAAATGACCCCTTTTTGGAAAGAAGACATTCCAAGGTATTTAGAAAGATGCATGGTGAGTTTTTTGAAGTCGTCATCTTTTCCCACAATTCTTTGCAAAATCAAGATTTTTTTTTTTATTTATTTTTTTTCTTCACAAATATTAGCAGGTTATTTCTCACACACAGGATATGCATACCACAAATTACACCCCAAAACACATTCTGCTATTACTCCCGAGTATGGCGATACCACATGTGTGAGACTTTTACACAGCGTGGCCACATACAGAGGCCCAACATGCAGGGAGCACCTTCAGGCATTCTGGAGCACCCAGGCCAATTCTGACATTTCTCTCCTACATGTAAAAAGCATCATTTATTTGCTAGAAAATTACATAGAACCCCAAAACATTATATATATATGTTTTTTAAGCAAAGACCCTAGAGAATACAATGGCGGTCATTGCAACTTTTTATCTCGCAAGGTATTTGCGCAGCAATTTTTCGAATGCATTTTTTTTGTGCTTAAAAAAACAAAACACTAAAGTTAGCCCAATTTTTTTGCATAATGTGAAAGATGAAGTTACGCCGAGTAAACAGATATCTAACATGTCACCCTTCAAAATTGCACACGCTCGTGGAATGGCGCCAAACTTCGCTACATAAAAATCCCCATAGGTGACGCTTTATAATTTTTTACTGGTTACATGTTTTGAGTTACAGAGGAGGTCTAGGGCCAAAATCATTGCACTCGCTCTACCGATCGCAGCGATACCTCACATGTGTTGTTTGAACACCGTTTTCATATGTGGGCGGGACTTACGTATGCGTTCACTTCTGCATGCGAGCACGTGGGGACAGGGGCACTTTAAATTTTTTTTTTTTTTTTATTGTTCATTTTACTTTATTTATTTTAGTTTGATGCTTTTTCCCCCCAAAAAATGTGATCACTTTTATTCCTATTACAAGGAATGTAAACATCCCTTGTAATAGGAATATGGCATGGCAGGTCCTCTTTACAGTGAGACATGGGGTCAATAATACCCCACATCTCACCTCTAGGCTGGGAAGCCTGAAATAAAAAAAAAAAAAAATGATCCTGGCTTTGATCGTAGCGGTGAGTTAGTAGAAGCACCGGAGGGCGGCGGGAGGGGGGGACGTCCCCTCTCGCCTCCCGTAACAATGATCAAGCAGTGGAACAGCCACTATGAGTGCTCTTATCGTATAGGGAATCGCCGGCTGAAAAAGATGATATCTGAATGATGCCTGTAGCTGCAGGCATCATTCAGATATCCCTGCACAAATTCAAGGACGTCGTATGACGGCCGGCGGGTGGGAAGTGGTTAAAATGCATTTTTTTTAACAAAAGTTGTCCATTTATACAATATTTCTAACACATAGCATGTACATACCAAAAATGACACCCCAAAATAGATTCTCCTACTCCTCCTGAGTACGGCGATACCACATGTGTGAGACTTCCACAGCCTGGCCACATACAGAGGCCAAGTACAGCCGAGTATGGCCGAGCATGGCTGAGCATGGCCGAGTATGGCTGAGCATGGCTGGGTATGGCTGAGTATGGCAGGGTATTGCAGGGTATCGCCAAGTATGACTGGGTATAGTTGGGTATGGCAGAGTATGGTTGGGTATGACCGAGTATTGCAGAGTATGGCTGGGTATTGCAGAGTATGGCTGGGTATTGCAGAGTATGGCTGGGTATGGCAGAGTATGGCTGGGTATTGCAGGGTATGGCTGGGTATGGCAGGGTATGGCAAAGTATTGCAGGGTATTGCAGGGTATTGCGGGGTATTGCAGGGTACTGCAGAGTATTGCAGGGTATTGCAGAGTATTGCAGGGTATTGCAGAATATTGCGGGGTATTGCAGAGTATTGCAGGTTATTGCAGTGTATTGAGGGGTATTGCAGGGTATTGCAGGGTATTGCAGGGTATTGCGGGGTATTGCAGAGTATTGCAGTGTATTGCAGAGTATTGCGGGGTATTGCAGGGTATTGCAGGGTATTGCGGGGTATTGCAGAGTATTGCAGAGTATTGCGGGGTATTGCAGAGTATTTCAGAGTATTGCAGGGTATTGTAGAGTATTGCGGGGTATTGCAGAGTATTGCAGAGTATTGCAGGGTATTGCAGAATATTGCAGGGTATTGCAGAGTATTGCAAAGTAGTGCAGGGTATTGCAATGTGGCTGAGCATGGAGGGATGGCTGAGCATGGATGGATGGATGGCTGCATGTGACTGAAATTGTCACAGAGCAGCGCTGTGGGCACTATAGATCCAGCCCACAGTGCTGCTGCTATCCGATCTCTCCCCCTCCCCTCCCCTCCCACACTGTACCAATTGGTATACAGAGGGGAGAGAGGAACCTGCGTAATGACATGACGCCAGTTTGTTTACATGTGATCGCTCCGTAATTTGACGGAGCGATCACATGGTAAACGGCCATGATCAGCGCCCATTTATCGTGATCCGTTATGCGCCGGGTCCTCTGGATCCGGTGGTCACGGATGTTCTCGGGTGCGCACCCCAGGGGGCGTGCGAGAGCGGGATTCTGGGAGGAAGTCATAGTACGCCCTCCCAGGGTTAAGCAACTGCCCTGTAGCTGTCATTCGGCTATGGGCCGGTTGCTAATGGTTAAAGAATATGTTACTCCAACATTTCACATTCCTGATATGTGTCTGTTGTACCATGTACTTGTATGTCTCTTTTGTATTGCTTCCTCGTGTGAAATACCTGGTGATCGTGTCAGTCCCTCTGCTTTCCTATTAAAAACTGACCACACTAGTTATGAGAGCACATCATGGTCAGTTTTCTGGCTGTGCTGGGAAGAACTGCTCTCCTCCAATGAATAGACTTGTGCTGACACATCCCCCATGCACAGTCATTCACTGGGAGAACCAAGGTGCTGCTGTTTCTCCTCCCCTAGTTCTCTGATCTCCATATGCAGCTGAGAACAAAGTGTACGTGATCACTTCATAAAAAAGGTATGTATACGTTTTTCCTTTAATTTCTATTTTAAATTGAATGGGATGTTTTACAGGGTGAGGGTTTACGTATACTTTAATGAACATTGGGGGTGATTTACTAAGAAGAAGGCACTGCACCAGTTCATACATTAATTGAACATGCGAATCAGCACACATTGAAATGCAAATAACGATAATAAATACCCGCATATGTAAACTGCAACTGGCGCTATGGTAACTGCGACTGCGGTTCTCTTATTGATAATAGCGCACGCCCAATACAATTGGTTAGTTTCATCTCATTGGATGTGTCTTGTTAGGCAATTAGTAGGTGTTCTCAGTTAATCAACCCTTTTGATGCCAATCTCATTCCTATCACTTCTAATATATCTTTAAAATGTGTTTTTTTCTTTTTTTACCCAAATCTTTCAATACATTACAAAGAACGGAGACGTGTTTCTATACCCAATAAATTAATATTTTCAGATCTTGATCTTTAAAGGTGACCATACACTGCAATCAGTAGATGCTAAATAAATTAGATTTAGTGCAAGAGCCTGTTTTATTTCCTATAATTTGAATTAATTGTTCAAGTGCGTCTTTCTATTACCTATTTTGCCTAAATATCGAGTTGTACAGAGATTGGCCAATCAGATTGCATAGTGCATGACCATCTAAAGTGCCACATTTGGAATGTAGATGTGCCATGACCCACTTGTATTTTCCAAACGATATTTCTTGGGCATTATACAAGGCACGTGAAGAACCACCTTTTTTTCAAGACATAAGGAATCTTCAAACTATGGCTCTCCAGCTGTTGCGGAACTACACATCCCATGAGGCATTGTAAAACTGACATTCACAGACATGACTAGGCATGATGGGAGTTGTAGTTCCTGAACAACTTGAGGGCCGTAGTTTGAAGACCCCTGTGCTAGACCATTATTATGCCTCTAGAATTGGGAGTGTGGCATCTACCCATCTTCTCTCTGCTGGTGGACACAAGAACCGATATATATAGATATATCTATATGCAGTGCCTTGCAAAAGTATTCACCCCCCTTGGCTTTTTACCTATTTTGTTACATTACAGCCTTTAGTTGTTGTAAAGTTTTTTTAATCTGAATTATATATGATGGATCAGAACACAATAGTCTAAGTTGGTGAAGTAAAATTAGAAAAATATATACATAAAACAATTTTTCAGAAATTAAAAACTGATAATTGGCATGTGCGTATGTATTCACCCCCTTTGTTATGAAGCCCATAAAAAGCTCTGGTGCAACCAATTACCTTCAGAAGTCACATAATTATTGAAATTATGCCCACCTGTGTGCAATCTAAGTGTCACATGATGTGTCATTACATATACACACCTTTTTGAAAGGCCCCAGAGGCTGCAACACCTAAGCAAGAGGCACCACTAACCAAACACTGCCATGAAGACCAAGGAACTCTCCAAACAAGTAAGGGGCAATGTTGTTGAGAAGTACAAGTCAGGGTTAAGTGTTGTAATATGTTGGCCGATTTATGTATAATGTTGTATTGGAGTGCCATGTTGACCAGAAATTCAGTTGAATTGTCCAAATCAACTGAATTTTAACATAGCAAGGGGACAGCTGAAGACCCTTTGAAGTGTTAATCTTATGCAAGTCTACCTAGGTGTGAGGTATGGCCTGTTAACCTAATTGAACATTTCAAAGGGTGTTCAGGTGGTATCTGTTAATCTAATCTAATTACACATATCTAAGGGGACTTGTTGATATTGATATGCGGGAGTGCAAATTGGGGCGGTTTATGACTGCAGCTGTTCACAGCTGGGGGTTGTTGTCTGTCTGAAAGACTAAAGCATATCAAACGCCTGAATGGAGACGGCCAATCAAATTGCTCAGCCATTCAGTGTCTAGTGAATATAACACGGCCTTCAGTCTATGGTATAGTCTTGTCTGTGTATGACTATGAAGGCGCAAATCTAGAGAAAATGGGACTCTGAATTATATACTCTGTCAGATTTTTTGTCATTTGTGAACTTTGGACTTTGTTCTGTGTTGGAAGTCAATAAAGTGCATCTCTCTGGAAGAATTGGGTTGCTGCGGAAGAGTACTTACATCATCATTATAATACCTAAATATTAATTATCTCTCCTACTATACATCTCATATCACTACATTAGGTTATAAAAAAATATCCAAATCTTTGTTGATCCCTAGAAGCACCATCAGATCTATCATAACCAAATGGAAAGAACATGGCACAACAGCAAACCTGCCAAGAGACAGCTGCCCACCAAAACTCACGTACCGGGCAAGGAGGGCTTTAATTAGAGAGGCAGCACAGAGACCTAAGGTAACCCTGGAGGAGCTGCAGAGTTCCACAGCAGAGACTGGGGTATCTGTACATAGACGACAATAAGCCATACGCTTCATAGAATTGGGCAGAAGAAAGCCATTACTTTCAGCAAAAAACAAAATGGCACGTTTTGAGTTTGCGAAAAGGCATGCGGGAGACTTCCAAAATGTATGGAGGATGTTGCTCTGATCTGATGAGACTAAAAATGAACTTTTTGGCCATCAAAGAAAATGCTATGTCTGGCGCAAACCCAACACATCACATCACCCAAAGAATACCAACCCCACAGAGAAACATGGTGGTGGCAGCATCATGCTGTGGGGATGTTTTTCAGCAGTCGGGACTGGGAAACTGGTGAGAGTTGAGGGAAAGATGGATGGTGCTAAATACAGGGATATGCTTGAGCAAAACCTGTACCACTCTGTGTGCGATTTGAGGCTAGGATGGAGGTTTACCTTCCAGCAGGACAATGACGCCAAACACACTGCTAAAGCAACACTTGAGTGGTTTAAAGGGAAACATGTAAAAGTGTTGGAATGGCCTAGTCAAAGCCCAGACCTAAATCCAATAGAAAATCTGTGGTCAGACTTAAAGATTGCTGTTCACAAGTGCAAACCATCCAACTTGAAGGAGCTGGAGCAGTTTTGCAAGGAGAAATGGGCAAAAATCCCAGTGGTAAGATGTGGCAAGCTCATAGAGACTTATCCAAAGCGACTTGGAGCTGTGATAGCAGAAAAAGTTGGCTCTACAAAGTATTGACTTTAGGGGGTGAATAGTTATGCACATTGACTTTTTCTGTTATTTTGTTCTATTTGTTGTTTGCTTCACAATAAAAAAAAACATCTTCAAAGTTGTGGGCATGTACTGTAAATTAAATGATGCAAATCCTCAAACAATCCATGTTAATTCCAGGTTGTGAGGCAACAAAACATGAAAAATGCCAAGGGGGTGAATACTTTTGCAAGGCACTGTATACACACACACACTGAAGCAGGAAGCAATATACATTGGCCCAGAAGTGAATCTGTACACAGGAAGTAGGTGTGTGTTTTGAGGCTAATCATTTAGACATACAGTGGGGCAAAAAAGTATTTAGCCACTTGCCGACCGCCTCACGCCTATATACGTGAGCAGAATGGCACGGGCAGGCAGAATCACGTACCCATACGTGATTGCCTTCCCACGGGCGGGGGTCTGATCGGTGATATGCGTCGCCCCAGGCAGCGTCAGATTAGCGCCAGTATCGCTAACACCCACGCACGCAGCATACGCCTCCCTTAGTGGTATAGTATCTGAACGCATCAATATCTGATCCGATCAGATCTATACTAGCGTCCCCAGCAGTTTAGGGTTCCCAAAAACGCAGTGTTAGCGGGATCAGCCCAGATACCTGCTAGCGCCTGCGTTTTGCCCCTCCGCCCGGCCCAGCCCAGCCCACCCAAATGCAGTATCGATCGGTCACTTACAAAACACTAAACGCATAACTGCAGCGTTCGCAGAGTCAGGCCTGATCCCTGCGATCGCTAACAGTTTTCTTGGTAGCGTTTTGGTGAACTGGCAAGCACCTGCCCCAGGCAGCGTCAGGTTAGTGCCAGTACCGCTAACACCCACGCACGCACCGTACACCTCCCTTAGTGGTATAGTATCTGAACAGATCGATATCTGATCCGATCAGATCTATACTAGCATCCCCAGCAGTTTAGGGTTCCCAAAAACGCAGTGTTAGCGGGATCAGCCCAGATACCTGCTAGCACCTGCGTTTTGCCCCTCCGCCCGGCCCAGCCCAGCCCAGCCCACCCAAGTGCAGTATCGATCGATCACTGTCACTTACAAAACACTAAACGCATAACTGCAGCGTTCGCAGAGTCAGGCCTGATCCCTGCGATCGCTAAGAGTTTTTTTGGTAGCGTTTTGGTGAACTGGCAAGCACCAGCCCCAAGCAGCTTCAGGTTAGTGCCAGTACCGCTAACACCCACGCATGCAGCATACGCCTCCCTTAGTGGTATAGTATCTGAACGGATCAATATCTGATCCGATCAGATCTATACTAGCGTCCCCAGCAGTTTAGGGTTCCCAAAAACGCAGTGTTAGCGGGATCAGCCCAGATACCTGCTAGCACCTGCGTTTTGCCCCTCCGCCCAGCCCAGCCCACCCAAGTGCAGTATCGATCGATCACAGACACTTACAAAACACTAAACGCATAACTGCAGCATTCGCAGAGTCAGGCCTGATCCCTGTGATCGCTAACAGTTTTTTTGGTAGCGTTTTGGTGAACTGGCAAGCACCAGCTGCCTAGTACACCCCGGTTGTAGTCAAACCAGCACTGCAGTAACACTTGGTGACGTGGCGAGTCCCATAAGTGCAGTTCAAGCTGGTGAGGTGGCAAGCACAAGTAGTGTCCCGCTGCCACCAAGAAGAAGACAAACACAGGCCCATCGTGCCCATAATGCCCTACTGCTGCATTCGCCAATCCTAATTGGGAACCCACCACTTCTGCAGCGCCTGTACTTCCCCCATTCACATCCCCAACCAAATGCAGTCGGCTGCATGAGAAGCATTTTCTTTATGTCCTCCTGAGTACCCCTACCCAGCGAACCCCCCCAAAAAAAGATGTTGTGTCTGCAGCAAGCGCGGATATAGGCGTGACACCTGCTATTATTGTCCCTCCTGTCCTGACAATCCTGGGTTTTGCATTGGTGAATGTTTTGAACGCTACCATTCACTAGTTGAGTATTAGCGTAGGGTACAGCATTCGACAGACTAGGCACACTTTCACAGGGTCTCCCAAGATGCCATCGCATTTTGAGAGACCCGAACCTGGAACCGGTTACAGTTATAAAAGTTACAGTTACAAAAAAAAGTGTAAAAAAAACAAAACAAACAACACAAACAAAAATATAAAATAAAAAAAAATAGTTGTCGTTTTATTGTTCTCTCTCTCTCTATTCTCTCTATTGTTCTGCTCTTTTTTACTGTATTCTATTCTGCAATGTTTTATTGTTATTATGTTTTATCATGTTTGCTTTTCAGGTATGCAATTTTTTATACTTTACCGTTTACTGTGCTTTATTGTTAACCATTTTTTTGTCTTCAGGTACGCCATTCACAACTTT
This sequence comes from Lithobates clamitans, assembly GCA_037952925.1. Classification (NCBI taxonomy): domain Eukaryota; kingdom Metazoa; phylum Chordata; class Amphibia; order Anura; family Ranidae; genus Lithobates; species Lithobates clamitans. The sequence continues at coordinate 4,009,218 of JBBGZY010000667.1, read as the reverse complement.
GAGTGGTTATACCAGAATGATGCCTGCAGGTTTAGGTATCATCTTGGTATTATTCTTTTCAGCCAGCAGTCGGCTTTCATGTAAAAGCAATCCTAGTGGTTAATTAGCCTCTAGACTGCTTTTACAAGCAGTGGGAGGGAGTGCCCCCCCCACCATCTTCCGTGTTTTTCTCTGGCTCTCCTGTCTCAACAGGGAACCTGAGAATGCAGCCGGTGATTCAGCCAGCTGACCATAGAGCTGGTCAGAGACCAGAGTGGCTCCAAACATCTCTATGGCCTAAGAAACTGGAAGCTACGAGCATTTTATGACTTAGATTTCGCCGGATGTAAACAGCGCCATTGGGAAATTGGGAAAGCATTTTATCACACCGACCTTGGTGTGGTCAGATGCTTTGAGGGCAGAGGAGAAATCTAGGGTCTAATAGACCCTAATTTTTTCAAAAAAGAGTACCTGTCACTACCTATTGTTATCATAGGGGATATTTACATTCCTTGAGATAACAATAAAAAATGATTTTTTTAAAAAAATGAAAGAAACAGTTTAAAAATAAGATAAAAGCAAAAAAATAATAAAGAGAAAAAAAAAAAGCACCCCTGTCCCCCCTGCTCTCGCGCTAAGGCGAACGCAAGCGTCGGTCTGGAGTCAAATGTAAACAGCAATTGCACCATGCATGTGAGGTATCACCGCGAAGGTCAGATCGAGGGCAGTGATTTTAGCAGTAGACCTCCTCTGTAAATCTAAAGTGGTAACCTGTAAAGGCTTTTAAAGGCTTTTAAAAATGTATTTATTTTGTTGCCACTGCACGTTTGTGCGCAATTGTAAAGCATGTCATGTTTGGTATCCATGTACTCGGCCTAAGATCATCTTTTTTATTTCATCAAACATTTGGGCAATATAGTGTGTTTTAGTGCATTAAAATTAAAAAAAGTGTGTTTTTTCCCCAAAAAATGCGTTTGAAAAATCGCTGCGCAAATACTGTGTGAAAAAAAAAATGAAACACCCACCATTTTAATCTGTAGGGCATTTGCTTTAAAAAATATATAATGTTTGGGGGTTCAAAGTAATTTTCTTGCAAAAAAAAAAAAATTTTTCATGTAATTAAAAAGTGTCAGAAAGGGCTTTGTCTTCAAGTGGTTAGAAGAGTGGGTGATGTGTGACATAAGCTTCTAAATGTTGTGCATAAAATGCCAGGACAGTTCAAACCCCCCCCCAAATCACCCCATTTTGGAAAGTAGACACCCCAAGCTATTTGCTGAGAGGCATGTCGAGTCCATGGAATATTTTATATTGTGACACAAGTTGCGGGAAAGAGACAATTTTTTTTTTTTTTTTTGCACAAAGTTGTCACTAAATGATATATTGCTCAAACATGCCATGGGAATATGTGAAATGACACCCCAAAATACATTCTGTTGCTTCTCCTGAGTATGGGGATACCACATGTGTGGGACTTTTTGGGAGCCTAGCCGCGCACGGGCCCCCAAAAACCAAGCACTGCCTTCAGGCTTTCTAAGGGCGTAAATTTTTGATTTCACTCTTCACTGCCTATCACAGTTTCGGAGGCCATGGAATGCCCAGGTGGCAAAAAAAAAACCCAAATGACCCCATTTTGGAAAGTAGTCACCCCAAGCTATTTGCTGAGCGGTATAGTGAGTATTTTGCAGACCTTACTTTTTGTCACAAAGTTTTAAAAATTGAAAAAAGAAAAAAAAATTTTTTCTTGTCTTTCTTAATTTTCAAAAACAAATGAGAGCTGCAAAATACTCACCATGCCTCTCAGCAAATAGCTTGGGGTGTCTACTTTCCAAAATGGGGTCATTTGGGGGGGGGGGGTGTGCCACCTGGGCATTCCATGGCCTCCGAAACTGTGATAGGCAGTGAAGAGTGAAATCAAAAATTTACACCCTTAGAAATCCTGAAGGCAGTGACTGATTTTCGGGGCCCCGTACGCGGCTAGGCTCCTAAAAAGTCCCACACATGTGGTATCCCCATAATCAGGAGAAGCAGCTAAATGTATTTTGCAGTGCAATTCCACATATGCCCATGGCCTGTGTGAGCAATATATCATTTAGTGACAACTTTGTGCAAAAAAAAAAAATGTGTCATTTTCCCGCAACTTGTGTCAAAATATAAAATATTCCATGGACTCAACATGCCTCAAAGCAAATAGCTTGGGGTGTCTACTTTCCAAAATGGGGTCATTTGGGGGGGTTTATGCCATCTGGGCATTTTATGGCCTTCAAAACTGTGATAGGTAGTGAGGCGTAAAATCAAAAATTTACGCCCTTAGAAATCCTGAAGGCAGTGATTGGTTTTCGGGGCCCCGTACGCGACTAGGCTCCCAAAAAGTCCCACACATGTGGTATCCCCATACTCAGGAGAAGCAGCTAAATGTATTTTGGGGTGCAATTCCACATATGCCCATGGCCTGTGTGAGCAATATATCATTTAGTGACAACTTTTTGTAATTTTTTTTTTTTGTCATTATTCAATCACTTGGGACAAAAAAATGAATATTCAATGGGCTCAACATGCCTCTCAGCATTTTCCTTGGGGTGTCTACTTTCCAAAATGGGGTCATTTGTGGGGGTTTTGTACTGCCGTGCCATTTTAGCACCTCAAGAAATGACATAGGCAGTCATAAATTAAAGGCTGTGTAAATTCCAGAAAATGTACCTTAGTTTGTAGGCGCTATAACTTTTGCGCAAACAAATAAATATACACTTATTGACATTTTTTTTTACCAAAGACATATGGCCGAATACATTTTGGCCTAAATGTATGACTAAAATTGAGTTTATTGGATTTTTTTTAGAACAAAAAGTAGAAAATATCATTTTTTTTCAAAATTTTCGGTCTTTTTCCGTGTATAGCACAAAAAATAAAAACGGCAGAGGTGATCAAATACCATCAAAAGAAAGCTCTATTTGTGGGAAGAAAAGGATGCAAATTTCGTTTGGGTACAGCATTGCATGACCGCGCAATTAGCAGTTAAAGCGACGCAGTGCCAAATTGTAAAAAGTGCTCTGGTCAGGAAGGGGGTAAATCCTTCCGGGGCTGAAGTGGTTAGTCAGCCACCAATTGTGCAAGTTCTCCCACTTAAAAAGATGAGAGAGGCCTGTAATGTCATCATAGGTATACCTCAACTATGAGAGACAAAATGTGGAAACAAATCCAGACAATCACATTGCCTGATTTTTGAAAGAATTTATTTGCAAATTATGGTGGAAAACAAGTATTTTGTCAATATCAAAAGTTCATCTCAATACTTTGTTATATATCGTTTGTTGGCAATGACAGAGGTGAAACGTTTTCTGTAAGTCTTCACAAGGTTGTCACACACTGTTGCTGTTATGTTGGCCCATTCCTCCATGCAGATCTCCTCTAGAGCAGTGATGTTTTGGGGCTGTCGCTGGGCAACACGGACTTTCAACTCTCTCCAAAGGTTTTCTATGGGGTTGAGATCTGGAGACTGGCTAGGCCACTCCAGGACCTTGAAATACTTCTTACGAAGCCACTCCTTCATTGCCCGGGTGGTGTGTTTGGGATCATTGTCATGCTGAAAGACCCAGCCACGTTTCATCTTCAATGCCCTTGCTGATGGGAGGATGTTTGCACCCAAAATCTCACAATACATGGCCCCATTCTTTCTTTCATGCACACGGATCAGTCGTCCTGTTCCCTTTGCAGAAAAACAGCCACATAGCATGATGTTGCCACCCCCATGCTTCACAGTAGGTATGGTGTTCTTTGGTTGCAACTCAGCATTCTCTCTCCTCCAAACACGACAAGTTGTGTTTCTACCAAACAGTTCTACTTTGGTTTCATCTGACCATGTGACATTCTCCCAATCCTCTTCTGGATCATTCAAATGCTTTCTAGCAAACCTCAGACGGGCCCAGACATGTACTGGCTTAAGCAGGGGGACACGTCTGGCACTGCAGGATCTGAGTCCCTGGCGGCATAGTGTGTTACTGATGGTAACCTTTGTTATGTTGGTCCAAGCTCTCTGCAGGTCATTCACTAGGTCCCCCCATGTGGTTATGGGATTTTTCTCACCGTTCTTGTGATCATTTTGACCCCACGGGGTGAGATCTTGCATGGAGCCCCAGATCGAGGGAGATTATCAGTGGTCTTGTATGTCTTCCATTTTCTAATTATTGCTCCCACGGTTGATTTCTTCACACTAAGCTGCTTGCCTATTGCAGATTCAGTCTTCCCAGCCTGGTGCAGGTCTACAATTTTGTTTCTGGTGTCCTTCGACAACTCTTTGGTCTTCACCATAGTGGAGTTTGGAGTGTGACTGTTTGAGGTTGTGGAAGGGTGTCTTTTATACTGATAACAAGTTCAAACAGGTGCCATTAATACAGGTAATGAGTGGAGGACAGAGGAGCCTCTTAAGATACAGGTCTGTGAGAGCCAGATATCGTGCTTGTTTGTAGGTGACCAAATACTTATTTTCCACCATAATTTGCAAATAAATTCTTTCAAAAATCAGACAATGTGATTGTCTGGATTTGTTTCCATATTTTGTCTCTCATAGTTGAGGTATATCTATGATGACAATTACAGGTATCTCTCATCTTTTTAAGTGGGAGAACTTGCACAATTGGTGGCTGACTAAATACTTTTTTGCCCCACTGTACACATATGACCCACACAAACACCACCCCATGTAAAAAATAAATAAAACATTATCTTAATTGGCAAATAAGGATCATCTCTTCCTCAGAGAACAGTGAGCGGGGCATGGTGGTGGGAAGAAATTAGCAGCAGTACAAGAAACTTCCTGTAGGGGCGTGATGTCATTCCGGTGTGCTGGCCACTGCTTTCGGGAACCAGATATGCGCCACGGGTACATACCTCCGCGCACACAGCAGTTGCGCGTCTCACATACACAGTGGTTATGCATCTAGATGCATTGGCGCATCTAGCTGCAGGAACCCAATTTTTATGGAAACTAATAGTAAAGCAGATGCAGATTTCCAGGACTGGACTAACAAATGTTTATAGTGAAAGGCAACTGGTGTTTTCTATTAAACAAGGTCTAAATGGGCCATTGACAGCATCACAGTTGAACTTAGGAATGTGTCTTTGCAAAGTTAAACTAAATGAAATCCTTTCTTATTTTTGCTTGGGGATAGAGTGCAGAGGGATTAGAAGTCTTGTCAGTTTTTGGGGATGTCTACACACCTGATAGGGTGAAGACACCTCACAAATTTTGCTAGTTTCTCCTTCAAGTTTATTCACTTCCTGTCACATAGCCAAACAGGAAGTGAGGTTAAAACCCTACTAATTTCTTTCCTTGGGGACACACAGGTCAACCTAAATAGTTTCTCCATTAGGTAAAATGCACTCTAGCATTTTGCTGTGTACACCCCAAATTATTAAGTATCTTGGACTTTGGGGTTTATTTACTAAAGGCAAATCCACTCTGCACTAAAGGTGCACTTGGAAATGCAGTTGCTGGAGATCAGAGGGGGACATGCAAGGAGAATAAAAAAACAGCATCTTTGCTTCTACATGATTGGAAGATAAAATCACCAGTGCTTCCCCTCAGATTTTCAGCAAGTACACTTGTATTGCAGAGTGGATTTGCTTTTAATAAACCCCAAAATACCTAATAATTTGGGGGTGTACATAGAGTGCAATTTGCCTAATGGGGACATTGGCTATGTGACAGGAAGTAAAGCCATTTTTCAGAAAAGGGACACAAAGCCCAACCTAAAAAAGACAAGCAGGGGTTCTAATAATCACTTGTTTTCCCTCAAATGCCCACAATTCGAATAGGATTGTCTTGAGCTAGATGTTAGCTCAGTGCTCTAAATCAGTGGTTCTCAACCCTGTCCTCAAGTACCCCCAACAGGCCATGTTTGCAGGTTTTCCTTCATCTTGCACAGGTGCTTTAAATCACAGTCAATGGCTTGATATTTTGGACAGCTATTTTAGCTAAGATAAATTCCCAAAACATGTCCTGTCGGGGGTACTTGAGGACTGAGGCTGAGAACCCCTGCGCTAAAATGGAAAATTGAATACTTACCTCTCTGTAGTTTTCCTTTCCTGGTGCCTATCCATGGCAGCATACGCACAATCCATGCATATGCTACCATGAAAGCACCAGCAAAGTAGCTTTTAGACAAATCACACCTTTTGTTTTGCCAGGCCAAACAGCCTAGTTAAGCTACAGTTGGGAAATCTGTTGCATGAAAATTGTTTAGGGGGGGGAGAGAGAGTGTCAAATGCATTACTTGGATTGAGCATGCATCTGCAAAACAAATTATTAACAAAACACATAAAAATTTGCTACAAATTTTATTGGTCAACAAAAACAGGACTTGGAAAAGAGCAAGGAAAGCAAGGAAAAGCAAGGAAAAAATACAGGAATGTTAATTTGAGACACTTTTTCCCTGTATACACGGTCGGATTTTCCGACGGAAAATGTGTGATAGGACCTTGTTGTCGGAAATTCCAACCGTGTGTAGGCTCCATCACACATTTTCCATCGGATTTTCTGACCCACAAAGTTTGAGAGCAGGATATAAAATTTTCCGACAACAAAATCCATTGTCGGAAATTCCGATCGTGTGTACACAAATCCGACGGACAAAGTGCCACGCATGCTCAGAATAAATAAAGGGATGAAAGCTATTGGCCACTGCCCCGTTTATAGTCCCGACGTACGTGTTTTACGTCACTGCGTTTAGAATGATCGGATTTTCCGACAACTTTGTGTGACCGTGTGTATGCAAGACAAGTTTGAGCCAACATCCGTCGGAAAAAATCCTAGGATTTCGTTGTCGGAATGTCCGATCAATGTCCGACCGTGTGTACGGGGCATAACAGAATATGGTTTTGAGGTCTGACCATTTTGCAGAGGAAATTAACAGGAGATAAAAGGACTGCACCCACAAACAGACAGTCTCTTAAGGATTTAAACATTTAGTACTCACAACATCTTGAGGAAGATTTTGCAAAAAAATGCAGCACAGACAATTAAATCAAAGTGAAACTAACTACCAACAAACAACACAGATTAACAACATCAAAAATATTTCAGTGAAAAATATCCCCCCCCCAAAAAAAATTAAAAACATATAAAAACACCCAAATGTACTCTCTTGCCACACACCTACACACACGCCATCAAGCAATCCTGCCTCTTTTCAGGGCAAGGTAAAGAATGATATCTGCAAGCTTTATATAACATACCATAGGTTTGTGTGCTAATGAGGCAATTGAAAACACATGCACAGTCCATGAAACACACAAAATGCAAGTTCACCCAATGTAGAGACAGAATTTCATAGTGGGTACACCTGTTAAGGATGTCCTTAAATTACTAACCCAAAAAAACACTCTCTGAGCATGCCCAGACAAATCCAAGTGCTGTTCACACACAAAAAAAAAAAACCCTGAGCATGCCCAGAACAACACAAATGCAGCTAGCACAAAATAAGCCACCCCCCCCCCTCCATCCAAAATGAAAGCGAAGTTCCGACTAAAAAAAAAAAAAAAAAAAAGAAAAGTCAGCAGCTACAAATACGCACCTGCTGACTTTTAATAATCGGACACTTACCTGTCTTAGGGTCCAGAGAAGCGGGGGCACAAAGCCCCGCTCGTCTCCCCCTCCTCTTTCGCATTGTCACTGTGGGCACGCACTGCTCATGAGCGAGTCGCGCTGCGTGCTGTGACTGGCTGGGCAATCATCTGGGACCTGTGACGTGTCCCAGATGATTGCCAAGAGGGAGGGGGGAGAGGTGAACTTATTTCCGGCGCCGGAAATAAGTTCACAAAGAGGGTTTTCTCTCCCCCCCAAAAAAAATGACATGCCAAATGTAGCATATCAGGGGGTTAACTTCCCTAAAAGCGGAAGTTACATTTTTGGGTAGAACTCTGCTTTAAGCACATCACCCAGCATGCTACAAAATTACAGATGGGACAAACACCCCGTTCCAGGGTGGCAAACAAAGAGCCTAACATGGGCAAAAGTTATACAACAAATGCCATTGCAGTCTATGGGAACTGACTTGTTAATTTTGCGAGTCCCCACTTGGCTGGCTTATATTCTAGTTATTGGCCTTAAAATGGGTATGGGGGCCCAGGTCCCACCCTGAGGGACATATATCAATGTCACCAATTTAGACAACCTCAAAAATGAAACAAGGAGAAGTGCCTTTAAAAATTCTAAATTGCTTAAAAGCTAGTAACTTGAGGGGGCTTACTCTGCCTGTAAAGTGGTGCATCTGTAGCATGTATCCAAAATGCTGCTTCAAAGATGTACGGCTTTAGAGAAAACATACAAATCGACATTGCAGCTGCAAGATTTTAACCCAAAACCAAAAATAGTCTACCCCCTCAATACATACAAGGCCATTTGGGTCTTTTAAGGCTTAAAATGAGAACCCCCACGTGAAAAACATATTGTGCCCCTCCCACACACTAACAAACCCCTAGCCAAACACACAGCAAGCCAGCCCATGAAAGGGGAGTGGATGCTTGGGGGCAGGAGGGGCTCGGGCACCCCAAAAGTCAACCACCTTGTTACTATATTCAGGGGGACAAGGGCCTCTTCCACACAACCCTAGGCTGGGGTTGTGGGGGGCTGCAGACAGGGGGATTTACAGAATGTGGAAAACCCCTTTAAACTAGCGGGTAAAAGGTGCTTTGTGGTTGGTATTGGGCTGAGCCCAACATGCCCCAAAGGCAGCCAGCTTTGTTGAGTGCATGTGGCCTTGTATGGTTCAGCACCAGATTCAAGTGTGAAACATGTAAGCTGCTTGCATCTCCCTCTTTTGTACCGTATGGATTGACTGCTGTACACTGGATTTTAACCCAATAAAGGTGTTGTATCGGAGTGCTGCCGTCCAGGCTTATTCATTTGTTCTATGGTTCAGGAGGGGGTTGGGCGATCACTTTTCTCGCCCCTTTCCTAGCTGGCCTTGTTGTATGCTCTGAAAAAGGATATGGTTTGGATTGGTGAAGGCAGCTCACAGCCTTTGGAGAATAGAGTGGAGTGTGGCGTTCCCCTTTAAAAGCAAAAGTTAGCCCATGGAAATCCAAGGGGTTAGAGGGGGGAGACAAGAGCATTGTAGAATGGAGTGTGGAGTTCCCCTTTAAAAGCAAAAGTTAGCCCATGGAGATCCAAGGGTTTAGAGGGGGGAGACATAAGCATTGTAGAATGGAGTGTGGAGTTCCCATTTAAAAGCAAAGGTTAGCCCATGGAAATCCAAAGGGGTTAGAGGGGAAAGACAAGACCACTGAAGAATGGAGTGTGGAGTTCCCCTTTAAAAGCAAAAACTAACCCAAGGAAATGATATGCATTAGAGGGGGAAGGTTAAATGCCCTTTTAGGAGGAGCTAGAGGAGCGAGAGTCTTTTTACATAATTTTGACAAGATGCATGTCACATGTTGGCAATGTAACATGCTAACATGACCTGTGTGCAAATCTTCTTAAAAAAATACATAAGGGCGAACCAGCGTAAAAAATAAATGTGTCAAGTTTAGAGGTGCGCCCGTTCAACCCATGCAATTGCATGTACATTGCTTACCATTTACTAAGATTTCGGCCGCACAGTGAACAAACGCATGTGAACGAATGTAACAGCCGCTTGTGCATGTGCACTGCTTATATTGATCTTGTGCAGTTCTAAATGTACTTGCGGGAACAGCAGGCTTTCTCTGAAAAAGTTACTTTCTCATTCTATTTTGGTCATATTTGTTACTTGGGCAGTTGTTACTAAACTTCCTCACATCACCCCATAATATTGGCACCTCCATCTTCTGTCTATATTGATATGGAGATGCTGTGCGCCATGTCCATAGTGGCGCACAGATTGCATTCTCCCATGCGCCGAGATCCCTATAGTAAATGGGGGATTCACGCTCTCTTACCGACGCACCATTTCGTAAATATGGAAATGTGCGTTGCGCCTCTACTGATGGTGCACAGCTTTCATAAATCACCCCCACAGTCTCTCTTCAACCAAGCAGAGTGGGTAATAATGAAATTTGGCTCCCAATAAGCACTCTCCAGATGTATACAATATCTTCCTGACATATAAACACAATAGCAGTTACATTACTAATAATAAAAGAATGCAGTATAATTAATTGAATTCATTTTAAAAGGAAAAGCAATAAGCAAATCCAATGTTTGCTTTCCTATGAAAAGGGATAATGTGTAATCTGCAATGAATTTCTTGCTATCTTAAATTAATATTTAGAAAAGCCTTTGATTAAAAATGCATTGAAAACACTCCACGAGAACACACACTTTCAGATTTTGTTTTGTGAACTGCATCAATAAATATAACCTGGGGAATAAAAAAAAAACAAAAACAAGAAAATCTTATCTAGCTAGATGAGATATTCCATGCGAGAGAAAATAATTTAATCACAAGTATACATTATTTTTGTTTGTTCTTTAGTGTAATGACAAGCACTGGTAACCAGAGGCGTACCTAGGGTCTCCAGCGCCCTTGGCGAGAATCTGTATCGGCACCCCCACCCCACCCCGGCAACCCCCCCTTCATTAAAGAATTAGAATTTTGGTTGTTTGTTTTTTACATCAATTTCCTTTAATTTTTAATTGTCTGCATATCTATTAACCTCCCTGGCAGTATGATTATTTCATATTTTAGGTGCTGAAAGCGGTACCATTATTTTGCATGGAAATTTGGCATTTTATATTGTAGGCCTGTAATTTTTAGGAATAACTCACCTAAATTTGTCCAAACCAGTGTCTAGTAGACATCTCTGGTACGATAAAGTCTGAAACACAAAATCATAAATTATAATATAATAAATTACTATAAATAATAACAAATAATAATATAATAATAATAATACTTTTTTATTCAATAAATTTTAGTAAATAATATAATCAAAAACACTGACATTTTTTTGGCCAAACAAGGTATTAGTAGTCATATTGCTTCAGTAAACGTCCCGGGTATGGAAAATTTTAAAACATGGTACAGCACAAAGTCCGACGTCACAGTCAGGACAATAGAACCTGGTTTCTTTTCTGATTTTCCTTCCAGTGTCGTCACGCTTAGAGCAGCAAAGCACACACATCCTTGTGGGTGCTGACTTCTTTTCCGTTGGTGGAATGTGGTCCATAAAGTGATGACCAATCAGGTGTTCCGGGTTCACAACACCAGCAGCACGATGTCCAGATCTATTTACAGTCGTTGGTGGTTGGTGCTTGAGAAATATAAGTTTGGCAACATTTCCAAACAAAGTCTGCATGAACCACAGTCACTCTTTTTTTTTTAGAAAAATGAAGGCATTCCACAGGCACTGTTCAAGAAGATGCCTGAAGATTTTTTCGTAATTTTTATTTGTTGCTTTCTCATGGCTGGATAAAATGTCATGGCCTGGTCAGCTCTATCAACACCTCCCATGGTGTTGTTGTAGTCCATCACGACTTGTGGTTTCATTATGTCTTTTCCACCTTTTGTGTGTACCATGACAGTAGAGGTATTGTGAATAGTACTCATTAGGCACACATCTTTTTTGTCGTGCCATCTCAGTGCCATCATTTTGCCTGTCTGCCAAGCAACTATTTCTCCTGTCTTGAGCTTTTTATTGCCAAAGGTTGGCGGCATGTCATGCCAGTTAGCTCTAACTGTCCCATATGCATCCGTCTTGTGTTGTAGAAGGAACTCATAGAGTTCTGGAGAAGTGTAAAAATGATCTGTGGTTACACAGTAGCCCTGATTCAGCAATGGCTCAATCAAAGTAAGAACTGGAGCAGTTGCCATTCCATAATTACTGAATCTTTCGTTGAATTTGGTTCCTTTCCCAATGTGAAGACCTAATTCCATATGTAACCAGTTCTGGATTCACAGAGCATGAATGATTTTATGCCAAATCGTGCTCTCTTAGACACGATATACTGTATCCAGCTGAGTCTTCCTTTGTAGGCCATTAGACTTTCATCGATACTAATGTCTCTATGTGGTACATAGGTCTGCTGGAAATTTTTCTCAATAATTTGATATACCTCCCAAATCGTTTTCAGTTTTGGTGCTGGATGAGAAGTCTCATCAAATTTTTCATTATTTTGAAAGTGCAAATACTTCATTATCAGAGAAAATTTGTACTCCGACATGACCGTACCAAAAAAAGTGGCTAGTAATTTGTTGGTTGTCCAATACCACTTCTGCAAGGGTTTCCCCACCACTCCCCGAAGAATTATTAGGCCCAGAAACATCCAGATGTACTCTTTGGTCACTGGTTCCCACTTTCTGCTCCTTGCAAACCACTGATGCGTAGCAGCTTGTTGCTCCTGGTACCGATTTGTCTCCGTAACAATTTTTTCTATAACCTCATCGATCCAAAAGAGTTGGAGGTATGCCAAGGGGTTGTCATCTTCAACCTCCACTTTGATACTGGGTGCTCCAGTAAACAGGAATCTTGGGGGCGCTGCGTGCTCTGTACCGCAGTCAATTGAGCACCAAGTCCGCACATCTCTGGGCACAGTCGCAGGATCATCACTGAAATCGCTTTCCGTGCCTGATGACGAACTTCCCCACGAATCGCTATCACTCAATTCTGCAAGCGATTCTGTATCGCTGTCGCTGTTTTCCAGCAGGTCATATGCCGCTTTTGAGGTAGAGGCGCGCTTTTTTGATGCCATGGTCGTTCTGCAGTTTCCAGACAGAAAGTACAGTAAAACTGCAGGCAAGGGCACTGGATAAAGCACTGGGAGGCATGCTAAGATCAATTTTATTTTATTTAGTAATGTAATCCAATAGGATTACAATGTATCAGTGTGTGTTGTGCTTTATACTATTTGAATTTGCCACTGGTACCACCCCCCTGCGTCGAGACGCTCGCAGGGAACGGAAGCCAGGGCACACAGTGCATCGGGCGGAAGATCCAGCCGCCGTCCACAGCGGGAGTACATCGCAGGATCCCGGGGACAAGGTAAGTAACCTCTTCCAGGATCCAGCGATGCGATCCCGAGTGTGGCTCTGGGTTACCGCTAATGGTACTGAAATCTCACCCCGAGCCACACCCGGGAATACTGCCAGGGGGGTTAAAGATTCTGCCACATATTTTTGGTAAAAAAAAACCCCAATAAGTGTATTTTGATAGGTTTGCGCAAAAGTTATTGTGTCTACAAACTAGGGGAAAGATTTAGGTAATTTTTATTTATTTTTTTTACTAGTAATAATGGTGATCTGCGATTTTTAGAGGGACTGCGACATTGCGGCGGACAGATCGGACACCTAGCTGACATTTTTGACACTTTTGGGAGTAACAGTGACATTACTACAGTAATCAGTGCTAAATATATGCACTGTTACTGTAATACTGACACTGGCAGGGAAGGGGTTAACACCACGGGCGATCAAAGGGTTAAATGTGTGGGGGTGTCAATAGAAAGTTAACTACACCCCAGATCAGTTTGCATATCGCAGTGCGATCTGTCAGTTTGGACAGGAATCGGATCGCATAAGTGTGAACTATGGCTGCGGACCAAAAAAAGGGTCCTGTGTGACTTTGGTCCCAATGCAATGTGAATTCAGCCATACAATCTGTATGACTGAATTTGCATCGCACAGACATCACATGTGATTTGCACTGCAGTGTGGCGCAAATTACATGCAATGTCGGACATCGCATATATGTGAACCGACCATAGATGTACATTAGTTTATGCATCATTACATATACTTATTTACATTTGATGTTTCTACCAGAGTCTCACTGTCACAAAGGTGTAAATTCAAATACAATTGTCAATTCAATTGTGACCTACCTGCCTCACTTCATGGCAGGTGGCACTGACTCACTGGCACACCGAGACGAGTTCACCGACACTTGACTGTCTAGTTCACCGACACTTGACTGTCTGTCTTCCTGGGCCTTCACCACACCGCGCTGCGTGCTGGAGAAGAAGATAGAGGGACAGGAGGAGGTGGGTGGAGCCAGCCAGCCTAAATACACTAGGCGCGGAGGAGGAAGAAGGTAAACCCTCCCTCCTCGGCTCTTATTGAATGCTGGAGGCTGGAGCCTCGGCCAGAAAGCGAGACCGAGGCTCCAGCATGCCATTCAGAGTGGAGGAGAAGGGTTACCTTGTCCCCCCTCCTCTCCGCGTTGCAGTCTTTGACTTAGCCAGCACCACCACACTAGGCAGGCACACTCAGAGTCAGGCATCTGCAGCAGGCTCAGCCTAGGCTCAGGCTCTCAGGCAGCACTCTGATCTGTCAGTCTCTCAGTCTGTCTGACCTGCACCTCTGGACCCCTTTACATTACACAGCCCTTGTACCCCTGGACCCCTTTACATTACACTGCACCCTGCACCTCTGGACCCCTTTACATTACACAGCACCCTACACCTCTGGACCCCTTTACATTACACAGCACCCTGAACCTCTGGACCCCTTTATATTACACAGCTCTTGTACCTCTGGACCCCTTTACATTACACTGCAACCTGCACCTCTGGACCCCTTTACATTACACAGCAATCTACACCTCTAGACCCCTTTACATTACACTGCACCTCTGGACCACTTTACATTACACAACACCCTGCACCTCTGGACCGGACCCCTTTATATTACACAGCACCTTGCACCTAAGGACCTCTTTACATTACACAGCCCCCTACACCTCTGGACCCCTTTACATTACACAGCACTCTACACTTCTGGACCCCTTTACATTACACAGCACCCTACACCTCTGGACCCCTTTACATTACACATCACCCTGCACCTCTGGACCCCTTTACATTACACAAGCACTCTGCACCTCTGGACCCCTTTACATTACACAGCCCTTGTACCTCTGGACTCCTTTACATTACACAACACCCTGCACCTCTGGACCCCTTTACATTACACAGCCCTTGTACCTCTGGACCCCTTTACATTACACTGCACCCTGCACCTCTGGACCCCTTTACATTACACAGCACCCTACACCTCTGGACCCCTTTACATTACACAGCACCCTGAACCTCTGGACCCCTTTATATTACACAGCCCTTGTACCTCTGGACCCCTTTACATTACACTGCAACCTGCACCTCTGGACCCCTTTACATTACACAGCAATTTACACCTCTGGACCCCTTTACATTACACTGCACCTCTGGACCCCTTTACATTACACAACACCCTGCACCTCTGGACTGGACCCCTTCACATTACACAGCACCTTGCACATAAGGACCTCTTTACATTACACAGCCCCCTACACCTCTGGACCCCTTTACATTACACAGCACTCTACACCTCTGGACCCCTTTACATTACACAGCACCCTACACCTCTGGACCCCTTTACATTACACATCACCCTGCACCTCTGGACCCCTTTACATTACAGAGCACCCTGCACCTCTGGACCCCTTTACATTACACAGCCCCCCACAGCTCTAGACGCCTGTATGTTACACAGACATTGGACCCTGCATGTTACACAGAGCCCCCCTACAGTGCAGACCCCTCTCATTCAGTACAGACCCCCCTACAGTGCAGACCCCCCTACAGTACAGACCCTCCCTACAGTGCAGACCCCCCTTTACAGTGCAGACCCTCCCTACAATACAGTCCCTCCCTACAATACAGACCCTCCTACAATACAGACCCTCCTACAATGCAGACCCCCCTACAGTTCAGACCCCCCTACAATACAGACCCCCCTACAGTTCAGACTGCCCCTACAGCACAGCCCCCCTATAATACAATCCCCCTTACAATACAGACCATCCCTACAGTATAGACCCCCCTACAGTACAGACTGCCCCCACAGTGCAGACCCCCCTACAATACAGACTCCCTACAGTTCAAACCCCCCTACAATACAGACCCCCCCTACAGTACAGACCCCCCCTACAGTGCAAACCCCCCTACAGGGCAGACCCCCCTACAGAGCAGACCCCCCCTCCTACAGTACAGACCCCCCTACAGTGCAGACCTCCTCCTACAATACAGACCCCCCTACAGTGCAGACCCCCCCTTCAGACCCATAATGTACCTCATGTCAGATGATCAGCATCAGCACGGGACATGCACAGTCAGCACTCTGCACGTGTAGACACAGGAGTGGGAGGTGGCTTCACTCTGCTCAGCTGTGTGAGACAGTCACAGCTGAGACTTATTTAGAGCCACGGCGTGGCCATGAGGGCTGCTCAAACCCGCCTGCTGTCTACGCTTCCGTTGCGGAGGGGGGCGCCGGCCTGACACTTCCCTAGTGTGTGGCACCATGAGCCGGGCGGCCCGCCCCCACTTAGTACGCCACTGGGCCAGCCCACTGGCCCAGCAGCAAGCAGCAGTGCTCAGCGCCTGTGCTGAAGTGACTGAAGAACACTGCCAATTGGCGCCCTCCCTCGGCTTGCGCCCCTGGCGGGCGCCGGTCTCAGCTCCCGCTTGTTATGCCCCTGCTGGTAACAACTTTTATCAGGTACATGCCTGTGAATAAGGGAACACTGAAATCAACCTCAGAAAGCAAGTATTAAGAGTGAACCCACTCTAGACATGGGCGCCTTCTACTGTACCCAAAATGATGGTCCAAATTCCCCCACTGGCCTGCTCTCACATTGTGCTTTCTGGGCTAATATTGAGCCTATGCACGCTTATGTCATTTGTTCGCCTACAACCTGAAATAGCAAAAATAAATCTAATCTGTTCAAGCATTCAAACTCTGTGCTCAGGCATGGTTAGCGATCACATAAATTTGTACTGTTTGGACCATATCACTTTGAGCCACTGTTGATCATTTGAGGCTGCATCAATACCATCCACATTATGGACATAAGCTCCTCCATGCTCCTTTGTATACACAGAGCTGAAGAAAGTATATTTAATAAATTTGTCATCTCTTTGTCCCCATAATTTGTTTCCCATAATGCAGACACAAGCAATAGAACAATGGAGTACAGCCACACCCCAAACGACCCAGCAAACAATCCACAATAGTATGAGACATTATATATATATATATATATATATATATATATATATATATATATATATATATCCACAAATAGGGTGGGTTACTTCCTCTGTTTCTCTGTTTCTTTATGGAGTGCAGTGTCAAGGTGCAATGCAAAATATTTTTATCTGATTGCTCTTCAAAACAAGACAGTGTAATGCAACTGTACAGTTATGGCCATATCATGCTCTTCATCAGGCTTTGTGCAACAATTTACAAAAGACCTCATGTATTTATACTGACACCACAGGGTGTAGCTTCACAGGTGTATCCCATAATCCCATTGCCACTCTAATTTAGGTTAACCCTCCACAGACTAAATCTAATACACTCTCTATACAGCTAATACAAACCAAATCTCATTATTACTAGTACAGATGTTAAGATCTGAATCATTCCCATTAGTCATCTAATTCTTAGATGACTAATCTAAGAATTAGATGACTAATGGGTAAATTCCTGTACATATTTACACAGAAGATTAATCAATCATCATAAGAAAAACAAAGAAAAGGAAGCAAAAAACAAGTCTCTGTTTCTCTTTAGGCTATCTATTAGCCATGGTCCATCTACAAATATACTTCATGTCTCCTATCATGTATGGTTCAGTTCAATCTGAAAAAAAAAACATGAAATTCACTTCTCACAGACTTCATAAAAATAGATATAAATCATAATCCCTATTCATTCCCTCAGGGTGCAGGGACCGTAATTTATTTATCCACCATACTTCTCTTTGTTTCAATTTTAATATCCTGTCACCCCCTCTCTGATCTCTAAGTACTTCCTCTAAGACCATAAACCTCAGATCTGAGTCTTTATGTCCCTGTTCAAGAAAATGCCTAGAAACTGGCAAACCTGGTTGCTTGTGTCTAATGGTGCTACGGTGCTGAGTAATCTTGTCCTTGATTTTTTTCGTGGTCTCCCCGACGTATATTAAGTTGCATGGGAGTGTTACATGGGAGATTACATAGGAGGACTGACATGTGTGAAAACCTTTCACCATGATCTTCTCACCATTGCCATGATGTATATAGTGATCACCTTTCATCATTAAGCTGCACTGGATATAATTAAAAAGCACTGGCCCCTACTGAAACAAGCTTATCCACAGATCGAAGATTTACAACAGGTACCTATGAAGGCGTACAGGAGAAATAAGACACTCAGAGATTCATTAGTGCGGTCGGAGTATAAACCAATGGAGCATGAAGTAAAAATGACATTTTTGGGTAGAAAGAGAAAGGGTTGCTTTCCTTGCATTAATAATTCTAAATATGTCTTCACTGTAACTATGGAATTGCATGGAAAAGGGCAATCTTCTCACCTCCTTTTAGTTTAGTTTTAGTTTCCCTATAGCTACCTTTATCTCCTCCTGTTGTAATTTCCTAAATTCCTGTGTAATGATGCTCTCAGGGCTTCCCTGTTCTCTAAATTTGTGATACATCTCCTCCAATCTTATCTTTTTCAAAGCCTCATCACTGACTATACGTTTGACCCTGCAGAGCTGACTCCTAACCGATTTTGATCCGTCGGTTTGGTATATAGATCCGATTCCAATCTATAAAGATTCTAGTATCTAAAAAAGGAACCGGCTTCCCACCTATGTTCATTTTAAATTGTATTCCAGGACAATACTCATTAAGCATTTCATCAAATCATTTTAAAGACTCAACGTTGCCCCGCCCGATGGCAAAAATATCATCAATGAACCGTCACCAGGCATTTGCTTTCTGACAGCTTCAATTATTGGCATCTGAGCAATGTATAGAATGATTAACTAAGTCAGCGATATCAATCATTTAATTGATCGATATATAACAGTGCCTCCAATATGAAACTAAATAAATTAATTAAGATTTATTTTACAAATAAAGTGGCTGTAAAGACAGAAGGTTTTTTATCTTAATGGATTCTATGCATTAAGATAAAAAGCCTTCTGTCTGCAGCAGTCCCTCTCAGCCCCCCTAATACTTACCTGAGCTCGATCTAGAGCCAGCGATGTTGCAGGAGTGTCTTGGCTGCCTGGAACTCCCCTCCTCATTGGCTGAGACAGCAACGCAGGGCTATTGGCTCTTGCTGCTGTCAATCAAAGTCAGTCAGAAAGTGAGGAGAGAAAGGGAGCGGGCCAGGCCGCAGCTCCGTGTCTGAATGGTGCCCCCATAGCAAGCTGCTATGCTCCCTCAACAGGAGGGAGGGGCCAGAAGCACTGAAGAGGAACCTGAGAAAAGGAGGATCTGGGCTGCTCTGTGGAAAACAACTGCACAGAGCAGGTAAGTATCACATGTTTGTAATTACAAACAAAAAAAAATGGGACTGTAGTATCACTTTAACGCACCTAGCAAACACAATTAGCAGTCATATTGATAGAGTGACACAGACACTAAAATTATATTCGCCACAAATTGCCTCAATTTACCC
This sequence comes from Lithobates clamitans, assembly GCA_037952925.1. Classification (NCBI taxonomy): domain Eukaryota; kingdom Metazoa; phylum Chordata; class Amphibia; order Anura; family Ranidae; genus Lithobates; species Lithobates clamitans. Next base: position 3,989,842 of record JBBGZY010000667.1, on the reverse strand, counting down.
CGCTAAAACATATGTACAGTATCTCACAAAAGTGAGTACACCCCTCACATTTTTGTAAATATTTTATCACCATATACCATATACCACGTCTCCTGCAGAACTGAATAAAAAAATCAAAACTAATACTGTCCTGAAAACCAAAGTCTTTTAACTAGAGCATTTTAATTACAATATTTTATTTTATTTTTATTATACTTATTTTATTATAATTAAATTATGCTCTTACTATACAAGACTTTTGACATAGATCCCCCCTATAATCCCATGGGAGGTCCCATTATTTAAGATCCTTACATTCCAGAGAAAATACATCATCCTTACCCCTCCTTTAAGGTTTTATTATTTAGCCTCATGTTCATTTGAAATATTTGTATGTTGCATTGTATTTTTATAACATTTTTGCTCTTTTTTCATTATTGCTTTGTTAATTAAGTTAGCTCTTATGATCTTTGCCTTGATGATTATTGCACACCATATAGATAATTGTGTCCATCTCGCTCTTCCCCCTCCCCCCTGACTAATTAGCATAAATATGACACCTCCACTCCGTCCCCTCCCTAAGTTTTAAAAAAGGAGCATACTACGGCTCCCAAACATCTTACTGCCTACTTCCTAGTGACGTCACGACACCCAGCGTCACTTCCGGTTTCCGATGCGAGCTTGCGTGGTTACGATACCGACTCCGGTACATCCACCTCCGGCCTGCAAAGCTCCACATCTCCCACAGCTGTTTTGGATACCTCCACGCAGCCGCCAATAGGCATTCATGCCCCAGCATCCAAGCGGACTCTGTCCATCCAGTTCTGCAAGCAATCCAAGGATTATTAGATGTGCCTGTCATTTACATTTTCTCTGTGACTGCATTTTAACCCTTTGTTTTTTATCGAATGGTTTATTAAACTGATACACTTAGATGGCCTTCTGTTTTTTTCCTACTTACCAATTAACTATTTGTTTGTACAAACATAAGCTTAACTTGACCACCAGATGACACTCTGGGACTAGCAATCCATGTATGCAGTTTTCCGATAAACCAAATTTATCTTTAGATTGATATTTTATATATAGATACAGTGCCTTGAAAAAGTGTTCATACCCCGTGAAATTTTCCACATTTTGTCATGTTACAACCAAAAACATAAATGTATTTTATTGGGATTTTATGTGATAGACCAACACAAAGTGGCATTTAATTGTGAAGTGGAAGGAAAACGGTAAATGGTTTTCAAAAAGTTTTACAAATAAATATCTGAAAAGTGTTGCGTGCATTTGTATTCAGCCTCTTTACTGTGATACCCCTAACTAAAATCTAGTTGAACCAATTGCCTTCAGAAGTCACCTAATTAGTAAATAGAGTCCACCTGTGTGTAATTAGGGATGAGCCAAACACCCCCCCGGTTCAGTTCGCACCAGAACCTGTGAACAGACCGAAAGTTCGCACAAACTTTAGAACCCCATTAAAGTCTATGGGACTCAAACGTTCAAAATCAAAAGTGCTAATTTTAAAGGCTAATATGCATGGTATTGTCCTAAAAAGGGTTTGGGGACCCGGGTCCTGCCCCAGGGGACATGTATCAATGCAAAAAAAAGTTTTAAAAACGTCCGTTTTTCGGGAGAAGTGATTATAATGATGCTTAAAGTGGGAAAAAAAGTGAAATATTCCTTTAAATATCGTACCTGGGGGGTGTTTATAGTATACCTGTAAAGTGGCGCGTGTTTCCTGTGCTTAGAACAGTCCCTGCACAAAATGACATTTTTAAAGGAATAAAAGTCATTTAAAACTGCTTGCGGCTTTAATGTAATGTCGGGTCCCAGCAATATGGATGAAAATCAGTGAGACAAACGGCATGGGTACCCCCCCAGTCCATTACCAGGCCCTTTGGGTCTTGTAAGGATATTAAGGGGAACCCCGCACCCAAATTAAAAAAAGGAAAGGCGTGGGGCCCCCAGGCCTTATATACTCTAAACAGCAGTATACATGCGGTGCAAACAAGACAGGGACTGTAGGTTTGTTGTTAAGTAGAATCTGTTTGTAATTTTGAACTGGTACATTTTTTTTTTAACTTTAAGATTTTTATTGTGTTTTTCAAAGAGAGAAGAAAAAAAAATACAGAGATATCGCCAATTGGGCATACCCTGGCGTCTTAGCATTTATACAAACGGCAATGAGAAAAAAAAAAAAACTTATTTAAGTGTAATTTTGCTTGATCTAAAGCAAGTAAAAGAAACAATTGGTGAGTTATAAGTAAACAAGCATACTACAGACAACTATGGTAGTATAAAGGGTTCTAATATTAGTAGGTTAATTACTGATTGGGGGGAACATCTCTATGTAACTTAGATCATGGTATGACATTGTACCCTATATTACATGTTTTAATAAGAGTCCGTGATATCGTAATAAGATAGTAGGGGCTGATGTAAAAGCTAGGTGGGCTAGGGGTTGGGCTGTTACAAGAGTGGTGTACTCCTAGAGTCCAAAATCCAGGGGTGCCAGTTTCTATTGAAACGCTCAATGGACATGTTGGCTTTGGCAAAAGAGAATTCCATCTGAAAGTGTTGGTTGAGTAGGTTGATAGCATCTTTAAGTATTGGCGGGTCGGCTGATTTCCATTTTTTTGCTATTGTTAGTCTTGCTGCAATGAGAATGTGTGTGACCAATGTTTGTCGGTGGGTGGGCATTGTTGGAATCGAGAGACCAAGGAGTAGGTCAAGCGGGGACAGAGATTTGGGTGTACCACATAAAGCTTCAATTAGATTGCGTACCTGTTCCCAGAAGTGCTTGATTAGGTGGCATTCCCACCATATATGTGAAAGAGATCCGATTTGCGCACAGCCCCTCCAACAATTTGGAGAGGTGTTCGGGTATATTTTCGCCAGTCTTTCTGGTGTGAAGTACCATTTGTGGAAAAGCTTTTGTGCTGCTTCCCAGTGGTTAATGCAGTGCGACAGGCGTAGGGGCAGTGTGAGGGCTTTTGGCCATTGTGTTTCTGAGGGTAGTTGGTCTGATAGAGAGGACCAGTACTGTATGGAAGAAGCCAGATGGTTAGTGGTTGGTTTAGTGAGTAGCTTGTACATAAAGGAGATTCCTTTGGTCTTGGGTATGAACTGGTACATTTTTAAAGTCTAGCTCCAGCCAAAAAATCTATTTTGAAGCTTTTTTTAAAACATAGGGAAGGTTTATCACCTCTGTAACATTTGTTTTGCTGTCTGTGCACCTCTTCAGAAGATTTCACCTCACTTTCTGTCCCAATGACAAATGTTTTTTGAAAATTTGGGTTTTTTAGTGAAACAAGGATTGGTGATAAAGCATCAGTGAAGAGGAGACACGTTTTTCCCATATTAACTCTTACAGGAGAGAATTTCCTTTCCTAGGGGTAGATTTCATCTCACTTCCTGTTGTCTCCTTCTGTTTGCAAGTAGGAGTCATTTGTAAGTTGGATGTTTGAAAGTAGGGGCCTGCCCTATATACTCTGCAGAAATTGGGGCCTTAGGTGTTGGTGTTGCCACAACACTGTAAGCCCTCACAGTTACTCTTGGTGGGCGCAGGAACGGGCCCTGCTGTGAAATATTAGATCAAGAATTGTAATTACATGCCATTGTTGAACAGGGGCAGAAAAATTGGGCCTTTGGTGGTGGTGGTGCTCATGCCACAACACTGTAAGTCCTCACAGTTACTCTTGGTGGGCGCTGGAATGGGCCCTGCTGTGAAATATTATATCGAGAATTGTAATTACATGCACCTGTTGAACAGGGGCAGAATAATTGGGCCTTTGGTGGTGGTGGTGGTGGTGGTGTTGCCCCAACACTGTAAGCCCTCAAAGTTACTCTTGGTGGGCGCAGGAATGGGCTCTGCTGTGAAATATTAGATCAAGAATTGTAATTACATGTCCCTGTAGAACAGGGGCAGAAAAATTGGGCCTTGGGCACTGTTGGTGGTGCCACAACACTGCAGCCCCTCACAGATTCTCTCGTTGAGTGCAGGAACAAGCCCTGCTGCAAAGTATTGCATTAAAAATTGTAATTACACGCCCCCGTTTAATAGGGGCTGAAAAATTGGGCCTTAGGCACTGGTGCTGGTGCCACAACACTGCAACCCCTGACAGATACTCTAGTTGAGCGCAGCAACGAACCCTCCTGCAAAATATTGCATCAAAAATTGTAATTACATGCCCCTGTTAAACAGGGGCTGAAAAATTGGGCCTTAGCCATTGGTGGCGGCGCCCAGAACCAAAAATGTTCTTACAAGCTCTTACAAGCTATCAGCATGATAATTGAGGAGGAAGAGAATAATCACTCAGCATAACAGGATAGTCACTCAGCATCAGCATAGCATAGGCAGTCTTGAAGCGATCTGACATTTCAAAAAAAATTATTCGGTTACATTAGCATCAGGTGCCTGGTAGCTGGTGGTGATCCAAGACTGATTCATTTTTATGAAGGTCAGTCGATCGACCGAGTCGGTGGACAGGCGCACCCTGTGATCGGTTACAAAGCCTCCAGCAGCACTGAATGTGCGTTCCGATGCAGGACAGGCCAGTAGCTCAATTGCATACTGTGCAAGCTCTGGCCAGTGATCCATTCTCAAGACCCAGTAACCCAGAGGATTTTCGGTGGGGAAGGTGTCCAAGTCAGATCTTGCCCCTAGGTATTCCTGCACCATGTAAAACAGACGCTGGCAATGGTTGCTGGAACCGATCATACCTTGGGGCTGCGGACTAAAAAATTGTCTGAACGCATCGGTCAGACGGCCACCTTCTCCAACGCTCCTTCTTTGCCTGACCGAAGCCTCAGCAACACGTTGTCCAGGAACAGGAGTTTGTAACCTCCCAGTCTCTGGGATCACGTTGCACAGATCTTTCTGCAAGGCCTCCCGAAGATGTTTCATCATCTGCTCCCACTGCGATGGCAAGATAAGGTCCGCAACCTTACCCTTGTAACGTGGATCAAGGAGGGTTGCCAGCCAGTATTGATCCCTCTCCTTGATACCACGAATACGAGGATCCTTCCGCAGGCTTTACAGGATCAGGGAGGCCATGCAGCGTAGGTTTGCTGAGGCATTCGGTCTGGAGTCCTCTTGGTCACTAAGGACGACATGATCCGCAGCCACCTCCTCCCAGCCACGTACAAGTCCATGGCTTTCTTGGGATTGTAAATGATGCCTTAAAGACTGCTGCTGATGCTGAGTACCAGGCTCCACCTCCATGCTGACACAATCCTCCTCCTTGTCCTCTTCCTGTGTGATCGGCGGGCACGCAGGAACACTGTCTGGGTAAAGGGGGCCTTGAGTGGTAAGGAAGTCCTCCTCTTACACCCTCTGTTCTGCCTCAAGTGCCCTGTCCATTGTTCCACGCAGCGTGTGCTCCAACAGGTGGACAAGAGGTACAGTGTCCCTGATGCAAGCACTGTCACTGCTCACCATCCTCGTGGCCTCCTCAAATGGTGACAGGACAGTGCATGCATCCCTGATCATAGCCCACTGGCGTGGGGGAAAAAACCAAGGTCCCCTGACCCTGTCCTGGTGCCATAGTCACATAGGTACTCATTGATGGCCCTCTGCTGCACGTGCAGCCGCTGCAGCATGGCCAACGTTGAGTTTAACCTGGTGGGCATGTCACACATTAGGCGGTTCTTGGGCAGGTTAAATTCCTTTTGAAGGTCAGCCAGCCGAGCACTGGCATTATATGACCTGCAGAAATGCACACAGACTTTCCTGGCCTGCCTCAGGACATCCTGTAAGCCCGGGTACCTGCCCAAGAACTGCTGCCCCACCAAGTTAAGGACGTGAGCCAAACAGGGCACATGGGTCAGTTGTCCCTGTCGGAGGGTGGAGAGGAGGTTGGTGCCATTGTCGCAAACCACCATACCTGCCTTAAGCTGGTGTGGCATCAACCACCTCTGAACCCGCCCCTGCAGAGCTGACAGAATCCCTGCCCCAGTGTGGCTCCTGTCCCCCAAGCACACCAGCTCAACCACCGCATGTTTTTTTTTTGCCTGCGTGCTTGAGTAGCCCCTTGAATGCTTACGGTGCACCGCTGGTTCCGAGGACAAATCAGCACAGGAAGAGGCCATGGAGGAAGAAGAAGAGGAGGGGGTGGAGGAGAGAGGTGTGACAGAATTACCACTAGTAGAATTTTGGAAGCGTGGTGGCAGAACAACCTACAACACTACTGCATCTGTCCTGCATCCTTCCCAGCTGCCAGAAGAGTCACCCAGTGTGCGGTGAAAGATAGGTAATGTCCCTGTCCATGCCTGCTGGACCATGAGTCAGCGGTAATATGCACCTTACTGCTGACCGCCCTGTCCAGCGAGGCCAAGACATTGCCTTCCACATGCAGGTAGAGAGCCGGAATCGCCTTCCGTGAGAAAAGGTGGCGTTTGGGAACCTGCCACTGAGGAACCGCACATTCCACAAACTCACGGAAGGGGGCAGAGTCTACTAACTGAAAAGGCAGCAGTTGAAGTGCTAGCAATTTAGCCAAGCTAGCATTCAACCGCTGGGCAGGTGGATGGCTGGGAGAGAACTTCTTTCGGTGGTGCAGCAGCTGTGGCAGGGAAATTTGCCTGGTACAATCTGACGTCCGTGTCCTGATAGCAGATTGCCCACAAGTACTTGGCTGTGACACACCTAATTCTACACCTTCATTCTTCTCAGTGCAGGTCTCAGAGAGGACTGAAGGTATAGTGGGGTTGGATATCCCAGCTGATGAGGAGCAAGGAGAGGTCCTCTTTGTTCTTTGGTGTGGGTCTTTTAGGTACGCTTGCCAACGAACTGCATGGCAGGTCAACATATGTCTGGTCAAGGATGTGGTGCCCAAGCGGGTGATGTTTTGGCCACACGAGATATGCTTGAGACATATGTTGCAAATAGCAGCGGTGGGATCTGATGCACTCGTCTCAAAAAAGGCCCACACCAAAGAACTTTTGGAAAATGCACAGAGACAGCAGCGCCCTGCACATGCGGAGCTCTGCGGTGTGATGCAGTCTGTGTGCTGCCCTTAAGCTGGCCCCTGGAGGGCATCCTGCCTTGTTGGTGATGTGCCTCCTCCTCCTCTCTCCTATCAGGCACCCACGTGGAGTCAGTGACCTCATCATCCCCTCCCTCCTCATCACTGAAGCAAACCTGGCAGTATGCTGCACCTGGGTTTGAACATGACTGCCAGATTGATGTCCTTCTTGGGCACTCCCTCTCTCTGGGCCCACGTTACTGCCTTCCTCTAGCTGGGTACCATCATCGGAGCCTTCAAAACGCTGGGCATCCTCCTGGAGCATGTACCCAACACTGTGGTCAAACAGTTCGGGGGACTCCTCAGGAGGACATGGTGGGGCTAGGGAAGAAGTGACTGATGCCATTGAGCCAAAGTGAAGAGGCCGCGTTGGCAGCTGCTTTGCCAGACAAAGTACCCTGAGCCTGGGTGAGAGAGGATGAGGAGGATGAGGGTGGCTTGGTCATCTATTCTCCCAAGTCTTCCGCATGTTTCGGCTCAACACGGCCAGCTGCCGAAAAAAGGATAAGTGTGTCCCACGGCGACGTGCTGATGAGGATGCACCGTCTCCACAACCAGCACTGTTGCCTCTAGACATAGAGCCTGCTTGCCTTCTTTTATTGGCTTGTGACTGTCTGCCTCTCCTTGTTGGCCTTCCAGACATACTAATGGCCTGCAGTGAAATGTAGCTGCACAAAGATGGGATGTATATATATATATATATACTGATACTGCAGCTAGCAGAATCAACTGCCTGCCTGTAGTATTATTAGTATGAGAACACCAGCAATTGTCTTCAGGTAGCTTTAGGTACACACTGTGCAGATGACACAGTACACTAATGCCCTATACACACGATCGGACATTGATCGGACATTCCGACAACAAAATCCATGGATTTTTTCCGACGGATGTTGGCTCAAACTTGTCTTGCATACACACAGTCGCACAAAGGTGTCGGAAAATCCGATCGTTCCGAACGCGGTGACATAAAACACGTATGTCAGGACTATAAACGGGGCAATAGCCAATAGCTTTCGTCTCTTAATTTGTTCTGAGCATGCGTGGCACTTTGTCCGTCGGATTTGTCTACACACGATCGGAATTTAAAGGATCAGATTTTGTTGTCGGAAAATTTTATAGCCTGCTCTCACACTTTGTGTGTCGGAAATTCTGATGGAAAAAGTCAGATGGAGCCCACACACGGTCGGAATTTCCGACAACAATCTCCGATCGCACATATTCCGTCGGAAAGTCCGACCGTGTGTACAGGGCATAACTGTAAATACTGTAGCTGCCTGCCTGTGGTATTATTAGGAGCAGAACAGCAATTGTGTTCAGGTAGTTTTAGGTGCACACTGTGCAGAGGACAGAGTACACTAACTGTAAATACTGTAGCTGCCTGCCTGTGGTATTAACAGGGTCAGAAGAACATCACCAATTTTATTCAGGTAGGTTGAGGTGCACACTGTGTAGATGACACAGTACACTAACTGTAAATACTGTAGCTGCCTGCCTGTGGTATTAATAGGATCAGAAGAACACCACCAATTTTCTTCAGGTAGCTTTAGGTGCACACTGTGCAGAGGACACAGTACACTAACTGTAAATACTGTAGCTGCCTGCCTGTGGTATTAATAGGAGCAGAACAACAGCAATTGTCTTCAGGTAGCTTTAGGTGCACACTGTGTAGATGACACAGTACACTAACTGTAAATACTGTAGCTGCCTGCCTGTGGTATTAATAGGATCAGAAGAACACCACCAATTTTCTTCAGGTAGCTTTAGGTGCACACTGTGCAGAGGACACAGTACACTAACTGTAAATACTGTAGCTGCCTGCCTGTGGTATTAATAGGAGCAGAACAACAGCAATTGTCTTCAGGTAGCTTTAGGTGCCCACTGTGCAGAGGACACAGTACACTGACTGTAAATACTGTAGCTGCCTGCCTGTGGTATTAATAGGATCAGAAGAACACCACCAATTTTCTTCAGGTAGCTTTAGGTGCACACTGTGCAGAGGACACAGTACACTAACTGTAAATACTGTAGCTGCCTGCCTGTGGTAATAATAGGAGCAGAACAACAGCAATTGTCTTCAGGTAGCTTTAGGTGCACACTGTGCAGAGGGCACAGTACACTAACTGTAAATAAGTAATAAGTAATTAGGAAGCACAGTGTTGGAGCTTATATAGAGGACCCGAATTATTATATTACATTGTTTTATATGAAAATACACATATTTTTGTTTTTAGTTTGGACTGTTGACACTTATGCACTTTAATATTGGATTTAACATATGTTCTACGTGCACCCTTAATCATTATTTTTCAATAGCACACACATGTCTGAAGCTTAAACTCTGTGCATAGCACACGTCTGAAGCCTGCACTCTGAGCATAGGGAAATCCTGAACTCTGCACTCTACATAGCACACTTCTGAACACCTGCACCTTGCGCGTAGCTCACGTCTGAACTCTGTACACACGCATGATAAGCAGGGCAATAACTTCTCCGCAGGACGTGGAAACCTTGCAAAAAGGTCTGAACAAATTAATGGGGTGGGCAACTACATTGCAAATGAGGTTCAATGTAGAAACATGTAAAATAATGCATTTGGGTGGCAAAAATATGAATGCAATCTATACACTGGGGGGAGAACCTCTGGGAGAATCTAGGATGGAAAAGGACCTGGGGGTCCTAGTAGATGATAGGCTCAGCAATGGCATGCAATTCCAAGCTGCTGCTAACAAAGCAAACAGAATATTGGCATGCATTAAAAAGGGGATCAACTCCAGAGATAAAACGATAATTCTCCCACTTTACAAGACTCTGGTCTGGCCGCACCTGGAGTATGCTGTCCAGTTCTGGGCACCAGTCCTCAGGAGGATGTACTGGAAATGGAGCGAGTACAAAGAAGGGCAACAAAGCTAATAAAGGGTCTGGAGGATCTTAGTTATGAGGAAAGGTTGCGAGCACTGAACTTATTCTCTCTGGAGAAGAGACGCTTGAGAGGGGATATGATTTCAATATACAAATACCACACTGGTGACCCTACAATAGAAATAAAACTTTTTCGCAGAAGAGAGTTTAACAAGACTCGCGGCCACTCATTAAAATTAGAAGAAAAGAGGTTTAACCTTAAACTACGTAGAGGGTTCTTTACTGTAAGAGCGGCAAGGATGTGGAATTCCCTTCCACAGGCGGTAGTCTCAGCGGGGAGCATTGTTAGCTTCAAGAAACTATTAGATAAGCACCTGAATGACCGCAACATACAGGGATATATAATGTAATACTGACACATAATAACACACATAGGTTGGACTTGATAGACTTGTGCCTTTTTTCAACCTCATGCATATAAATTATTGCGGCGCTGAAAAGTTCAAAAATGAAATTGAAGAGTGGGAGGAATCCGATCACCAAATATATTGTGCAGATGTAGAAAGAGTCACTCGTCACCACGTGGTAATGTAGTCTGCTTACCAGAAGGTATTAAGGATCTCTCCTTTATCTATTTGCAAATCTTGTGTCTAGGTCAGTTTTTTTTAAATAATATTTTTTAAATGATGTTTACAATCATCTGTATTGATTTTAACACATGTATTGATCTATATTGCATGCATGTATTTTTATTGAATTATGTGCGATTAATCGCATTTACAATTTTTATTGAATTGTGTGCGATTAATCGCATTTACAATTTTTATTGAATTATGTGCGATTAATCGCATTTACAATGTTTATTGCTTAGTTGCATGTGAGGCGCTGGTTTGTTAAACATAGGTTAGTGTTTTTCTTCCATGCAGGCACTGATTTGTTATACAAAGTCTAGCGTTTTTTCTATGCCTTTGATCTATACTGCATGACAGGCGTTAATTCCATAGCCTATCTGTGCGGGTGTTAATTCCTTTCCATTTTTTTAATTTATATATTGAGTTATATGATATCAGGTTTTTGTCTGATCAATTACAAATACATTTTTAGTCTTTTTCATGTCCCTGAGCCGGGCCGCACAGCCGGCGTTTTTTCTCGTCGCCTGTTCATGCTTATCTGGCATTTTTTCAATTTTTCTGCTCACTGAGAGATAGGTTAACCAATGAGGTGGCACTATGTCATCTGTTGCCATCTTCTTTTTGTTCCTATCCTCTCTTTTTTCTGATTGGCCGCTACACGAGACACACATCTTACCCAGCTGTTAGTGATGAGTTTGATCATATCCCCTCTGATCCACCCACTAACCATACCATGTATATAGCGTGCGGTTGTAGCTGTAGCCATGCCTCTGAAGACATCTGTTATGATGAAACATGTCAGGCAGGCTGACATCCGTACGCTGATTGCTGCAGCCATTTGTGCCTATCCTTGATTCATGCTGTTTTAAGCTTCAACTGTAAGTTACTACAATAAAAGTTTTTTATCTATCATTACGGGCTTCACTATGGGTCCTTCTTTTTCTTTTCTTGGATATATGATGACTACATGCCTGAATGCCTAATTCTGAAGTGACCATTGGGAGAAGTTTATATGTGAAGGAAATCCCACAGATGTTGTGGTCTGACGAGGGGTTCCAGTGGGCTGGATTTGCTGGATGCTTTTGAGTATTTATCATCTATGCCTAATCCTTAATACCTTCTGGTAAGCAGACTACATTACCACGTGGTGACGAGTGACTCTTTCTACATCTGCACAATATATTTGGTGATCGGATTCCTCCCACTCTTCAATTTCATTTTTGAACTTTTCAGCGCCGCAATAATTTATATGCATGTGACTTTTTGTTTGCTATCTACGAACTTTGCTGACCGCTTGCTTTTTTCAGTTCAGCGCAAATTTTTACTTGTTTTTTGCCTTTTTTCAACCTCACCTACTATGTAACTATGATCTCTGCACCCTGTGCCTAGCTCACTCCTGAATTGTGCATGCTGTGTGTAGCGCACACCTGAACTCTGCACTCTGTGCATGGTGCAGGCCTGAACTCTGCACCCTGCGTGTAGCTCACGTCTGAACACTGTACATAGCACACACATGATCTCTGCTCACTTCTGAACTGTGCACCCTGTGTGTAGCACACACCTGAACTCTGCACTCTACATAGCGCACTTCTGAACGAAGGAACTTTGTATATAGCACACGCATGAACTCTGCACCCTGTACCTAGCTTACTCCTGAACTCTGCACTCTGTACATAGCGCACTTCTGAACTCTGCACCCTGTGCATAGCGCACGCCTGAAGTCTGTACCCTGTGCTGGCGCACTCCTGAACAATACACTCTGTATGTAGCATTCTTCTGAACCCTGCACTCTATATACAGTATATATTACATACATACACACACATGTGTTTGAGTTTTGAAGTGCACACCCTAATGCAATAGGCTACGCACACCTATGCTACTCATAATATGAAATTCAAGTGAAATAGTATGTTAACTCTCTTACCTACAAAAAAAAGTCTGGCCTTGCTAACACTGCACTTGAGCTGCTTGGCTTTTTATGGAGCTTGGTCTTGGAAATCAACTAAAGAAAACGGTTTCTTAATGCCGGACTAAAACAAACCAGAAAATTAGAGCCACTCAGCAGTTGTCTCAGATTTTCTTGGCAGCTCTCTGCAAACAGCTAATTGTTGGAGGTTCCGGCAGTGGGCCCCCCACCGTCCAGCATTAGGGAGAGAGGTATGCAGGATTTCCTCCTTCCTCCTTCTGTGTAAAAGTGGAAATTTTCCACTCTGTAAATAAGCTTGTGTGTGTGTTGAAATGCTGAAAATTCTTATTAAACTGGGTAAGATTTAACATACACACATAGGCCTGGTGGTACCACCAGAGAAGGATGGGCCAGCATTTCAACCCAGGGCTAAAATGGGGGACTGAAAGAACATTAGGTGCCAGTCACATTTTGTCTTTTAGAAAATGTATTTGTCATCACACAAAAAAAGGAGAGGGTTAGGGGTCCCAGATACCCAGTAGACATTATTCAGCATCACTTGAGGGTATCCTATGTTAGCATCTCTCATCAGTGTTACTTGTGAGCTTTAGTCATGTGTCTCAGTAATGAGATCCACTCTTCAGTTTCATACGTTTCTCATCTTTCCTCAGAAATGCTGATCTCTCCTGTTTTTACGTCAATCTTCCCATGCTTTTTCACATCTTGTTTTCAGAAACTCTGATCTCTTCCCCTAACTCCTTCTCTTTTACATGTCTTTCATCTCTTGTCCTTCTGACAAATACTCATTTCTCCTTATCATACATACTGTAGGATCATTTTACATTTTTCTATTGCAGCACAACTCTGACCACCCAAGGGCAAGATAACACCTCGAGAGGCAGGGGCGAGCTAGCATTTCACCCAAGACAAGTCAGTGGCGTCACTAGGGTTGGTGTCACCTGGTGCGGTATAACATCGTGTCACCCCCCCCCCCCCACTCCACCCTCCTCCTGTCTAGCCTGCCCAGGGCCTGCTAGTTTTGGGCTAGAAATGCACGGTCAAGGGACACACCGCAAACCGCCCCCTGTAAATGATTCGGTCAATGCCGTTGCACAGATCTATGTGCTGTCACAGATAGGGGTGACACCATCGCAATTGGCTATCACTTCCTACTTGATGGTGTCACCAAGGCCCGGACTGGGACAAAAAAATAGACTGAGCACATTTTTTTTTTGTTTTAAACCAAATTACAAATAATGACAACTACTGGTACTTACCTGCTCTGTGTAATGGTCTTTGTACAGAGCAGTCCAGATCTTCCTCTACTCGGGTCCCCCGCTGGCACTTCTGGCTTTTCCCCCCTGACTAGCGTTCGCTCCTGAGCTGCTATCTATGCGTCTGTAAGACACAAAGAGCCATAGCTTGGCCCGGCCACCACTTCCTCCTCACTGACTGTGATTGACAGCAGTGGGAGCCAATGGTTTCCCACTGCTGTGTCTCAGTCAATAAGGAGAGGCCTGGGAGAGCCACTGCTCCTGTGCACAGCGCTGGATTGAGATTGGGCTCAGGTAAGTATTAGGGGGCTCTGTGGGGTCCAAAATACACAGAAGGTTTTTGACCTTTAAACATAGAATGCATGAAGGAAAAAAAATGTAGTCTTTACAACCACTTTAACTCTTGGGGGGTTATTTACCGTATTTATCGGCGTATAACACGCACCGGCGTATAACACGCACCGGCGTATAACACGCATCCCAATTTAGGAGGGAATTTTAAAGAAAATAAAAACTTTTAGGAGGGAAGTTGAAGGAAAAAGAACTTACATTTAAATGCCCATCATTGCAGCCTTGTCAGTGCAGCCTTGTCAGTGCAGCCTTGTCAGTGCAGCCATGTCAGTGCAGCCATGTCAGTGCAGCCATGTCAGTGCAGCCTTCCCCAGTGCAGCCTTGTCAGTGCAGCCTTGTCAGTGCAGCCTTGTCAGTGCAGCCTTCCCCAGTGCAGCCTTCCCCAGTGCAGCCTTGCATCCTGTGATCCCTGCCATCCTGTCTTTCAAAATCGCCGACCGCGATTTGAAAATGGCGCCGCTGGCGCCGAAATACACAGAGCCGGTCCTCGGCTCTTCTCGGCGGCTCTCGTTTACTTTCGGCTCCACTCGTAGTCCCGAGCGGAGCTATCCGAACCTAGCCGAGTACACTCGGCTAGGTTCGGGCGGCGCGCGAGTGAAGACGAAAGTGGCCGAGAAGAGCCGAGGACCGGCACTGTGTATTTCGGCCCCGGCGGCGCCATTTTCAAATCGCGGTCGGCGATTTTGAAAATCTGACAGCTCCGGATCGCAGGGGATCGGCGTATAACACGCACCCGCGATTTTCCCCTGACTTTAAGGGGAAAAAAGTGCGTGTTATACGCCGATAAATACGGTAATCTACAATGAAAAAAGGAAATTTTCCCCCAAGAGGAAGGGGTTTTCTAGGCAGAAAACAACGGGTACAGATGGTATTAAGTTTAAAAGAATAATTTTATTGGGACATATGACAAAAAAAGTAAAAAACATGAACTGTGTACAAAAAATTGTAAAAAAACCACAGGAGCATATATAGAGCTACACATAGATTATGCACTAAACAAGCACTTGGATAGTCCTGACGTGTTTCAACCCCATCGGGTCTTCTTCAGAGGATATGTATGCACTGTAGAGAAGATTTGCATGCATGAAAATAGTATCAATGCGTTTATGCACAGTTATATATAGTAATTATAAAAGTTTAAGGCATAGTCACCAAGCGTATGTGCATAGCCATATCTCCTGAGCCTAAGGCTTTCAAAAAACCTCCATCATCCGGTCCTGGCCCGGAGTCCCCCGGTCCGCCAGCACCCCAAGGGGGAGGCCAAAAAAAGAACTGTGCAACTTGCGATGAATTACACCTATGGAATGCCCTGCAATTGGCAAGCGGCGTGTGGGCCGGCAGCACCTGTGATCTGGACATCAAGCAATGGCACCAATTAGTGCATGTAGGGAATGTGATTGTAATCTATTAATGTATACTTATATGAATCAAATAATAATGATGATCATATTTTTACAAAGTTTTTTTGGGCTGTTTTACCTGAATTGTAACAGCAATTAAAGTTTATAAATGAGTAATCAAAAATTATTGAACATGTATATAAGTGTACCCAGAATGAGAAAACAGATTGGAAAAAATGAGAAGGAACAAGGAGAAGGAAGAAAGAAAGAAGGAAAAAGCAGCGGGGTGTGGGGAAGAATATGACGGGGAAAATAGTGAGGAATGGGCGGGGAGGAACAAAAAAAAAAGGGGGGTGGGGGGGAAAGATGGGGAGGGAAAACAGTGAGGGAAACAAACATAGGAAAGGAAGAAATAAAAAGAGATGGAAAGAAGAGGAGAAGGAAAAAAGGAAAGACATGATTAGCAGGAAAAATGATAGTGCAGAATATGAATGAGAAATGTATAGGGAATATATTGAAAAATACAAAACAAACACTGATGTGGGGATACCAGCTAGTGAAATGGACAACACAGGTGAGTGAAGGAATGGATGTGAATGAGAAAAAAGGTGGGGTACCACAGTAGGGGAGTGAGGATGAAAGGAATGCAAAGTATGAGAGTGACACAATAAAATGAAAGAAAACTGGAGTGAAAGAAGAACGGAAAATACCAGAAAAGGGTAAGGTAATCAAGATGGTTTACCTGGGAGGTGCCAAGCATATAAGCAGCACACCAATGTGGAAAAGTAGTCAGTTGGGATTACACAGGATATGTGTGTAGTGAGCAAAGATGGTAAGTCTAAAATAGGAATGTTGTGAAAAGTATTAGTTATCGTCGATTCTAGAAAAGGTAATGAGGTATAAAAGAATGAGGGAAGTACCTGTAACAGAGGAGCCCCTATGTGGATGTGCTTCCTGCTGGAGCAGTGGGGATCAAATGAGAGATCCCATAGGGAGCTACTCTCCTTAAGTATGGGAAGTTGGGCACCAATTGGTTGCTGATGGAGGCCACAGGTGCGCGCCAGCCACCCCCACCTTACTTACCTACACAAGGGCAGTGTTGACAGTGTCAACATGCCACGTGTAGTTCACCCGGTGTTCCGGAAGACGAGCTGTGCTGGCGCGGCCATCCTTTCCCACGTAATGGCATGGCTCCGTGACGTCACACACACTCGGGCACGGACACGGCGCCTGGAAGTATTAGGGACGCCGCTGGCAGGGAGAAATCACATCCCAGAGGGTCCAGCCCTCTAGTGGACGTGTAGATAGGCGCAGGGCCCTACGCCTGTCTCCCCCTGCCAGGAAGAAGCACAGTGGTGAGGCCAACTCACCTGATGGGGGAGGTGGCTAGACCGGGAACCCGGATCAGGACCTGGATGGAAGAAGGCATGAAAGTCATACAGCAATGATAAATTTGAAGGGTATACCTGAGACACCGTATGGAAACCAGGGCATGTTTTGAATTATTGCATTTTTTCGGGCAGAGAGTGTGAACACCTGCAATAACCCATAGTTTATTTAGTATGGGATGAAAGTTTACAAAAACTGGGAGCTATTTGGAATGTGTTCAAAGAGTCCATAGGTTGTCTTCACCATGATCTATTCCTAGTGCAGAATGAAAATATGTTAATATTACACACCAGTCAAGAATTACATATAGTAGGGAGAGTTACAAGTCTTATCCAAAGTAAAAAACACATTTATATACAATTTACATGGGGGAAACAGAAAAACATATGGAATACAGTACAACAAACATAAAAAAGTATAATATCAACAACTATTAATGTGTGATTTTTACCACCGTGTGTTTAGTGTGTTTTGCCAGAGGAGAAGCCTCGAAGAAAGGGGGCAAAAGAGATTGATTCGTTGAGTCCGGGGGGTGACATGGCCTGTAACTGGAAGATCCATTTTTTCTCTTTTTGGAGCAGGACCTTATTCCAGTCACCTCCCCTATCTGGTATTTGTACTTTATGAAGTACTGTAAAAGTTACATTAGGCACCTTATAGTTATGTTCGAAAACAACATGTCTCCCAATGGGGAGATATCTATTTCCAATTTCCATGTTGTACATGTGTTTCGATATTCGTCGCCAAAGTTCTTGCTTTGTTTTGCCGATGTAATAGGCACCGCAGTCGCACTCCATAAAATATACCACCCCGCGGGTTTGGCAATTAGTGAAGTGCGACAGCTTAAATATTTCTCCATTGGGGAGACGAAATGTTTTGGCCTTCCTTATAAGTGGGCAAAAGGTGCAATGGCCACAGGGAAACGAACCAAGAGTGTGACATTGTTTGAATCTTTTATGTTGATCTTTAAATTCGCTTTGGACAAGCATATCTTTGAGGGAGGTAGCCCTCCTAAAGGTTATTGATGGTTGTTTAGAAAGGAGAGTTTTTAGTGTGGGATCATCAGTCAAAAAGCTCCAATACTTCTGCAAAATGTTTTCAATAGTTACATGTTGGTGTGAAAACGCATGATTATGCGGGTTGGATTTGAAAGAGTAGAATCACGAGATTTAGGTTTGTGCAACAAAGTAGCTCAAGATTGTCCCATTGCTTTATTATATGCCTTTTTCAGGCATGATCTAGTGTAACCACGTAACAAAAGGCGGCTCTGAAGGAGCCCAGCCTAATCTTTGAAAAGTACATCCATAGAGCAGTTGCGACGAAGACGCAAGTATTGTCCGTAGGGAATAGAATTTTTTAGTGATATCGGATGAAAACTTGTGGCATCTAGCACAGTGTTACCAGCGGTGCTTTTGCGGAACAAGGAGGTAATGAGCTTGTTTTCAGGGGTAGTTTTAACCAGAACATCCAAAAAGGTGACACTTTCATGACTGTAGGTCATGGTAAATTTTAGGCCATAATCGTTTACATTCATTAAATTAAAGAAATCAATAAGTTTTGCCTCCGGTCCCTCCCAGACAACGAAGATGTCGTTGATATACCTTAGCCATTTGGAGATGTGGCTAGTGTACTCGATGAGTCCTCCGTCGCCTAGGAGGGACTTCTCCCATTCCCCCAGGTACAGGTTTGCATATGAGGGGGCACAACATGTCCCCATTGCTACACCCTGCACCTGGAGGTAGTGGGAGTTGTCAAAACAGAAAAAATTGTGGTACAGAATATATCGCAAGCCAGTCAGAATGAATCCATTTGTTGCTGGATCATAATGTGGACTTCGTTGGAGAATTTTTTGTATAGCAGCCAACCCCAAATTATGGGGAATGCTGCTGTACAGGGACTCAACGTCAATAGTGACAAGGATGGAATATTCCGAGATTTCAAAATCATTAAGGATTTGCAAGAAATGTATCCTGTCTTTGACAAAGGTAGGTAATGAGTGGACAAGAGGCTGAAGGTGGGCATCGATAACCCGGCTGAGGTTCTCGGATATTGCCCCATTTCCCGAGACAACGGGGCGACTGGGTGGGTCAGCCGGGTTCTTATGGATTTTTGGTAGGCTGTAGAACGTAGACACTTTCGGATGTTTGATACGGATGAAATCATATGTGTCTTTGGTGATCATACCTTTAAAAAAGGCTTGATCTACCATTTGGTAGAAAGCTGTATGGTATTGGTTAATACTCAAAATAGAGATCTGTTTGTACCAATCTCGGTTCTTTAAGATATTTAGACAATTTTAGATTTTAGATAATTTTGATTAACCATGATGACCACATTGCCCCCCTTGTCAGAGGGTTTTATGACAATAGTAGGATTCTTTTTCAGTGATTTAAGGGCCTCATTCTCGTCAAAAGATAAATTATGGGGATTGCTTTTTGTACGTGGTATTTTGCATATATCCCGAATAGTTTGTTGGAGGAAGATTTTTACATTAGGATTGGTACTTGCAGGAGGAAATTTGGTGGACGCCTTTTTAAACATAGTAGCGGGGTTGTGTGAGGGTAAATCAACATCCCGCAACAGAGCATCTAAATCGATTTGATCTATAAGATCAACCGTATTGTTTTCTTGATATAAAAGTGTCAGATCTCGTAGGGCCTTAAATTCCCACATGCTATATAGTGACCAATCAGTGGTATCCTCTTGGGAATCGCCTTTCGCATGCAGATACTTCAAGAGCAGTCTGCGCGCGAAAAGCTGTATGTCTGTGATGGCTTCGAAAACTTCAAAATTCTGTTCCGGACAGAGAGTAAGTCCTCGGGACAGAATTTGTATTTCAGCTGAAGATAAATTGTAAGAGGATAGGTTTATCACACTTAGGAGGTTGGAGGTATTTGTACAACAAATGGGTCCATGCCCTTGCCCTGCTGTTTGTGGGGAACAGAGTCCCCGTGTGGGGTTTAAAGGTTTTAGTACAGTATTTTTAGTACAGATTGACCCGGAATTGGCGTCAGATGGGGATTTTCAGTCAACTCATGTAATTAATAACTGAGTTCACAGAGTCCAGGAGTGAGCGTCTGGTCCGAATCTGCAGACGGATCCACCATATCCGCAGACGAGTCAGGACGCTCATCACCAGATACAGAACGTCTATTTTGTGGACAGACGTCCACAATGCGTTTTTTACTATCTTGTTCGGTTGAACCTCTGTTAACATGATCTCTCTTTTGTTTACCGCGGCCTTGACCGCATTGGGAAGGAAGAGAGTTCCGCCCAATGTGGGGAGTGGGCTTGGGCCTGGGTTTTGTGGTTTTAGGTTTATTTTGTTGTTCTCTGGAAGTGTGGTTTTTCCCTGATGGTATCGGATGGACATTCCATCGATAGGCGCGCCCCTCTGAGAACGCTGATTTGTCACGCAGGAATTGAGTTTCTTTGGTTTGTAAAATACCCTGATTGAACACAGACAGGGCATTTTTCAGATCATTCTGCAGTTGCACAAACATGGCATGTTTATTATATGGCATTAATGCTAATTCCAAATCCGCAATTACTTTATCCAAAAGTGCAATCTGTTTGCTGTACTCCCGGGAGAGAATAGCCATTATCTCCATGGAGCAAAGTTTTAAATTGGCTTCCCATTCAGCTTTGCATTCACTACTTATTGAGTCTATATTTGGAAATATCTGGATTTGTAGTCCCGAAGGACTAGTCTGTGCTTCAGTATATTTTTTAAAAGTTTTAATGTGCCAAAAAAAGGCCGATTTCTTTTCCAAAACCTTAGTAAGTTTCTGAAACAAAGAAGAGACGGATAGATCTCTCTGTTCTCCTTGTGCAAAGGTGGCTTCATAGTTTTGCATCAGAGCTTCCCATTCATCACCCACAAATTGACTCATTATGTATACAGTAAGATATGCAAGTTATGTAAAAGAGGTGATAAAGACAAAAGAGGAATGAACTCTATGGATCAACCAAAATGGGGCTCACAGTTCATGTCCTGACTCAAGTGTCAAGATGGGGGACGGGGTGTTTAACCACCCAATGACAATAGATAAAAAAGGGGAGACACTTGGGAGAGGGAAGTGGCTGCACACCTCCAAAAAGTTCAGAAAAAAGGAAATTTTCCCTCAAGAGGAAGGGGTTTTCTAGTCCTGACGCGTTTCGACCCCTTCAAGTCTTCTTCAGAGGACATTTATGCGCTGTAGAGAAGATTTGCATGCATGAAAATGGTATCAATGCGTTTATGCACAGTTATATATAGTAATTACAAAAGTTTAAGGCATAGTTACCAAGAGTATGTGTATAGCCATATCTCCTGAGTCTAAGGCTTTCAAAGAACCTCCACCATCTGGTCCCGGCCCAGAGCCCCCCGGTCTGCCAGCACCCCAAGGGGGGGAGGCCAAAACAAGAACTGCGCAACTTGCGACGAATTACACCTATGGAATGCCCTGCGATTGGCAAGGGGCGTGTGGGCCGGCGGCACCTGTGATCTGGACATCAAGCAATTGCACCAATTAGTGCATGTAGGGAATGTGATTGTAATCTATTTATGTATACTTATATGAATCAAATAATAATGATGATCTTGTTTTTACAAAGTTTTTTGGGCTGTTTTACCTGAATTGTAACAGCAATTAAAGTTTATAAATGAGTAATCAAAAATTATTGAACATGTATATAAGTGTACCCAGAATGAGAAAACAGATTGGAAAAAATGAGAAGAAAAGGGGGAGGAGAAAGAACAAGGAGAAGAAAGAAAGAAGGAAAGGCAAAAGCAGCGGGGTGTGGGGGGGAATATGACGGGGAAAATAGTGAGGAAGGAACAAAAAAAAAAAAAGGGGGTGGGGGGGGAAGATGGGAAGGGAAAACAATCAGGGAAACAAACATAGGAAAACATAGGAAAGGAAGAAATAAATACATTTTTTACTTTGGATAAGACTTGTATCTCTTCCTACTATATGTAATTCTTGACTGGTGTGCAATATTAACATATTTTCATTCTGCACTAGGAATAGATCATGGTGAAGACAACCTATGGACTCTTTAAACACATAGCTCCCAGTTTTTGTAAACTTTCATCCCATACTAAATAAACTATGGGTTATTGCAGGTGTTCACACTCTGCCCGAAAAAATGCGATAATTCAAACATGCCCTGGTTTCCATACGGTGTCTCAGGTATACCCTTCAAATTTATCATTGCTGTATGACTTTCATGCCTTCTTCCATCCAGGTCCTGATTAGGGATGAGCTTCGAGTTCGAGTCGAACTCATGTTCGACTCGAACATTGGCTGTTCGCAAGTTCGCCGAACAGCGAACAATTTGGGGTGTTCGCGGCAAATTCGAATGCCGCGGAACACCCTTTAAAAGTCTATGGGAGAAATCAAAAGTGCTAATTTTAAAGGCTAATATGCAAGTTATTGTCATAAAAAGTGTTCGGGGACCCGGGTCCTGCCCCAGGGGACATGGATCAATGCAAAAATTTTTTTTAAAAACGGCCGTTTTTTCAGGAACAGTGATTTTAATAATGCTTAAAGTCAAACAATAAAAGTGTAATATCCCTTTAAATTTCGTACCTGGGGGGTGTCTATAGTATGCCTGTAAAGGGGCGCATGTTTCCTGTGTTTAGAACAGTCTGACAGCAAAATGACATTTTGAAGGAAAAAACTCATTTAAAACTACCGCGGCTATTGCATTGCCGACAATACACATAGAAGTTCATTGATAAAAACGGCATGGGAATTCCCCAAAGGGGAACCCCGAACCAAAATTAAAAAAAAAAAAAAAGACGTAGGAGTCCCCCTAAATTCCATACCAGGCCCTTCAGGTCTGATATGGATATTAAGGGGAACCCCGGCCAAAATAAAAAAAAAATGATGTGGGGTTCCCCCTAAATTCCATACCAGACCCTTCAGGTCTGGTATGGATTTTAAGGGGAACCCCGCGCCAAAAAAAAAAAAAAAACGGCGTGGGGTCCCCCCAAAAATCCATACCAGACCCTTATCCGAGCACGCAACCTGGCAGGCCGCAGGAAAAGAGGGGGGGACGAGAGCGTGCCCCCCCCCCCTCCTGAACCGTACCAGGCCACATGCCCTCAACATTGGGAGGGTGCTTTGGGGTAGCCCCCCAAAACATCTTGTCCCCATGTTGATGAGGACAAGGGCCTCATCCCCACAACCCTGGCCGGTGGTTGTGGGGGTCTGCGGGTGGGGAGCTTTTTGGAATCTGGAAGCCCCCTTTAACAAGGGGACCCCCAGATCCCGGCCCCCCCCCTGTGTGAAATGGTAAGGGGGTACAAAAGTACCCCTACCATTTCACTAAAAAACTGTCAAAAATGTTAAAAATGACAAGAGACAGTTTTTGACAATTCCTTTATTTAAATACTTCTTCTTTCTTCTATCTTCCTTCATCTTCTGGTTCTTCTGGTTCTTCTGGTTCTTCTGGTTCTTCCTCCGGCGTTCTCGTCCAGCATCTCCTCCGCTGCGTCTTCTATCTTCTTCTCCTCGGGCCGCTCCGCACCCATGGCATGGGGGGAGGCTCCCGCTCTTCTCTTCATCTTCTTCATCTTCTTCTCTTCTTCTTTTCTTCTCTTCTTCTCTTCTTCTCTTCTTCATTTTCTTCTCTGGGCCGCTCCGCACCCATGCTGGCATGGAGGGAGGCTCCCGCTGTGTGACGGCGCTCCTCGTCTGACAGTTCTTAAATAACGGGGGACGGGGCCACCCGGTGACCCCGCCCCCTCTGACGCACGGTGACTTGACGGGACTTCCCTGTGACGTCACGGGGAATGCCACAGGGAAGTCCCGTCATGTCCCGTGCGTCAGAGGGGGGCGGGGTCACCAGGTGGCCCCGCCCCCGTTATTTAAGAACTGTCAGACGAGGAGTGCCGTCACCCTCCATGCCAGCATGGGTGCGGAGCGGCCCGGAGAAGAAAATGAAGAAGAGAAGAAGAGAAGAAGAGAAGAAGAGAAGAAGATGAAGAGAAGAGCGGGAGCCTCCCCCCATGCCATGGGTGCGGAGCGGCCCGAGGAGAAGATAGAAGACGCCGCGGAGGAGATGCTGGACGAGAACGCCAGAGGAAGAACCAGAAGAGCCAGAAGAACCAGAAGATGAAGGAAGATAGAAGAAAGAATAAGTATTTAAATAAAGGAATTGTCAAAAATTGTCTCTTGTCATTTTTAACATTTTTGACAGTTTTTTAGTGAAATGGTAGGGGTACTTTTGTACCCCCTTACCATTTCACACAGGGGGGGGCCGGGATCTGGGGGTCTTCTTGTTAAAGGGGGCTTCCAGATTCCGATAAGCCCCCCGCCCGCAGACCCCCACAACCACCGGCCAGGGTTGTGGGGATGAGGCCCTTGTCCTCATCAACATGGGGACAAGGTGTTTTGGGGGGCTACCCCAAAGCACCCTCCCAATGTTGAGGGCATGTGGCCTGGTACGGTTCAGGAGGGGGGGGCCGCACTCTCGTCCCCCCCTCTTTTCCTGTGGCCTGCCAGGTTGCGTGCTTGGATAAGGGTCTGGTATGGATTTTTGGGGGGACCCCACGCCGTTTTTTTTTGTTTTTTTTTGGCGCGGGGTTCCCCTTAAAATCCATACCAGACCTGAAGGGTCTGGTATGGAATTTAGGGGGAACCCCACGTAATTTTTTTTTTTTTTTTTTTTGGCCAGGGTTCCCCTTAATATCCATATCAGACCTGAAGGGCCTGGTATGGAATTTAGGGGGACTCCTACGTCTTTTTTTTTTTTTTTTTAATTTTGGTTCGGGGTTCCCCTTTGGGGAATTACCATGCCGTTTTTATCAATGAACTTCTATGTGTATTGTCGGCAATGCAATAGCCGCGGTAGTTTTAAATGAGTTTTTTTCCTTCAAAATGTCATTTTGCTGTCAGACTGTTCTAAACACAGGAAACATGCGCCCCTTTACAGGCATACTATAGACACCCCCCAGGTACGAAATTTAAAGGGATATTACACTTTTATTGTTTGACTTTAAGCATTATTAAAATCACTGCTCCTGAAAAAACAGCCGTTTTTAAAAAAATTTTTTTGCATTGATCCATGTCCCCTGGGGCAGGACCCAGGTCCCCAAACACTTTTTATGACAATAACTTGCATATTAGCCTTTAAAATTAGCACTTTTGATTATTCATGTTCGTGTCCCATAGACTTTAACGGTGTTCGCGTGTTCGAACAAACTTTTTTCCTGTTCGCATGTTCTGGTGCGAACCGAACAGGGGGGTGTTCGGCTCATCCCTAGTCCTGATCCGGGTTCCTGGTCTAGCCACCTCCCCCATCAGGTGAGTTGGCCTCACCACTGTGCTTCTTCCTGGCAGGGGGAGACAGGCTTAGGGCCCTGCGCCTATCTACACGTCCACTAGAGGGCTGGACCCTCTGGGACGTGATTTCTCCCTGCCAGCGGCGTCCCGAATCCTTCCCTATTTTAGACTTGCCATCTTTGCTCACTACACACATATCCTGTGTAATCCCAACTGATTACTTTTCCACATTGGTGTGCTGCTTATATGCTTGGCACCTCCCAGGTAAACCACCTTGATTACCTTACCCTTTTCTGGTATTTTCCGTTCTTCTTTCACTCCAGTTTTCTTTCATTTTATTGTGTCACTCTCATACTTTGCATTCCTTTCATCCTCACTCCCCTACTGCGCTACCCCAGTAGCGCAGTAGGGGAGTGAGGATGAAAGGAATGCAAAGTATGAGATTATTATATTTGTAAAAAGTATGAGATTATTATATTTGTAAAAATATAATCATCATTATTATTTGATTCATATAGGTATACATAAATAGATTACAATCACATTTCCTACATGCACTAATTGTTGCCTTCGCTTGATGTCCAGATCACATGTCCCGCCGACCCACACGCCCCTTGCCAATCGCAGGGCATTCCATAGGTGTAATTCATCGCAAGTTGCACAGTTCTTGTTTTGGCCTCCCTCCCTGGGGTGCTGGCGGACCGGGGGGCTCCGGGCCGGGACCGGATGGTGGAGGTTCTTTGAAAGCCTTATGCCGCGTACACACGAGCGGACTTTCTATCCTACTTGGTCCGGCACACTTTCCGACGGACTTTGTCCGCCAGGTGCGCCGGACTTTAAAACGGACGGACTTGCCCACACACGCCGGGACTTTCCGGCGGGCTAAGTCCGCCCGTCTTTCCGACGGACTTTCGCCGGAGTTCCGGCGGACTTTCAGAATGAACGGACTTGCCCACACACGGACAAGTCCGTTCATTTTGAACGTGACTCAGGTGCGACGGGACTAGAAAAGGATGTCAATCTTGCCGCTTTTATCGGCGAGATTGAAACCTTGCGAGCCCCGTCGCGGGGCATACCAGGCCCTTAGGTCTGGTATGGATTATAAAGGGGAACCCCTACGCCGAAAAAACGGCGTGGGGCCCCCCTAAAATCCATACCAGACCCCGATCCGAGCACGCAGCCTGGCCGGTCAGGAAAGGGGGTGGGGACGAGCGAGCGCCCCCCCCCCCCCTCCTGAACCGTACCAGGCCGCATGCCCTCAACATGGGGGGTGGGTGCTTTGGGGGAGGGGGGCGCCCTGCGCCCCCCCCCCAAAGCACCTTGTCCCCATGTTGATGAGGACAAGGGCCTCTTCCCGACAACCCTGGCCGTTGGTTGTCGGGGTCTGCGGGCGGGGGCTTATCGGAATCTGGGAGCCCCCTTTAATAAGGGGGCCCCCAGATCCCGGCCCCCCACCCTATGTAAATGAGTATGGGGTACATGGTACCCCTACCCATTTACCTAGGAAAAAAGTGTAAGTAATAAAACACACTACACAGGTTTTTTAAATATTTTATTAAACAGCTCCGGGGGGGGGATCTTCCTCCGGCTTCGGCCACGCCCCCTAAAACGTCACAGTCCCAGCATGCCCAAGGACTGTGACATCATATGGGGGCGGGGTCTCCGCCTATATAAGTCACAACGCAGCCCTCAGAGACCAGTCCAGCCGGAGAGAGCGTCGTGTCAACATCTGGGGGAAGAGAAGAGAAGAGAAGCCAAGAAGCCAAGAAGCCCAGAAGTCCGGACCTCCGCTTGCAATAGAGCTACATGAAGACAGCGGAGGGGGCCGGCCGAAGACCTGCGACACCGGGAGAAGAGGCCGGAGAGCGGAGAAGAACCAACCGGACGCCGGGAGAAGATGAAGCGGAGGGACCCCCGAAGCCGGAAGAAGACCCCCGAAGCCGGAGGAAGATCCCCCCCCCCGGAGCTGTTTAATAAAATATTTTAAAAACCTGTGTAGTGTGTTTTATTACTTACACTTTTTTCCTAGGTAAATGGGTAGGGGTACCATGTACCCCATACTCATTTACATAGGGTGGGGGGCCGGGATCTGGGGGCCCCCTTATTAAAGGGGGCTCCCAGATTCCGATAAGCCCCCGCCCGCAGACCCCGACAACCAACGGCCAGGGTTGTCGGGAAGAGGCCCTTGTCCTCATCAACATGGGGACAAGGTGCTTTGGGGGGGGGGGGCGCAGGGCGCCCCCCTCCCCCAAAGCACCCACCCCCCATGTTGAGGGCATGCGGCCTGGTACGGTTCAGGAGGGGGGGGGGGGCGCTCGCTCGTCCCCACCCCCTTTCCTGACCGGCCAGGCTGCGTGCTCGGATCGGGGTCTGGTATGGATTTTAGGGGGGCCCCACGCCGTTTTTTCGGCGTAGGGGTTCCCCTTTATAATCCATACCAGACCTAAGGGCCTGGTATGCCCCGCGCTCGCCGCAATAGGAAGATTTGTTTTTCCTATTGCAGCGAGCGCGAGATGCAATACCCTGCCCTCGTGTCGTATTTGGTCTGTCGGACTAGCCTACACACGAGCGGGCTTTCCGTCGGACCAGCACACACACGGGCGGACTTTCCGCCCGAAACTGAGTCCGACGGAAAGATTTGAAACTTTCTTTAAATCTAGGTCCGGCGGGCTTTTGGGAAGAAGTCCGCCGGAAAAGTCCGCCGCCGCCCACACACGGGCGGATTGTCCGGCACACTCTGGTCCGCCGGACCAAGTATGCCGGAAAGTCCGACCGTGTGTACGCGGCATTAGGCTCAGGAGATATGGCTATACACATATTCTTGGTAACTATGCCTTAAACTTTTATAATTACTATATATATAACTGTGCATAAACGCATTGATACTATTTTCATGCATGCAAATCTTCTCTACAACGCATACATATCCTCTGAAGAAGACCCAATGGGGTTGAAACGCGTCAGGACTATCCAAGCGCTTGTTTACTGCATAATCTATGTGTAGCTCTATATATGCTCCTGTGGTTTTTTTTACAATTTTTTTGTACACAGTTCATGTTTTTTACTCTATTGTCATATCCCAATAAAATTATTCTTTTAAACTTAATACCATCTGTACCCGTTGTTTGCTGCCTAGAAAACCCCTTCCTCTTGGGGGAAAAATTTTATTTTTTCTGAACTTTTTCGGGGTGTGCAGCCACTTCCCTCTCCCAAGTGTCTCCCCTTTTTTTATTAATTAATCTACAATGTAACAATTTGTAATATGAAGCATTGAGGGGGTTAATGTACGCACTGATGCATTAGTGACCAGTGGCATCTATGCTGCAGCATAAATGGGTCACTTAACACTGATTGTGCCACTAATGCAACACAAGAGGGTTAATTAAGTGCCACTGGTCACTAATGCATCAGTGAGTACATTAACCCCCTACATGCTGCATATTGCAAATAGGGATTGGCCGAATGGACCCCTGTTCGGTTCGGACCAGAACTTCCGAATACCGCGAAAGTTCGGACCCGAACACCGAACCCCATTAAAGTCAATGGGACCCAAACGTTAAATATCAAAAGTGTCCATTTTGAAGGCTTAAATGCAAGTAATTAGGCATACAATGGTTATAGGGGTTTGGGTCCTACCCCGGGGGCACATGGATCATGGAAAAACACCATTTTTAAATGAGCAGTGATTTTTTGATTTTTAAAGTGAAAGCCTAAAAAATGAAAAATTCCTTCCAATATAGTGCCAGGGGGGTCCCCTTAGTCTAACTGTAAAGTGGCAGATCTGTATCATGTCTAGAATCTGCTGCAGCAATAATTGTATTTATAAAGCCAAAAAAAATTACATTTTTCCTGCAAGCTGCCTTTATTTTGCTCAGCAATAGCTGGGGAGCCAGTGTGTATGATGAGGCCACAATGTAGTGCACTGGGAACAAGATTAGAGATTTTTGGATACATTCTGGTGTCACTTTGACTTTGGATGGAAGTAACGGGTGCGTTAAAATTGGTCTTTGGGTGTCTGTGGCGCCTTCCCACCGTAACCCTATAGAGATAATCTTGATGAAAGCAAGAATGTGGGTGGCAGGGACTGTATTTTTTTTTCACTGCAGAAGATGGGGCAGAGAAATTTGCCGGCTACAGTCTACAGCTGGTGGTGTGCTGCTGGTAGATGAGCTGCTAGGACCTTGGACACCTTGTGCTATACCATCATCCCTGTCAGTGAAGGCTGCTGAAAGGTAATGACTCGGTATCGCAGGGGCAGACTGAAGTGGGTAAGGTGGAGGAGGAGGGACAGATTTGTGCCCCTTTTGTGTGGCTTTTAGGTGCTCTTGCCAAGAGTGGTTGGACGTCAAATGCCTTGTTAGGCATGTGGTACCCAAACGGTTGGTGTTTTTGCCATGTTTGATGTGCCTGTGACACAGTTTGCAGATAGCAACAGTGCGATCTGCTGCAGATGTGCTGAAAAAGGCCCAGACAGATGAGCTGTGGGGAGTGGGCCGGGAGATAACAGCTGCAGAATGTGATGGAATAGGGTGCCTGCTCTCTACTGTTTCTTGATGCCGACCTCCTTGGGGTTGTGCCGCCTCACCTTCAGTTTCCTCCTCTGCTCTATCTGGCACCCAAGTCACATCAGTGACCTCATCATCATCATCTCCATCTCCTCCATCTTCATCATTACCACTGGAGACAACTTGGCAATTCGCTGCGGCTTGGAGAACATGAATGCCAATTTGTCTACCAGTGTTCCTCCCTCTCTCTAGGCTCATGTTCATGTCATCCTCAACCTCAGAACCAGCATCTGAATCCAGTAATGGCTGGGCATCATCAAGGAGCAAGTGGCTGACGCTGTTTTTAAATAACTCAGCTAACTCCTCAATGGCTGATGTTAGGGCTATGGCAGGAATAGATGTGGACAAGGAGGCAGATTTATCCACTCTGGCTACTGCAGGGGACTGCACACTTGTCTCTGCTTGTGTGACAGAGGATGAGGAGGATGAGGAAGGTTTAGTAAGCCAGTCCACCACCTCCTCTGCATGGTGTGGTTGGATAGCACGGGCAAACTCAATAAACAGAGGAAATGATGCCCTGCCTGAGGACTGACCACCACGTCCACCTTTGCCTGTGGACTCATTTGTTGCTGGCCCCCTTACAGTGCCAAGGGAACGTCGGCCTTTCCTTGTTGTTTTAACGCACACCGAACTATATGGCATTAAACTGGCAGTAACGCACGCAAAACAATATGTTGTTAAACTGGCAGTAACGCACGCAAAACTATATGGCGTTAAACTGGCAGTAACGCATGCAAAACTATATGGAGTTAAACAGGCAGTAACGCATACAAAACAATATAGCATTAGACAGGCAGTAACGCACGCAAAACGATATGACGTTAAAATGGCAGTAACGCACGCAAAACTATATGCGTTAAACTGGCAGTAACGCACGCAAAACTATATGCGTTAAACTGGCAGTAACGCACGCAAAACTATATGGCGTTAAACTGGCAGTAACACATTCAATACAATATGGCATTAAACTGGCAGTAACGCATGCAAAACTATATGGTGTTAAGCTGGCAGTAATGCACGCAATAGGATATGGCGTTAAACTGGCAGTAACGCAATCAAAAAGACGGTGTTCAACTGTCACTACACTGAAGCTATCTGAACTGTCCCTACTCTAGCTATATACTAATGTCAAGGTTACTGACACGGTCTCACTACACAACACTGAAACTATCTGGGCTGTCCCTACTCTAGCTGCACACTATGAAAAGCTGAATGATGGTCCTCCTCACTACACTCACACTATCCCTAGACTGACACTAAACTAATATTCTACACTGACAATTGAAGCAAAATAGCACAGTATAGCACACTAACTAATAGCACTGAACAGAGCCCTGTTCTATCTCTCTCCTCACCAAAATTACGCTGAAAATGGCTGCCATTGAAAGAATACTTTTATACTGTGGGGCGGGAATGAGCCATGATTGGATAAAGTCATGATGACAGTGTCCAATCATGACTCTGACAGTGCTCTGTGCCCTGATTGGCTGAAGCTTTCACTGCTTCAGCCAATCAGGGCTTGCAATGCACTGTTCAACGCCACAATGCATTGTGGTTGGTTCGGGGGGCCGAACAAACGATCAAACATACTGTCTGTTCGGCTGTTCTCCGAACGTCCAAAAAATGAAAGTTCGGCCCGAACTTATGCTCTGCCCGAACCGTTCGCCCATCCCTAATTACAAATTGTTACATTGTAAATTGATTACCCCCCCAAAGCATTAACCACTTCATACAGCTAACACATTGTGACAGAAAACTCTGCTCACTTACTTGCAGTGCACATGGGTTCTGGCTGCTGTAGTTACATGCTGCTAACTTTTGTTTAACCCGCGCCGCGCTTCCCTGCCTATGGATCATGATGTCACTCCAGCCAGAACTAGGAAGCTCCTGTTGGGCAAAGATCACTCTGCATGACAGGGAAGCAACTGAAAGACTTGTTCCGGCTGGATGCAGGAGCGTGCTGGGCACACTTGCACCGCTCCACAGGTAACAGTGTGTAACAGTGACCCCGGCGTCACCCCTCTGGTGGGTGTCACCTGGGTGCGGCCATACAGCTAACACATTGTGACAGAAAACTCTGCTCACTTACTTGCAGTGCACATGGGTTCTGGCTGCTGTAGTTACATGCTGCTAACTTTTGTTCAATCCTGCGCCGTGCTTCCCTGCCTATGGATCATGATGTCACTCCAGCCAGAACTAGGAAGCTCCTGTTGGGCAAAGATCACTCCGCATGACAGGGAAGCAACTGAAAGACTTGTTCCGGCTGGATGCAGGAGCGTGCTGGGCACACTTGCACCGCTCCACAGGTAACAGTGTGTAACAGTGGCCCCGGTGTCACCCCTCTGGTGGGTGTCACCTGGGTGCGGCCAGTCGCCGTAGTAATTTGGGCAGTCGTGTCTGCATGAAGGGAGGTAAGAGCGAAAGCATTCTTATTATCCCTCCACTTCATAGCGAGCAAGTTATTACACTTCAAGCAGGCTCTCTCCCCCAGCCTAAGACGGCAATCTACAAGCCGCTGGGGAAAGCCCCGGTGATTAGATCGCACAGTGCCACTTGCTCCAATCTGATGATCAAAGTGACTAAAAAGTGGCAGGCTTGTGTAATAATTGTCCACGTACAAGTGGTATGCCTTTCCGAATAAGGGTGACACCAAGTCTCACACAATCTTGCCAGCGCTTCCTATTTAGTCAGGGCAGTTTGTCGGCTCTACGTGACTACCTCTTCCCTCGTAAACCATAAAACGACATGTATAGCCTGTGGCCCTGTCACGGAGCTTATACATCTTGACCACGTATCTGGCACGCTTGCTGGGAAGATACTGTTTGAAAGACAAGCGGCCAGAAAACTTAATCAAGCACTCATCAACGCAGACAACTTGATGGGGAGTAAACAAGTCTGCAAAATGTTGAAGTGGTTTACGAGGGGCCGAATTTTGTAGAACCGATCGTATCCAGGGTCTCCACGAGGACGACAGAGTTCATTGTTGTTGAAGTGCATGAACCGCAAAATCTGCTCGTATCGTGCCCTGGCCATGGAAGCAGAGAACACGGGCATATGGTGAATTGGGTCAGTGGGCCAATATGACCGCAACTCACTCTTTTTGGTTATGGCCATGAGGAGGGATAGGCCCAGAAAGATCTTAAATTCGGAAACCGTAATTGGTTTCCAATCTCTGGCAAGGGAGGACTGGGGATTAGTGGCGATGTATTGACCAGCATACAAATTGCTTTGGTCCACATAGATCTATAGAGATCTTTGGTGAAAAACAGCGAATAAAAATCAAGTGACGTAAAATCAACTGTTTCCACCTGATTGCTGGGTTGGGCAGTGAATGGGGGAAGTACAGGTGCTGCAGAAGTGGTGGGTTCACAATTAGGATTGGCGAATTCAGCAGGAAGGGCACTATGGGCACGAAGAGGCTGTGTTTGTCTTCTTGGTGGCAGCGGGACACTACTTGTGCTTGCCACCTCGCCAGCTTGAACTGCACTTATCGGACTCGCCACGTCACCAAGTTTTACTGCAGTGCTGGATGTATGACCAGGGTGTACTAGGCCGCTGGTGCTTGCCAGTTCACTAGAAGGAATAGCGACGCTAGTACTTCTCTGCTCCATATGAGAGCCCTCTGGTTCTTGCACCTCAACAGCAGAAGAAGATTGGGGTCTGGTACGCCTGACCTTGGCAGGGACCACAACTCCGTCGTCAGAGCTATCTGTCATGGAGCTGCTGCTGTCTACAGGTTCATATTCTGAGCCTGAATTTGACAGATGAGTGACTTCCTCTTCACTATCTGTCATGCTCAGAAACGTGTAGGCCTCTTCACTACTGTACCTTCGATTTGCCATTTTGCGCTCTAAATTTAGTGGTACAGTAGTGAGATTCACAGGTAAAAAAGCTCCTGACTGTCAGCGACTGTATCAAAACGCTACAAAAAAAACTGTTAGCGATCGCAGGGATCAGGCCTGACTAGTGACACTAATACAGCGATCAGAAAAACTATCGCTTAGTGACACTGGCAATGGGGGGTGATCAAGGGGTTAAACCTTTATTGGGGGGGTTAGGGGGCTACCCTAGACCTAAAGGGGCCTACCACTAACTGCCCTACCACTTATCACAGTCATAAAT
The DNA here is from genome assembly GCA_037952925.1 of Lithobates clamitans. Classification (NCBI taxonomy): domain Eukaryota; kingdom Metazoa; phylum Chordata; class Amphibia; order Anura; family Ranidae; genus Lithobates; species Lithobates clamitans. Next base: position 3,956,118 of record JBBGZY010000667.1, on the reverse strand, counting down.
GACACCAATGCAGTAATCAGTAAAAAAAAAAAGAAAACTGTTATTGGTGTCACTGTGACAGGGGATGCGGGGGTGATAGGGTGGTGCAGGGGGAGGGTGATTGGGGGGTGAAAAGTGTGCCTGCGTGTTCTACTGTAATGTGTAGTGTTGGTGCACTTACTTGATGTCTTCTCTCCTCGGAAGCCGGAATGAAAAGGCTTCACAAGGACAATGACATCACTTCCTACGCTTCTGTTTACAGTTCAGAAGCAGAAGAAGCTCCTCATTTGCCAGGAGCGATCGTGAGGGGGTGGCCATGAATCAGTGGCCTCCCCCACAGCAGCTCCTGGAGCTAATCTGACCGCCACAGGCACCCGGAGGGGGGGGGGTCCGATTGGACGTACAGGTAAGCCCTTATGCCTACCCGTGCCATTGTGTCGACGTACATTGGTGTGCGGTGGTCGGCAACTGGTTAAATTACTTTTATTCCTTTTAGAAATGTCATTTTTTGCAGAGACTGTTCTAAACACAGGAAATACACGCCACTTTACAGGCATACTATAGATACCCCCCAGGTATGATATTTAAAGGAATATTTCACTTTTTTATTTTTTCACTTTAAGCATCATTAAAATCACTGCTCCCGGAAAAACGAACATTTTTAAAACTTTCTTTTGCGTTGATACATGTCCCCTGGGGCAGGACCCGGGTCCCCAAACCCTTTTTAGGACAATGACTTGCATATTAGCCTTTAAAATTTGCACTTTTGATTTCTCATGTTCGAGTCCCATAGACTTTAACGGTGTTCGAATGTTCGCGCAAACTTTCGGTCTTCTCGCATGTTCTGGATGCGAACCGAATCAGGGGGTGTTCGGGACATCCATATCCATGATGTATATCATGGATATGATGCTGACGAGATGACCTCTGGTGGACACCGCTGATAGCTCCCATTTTGGCTTTAAAGATCTCTGCTTGCTGTGATCCTCTGTGGTGGGGGGTCATGGCCATCTGGTAAGGAGCAACCCCTTTCATATCTGGTGGTGGACCCTTCCTTGTTGTCAGAGATCTCCATTTTTATTACGTGGATTTTTTTGCCTATTGTTGGTGACTCGGACTTTTTACAACACTTAATTGATGTTTTATTTTATGGACTTTTCACAACACTTAACTGATGTTTTATTTTATGGACTTCTTTTTCTATATCACTAAGTTTTGCACATTGATTTATTTATGATCACCTTATTCATTATGCTTCATCAGTATTAGCGCAACCCCTTATTTTTTTATGCTTTTTTACAATTGATGTTTTTGTGAGGATTGCTGCTTTTCACAGTATCTTATTTGCACCTGGTTTTTAGCGCAGTTTCTTCCACCATTTTTCTATATTTACCTGTAAACATCCTATTAACTGCTGCTCTTAACCTTTTAGACTATAGTAGCTTAAACACATGGATATTTTTGAGTTTAGGGCGCAGAGGGTGGTTGACACCACCGGGGTTTTTGATTCTAACCCCACCTCTGTCGACTCAGGAACAAGTGGTCTTTTTGTTCGTTTAAAGAATCTGACCATATCTGAATTACACACACAATGGGACATAGCTTATCTTGAGACTTACATCAGGGAGGCTATGGTCCCCAGGAGTCTGAGGTGGGAAATACCCCCTCAAAAAGGAGACGTTGATCTAGAGGGGTGGTTTAAATACTTCAATGACTCCGGACTTGGCCTCTTGCGTTTCCTCGTCCAGAGGAAGACTGATAAACTAGCTCGTCTGGACGATGAGATCAAGATGGTCAAGGAGAAACTGACACCCTCTGCCTCTAGTGATGAGTATAGGGAATGCTCTAAAACCCTTCTCAAAACATTAGAGAAGGAAGAAAGAGACCAAAAGGTAAAAAAAAAGAAAAAATATTTAAGGGACAAGGAAGACTACCGGGTGGGTCTAGTCTTTGTCTGGCAGAAAAAACTTGCCTCAGAACAGGCAGAGGATACAGCTATGGATACTCAACCGGTGAATGGGGGAGGTTTGATACCCATACTGAAACCTACCCCTGTCCATAGAGAAAGGGGGTATCAACACTCCCCGGCGAGGAATACTTCCAATAGGAGTAAAGATAAGAGGAATAATAGAACCAAGGGTAAATTCCCGGTATCTACACCTATGTATCCTTACTCAGGTACAACCCCCAACACTTATAATAATCATTATGATTATAGTTACTCCAACCAGTTCAATCGTCAAAGGGTCAATTCACCACGCCCATGGGGTACCCCAATGGGTGGACCAAGACCAGGTGCTTTTCAGCGCCAACCTGGTCCTGATTACAACAACTATACTCATTATCCGATTCAAGATAAGGATTTTGGGTCCAACATCCCTATTCGAAACCGTTTCTTTCCCCTTTCTGACGCTGAGGCTCCAGGCTTCTATGACCAGCAGTCCCAGGGATACACCTACAATGAGGCTGAGAGAAACGGGGGGCCTTATTACCCCGCTAGGCATGGAGGTGACTATGATCAACCAAGACCGAACCCCGTCCCCAGACTACAGGGGGCACAGGGTAGTTCGGATTTGGGTTTTTCCAGGACCAATCAAGGCCAAAAAAGGCCAGGAGAACGAAAAGAGGAGTCAGAGGGGGGAGGCGGACCCAACAAACCAAAAAGAAGGCGCCCCTAGGAACCGGAGTGTTTAACTTGAGCAAACAGACACTGACTGATTCTGAGCTACAACTATTGGATAAGGGTTTGAAATTTGCTCCGCCAAGAAATCTGAGCAAGTTCCAAACATATATGGATATACACAAATATATACGAAAAATCAATATCAAGAGGTATATATTAAACAACCCTATTGCGAGTAACACGAGTGGTTCAGGCTCAGGTTTTAGACATTCAGGCCTTGCTAATGCCTCACTCTTCAACCCTCCAGGCTCTCTTGCCCCAGCTGTTAAAACCTTTAAGGAGGTGGTTTTGAGGGATTTGGAACGCATTAGGGTTAAAAAAACAAAAATGAGTGCGACCTTGGAAGCAGGTTTAGACTCTCTGTGTAACAATAAATCATTGGTCATCCGCCCTGCGGATAAGGGTGGGGGAATAGTCATCCTTGATCGAAGCGATTATCTTGAGGAGATGCATCGCATCGTAGATGACCCGGATACGTACACCCCCCTCGCTAGGGACCCTGGGGCTAAGTATAAGAAAGAACTGGAGGTAATAGTGGACAGGGGTTTTCACCAGGGTATCCTGGATAAGAGAGAGAAACTCTTCTTAATACCGAAGGCCCCTCGCACCCCAGTAATCTATTATCTCCCCAAGGTCCATAAAAACCTCACTTGCCCCCCGGGACGACCGATTGTCAGTGGTATTGATTCGGTTACGTCCCGGGTGGGCAAGTATATAGACCACTTCCTGCAGCCCCTCGTTCAAAAGGTTCCTTCCTTTATTAAGGATACCACACAGGTTATAAATATGCTGTCTCATGTTGTGTGGAAGCCAGGCATAAAGTTGGTCACTGCCGACGTGACTTCACTCTATACCATCATACCCCATAAGTTGGGGTTTGAGGCAGTAGAGATGTACTTGACTCGAGATTCTGACCTCGTCCCGCCCCAGAGAAATTTCATTATGGAGTTACTCTATTATGCGGCGAGCCATAACTATTTTTGGTTCAATCACCAATTTTTCCGCCAGGATAGGGGTGTGGCCATGGGGGCTAAGTATGCCCCCAGCTTGGCCAATCTTTTTATGGCCAAGTGGGAGGAGGACGTCGTCAAGGCATTAGGTTGAACTTTGAGTTGAGCACGGAGGAGATTAGCTTCCTTGATCTTAGGGTTAAGGTTCAGGGGGACAAACTGGTGACGTCCACCCATTTTAAGGCTACAGACAGAAACTCCTTCATTCCCCTTGACAGTTGTCACCACGAGTCTTGGCTGAAGGCGGTCCCAATGGGGCAAAATTACACGCCTTCGGCGGAATTGCACAGAAATCGAGACTTTCGATAATCAAGCAGCTTCCCTAACTAAGAGGTTTGTTGAGAAAGGCTACGATCAGGCTGCATTATCAAGATCGTTGGCACAAGTAAGGGACAAAGACAGATCCCTGCTACTAAATACAGGCCAACGACGTGACGAGGGTGATTTCAGTTTACCCTTTATCACCACTTTCTCCACCCAACATCGCCAGATCAAAGATCTAATAAAGAGACACTGGCACATTTTAACTACAGACCCAGTTTTGAGTCCGGTCCTACCTAGTAATCCCCGTATTATATTCAAGGGTGCATCCACGTTGGGAAACAAAATCGCCCCAACGGTGCGAGATCCACCCATTACCAACAGGTCTTTTTTCCATGACCTCACAGGGTACTATAAATGCAGGAACTGTCAAGTCTGTTCCCTCAACAGTGATAGAGGTAGAAAAATAAGTCAATTTACATCTACCAGCACCTCACGGGCCTATCAGGTTAAACCCTTCATAACCTGTGCGTCCGAGGGGGTCATTTATCTTACTCAATGCCCCTGCGGATTGCAATATGTGGGCAGGACCAAGAGGGCCCTCAAAGTAAGATTGTCCAAGCACATTGGTAATATCCGCAGGGGTTTTGATAAGCATCCTGTGTCGAGACATTTCGACGAGGTACATGGTAGGGACCCCTCCAATACTCTGTACGTTGGGATCGACAAGTACAGACCACATTGGAGGGGGAGTTCTCTCATAAGGGAAATTTCCAAATGTGAAATGTCTTGGATTTACCGACTTCGTACTTATACCCCTTTTGGGTTAAATGTTGATACTGACGTCAATGCGTTTATTAATAACTCTTAACGCACGTTGACGCCAGTACCTGTAGGGTCATATTGTAGATCGTATATATACACAATCTTCTGTCAGGATTTATGGTTTGTTGTGGATAACCTTTCTGCACATCATATAATGTTTATTGGCTGAAGCTTATCCCTAACTTCATTTATTTATTTTCTATTTTTAATTTTAATTTTTAACCTACTTTATCTCTAATTTTTTAATTTCAAATTGACATACTTTTTGGAAGTACATGATACCCACCTGGTAGTGGTTTACACCAGGGGGATATATATTGACATTCCCAATTAGAATATGGGTTTTTACTGTATTCTCCGACACATCCACTAGATGGTGCTACCCATTAAGTGAAGTTGGTTGGTGACTACAACCATCATAACACTCCACTTCCGGTTTAACTATTCCGGTGTTTAGGGTAGAGAGGAATATTTTTGGAATCACTAGATTGTGTTAGAGCCACCGGACATTGGTCTTTTTGAGGATCCCCTCTGCTCTAGTTCCCATCTATCCACCTGGAGCAAATTAGTTTCATTCTTCAACTCATGTTGCTCTATTTTTATATTGGTTAAAGTTCACTTTTTCCTCCGATCACTAGGGAGAACGACATACGCCTTCTGGCGTGCCGTTTTAGGCTTCGCCTTTGTATGGCGCTGTCGTTCGCAGAAGATGGGATCAGGTTAGAGGCCTTTATTGGCCCCTCACTAGCCCTTCTTTAACTCTATTGAGACTCTGTGGGTCCCCGGCCCCGATTGGCCCAACCTATTCAACCTAGATCGTTTGCTGTTGATTGGAGAGTCAATGGTGGTATGAATTGGAGGGATGTTTTACTTTAGTATGTTCTGTCCTTTTTGTGTTGAATTGTGCATATATATTGGACACTAGGTTCATCTGCACTAGGTACCATGTTGGGCAGTTGTTTAATGTACAAGAATTTATGGATATGTATTGATCTGAATGTGCTGCCTGGGCTATGTGGTCTCCGTTGGTTGCTTGCACTGTGGAGCGCACTTGGATACCGGAAGTGTGTGCGGTGGTCCGTGCGGTCCATCGTGTATAGCGATCCATAGTGAGGCTTGGTCCGTTCCAGCACTACTTAAGGCGGGTGACGCGGCGCGCAGCCTGTGCCCCTGGAAGACGTGATGATGTCACGAAACGCGTAGGGCGGAGCCAGACGACGCGCTGACGTCACCCCCAAGCGAGCTGCTTTCCAGTAGGATGGGTTTGTCCGAGCTCCGGTGGCCACGGAGCCGGACTTAAGGCTGTTTATCTATTGACACTCTGTAAGTGTACATCTGTATTTTATTTTATTTTAATAAATGTTAGTGGTTTTACACTATGTGAGCCCCTTCTATTTTATGGTATCTATATCCCGGGTCGTTGGAGTTGATGCTGACGAGATGACCTCTGGTGGACACCGCTGATAGCTCCCATTTTGGCTTTAAAGATCTCTGCTTGCTGTGATCCTCTGTGGTGGGGGGTCATGGCCTTTTGGTAAGGAGCAACCCCTTTCATATCTGGTGGTGGACCCTTCCTTGTTGTCACAGATCTCCATTTTTATTACGTGGACTTTTTTGCCTATTGTTGGTGACTCAGACTTTTTACAACACTTAATTGATGTTTTATTTTATGGACTTTTCACAACACTTAACTGATGTTTTATTTTATGGACTTCTTTTTCTATATCACTAAATTTTGCACATTGATTTATTTATGATCACCATATGAATTTTTCGTCATTGCAAATTATTCATTATGCTTCATCAGTATTAGCGCAACCCCTTATTTTTTTATGCTTTTTTACAATTGATGTTTTTGTGAGGATTGCTGCTTTTCACAGTATCTTATTTGCACCTGGTTTTTAGCGCAGTTTCTTCCACCATTTTTCTACATGATGTATATCTACCATTCCATCACATCCCAAAGGTGCTCTATTGGATTGAGATCTGATGACTGTGGAGGCCATTTAAATACAGTGATCTCCTTGTCATGTTCAAGAAACCAGTGGTGGGACGATTTGAGCTTTGTGATTTGAGCTTTGAATTTTTGCATTATCCTGCTGGAAGTAGCCATCAGAAGATGGGTACACAGAAATCATAAAGGGATGGACATGGTCAGCGACAATACTCTACTAAGTACCCAGATAGCAAGCAATTGTGCTGCAAGTTTGAAAATGACTTGCTAAGCTATTGCTAGTCTTGCCAGGCTTCACAAGTTTGTTGCACAATTGCTGCAAGTCCAATTTGCATGACTCTTTATCAGCTTTCTGTGCAAACATTCGGCAAGTCTGCTGAAAGTTCTGACATAGTTATGTTGTGTAATAGTCATCGCACCTCAGGGGTCACTGTGGCTGAATGTTCATGCTGTAGACTTGCAGAGCTCTTGCTGTAGACTCACTACTGCAATGTTGTTCTTGTTAGAGACTTGCCACGCAAATTTGCTACAAATTGGAAAAGTGTCAACTAGAACTTGTGCTTCAAGTGCGATGCAAGTATACAGCTTGCCAGTGAAAATGTGCAGCAAGTTAACAGACTTACAATTCAAAGCTGCCACATGCTGGTACATTATCCTTGCTATCTGGGCCCAACGTGTGCCAATAAAATATCCCCCACACCATTACACCACCACCACCAGTCTGAACTGTTGATACAAGGCAGGATGGATCTAAGCTTTCATGTTGTTTACGCCAAATTCTGACCCTACCATTTGAAAGTCGCAGCTTAAAATCGAGACTCATCAGACCAGGCAACGTATTTCCAATCTTCTATTGTCCAATTTTGGTGAGCCTGTGCGAATTGTAGCCTCAGTTACCTGTTCCTAGCTGACAGGAGTGGCACCCAGTGTGGTCTTCTGCTGATGTAGCCCATCTGCTTAAACTTTCGATGTGTTGCTTGTTCAGAGATGGTATTCTGCATACCTTGGTTGTAGCGAGTGGTTATTTGAGTTACTGTTGCCTTTTTCTATCATCTTGAACCAGTCTACCCATTCTCCTCTGACCTCTGACATCAACAAGGCATTTTCATCCACACAACTGCCACTCACTGGATATTTTCTCTTTTGGGGTGATTCTCTGTAAACCCTAGAGATGATTGTGCGTGAAAATCCCAGTAGATCAAAGTCACTTACATCCCCTTTCTTCCCCATTCTGATGCTCGGTTTGAACTTCAGAGAGTCATCTTCACCACATCTAAATGCCTAAATGCATTGAGTTGCTGCCATGTGATTGGCTGATTATCAATTTGCGTTACCAAGCAATTCAACAGGTATAGCTAGTAAAGTGGCCAGTGAGTGTATATATACCGTATATGTTACCTACTGGTTCTTTTAAATGAGAGCAAAATGAGAATGAAATGAGAAGGATGAATGAATGAGAAAAAAAAATTAGGGCAACTGAGTAAAAAAAGCAAATAGGATTACTGGGATGGATGCCTTAATAAGGGTTTGAAGGCTGATTGAGGAGGAAAAGTGACTTTGCATTTTGGAATAAGGCTGTAAAGAATGAATGATGAGTAACTGAGGTGTTAGGGATACCGACTTCAGGGATGGCCAGATCTGTGTAGCCACACATTTAGGAAACTAAGATCAGACTATATATGATTTACCACTTTCCGCCTGGCCAATGTACATGTATGGCTGGGCGGGTGCGCTCCAGTTTCGGGAACACATTTCTGGACATCTTCCTAGTCGCGTGCCTCTCGCAATCCTGTGTATCACAGTGATCGGTAGCAGGCCGCTGTGATTGGTTAAGGTACCATGTGATCGCTGGCTTTCATTCATGACAGCTTGCTTACTATTGTGATCGGTCACAGTGATCACATGGTGCAGGGCCCTAATCACCGCAGCACCAGTCATATTGTCACTAATTACCGGCAAACCAGTTACAGTATCCCTTAACATGGCCACAGCAGTTACAGTGTCGCTGATCACCGCCACACCAGTCATATTGTCTCTAATTACCGCCACACTGGTTACAGTGTCCCTGATCACTGCCACACCAGTTGCAGTGTTTCTGATCACTGCCATACCAGTTATAGCATCCCTAATCACTGCCACACCAGTTACAGTGTTCCTTATCACCTCCAAAAGCAGTCATATTGTCCCTAATCACAGCCACCTCAGTTATAGTGTCCTTGATCACTGCCACACCAGTTACAGTGTCCCTGATCCCTGCCACACCAGTTACAGTGTCCCTGATCACCGCCACACCACTCATATTTTCCCTAGTCACCGCCACCTCAATTACAGTGTCACTAATTACTGCCACACCAGTTAGTGTCCCTAATTAGTGCTACATCTGTTACAGAGTCCTTATCACCACCACACCAGTTACAGTGTCACTGATTAAAAATTTAAGTTGCGCTAATTAATAGTTGATGATCTAGAAAGATACCTTAGATTTGTAATGCATAAACATATTTATAAGTTTTTAAATAACCTGTGAAAAAGGTTAATGGGTGCCCCTAGATATTACAAAATGGTGCAATTGGTGAAAGAGCCACTAGTTAGTCCTTAACAGATACAGAACCAAATTAAAAAGTGGTACTTCAATGTGTTCCTCCACGGTGGCACACAGATCACATGCACTTGTGGCTTGTTATCCTGCCTCGGGTCTCTGTGCTGTGCACCAATACTCCCAACGTCCTCACCAATGGATAGCCTCATACACAAATGTATTCAATAGGCCCCCCACATGGAAAGATAATAAAGGCTTGCATAGTGTAAATCCTTATTTTATTCAAATAAAAAAAACAAAATTGCACTTACAATTTAGTTGTATAAAAACAGCATTTGGAATTGAGCCAGCCGTCTCTCGAAAGCAGCCCGTTACTTCCGGGACCTGCGTACACTTGGTGACGTCAAAACATCGCTCCTCCCTACGTATGTTTTGTCACACCTGATGTCGTCCTGGGGCACGGGCGGCGTGCTGACTCACCACCTTAAACACTCTGCATGACAAACAGTTCCGCCCTATTCTGAGCTCTCAGTGTCATGTATTACATATCCGCCATATTTGAACAGGGCAAATGCCCGCATCCCACGGCTTAGACTATCCAGATTTGACAGGGTTAGATCCGCCATCACAGGACAGGGCAAATGCCCTCATCCACATCTGTAGTTATCCATATTATTAGAATAACCTGAGTGGCTAAACTGACTATGAATTTGATAATATACCTTAGATTGTAAGCTCCATGAGGGTAGGGATCGATGTGAATGTACAATGTATATGTAAAGCGCTGCGTTAATTGACAGCGCTATATAAGTACCATAAATAATAATAATAATAATACAAATTGCCATACTGGATAACTACGTGAGATTAAAATTAATGAAAATTATAATACTACTACCCTCATTCAAATAGCCCACGGCCGAGATAATTAAACCGGATGCAACTAAGTGTAATGTACAATGAATGGTTCTGAATGGTATAAAAATTGAGATAAAAAATAATAATAATAACCTTTTTCACAGGTTATTTATAAACTTATAAATATGTTTATGCATCACAAATCTAAGGTATCTTTCTAGATCATCAACTATCAATCAGCGCAACTTGAATTTTTAATTTTGTATGGTATTGTGTGTGTCTCACATGACCTTGCAGCGTACTTTTTGATTTTGATTTATTTTTCATAGTTTTAATCACTTTTGTTTTACAGATAGCACAGTATTCTATTTTTGTTATGTTTACAGTGTCACTGATGACTGCCACACCAGTTACAGTGTCCTTGATTGCTGCCACACCAGTCAAATTGTCCCTAATCACCGCCACCTCAGTTAGTGTCAGTGTCCCTGATCACCGCCACACCAGTTACAGTATCCCTGATCACCAGTGGCGTAGTGTGGGGGGTGCAGGGGGTGCCGTGGCCCCGGGCGCGATATTTAGGGGGGCGCCAGTGTGTGTCACTGGCTGCCTCCTCCTAATTTCTAATTTTGTGTCCCCGGGCTCCGGCCGCCATATTAAGTGTCCGGCGCCCTGTGATTGGGTGTATGGGGGTCATGTGAGGCGCCCCGCCTCCGCACATGACCCCCATACACCCAATCACAGGGCGCTGGATACTGAACATGGCAGCAAGCAGAGCGCAGGGGAGAGAAGAAAGAGCCACTGTGTTCTCCTCCTCATCCGGATCGCCAGCAGGATAAGAAGGTGAGTGAGAGTCATGTTACTGGGAGGGGGGCGAGAGAGAGAGGCTGTAGGCAGGACAATGTAGTGTAGTATAGTATGGAGGTCAGTGTAGTGTCACTATGGGGGGCAGTGTAGTGGACAGTATAGTCAGGGCCGGATTAACATAGGCTCCAGGCCCCTCCCTCAATATAGGCCCATGGCAGTGGCTTGTCAATTCCTGTGTGCCTTCCTGAAGGAAGAGGAGCCCTCTGTGCCCACATGGAGGAGACAAGTGAGTGCAGCCAAGTCCTGTCTCTGCTGATGCCTGACTCCTATCACAGGATCTGTTCCACTCACAGAGATCCTCAGTGTCTGGGGGAGGGGCGCTGATGTCCTAACCAGCAGGAGCCCGGGAGGAAGGACATCTGCCATGCTGTTATGATAAGGTTAGTACATTTGTTAGGGAGATGTGTAATTATTGTGCTAGGGGACAGACTGCTGCTTCCCCCATGTAATGTGCTCTCTTGTGCCCAGTGCCCACCATGTCATGTGTCTTGCAGTGCCCCCCATGTAATGTGCTGTGCCCACCATGTCCTGTCATGTGCATTGCAGTGCCCCTATGTAATGTGCTGTGCCCACCATGTCATGTGCATTGCAGTGCCCACTATGTAATGTGCTGTGCCCACCATGTCATGTGCATTGCATTGCCCACTATGTAATGTGCTGTGCCCACCATGTCATGTGCATTGCAGTGCCCCGCATGTCATGTCATGTGCATTGCAGTGCCCCTATGTAATGTGCTGTGCCCACCATGTCATGTGCATTGCAGTGCCCACTATGTAATGTGCTGTGCCCACCATGTCATGTGCATTGCAGTGCCCCCCATGTAATGTGCCGTGCCCACCATGTCCTGTCATGTGCCTTGCAGTGTCTCCATGTAATGTTCTGTGCCCACCATGTCATGTCATGTGCCTTGCAGTGCCCCCCATGTAATGTGCTGTGCCCACCATGTCATGTCATGTGCCTTGCAGTGCCCCCCATGTAATGTGCTGTGCCCACCATGTCCTGTCATGTGCCTTGCAGTGCCCCCCATGTAATGTGCTGTGCCCACCATGTCATGTGCATTGCAGTGCCCACTATGTAATGTGCTGTGCCCACCATGTCATGTCATGTGCCTTGCAGTGCCCCCCCATGTAATGTGCTGTGCCCACCATGTCATGTCATGTCATGTGCCTTGCAGTGCCCCCCATGTAATGTGCTGTGCCCACCATGTCCTGTCATGTGCATTGCAGTGCCCCTATGTAATGTGCTGTGCCCACCATGTCATGTGCATTGCAGTGCCCCCCATGTAATGTGCTGTGTTCACCATGTCCTGTCATGTGCATTGCAGTGCCCCTATGTAATGTGCTGTGCCCACCATGTCATGTGCATTGCAGTGCCCACTATGTAATGTGCTGTGCCCACCATGTCATGTGCATTGCAGTGCCCCCCATGTAATGTGCTGTGCCCACCATGTCATGTCATGTGCCTTGCAGTGTCCCCATGTAATGTGCTGTGCCCACCATGTCATGTCATGTGCCTTGCAGTGTCCCCATGTAATGTTCTGTGCCCACCATGTCATGTCATGTGCCTTGCAGTGCCCCCCATGTAATGTGCTGTGCCCACCATGTCATGTCATGTGCCTTGCAGTGCCCCCCATGTAATGTGCTGTGCCCACCATGTCCTGTCATGTGCATTGCAGTGCCCCTATGTAATGTGCTGTGCCCACCATGTCATGTGCATTGCAGTGCCCACTATGTAATGTGCTGTGCCCACCATGTCATGTGCATTGCAGTGTCCCCCATGTAATGTGCTGTGCCCACCATGTCATGTCATGTGCCTTGCAGTGTCCCCATGTAATGTTCTGTGCCCACCATGTCATGTCATGTGCCTTGCAGTGCCCCCCGTGTAATGTGCTGTGCCCACCATGTCATGTCATGTGCCTTGCAGTGCCCCTATGTAATGTGCTGTGCCCACCATGTCATGTGCATTGCAGTGCCCACTATGTAATGTGCTGTGCCCACCATGTCATGTGCCTTGCAGTGCCCCCCATGTAATGTGCTGTGTCCAGTATGTCATTTGCTGTACGTTGCAGTGCCCACCATGTAATGCGCTGTGCTGAACAATGTCATGTGCTGTGCATTGCATTGCCCTTCATGTGATGTGCAGTGCCCACTATGTCATGATGTGCCTTGCAGTGCCCACCATGTCATGTGCAGTTCCTAACATGTAATGTGCAGTTGCATTTCCCACCATGAAACGTGCTATGCCATGCAGTGCCCACCATGTAATGTGTTGTGCCCACCATGTAATATTATGTGCCATTCAGTGCCCACCATGTAATGCGCTGTGCCCACCATGTCATGTCATGTGCCTTGCAGTGCCCCCCATGTAATGTGCTGTGCCCACCATGTCATGTGCCTTGCAGTGCCCCCCATGTAATGTGCTGTGTCCAGTATGTCATTTGCTGTACATTGCAGTGCCCACCATGTAATGCGCTGTGCTGAACAATGTCATGTGCTGTGCATTGCATTGCCCTTCATGTGATGTGCAGTGCCCACTATGTCATGCTGTGCCTTGCAGTGCCCACCATGTAATGTGCAGTGCCCACTATGTCATGCTGTGCCTTGCAGTGCCCACCATGTAATGTGCAGTGCCCACCATGTCATGTGCTGTGCCTTGCATTGCCCACCATGTAATGTGCAGTGCCCACCATGTCATGGCTGTGCCTTGCAATGCCCGCTATGTAATTTGCAGTGTCCACCATGTCATGTGCTGTGCCATACAGTGATCCCACCATGTAATATGCAGTGCCCACCGTGTAATGTGCAGCGCCCACCATGTCATGTGAACTTCCCACCATGTCATGTGCTATGCTGTGCCCACCCTGCCATGTGCTGTACCCAGCATGTAGTGTGTTGTGCCCACTTTGTAATGTGCTGTGCTGTTCAACAGTGCCCACCATGTCATGTGCAGTTCCTAACATGTAATGTGCTGTGTCCAGTATGTCATTTGCTGTACATTGCAGTGCCCACCATGTAATGCGCTGTGCTGAATAGGGATGAGCCGAACACCCCCCGGTTCGGTTCGCACCAGAACCCGCGAACGGACCGCAAGTTCGCACGAACGTTAGAACCCCATTGACGTCTATGGGACTCGAACGTTCTAAATCAAAAGTGCTCATTTTAAAGGCTAATTTGCATGGTATTGTCCTAAAAAGGGTGTGGGGACCCGGGTCCTACCCCAGGGGACATGTATCAATGCAAAAAAAACTTTTAAAAACGGCCGTTTTTTCGGGAGCAGTGATTTTAATGATGCTTAAAGTAAAAAAAAGAAAAGTGAAATATTCCTTTAAATATCGTACCTGGGGGGTGTCTATAGTATGCCTGTAAAGTGACGCGTGTTTCCCATGTTTAGAACAGTCCCTGCACCAAATGTCATTTTTAAAGGAAAAAATCTCATTTAAAACTGCTTGCGGGTTTAATGTCATGTCGGGTCATGGCAATATGGATGAAAATCAGTGAGACAAACGGCATGGGTACCCCCCAGTCCATTACCAGGCCCTTTGGGTCTTGTATGGATATTAAGGGGAACCCCGCACCCAAATTGAAATAAGGAAAGGTCCCTATATACTCTGAACAGCAGTATACAGGCGGTGCAAACAAGACAGGGACTGTAGGTTTGTTGTTAAGTAGAATCTGTTTGTAATTTTGAACATTTTTAACGTGTTTAGCTCCAGCCAAAAAATCTTTTCTAAGCTTTTTGGAAAACATAGGGAAGGGTTATCACCCCTGTGACATTTGTTTTGCGTCTTTCCTCCTCTTCAGAAGATTTCACCTCACTTTTTTGTCCCAATGAAAAATGTTTTTTGAAAATTTGGGTTTTTTTGTGGAACAAGGATTGGAAAGCATCAGTGGAAAGGAGAAATTGTTTTCCCATATTAACTCTTACATGAGAGAATTTCCCTTCCTAGGGGTAGATTTCATCTCACTTCCTGTTGTCTCCTTCCGTTTGCAAGTAGGAGTCGTTTGTAAGTTAGATGTTTGAAAGTAGGGTCCTGCCCTATATACTCAGCAGAAATTTGGGCCTTAGGTGTTGCTGTGGCCAAAACACTGTAAGCCCTCACAGGGCCCTGCTGTGAAATATTAGATCAAGAATTGTAATTACATGCCCCTGTTGAACAGGAGCTGAAAAATTAGGCCTTAGGCACTGGTGCTGGTGCCACAACACTGCAACCCCTCACAGACACTCTAGTTGGAACGCAGGAACGAGCCCTGCTGCAAAGTATTGCATCAAAAATTGTAATTACACGCCCCTGTTAGACAGGGGCAGAAAAATTGGGCCTTAGGCACTGGTGCTGGTGCCACAACACTGCAACCCCTCACAGACACTCTAGTTGGAATGCAGGAACGAGCCCTGCTGCAAAGTATTACATCAAAAATTGTAATTACACGCCCCTGTTAAACAGGGGCTGAAAAATTGTGCCTTAGGCACTGGTGGTGGCGCCCAGAACCAAAAATGTTCTTACAAGCTATCAGCGTGATGATTGAGGAGGAAGAGGATAATTACTCAGGGATAGTCACTCAGCATCAGCATAGGCAGTCTTTGAAGGGATCTGAAAAAAATTATTCAGTTACATCAGCATCAGGTGCTTGGTAGCTGGTGGTGATCCAAGACTGATTCATTTTTATGAAGGTCAGTCGATCGACTGAGTCAGTGGACAGACGCACCCTGTGATCAGTTACCGCGCCTCCAGCAGCACTGAATGTGCGTTCCGAAAGAACGCTGGATGCAGGACAGGCCAGTAGCTCAATTGCATACTGTGCAAGCTCTGGCCAGTGATCCATCCTCAAGACCCAGTAACCCAGAGGATTTTCGGTGGGAAAGGTGTCCAAGTCTGATCTTGCCCCTAGGTATTCCTGCACCATGTAAAACAGACGCTGGCGATGGTTGCTGGAACCGATCATACCTTGGGGCTGCGGACCAAAAAATTGTCTGAACGCATCGGTCAGACGGCCACCTTCTCCACCGCTCCTTCTTTGACTGACCGAAGCCTCAGCAACACGTTGTCCAGAAACAGGAGTTTGTAACCTCCCAGTCTCTGGGAACGCGTTGCACAGACCTTTCTGCAAGGCCTCCCGAAGATGTTTCATCCTCTGCTCCCTCTGCGATGGCAAGATAAGGTCCGCAACCTTACCCTTGTAACGTGGATCAAGGAGGGTTGCCAGCCAGTATTGGTCCTTCTCCTTGATACCACGAATACGAGGATCCTTACGCAGGCTTTGCAGGATCAGGGAGGCCATGCAGCGTAGGTTTGCTGAGGCATTCGGTCCGGAGTCCTCTGGGTCACTAAGGACAACAACGTCCGCAGCCACCTCCTCCCAGCCACGTACAAGTCCATGTGTTCCTTGGGACTGATCCCTTAAAGACTGCTGATGCTGAGTGCCAGGCTCCACCTCCATACTGACACAATCTTCCTCCTCCTCCTCCTCCTCCTCCTCGTCCTCTTCCTGTGTGATCGGCGGGCACGCAGGAACACTGTCTGGATAAAGGGGGCCTTGAGAGCTAAGGAAGTCCTCCTCTTCCTGCCTCTGTTCTGCCTCAAGTGCCCTGTCCATTATTCCACGCAGCGTGTGCTCCAACAGGTGGACAAGGGGGACAGTGTCACTGATGCATGCACTGTCAGTGCTCACCATCCTCGTGGCCTCCTCGAATGGTGACAGGACAGTGCATGCATCCCTGATCATGGCCCACTGGCGTGGGGAAAAAAAACCAAGGTCCCCTGACCCTGTCCTGGTGCCATAGTCGCACAGGTACTCATTGATGGCCCTCTGCTGCGTGTGCAGCCGCTGCAGCATGGCCAATGTCGAGTTCCACCTGGTGGGCATGTCACAGATTAGGCGGTTCTTGGGCAGGTTAAACTCCTTTTGGAGGTCCGTCAGCCGAGCACTGGCATTATATGACCGGCGGAAATGCACACAGACTTTCCTGGCCTGCCTCAGGACATCCTGTAAGCCCGGGTACCTGCCCAAGAACCGCTGCACCACCAAGTTAAGGACGTGAGCCAAACAGGGCACATGGGTCAGTTGTCCCTGTCGGAGGGCAGAGAGGAGGTTGGTGCCATTGTCGCAAACCCCCATTCCTGCCTTAAGTTGGCGTGGCGTCAACCACCTCTGAACCTGCCCCTGCAGAGCTGACAGAACCTCTGCCCCAGTGTGGCTCCTGTCCCCCAAGCACACCAGCTCAAGCACCGCATGGCATCTTTTGGCCTGCGTACTTGCGTAGCCCCTTGAACGCCTACGGAGCACCGCTGGTTCCGAGGAAGAGGCCATGGAGGAAGAAGAAGAGGAGGGGGTGGAGGAGAGAGGTGTGTCACAATCAGCATTTTGGAGGCGTGGTGGCGGAACAACCTCCAACACTACTGCACCTTGTCCTGCATCCTTCCCAGCTGCCAGCAGAGTCACCCAATGCGCCGTGAAACTTAAGTAACGTCCCTGTCCATGCCTGCTGGACCATGAGTCAGCGGTAATATGCACCTTACCGCTGACCGCCCTGTCCAGCGAGGCATGGACATTGCCTTCCACATGCCGGTAGAGAGCCGGAATCGCCTTCCGTGAGAAAAAGTGGCGTTTGGGTACCTGCCACTGAGGAACCGCACATTCCACAAACTCACGGAAGGGGGCAGAGTCTACCAACTGAAAAGGCAGCAGTTGAAGTGCTAGCAATTTTGCCAAGCTAGCATTCAACCGCTGGGCATGTGGATGGCTGGGAGCGAACTTCTTTCGGCGGTGCAGCAGCTGGGGCAGGGAAATTTGCCTGGTACAATCTGACGTCGGTGTACCAAAAGCAGATTGCCCACAAGTACTTGGCTGTGACACACCTAATTCTACACCTTCATTCCTCTCACTGCAGGTCTCAGAGAGGACTGAAGGTCTAGTGGGGTTGGAAATCTCAGCTGATGAGGAGCAAGGAGAGATCCTCTTTGTTCTTTGGTGTGGGTCTTTTAGATATGCTTGCCAACGAACTGCATGGCAGGTCAACATATGTCTGGTCAAGCATGTGGTACCCAAGCGGGAGATGTTTTGGCCACGCGAGATACGCTTGAGACATATGTTGCAAATAGCAGCGGTGCAATCTGATGCACTCATCTCAAAAAAGGCCCACACCAAAGAACTTTTTGAATAACGCGCAGAGACTGCAGCGCCCTGCACATGTGGAGCTTTGGGGTGTGATGCAGTCAATGTGCTGCCCTTAGGCTGGCCCCTGGAGGGCATCCTGCCTCGTTGGTGATGTGCCGCCTCCTCCTCCTCCTCCTCCTCCTCTCTCCTATCAGGCACCCACGTTGAGTCAGTGACCTCATCATCCCCTCCCTCCTCATCACTGGAGCAAACCTGGCAGTATGCTGCAGCAGGGGGAGCATGACTGCCAGATTGCTGTCCTTCTTGGGCACCCCCTCTGTCCGTGCTCATGTTACTGCCTTCATCGAGCTCAGTATCATCATCAGAGCCTTCCAAACGCTGGGCATCCTCCTGGAGCATGTACCCAACACTGTGGTCAAACAGTTCGAGGGAATCCTCAGGAGGACATGGTGGAGCTAGGGAAGGAGTCACTGATGACATTGAGCTGAGGGAAGAGGCCGCTGCTTTGCCAGACAAAGCACCCTGGGCATGGGTGAGAGAGGATGAGGAGGATGAGGACGGCTTGGTCATCCACTCGACCAAGTTTTCTGCATGTTGCGGCTCAACACGGCCAGCTGCCAAAAAAAAGGCCAAGCGTGTCCCATGGCCACGGGCTGATGAGGATGCACCGTCTCCACGACCAGCACTAGACACAGAGCCTGCTTGCCCTCTCTTATTGGCTTGTGACTGTCTGCCTCTCCTTCTTGGCCTTCCAGACATACTAATGGCCTGTAGCTGCACTAAGCTGGGATAGAACACCTGTAATTTTCTTCAGGTAGCTTTATATACTGTAACCAGACAAGCCTGCCTGTCAGTAGGAAGATAACAGGAACGGATCTAGCTGAACACTGTGAGCAGGACGCACAGACTGCACTAAATGTAAATAGCAGGAACAGATCTAGCTGAACACTGTGAGCAGGACGCACTGACTGCACTAAATGTAAATAGCAGGAACAGATCTAGCTGAACACTGTGAGCAGGACGCACTGACTGCACTAAATGTAAATAGCAGGAACGGATCTAGCTGAACACTGTGAGCAGGACGCACTGACTGCACTAAATGTAAATAGCAGGAACGGATCTAGCTGAACACTGTGAGCAGGACGCAGTGACTGCACTAAATGTAAATAGCAGGAACGGATCTAGCTGAACACTGTGAGCAGGACGCACTGCACTAAATGTAAATAGCAGGAACAGATCTAGCTGAACACTGTGAGCAGGACGCACTGCACTAAATGTAAATAGCAGGAACGGATCTAGCTGAACACTGTGAGCAGGACGCACTGCACTAAATGTAAATAGCAGGAACAGATCTAGCTGAACACTGTGAGCAGGACGCACTGCACTAAATGTAAATAGCAGGAACAGATCTAGCTGAACACTGTGAGCAGGACGCACTGCACTAAATGTAAATAGCAGGAACGGATCTAGCTGAACACTGTGAGCAGGACGCACTGACTGCACTAAATGTAAATAGCAGGAACAGATCTAGCTGAACACTGTGAGCAGGACGCACTGCACTAAATGTAAATAGCAGGAACGGATCTAGCTGAACACTGTGAGCAGGACGCACTGCACTAAATGTAAATAGCAGGAACGGATCTAGCTGAACACTGTGAGCAGGACGCACTGCACTAAATGTAAATAGCAGGAACAGATCTAGCTGAACACTGTGAGCAGGACGCACTGCACTAAATGTAAATAGCAGGAACGGATCTAGCTGAACACTGTGAGCAGGACGCACTGCACTAAATGTAAATAGCAGGAACAGATCTAGCTGAACACTGTGAGCAGGACGCACTGCACTAAATGTAAATAGCAGGAACGGATCTAGCTGAACACTGTGAGCAGGACGCACTGACTGCACTAAATGTAAATAGCAGGAACAGATCTAGCTGAACACTGTGAGCAGGACGCACTGCACTAAATGTAAATAGCAGGAACGGATCTAGCTGAACACTGTGAGCAGGACGCACTGCACTAAATGTAAATAGCAGGAACAGATCTAGCTGAACACTGTGAGCAGGACGCACTGCACTAAATGTAAATAGCAGGAACGGATCTAGCTGAACACTGTGAGCAGGACGCACTGCACTAAATGTAAATAGCAGGAACAGATCTAGCTGAACACTGTGAGCAGGACGCACTGCACTAAATGTAAATAGCAGGAACGGATCTAGCTGAACACTGTGAGCAGGACGCACTGCACTAAATGTAAATAGCAGGAACAGATCTAGCTGAACACTGTGAGCAGGACGCACTGCACTAAATGTAAATAGCAGGAACGGATCTAGCTGAACACTGTGAGCAGGACGCACTGACTGCACTAAATGTAAATAGCAGGAACAGATCTAGCTGAACACTGTGAGCAGGACGCACTGCACTAAATGTAAATAGCAGGAACGGATCTAGCTGAACACTGTGAGCAGGACGCACTGCACTAAATGTAAATAGCAGGAACAGATCTAGCTGAACACTGTGAGCAGGACGCACTGCACTAAATGTAAATAGCAGGAACGGATCTAGCTGAACACTGTGAGCAGGACGCACTGCACTAAATGTAAATAGCAGGAACAGATCTAGCTGAACACTGTGAGCAGGACGCACTGCACTAAATGTAAATAGCAGGAACAGATCTAGCTGAACACTGTGAGCAGGACGCACTGCACTAAATGTAAATAGCAGGAACGGATCTAGCTGAACACTGTGAGCAGGACGCACTGACTGCACTAAATGTAAATAGCAGGAACAGATCTAGCTGAACACTGTGAGCAGGACGCACTGACTGCACTAAATGTAAATAGCAGGAACGGATCTAGCTGAACACTGTGAGCAGGACACACTGACTGCACTAAATGTAAATAGCAGGAACAGATCTAGCTGAACACTGTGAGCAGGACGCACTGCACTAAATGTAAATAGCAGGAACGGATCTAGCTGAACACTGTGAGCAGGACGCACTGCACTAAATGTAAATAGCAGGAACAGATCTAGCTGAACACTGTGAGCAGGACGCACTGCACTAAATGTAAATAGCAGGAACAGATCTAGCTGAACACTGTGAGCAGGACGCACTGCACTAAATGTAAATAGCAGGAACGGATCTAGCTGAACACTGTGAGCAGGACGCACTGACTGCACTAAATGTAAATAGCAGGAACGGATCTAGCTGAACACTGTGAGCAGGACGCACTGACTGCACTAAATGTAAATAGCAGGAACAGATCTAGCTGAACACTGTGAGCAGGACGCACTGACTACACTAAATGTAAATAGCAGGAACGGATCTAGCTGAACACTGTGAGCAGGACGCACTGCACTAAATGTAAATAGCAGGAACGGATCTAGCTGAACACTGTGAGCAGGACGCACTGACTGCACTAAATGTAAATAGCAGGAACGGATCTAGCTGAACACTGTGAGCAGGACACACTGCACTAAATGTAAATAGCAGGAACAGATCTAGCTGAACACTGTGAGCAGGACGCACTGCACTAAATGTAAATAGCAGGAACAGATCTAGCTGAACACTGTGAGCAGGACGCACTGCACTAAATGTAAATAGCAGGAACGGATCTAGCTGAACACTGTGAGCAGGACGCACTGACTGCACTAAATGTAAATAGCAGGAACAGATCTAGCTGAACACTGTGAGCAGGACGCACTGACTACACTAAATGTAAATAGCAGGAACGGATCTAGCTGAACACTGTGAGCAGGACGCACTGCACTAAATGTAAATAGCAGGAACGGATCTAGCTGAACACTGTGAGCAGGACGCACTGACTGCACTAAATGTAAATAGCAGGAACGGATCTAGCTGAACACTGTGAGCAGGACGCACTGCACTAAATGTAAATAGCAGGAACAGATCTAGCTGAACACTGTGAGCAGGACGCACTGCACTAAATGTAAATAGCAGGAACAGATCTAGCTGAACACTGTGAGCAGGACGCACTGCACTAAATGTAAATAGCAGGAACAGATCTAGCTGAACACTGTGAGCAGGACGCACTGCACTAAATGTAAATAGCAGGAACGGATCTAGCTGAACACTGTGAGCAGGACGCACTGACTGCACTAAATGTAAATAGCAGGAACGGATCTAGCTGAACACTGTGAGCAGGATGCACTGCACTAAATGTAAATAGCAGGAACAGATCTAGCCTAATCTAGCTAACTCAAATCAAATGACACTGTCTGTCTCTCTCTCTATCAGCACACCGGAACACACTACACAGGGCCGCCGTGCAGGCGGCCTTATACAGTGTGGGGCGTGTACTAAATCCCCTGAGCCATAATTGGCCAAAGCCACCCTGGCTTTGGCCAATTACAGCTCTCTCTACTGACGGCGCTGTGATTGGCCAAGCATGCGGGTCATAGTGCATGCTTGGCCAATCATCAGCCAGCAATGCACTGCGATGCCGCAGTGAATTATGGGCCGTGACGCGCCACACGAATTTGGCGCGAACGGCCCATAACGTTCGCAATTCGACGGACGGTCGAACAGCCGATGTTCGAGTCGAACATGGGTTCGACTCGAACACGAAGCTCATCCCTAGTGCTGAACAATGTCATGTGCTGTGCATTGCATTGCCCTTCATGTGATGTGCAGTGCCCACTATGTCATGCTGTGCCTTGCAGTGCCCACCATGTCATGTGCAGTTCCTAACATGTAATGTGCAGTTGCATTTCCCACCATGAAACGTGCTATGCCATGCAGTGCCCACCATGTAATGTGTTGTGCCCACCATGTAATATTATGTGCCATTCAGTGCCCACCATGTAATGCGCTGTGCCCACCACGTCATGTGCTGTGCCATACAGTGCCCACCATGTAATGCGCTGTACCCACCATGTAATGTGCTGTGTCATGCAGTGCCCCCCATGTAATGCGCTGTACCCACCATGTAATGTGCTGTGTCATGCAGTGCCCACCATGAAATGTGTTGTGTTGTGCAGTACCAACCATGTCATGTGCTGTGCCCACCATATAATGTACTGTGCCTACCTTGTAATGTGCTGTATTGGGCAGTGCCAACCGCGTAATGTGCTGTGCCCGCCATTAAATGTGCTGTATCCATGTATCCATGTATCCACCATGTAATGTGTTGTGCCAACCATGTGATGTACTGTGCTATAACCCCCCTTCCTGTGTAATGTACTATGCTGTGCCCCCCACAGACTCACCCCCTCACTCCCACCCCCCTCTCTCTCATCCCCTCTCTTTCACCCTGTTCTCTCTCTCACCCCCTTCACCCCCTACCACCCTCTCTCTCTTTCACCCTCTCTCTATTCCCCTTTTTCTCCTCATCTCTCTCTCTCTCTCTCTCTCTCTCTCTCTCTCTCTCTCTCACCCCCTCTCTCACGCCCTCTCTCACCCCCTCTCTCTCTTTAATTTAAATTTCACAAAAAATTGTTTGCGTTTTCATTTTATTTATTTTCATAAAAAGGCCCACCAACATCCTTAGCACCAGGCCCATGATGCTCTTAATCTGGGCCTGAGTATAGTGGTTAGTGTAGTATAGTATAGTGGTTAGCATAGTGGTCAGTATAGTGTAGTTTAGTATGGAGGTCAGTGTAGTGTAGTATGGTGGTCAGTGTAGTATAGTGGACAGTGTAGTATAGTGGACAGTGTAGTATGGTGGTCAGTATAGTGTAGTGTAGTGGACAGTGTAGTATGGTGGACAGTGTAGTATGGTGGTCAGTGTAGTATGGTGGTCAGTGTAGTATGGTGGTCAGTGTAGTATGGTGGTCAGTGTAGTATGGTGGTCAGTGTAGTATGGTGGTTAGTATAGTGTAGTATAGTGGTTAGTGTAGTGGTCAGTATAGTCTAGTATAGTGGACAGTGTAGTATGGTGGTCAGTATAGTGGACAGTGTAGTGGTTAGTGTAGTGGACAGTGTAGTATGGTGGACAGTGTAGTATGGTGGTCAGTGTAGTATGGTGGTCAGTGTAGTATGGTGGTCAGTGTAGTATGGTGGTCAGTGTAGTGGTTAGTGTAGTGGACAGTGTAGTATGGTGGACAGTATAGTGTAGTGGACAGTATAGTGTAGTGGTCAGTGTAGTATGGAGGACAGTGTAGTATAGTGGTCAGTATAGTGTAGTATGGTGGATAGTGTAGTATGGTGGACAGTGTAGTATGGTGGTCAGTGTAGTATGGTGGTCAGTATAATGTAATATAGTGGACAGTGTAGTATAGTGGTCAGTGTAGTATGGTGGTCAGTATAGTGGACAGTGTAGTATGGTGGTCAGTATAGTGTAGTATAGTGGACAGTGTAGTATGGTGGTCAGTATAGTGTAGTATAGTGGACAGTGTAGTATGGTGGTCAGTATAGTGTAGTATAGTGGACAGTGTAGTATGGTGGTCAAGTGTAGTGTAGTGTAGTATAGTATAGTGGACAGTGTAATGTAGTATAGTGGACAGTGTAGTGTAGTATGGTGGTCAGTGTAGTATGGTGGTCAGTATAATGTAGTATAGTGGACAGTGTAGTATAGTGGTCAGTGTAGTATGGTGGTCAGTGTAGTGGACAGTGTAGTATGGTGGTCAAGTGTAGTATAGTGGACAGTGTAGTGTAGTATGGTGGTCAGTGTAGTGGTCAGTGTAATATAGTGGTCAGTGTAATATAGTGGTCAGTGTAGTGGACAATGTAGTGTAGTGGACAGTGTAGTTCTCAGTGTAGTGGTCAGTATATGAATCAGGTAGGTCAGTACTATTGTATTTGAAGGGACTCAGGGATAGCTAAAAGTCCGCAGGTTGGGGGGCGCAAATTACTTGCCTTGCCCCGGGTGCTGACAACCCACGCTACGCCACTGCTGATCACTGCCACATCAGTTACAGTGTGCCTGATCACTGCACACTTGCACCAGTGTCCCTGATCACTGCCACAGCTGTTACAGTATCCCACAGTAACCACCGTCATAATCACCACCATGGCAGTCATTGTATAACCATAAGGACTTGTTTACTTGTGTGATACTCTCTGAAGAGCCATTCGGGTTCGGATCACTCTTCATAGAGCATTTGACAGACAGTGAGGAGGCATTGTATTGCCAAGTGTGCAGGGGGTATAATTCCTTCCACAGCTGTGAAGCAAAACATCGCAGCCACAACAGGTGCACACCCCCAGCCACTGATTCAGCAGCTAAAGGGGGTAGTGGTTGAGGGGTGGTAAAACCACAGTTCAACCGCAAGGGTTTACTGCTCCATAACCTTACATGCGAACAAGCCCTGCTAGTGCATCCAGTCACAGTTCTCCAATCACTATTACACCAGCCACAGTGTTGCAGGACCAGTGCATCTAGAATCGGTGTTCCTGTTAGGATTGGCATGCCAGTAGACAAGATGGCCCCTCTGGGCAGACTTCTGTGCATCTTCACAGGCTAATCCACATTCTTTCCTGTGGACATAGGAATTGGGCACATGCTATTGCGCATGCGTGTGCATACCCATGCGCGTAGCCATGCACATACACATGCACATTGGCGTACTCATGTGCACTAGTGACAAATTAACTACTTAAACTGGACTAGTGCTGGGCTAGTGCTCAGGTTCAGTGCTGCTTTGTCTTAAGCCTTCCATGTGACCAGTGGGGATGAGCTCGCGGGAGTGAGCTCGCGGGAGTAAGTTTGTTCTAAAACAAACCGAACATATGGGGCATTCGCGGGAAATTCAAGCGCCGCGTAATGCCCCATAATGCACTGTGAGATTGCAGTGCATTGCTGTATGATGATTGGCCAAAGCATGCACCTGAACTGCATGTTTTGAGCAATCACAATGCACTCTGCTGAGAGAGCCATAATTGGCCAAAGGCAGGGTGCCTTTAGCCAAACTAAGTCCATGCCCCACACTATATAAGGCTGCTTACATAGCGGCCGTGTGTAGTGTTGTAGGCGTGGAAAGATTGATAGCTTGAGTTAGATTAAGCAGGCAGGTTATACAGTTAGTGGCAGTGTATTTGATATATATGTAGCACTGACAGATTTTTTGATCAGGCGCTTATATAAAAATTTAGTGGGTCATTTGTTCTGTACATAGTTTAGATTTAATCTATGGCTAAATTAGCCTCTGTTCCAGCATTGGCTCTGTTGCGTGCAGTTCCACACTGTTGCCTGTAGGTGTCGTTGTCACCATAGGTCAGTTTTGGAAAGAAACAAGCTGAAGTATATTGAGTGCTCTTCTTTCCCAGAGGTAACTCGGCAGAGGTGGCCCACTGCTATGCATTCTGGGAGAGAGTATTTATGGGACAGATGCCATGTGCTAGAGGTCAGTCCTACCTCGTGGCCCTCCAGGCTGGAGGGCTGCGATGCTGCAGCCGTGCAAGTAGGCCCAGAAGCCTGTCTGGGGCCTACTATTACAGAGATGGTCCTGTGCTGTCTGTCCTGTGGGAAGAAGCCAAACAATTGAGAAGAAACAGGGGAGGACCCATCTTGGAGAGAACCGTGCGGAAGGCTG
Organism: Lithobates clamitans; assembly: GCA_037952925.1. Lineage (NCBI taxonomy): Eukaryota > Metazoa > Chordata > Amphibia > Anura > Ranidae > Lithobates > Lithobates clamitans. The sequence goes on along the minus strand of JBBGZY010000667.1, from coordinate 3,929,540 downwards.
GTGTCTCAAGAGGGGCCTGGTGAGTCAATTGGAGGATGCATCCTAATCTACCGAACAAGTACTGCTGGGTCGGCTTAAAGGTTCTGGTACTGTGTTGCTGTTCATCTAAAACTACTACGTCCTGTGGCAGAGGATCGTACAGTTATATTGTTCTTCTCAAGTCTGTGGCAGAGACTTTTTGTTCGTGCTACGCTCCGGCTGCTAGGTCAGTGAGAGAGACCTATCTGGGTGGGCAAAGATTTAATCTTGGACTGAAGGTATATTCGTCCCTTAGATTTCAATTCCTCAGTGATCTAAAGAAAAGGTATTTGAACTTTCCTGCTCCTCTTCTACCTCTTTCCTGCTACTTCTTTGAGTTATTTCTCATTAAAGCATTGGAAAAGTACTAAAGTGACTGGTGCCTACATTGTCAGATACAAAGCTCAACATGGACTCTAGGTTCTGATATTGGTGAAACTACAGGTAAAGGGGTGACAGTAACAGCCCGATTTAAATCAGCAGCTCCTTCGGGGGTTAGTGCTACATATATATATATATATACAGTCAACCTAGTATATATATATATATTGTAACCTGGGGGACAGGTAGCAGGTACAAAGCTCCCTGGGATGAGCAGTCTTTCAGGCACAGATACCAAATCCAGTGAAGTAGTGACAAACAGTGCGGTGTTTATTTGTAATATATACAAGTCTATATACAGGTGCTGTACAGTGTTCCAAAAAAACCAAATAGGAACAAAAATAGCCAAAACAAAACCTAGCCGTGTCTCGGCACTAACTAAACAATATTTACAGATCCTAACTACTAAGCTGAGCAAGCCTACAGCTTGTCAGCTTCCACATACCTTTTTGCACTCTTACACAGAAGTTCTCTGAGTATCCCAGGCCAAGAGCAAAGGCTGTCTGCTCAGGTGAGCTTAAATTAGCCCGGGGGAGAGGACCAAGACCTGAACTGGACCATGGATCAGAGATCCCTGAACCTGTATGAGAGGAGCCTGGGAGATGTATAAATCCCGAACAGGACTTTTCCTGGCTCTCTCTGGGATGCTCTGCTACAATATATATATATATATATATATATATATACACAGTGGGAACGGAAAGTATTTATACCCCCTTAAATTTTTCACTCTTTGTTATATTGCAGCCATTTGCTAAAATCAATCAAGTTCATTTTTTTCCTCATTAATGTACACACAGCACCCCATATTGACAGAAAAACACAGAATTGTTGACGTGCACATAAAGGGGGGTTGTGACCTGTCCATACCAACACTATGAACGCTGACATCTCTCCATCCCAATTATTAATACCAAAAGGAGAAAAGAGAAAGCGGGACTTTAACGAGACATGTCAACACATAAATATATATATGCGTTGACATGTCTCGTTAAAGTCCCGCTTTCTCTTTTCTCCTTTTGGTACAGAATTGTTGACATTTTTGCAGATTTATTAAAAAAGAAAAGCTGAAATATTACATGGTCCTAAGTATTCAGACCCCTTGCTGTGACAGTCATATATTTAACTCAGGTGCTGTCCATTTCTTCTGATCATCCTTGAGATGGTTCTACAACTTAATTTGAGTCCAGCTGTGTTTGATTATACTGATTGGACTTGATTAGGAAAGCCACACACCTGTCTATATAAGACCTTACAGCTCACAGTGCATGTCAGAGCAAATGAGAATCATGAGGTCAAAGGAACTGCCTGAAAAGCTCAGAGACAGAATTGTGGCAAGGCACAGATCTAGCCAGAGTTACAAAACAATTTCTGCTGCACTTAAGGTTCCTAAGAGCAGAGTGGCCTCCATAATCCTTAAATGGAAGACGTTTGGGACAACCAGAACCCTTCCTGCTCATCACCTGTCCAATACAGTCCCAACAGTGAAGCATGATGGTGGCAGCATCATGCTGTGGGGGTGTTTTTCAGCTGCAGGGACAGGACGACTGGTTGCAATCGAGGGAAAGATGAATGCAGCCAAGTACAGAGATATCCTAGATGAAAACCTTCTCCAGAGTGCTCAGGACCTCAGACTGGGCCAAAGGTTTATCTTCCAACAAGACAACGACCCTAAGCACACAGCTAAAATAACGAAGGAGTGGCTTCACAACAACCCTGTGACTGTTCTTGAATGGCCTAGCCAGAGCCCTGACTTAAACCCAATTGAGCATCTCTGGAGAGACCTAAAAATGGCTGTCCACCAATGTTTACCATCCAACCTGACAGAACTGGAGAGGATCTGCAAGAAGGAATGGCAGAGGATCCCCATATCCAGGTGTGAAAAACTTGTTGCACCTTTCCCAAAAAGACTCATGGCTGTATTAGATCAAAAGGATGCTTCTACTAAATACTGAGCAAAGGGTCTAAATACTTAGGACCATGCGATATTTCAGTTTTTCTTTTTTAATAAATCTGCAAAATTGTCAACAATTCTGTGTTTTTTGTCAATATGGGGTGTTGTGTGTACATCAATGAGGAAAAAAAATTAACTTAAATGATTTTAGCAAATAGCTGCAATATAACAGAGTGAAAAATGTAAGGGGGTCTGAATACTTTCGGTCCCCACTGTGTGTGTGTATATATATATATATATATATATGTATATGTATATGTATATGTATATATGTATATATATATATATATATATATATATATATATATATATATATATATATATATATATATATATATATATACTCTGCATTAAGTGTAGACTATTTATCTATTTATAGAGTGCATTTGGTGGTGTATAGTTTCTAATACACTTCAGGCGGTGTACACAGTATCTAATACAGTGTAGTGCGTTGTTGCAAAGCAAAAGAGGGCAAGTAGCCTCTGTGTCTACAGTCAACAGTGGTGGTCGAGGACATGGTGCATCCTCTGCAGGTAGCCGTGGGCACACTTGTCCTTTTTTTCTGCTGCTGGCCATGTTATTGAGCCACAACATGCAGAAGAGTTGTTGGAGTAGCTGTCCTCATCCTCCTCTGTCACCGAGGCTCAGAGTAGTTTGCCTTCTGATGCAGCTGCCAAAGCGGTCTATTCCACTGGCTCCTTGTCCAAAGACACTCCTTCTGTAGCTCCACCATCATGCATGGAGGAGTCCCCAGAATTATTTGACCACAATTGTCGGTTATGTGCTGCTGGAGGATGCGCAGCGATTTGAAGGCTCTGATGTTGGTTCACGGGTTGAGGAAGGGAGTAACGCGTGCCCAGAGAGAGGGGGTGCCACAGAAGGACTAGAAATTGGCAGTCATGTTCCCCCAGCTGCCGCATACTGCCAAGTTTGCTCCAGTGACGAGGAGGGAGGGGATAATGAGGTCACTGACTGTACTTGGGTGCTTGAGAGACGTGAGGAGGAGGCACAACTCCAACGAGGCAGGATGTCCTCTAGGGGGCAGCTTAAGGGCAGCCACCCTATTGCATCACACCGCAGAGCTCTGCAGGTGCAGGGCGCTGCTGACTCCTGGCTGACTTTTAAATGTTCTCTGGTATGGGCTTTTTTCGACACGTGTGCAGCAGATCGCACACTGTTTGCAACCTATGTCTTAAGTGGATCAAGCGTGGCCAGAACACCAGCCGCTTGGGCACCACATGCTTGACCAGACATATGACGACCTGCCATGCAGTCCGTTGGCAACAGCACTTGAAAGACCAACATCATAGAAAAAGGCAGACTTCTCCTTGCTCCCCATCTGGGATCTCCAACCCTACTATACCTCCAGTCCTCTAAAAAACCTGCACTGAGAGGTAACAAAGGTATAGCTATAGGTGTCCCAAGTACTTGCTGCGATGTGCTAGCAGTACACCACCAATTGATTTTAGCAGGCAAATTTCCCTACCCCAGTTGCTGAACCGTAAAAAGAAATTTGGTCCCAGCCATCCACATGCTCAGTGTCTAAATGCTAGCTTGGCCAAATTGCTATATTTTTTATATCTTTGTTATAATATTTTTTAAATAATATTTCACAGCAGGGCCTGTTCCTGTGCCCAACAAGAGTAACTGTGAGGGGTTACATACAAGATTTTAGTAACGAGAACGGTATCATTAGCAGCATGGATTCATGAAGAATCGTTCTTGCCAAACCAATCTATTAACCTTCTATGAGGAGGTGAGTTGCCAACTAGATAAAGGAAGGCCCGTAAATGTGGTGTATCTGGACTTTGCAAAAGCATTCCCCATAAGTTCCCCATAAGTGTTCACTGTACAAAATAAGGTCCGTTGGCATGGACCATAGGGTGAGTACATGGATTGAAAATTGGCTACAGGAGTGAGTTCAGAGGGGGATGATAAATGGGGAGTACTCAGAATGGTCAGAGGTGGGTAGTGGGGTCCCCCAGGATTCTGTGCTGGCACCAATCCTATTTATTTTGTTCATAAATGACCTGGAGGATGGGGTAAACAGTTCAATCTCTGTATTTGTGGACAATACTAAGCTAAGCAGGGCAATAACTTCTCCGCAGGATGTGGAAACCTTGCAAAAAGATCTGAACAAATTTAATGGGGTGGACAACTACATGGCAAATGAAGTTCAATATAGAAAAATGTAAAACAATGCTTTGGGTGGCAAAGATATGAATGCAATCTATACACTGGGGGAGAACCTTTGGGCGAATCTAGGATGGAAAAGGACCTGGGGGTCCTAGAAGATGATAGGCTCAGCAATGACATGCAATGCCAAGCTGCTGCTAACAAAGCAAACATAATATTGGCATGCATTAAAAGGGGATCAACTCCAGAGATAAAACTATAATTCTCCCGCTCTACAAGACTCTGGTCCGGCCACACCTAGAGTATGCTGTCCAGTTCCGGGCACCAGTTCTCAAGAAGGATGTACTGGAAATGGAGCGAGTACAAAGAAGGGCAACTAAGATAATAAAGGGTCTGGAGGATATTACTTATGAGGAAAGGTTGTGAGCACTGAACTTATTCTATCTGGAGAAGAGACGCTTAAGAGGGGATAGGATTTCAATTTATAAATACCATACTGGTGACCCCACAATAGGGATAGAACTTTTTCGCTACAGGGAGTTTAACAAGACACGTGGCCACTCATTAAAATTAGAAGAAAAGAGGTTTAACCTTAAACTACGTAGAGGATTCTTTACTGTAAGATCGGCAAGGTTGTGGAATTCCCTTCCACAGGCGATGGTCTCAGCGGGCAGCATCGATAGTTTCAAAAAACTATTAGATAAGCACCTGAACGACCGCAACATACAGAGATATACAATGTAATACTGACATATAATCACACACATAGGTTGGACTTGATGGACTTAATGGACTTTTTTCAACCTCACCTACTATGTAACTATGTAACTATGTTGCAGTGTTCTGGCACCACCAAAACCAAAGGCCCAATTTTTCTGCCCCTGTTTAAAAGGGGCATGTAATTAAAATTTTTGAAATGATAGTTAAGCAGGGCCCGTTCCTGCGCCCAACAAGAGTAACTGTGAGGGGTTACAGTGTTCTGGCGCCACCAAAACCAAAGGCCCAATTTTTCTGCCCCTGTTTAACAGGGCCATGTAATCACAATTTTTGATACAATATTTCACAGCACGGCCCATTCCTGCACCGGCCCAACAAGAGTAACTGTGAAGGGTTACAGTGTTCTGGCACCACCAACACCTAAGGCCCAATTTTTCTGCAGAGTATATAGGACAGGCCATATAGTATATATACTGCTGTTCAGAGTATATAGTGCCTGGGGGCCCGGGGGATCCCCACACTATTTTTTAAACATTTAGGTGCAGGGTTCCTCTTAATATCCATACCAGGCACTGAAGGGCCTGGTATGGATTTTGGGGGAGGACATCCACGCCATTTTTTGGGGTATTTTTGGCACGGGGTTCCCCTTAATATTCATACCAGACCCAAAGGACCTGGTAATGGATGGAGGGGGGGACCCACGCCATTTTTTTCAATGATTTTATCTATATTGCTGGGATCCGACAATACATTACAGCCGCGAGCAGTTTTAAATGACATTTTTTACTTGTGATTGTAATTTTGCTGTGGTACTGTTATAAACATAGGAAAGATGCGCTACATTACAGGCAGACTAAGGACACCCCAGGCACGATATTTAAAGGAATATTTAATTTTTATTGTTTCACTTTAAGCATTAATAAAATCACTGCTCCCGAGAAAAACTTTTTTCATTGATACTTGTCCCCTGGGGCAGGTCCCTTAACACTTTTTATGGCAATAACTTGCGTATAAGCCTTTAACATTAGCACTTTTGATTTTTCACGTTCATGTCCCATAGACTTTAACGGTGTTCACACAAATTTTTTGCTTGTTCGCATGCGAACTGAACCAGGGGGTGTTCAGCTCATCCCTAGTGACCAGAGACCCTGTGTTCCTGTATCCTGACTTCAGTTGCTAATCCTAAATACTCCCTAAACTCTGCCTGTACTGACCTCAGCTTGTCTTCTGACTGCTGCTTCTGCCTGCTCCATTTAGTACTGCTCCACTGATCGTCTCCTGACCCGGCTTGTACCTTGACCACGCTCTTGCCTATGGCTCTGTACCTGATCTGTTCTGCCAGTGCATGACCCAGGCTGCCTGACTCTGCTATTTCTCCTGCTCTCACTGATACCTGCCTATCATCCATCTGTGCCTGCTTGTCTACTGCTGCCAGTGTGTGCTTCACCTGCCTGCAGTCGCCAATACCAGTTCGCTTTAGTCTGCTGCCCACCAGCTGCTATCCAGCTTGCCTGCTTCTCTAAAGACCACTGAGGACTACTCTTGCCTGGCGTGGACACCTGCTCTGCTGCTAGCAAGACCTACAGGCATTCCTGTACCTCCTGTTTACACTATCAGGGGCCCCAAATCAGAGGTGTAAGAGAGGCCTTCCTTATCATATTAGGCTCTGCTACTAGGTGCGTGATAGTTCCTGCTTTGCCTCATTCACCACAATTGTGCCTGTTGCCTGGGCCGATCCTTAGCCCATATGCTGACCATGTTTCTGCCTGTGTTTGACATGTCCTGGCATTTTAGGGTCTCAAGAAAACAAGGAGAGCAGATATGAGGAGGGTACAAGGTACAGCTAAAAACAGGCAGGATCATATAGGAATCAGATTCAGGATCAAACAGCAAGCAGTGTCTGGCTAGCAGAACAAAATACTGCAGCACAAAGGAACAACAGAGGAGGAACTAAATACCCTCCCAGCAACCAGCACCAGGTAAAGACTGATTATTGGGATCTGCTGCCTACTGGGAGACACCCACTGGTAGACACTGGAACTACAACACTCCGCTCAGGGAACCACAGTGCCCCCGGTAGGAGATCCAGGTCCTGACATGAGGTTTGCTGATGCAGTCAAGAGAAACTGTGAGTAGAACACCTGACTAGTGACTAAATTGTGAAGGAGGATAAAAATTCATGGCTTATCAAAAATGGCAGGTATACCGAGTATTTTTAGAGGGAGGTCTAAGGGAGGTATTTTTAGAGGGAGGTTCTTTGAAAGAGGTATGAAAAGCATCTTGAGCCATTTCCTAAAAAAGACATTGTATAGATATTACAGAGTCTTCTTTTAAAGGGGTTGTAAACCCTGTTTTTTTTTTTAATAACAAACATGTTATACTTACTGCCATATGTGACACCCATATTTAGGGTGTAACATTTCACTAAGTAACACCCACTTCCAGAGTGGCCTCCCATGTGATTTCATGTGGGGGTTAGAATCCCATTGAGATCTGTAAATGAACAAGTCCGGTCTTCCACTGCAGCAGATCTCAATGGAACACTATTGTGGACATCAACGCACTCGTAGTCCATGGACATTTTCTCCAGCTCTCTAACTGAAAACCTGATCACAAGTGCAATGATTTGCTGGCTCCTTTGAAATAAAATAATACATGCAAAAATATGTACGTATAATTATTTGTTTTTTGTTTTGTAAGTGAACTTACCCTTTAACCACTTGACCTGCAGAAAGTTTTACCCCTTTATGACCAGAGCATTTTTTTGCTATTCAGCACTGTGCTACTTTAACTGGCTTGGTCATGCAACACTGTACCCAAATGAAAATTATATACTTTTTCCACACAAATAGAGCTTTCTTTTTGTGGTATTTAATCACCACTGGGTTTGTTATTTTGTGCTATATAAATGAAAAAAAAATTGCCAGTTTTTTCTTAGTTTCTGTTTAAAATGTTACAAATAATCTTTCTTCAATAGTGATGTTCACTGTAATAAGCAATAGTTAACTGTCATAAATGGTGTTTAATTCATGAAAGCTTGCTTTCTGTTGACATATTGTAATTAGCTACAGCTAATCACATGGTACAGGGTGAAAGGTACCATGTGATAGCTATGGGCCAATCACAGCTTCACAACAATAAGCAAGCAGTCATGAATGGAAACTATTCATGACTATCTGTTTATATTTTAATCATGTGATTGCTATGACCAATAATAGCGATCACATCATGAGCGGCAGCCAGGATTTCAGTCCACCGGACACTGTGGTAACAGGATCGAGCAGCTGCGTGCCCCAGGGGGCACGCTAGTACGCACGTGCCAAATGGCATACCAGTACCTCGATGGGCCTGGCTGTGCTGCTCCCGGTAACAATACATATACTGCGGCAAGTGGTTGAGGAGCCCCTAGCTACCTCTAAAGAGTCCCTAAATTGGCTGGCTTGGTTCATACATGTTACATCCCCTCCTGCAGTCATGTTTACTGTGTTGAACTGACAACACTAAACAAAGCCGTAGAGGTCTTATTGCCTAGGAGAAAGTATCTTCTCATTCTCCTACTATGTAGGGCATTGACAGTAGGCTAATATAAAGACAAATTCAGACACTTATGTAAAGAAAAAAAAGATTGATTAAATACTTGCTGACCAGCTCAAGTACTTATACTGCTACAGGCTGGCAGCGCTGCGCGAATCGCCGCGCCTTTTCGGCAGCTCGTGCAGGCACAGTTGCGGACGGGCGTGCACTGCTGGCGGCGCACTTTAGCTCCTGCTGTGGGAGCGTGTACATGGGTCGGGCGGACTCAATGTCCACCGGCAACCCGCAATAACCTAGTACAGAGGCAGAACGGGGATCTGCCAGTGTAAACAAGTGGATCCTTATTCTGACAGGGGACATATCAGAGATCTTCTGTTCTCAGTGATCGGGAACAGTGATCTCTGTCATGTCCCAGTGAGCCCATCCCCCCTACAGTTAGAATACACCTAGGTAACACACTTAACCCTTTGATCACTTTCTAGTGTTAACCCCTTCCCCGCCAGTGTAAATGTAATAATGTCACTGGTCCCCAAAAAGTGTAATTTGGGGTCAGATTTGTCCACCGCAATTTCACAGTCTCGCTAAAAATCGCAGATTGCCACCATTACTAGTAAAAACAATAAAAAAAAAATCCCTAAATCTATCCATTAGTTTGTAGACATGATAACTTTTGCGCAAACCAATCAATATACGCCTATTGCTATTTTTTTTACCAAAAATATGTAGAAGAATATATATCGGCCTAAACTGATGAATAAATGTGTTTTTGTATATATATATATTTTTTTGGATATGTATTATAGTAAAAAGTTAAAAAAAAAATATTTTTTTTAAAATTGTTGCTCTTTGTTTATAGCGCAAAAAATAAAAACCGCAGAGGTGAACAAATACCACCAAAAGAAAGCTCTATTTGTGGGAAAAAAAGGACGTCAATTTTGTTTGAGTACAGCGTTGCATGACCGCCCAATTGTCAGTTAAAGTGATGCAGTGTCGACCTGGTCAGTAAGTTGGCAAATCCTTTCGGTCCTTAAGTGATAAATGTACAGTATATAAGTAGAATAAAGGATAGTTTTATAGTTACACGTTCACAGTGTATATCTAAATGATAAGGGTTATCTTTTACTGCATGTTTTGGTAAGAAAATGCAAGTGGGGACAAGTTTGGTGAAATGCATGCAAGTAAAATAAAAATGCTAATTGTTTAGTAATTAAAAAGAATGTGCTCTGGCACAACCCCTTATGGCAAACCTCCATCCCTATTATGTGATATAGAGAAGGAAGGGAAAATCGCTTTAAATGAGGCTTGTCATTACAAATGATGATACAAGAGATGTATATATGATACAAGAAATTGTAAAATTTATTATCACGCTCTTTTGGAGAATACCAAAATCTTAAAAAACATTTATATCAATTTAATCAATAATAATAAATTGTCAATAAGACTTACACATAACATATAATGCTTATACAACTATATAGGAATAATCCCTGAACATAATTGGTAGTGGAATGCAGAACAAATATAATTGTTTAGTGTTCTTTTCTAACTCTATAACAATTAATTGTTTTGTTTCAGTGCATTAACTGTGTTATCCGTGGTTTCTTACCTTATCTGTAATATGTCTGCCAAATGTGTATCTTTGTTTTGAGGAAGTAAGCAATAATTGAAGAAATTGTGGAAAGGAAACAATGTGTTTCAAAAACTATCAGGTGATAAGATCTTTTTATTGTGGTCTATGTACATAAATGTGACATTTTCTTCTAATATTAAAAAGTTATTCTGCATAATAGATTCCCCCACATTGTTGTGAGCTGGACATTCTGTTTCTCTGCTTTCTAAGTAAATTCTTTTTGAGGACCCATTAAGGCAGGGATCCCCAACTTCTCAGTATGAGGGCCAAGTCATATATCTTAAAAATATTCATGGGCAAAAAAAAATCCCCATCATAACACCAGGGTCTACATCAGAGTTCCCCTAAGAATCCCTCCTTACATCGGGCCCCCATCAGAGTCCCTTTACATCAGGGTCCACATCAGAGTCCCCCGTACATCAATGTTCCCATCAGAGTCCCCGGTTAAATCATGGTCCCCATCAGAGTTCCCCTTAGAGCCCCCTTACATCAAGGTTCCCATCAAAGTCTCCCTTAGAGCTACAGAATTACAATGTACACTATACCTCCAGTATGAGCTTGAAGCAGGTGCAAAAACCATGTACTGCACTTGGGTGTAGATACGAGGGGATAAAGGGGGTCCAAATCTGCCCAAAAGTATCCGAGCCACTGGTGTCGCTATAGTAGGGCCCCAGTATGCACATGTGTACATCTCTTGCCTGGTGCCCCAGGTGTCCAGGCTGCTGCTGCTGCATCCATCATTTGGTTTGTAGCTGCTGCAGAAAAGACAAAACTGTGGTGGAACTGCTAAGCACCTCTTAGTGCACAGGCTCCTGGCCACACGCAGTGGAAGGCAAAAGAGCTGGCCTGGCTGCTGGAAGGAATAAAGGGGCAAAGAGCTAAACTGGGTAAGAGAGGTGATGTCAGAAAGCACATGCCAGCAACCAAAAAAGCGTCTGCAGAAGATGTCCTTAGCTTCCCATTCCAGTAAGAAGAGTGGCATAGGTGCGCCCTGTGAAAGGTCATGGCGCCAAATGGGCTATTTAAACTGGGTCAGCACCCAGGATCAATGCTGTCTGGTCTACAGCGTTCCCTGTGTTACCTTCTATCTGTTATCTTATACCAGTTCCTGATTGACCCAGCTTGTTCGTGATTCCTCCTGCTATCTGCCTGCACTCGACTCCAGCTTGTCTTTGACTTTGCACCTGCCTGCTCCTTCTACTGCCTTGCTGCCAGCCTGCTACCGACTCAACTTGCACCTGGACTCCGCTCTAGCCTCCGCATCAGTTCCTGATATGCCCACCAGTGTATGACCCTGCCTGCCTGTACCTGTCTGTGTTCCAGTCCTCACGGAGCAACTATTTCTCCAGCTGCTATATCTGCTTCTCAATCTGTGGCATCCAAGTACCAGCCTTTTTCAGCCTCCAGCCTGCTTGCTGTTCCTGGTCCTACCGCTGTATCTTTGTTCCCCCACTACTCTGCCAGAAGTTCCGGTCCAGCACTGCTGCTAGCAACCCTACCAGCCACTTGTGCGACTCTGTACTCTCGCGCCTCCTGCCTGCTCTATCAGGGGCCTTCAAGTCAGAGGTGTAAGAGAGGCTGTCCTCTGCATATCAGGCTCTACCACCAGGTATGTGACAGGGGAGCTATGGATAGAGTGGGGGGAGTGCAAAGGTGAGCTGTGAAAGTAGGGAGAGCCTGTTGATGTGGGTGCAGACATGAGCTGGAGTGGGATAGGGAGTGACCAGTACACATAGGCAAAACTTTTGGTAGCTCTGAAACCATAGAAATGCCTTATGGGCATAATAGATCCTATAATCCATTCTCCTCTTTTTGCAGATTCATCATTGATCAGTCTTGGATTAGAGATTATTTCAGCTTCAGTTTGATATGAACCAACCTTACCAGCTTCATCCATATGACTATACAGAATGTAAACATACAAAACTTAAGCATAGTACACATGGGCCGAATGTCGGGCGGCATCGACCGGTTCAAGAGAAACCACCCGATACCGGCCGACATTCAGCGTATGTGTACGGCAGCCGGTCAGAAAGAAAAAGCTGGCCTTTCAGCTGGCTTCTGTTGAAAGGTCATGACCGAAAAAGGTCTGCCGACAGGCTCCCGTTCAGTGTTTTCAGCCATTGGCTTCCAGCACTGACCGGATGGTTCTGGTGGGGGGGCCCAGTCAGAACATAATAATACAGCAGAGGAGATCGTTGTATTAACATTGGATTGTTAGTACAGCGGCTCCGACCTGAGCTGTCAGCTAGTAGTGTGTACGAGGCTTTAGGTGAACTAAGAGACTAAGCTGAACAGTATCTGTTAAAAAGCAAGACATTCCACCTGCCATAGCCTCTTCTATTGTTTTGAATGCTCCAGGTGATGGAGATAAAGATGCCAATTGTCAGTCCCCTATTTACAAAAAAACTCCGCCTTCATAACATATGCTGTGGTTTTAAAGTAGAACTATTGGCAAAACTTTTTTTTCCATTTTGGATAGCACAAGGAAGTTTTCCTTCACTGCCTGTCCCATAGCCAAACAGGAAGTGAGCAGAAATCCCTGCAAATTAAGGGAATTCCTTGGGGTCATTAGAACTAGTGTCCCCATTGGAATATGTCCCCTCTATTACTTTTCTAGGGACAACGCAAAATTTGGGATTTTCTTTTACTTTCACTTGAAAATGGTAAACAGGACAAATAAAGAGGCTGAATCACAGACAGCAAGTAAGAATGACAAACAATTTAATCCCTCTCCACTCTATCCAAAATGAAAAGAAAAGGTTTTGCCTTTAGTTATACTTTAAGCTGGCCATACATGGTTCAATTTTTCAATTTTTTTTTTTATAGTCAGTGGCTTCAACGGAAAAAAAACTGAACCAATTCAGATATCTGCATATCTTTTACAATGGGCTGTTAAGGGTTGGTGGTTGCCTAAATATGGATAGCTTGGGAGAGCAAGAACAGAATCCTCTTTTGGCAGCCTTCATGTTGCCACCTCAGACCTTCCTCTATTTTTTATTTTTCTCCCCGCCTACCTGTTATGCAGGGTTTTCTTTAGAAAACATACTCACCTGACCAGTAGGGTGACCACATTTCCAAACTGCCATTCAGGGACAACCCCCCCCCCCCCCCCCCCGCACCCGCCCAAAAAAGATGGTTTTTGATATTTTTTTTGCCAATTTTTGGAAAAAAAAGCAAAACAGTGGTAACCAGTTTAGACAGGTGGTATGGACAGCAGAACGGAGGGGGACACAGAGGAAGAACAGAAGGGGACAGCAGCAGAACGGAGGGGGACACTGAGGAAGAGCGGAGGGGGACAACAGAATGGAGGGGGACACGGAGGAAGAAAAGAGGGGGACAGCAGAACAGAGGGGGACACGGAAGAAGAACGGAGGGGGACAGCAGAACAGAGGGGGACACGGAGGAAGAATGGAGGGGGACAGCAGTACAGAGGGGGATACAGAGGAAGAACGGAGGGGGACAGCAGCAGAACGGAGGAGGACACAGAGGAAGAATGGAGGGGGACACAGAGGAAGAACAGAGGCGGACAGCAAAACAGAGGGGGACCCGAAGGAAGAACAGAGGGGGACAGCAGCAGAACGGAGGGGGACACCGAGGAAGAACGGAGGGGGACAGCAGAACAGAGGGGGACACGGAGGAAAACTGGTGGGGGCAGCAGCAGAATGGAGGGGGAGCATGCTCACTGTAACAAAGTGTGAGTGTAACACATTACACTAACCTGTCCTGGAAGTTTGTCAATGTCTGGCACTGCAGGCGGCAAACTTGCGGACCTTGTGGGCGGGAGCCTGGAGGAGGACTCAGAAGAGGCTCAGGCTGCTCAGGAGAGAAGTTATTATTATTATTATTATTATTATACAGGATTTATATAGCACCGACAGTTTACACAGCGATTTACAACATTAGGACAGACAGTACAAGTACAATACAATTCAATACAGGAGGAATCAGAGGGCCGTGCTCGTTAGAGCTTACAATCTAGGAGGGAGGGTCAAGTTATACAAAAGGGTAATAGCTGTGGGGGATGAGCTAATGGAGAAAATAGTGCAGTTGTTAGATGGAGGCAGGATAGGCTTCTCTGAAGAGGAAAGTTTTCAGGGATCGCCTAAAAGTGAATCAATTTGGAGACAGTCTGACAGATTGGGGTAGGGAATTCCAGAGGATAGGCGAGGCTCGGGAGAAGTCCTGAAGGCGGATATGGGAGAAGGTGATGAGGGAGCTAGAGAGCAGGAGGTCTTGGGAGGAACGGAGATGGCGATTAGGTTGGTATTTTGAGACTAGGTTAGTGATGTAGCTGGGGGCAGAGTTGTGGATGGCTTTGTAACTTATTGTTAGTATTTTGAATTTAATTCGTTGGGCGAGTGGTAGCCAATGGAGGGATTGGCAGAGAGGGGTAGCAGACACTGAGTGGTTTGTAAGGTGGATGAGTCTGGCAGCAGCATTCATGATGGACTGAAGGGGGGATAGTCTATTTAAAGGTAAAACAAAGAGGAGTGAGTTGCAGTAGTCAAGGCGAGAGATAACCAGGGAGTGATTTAGGAGCTTTGTGGTTTTATGGGGTTAGAAAGGGACGTAGTTTAGAGATGTTGCGGAGGTTGAGGCGGCAAGCTTTGGAAAGTGATTGGATGTGGGGCCGAAAGGAGAGTTCAGAGTCCAGGATAACACCTAGCACCCTGACATGTGGGGACGGGTGGATGGTTTTGCCATTGCTCTTGACAGAGAAGTCAGGGGAAGAGGCACGTGGGGGAGGAAATATTATAAGTTCGGTTTTGGACAAGTTGAGTTTGAGGAAGTGGTATGACATCCATACAGATATGTCGGTTAGTAAGTTAGTGATGCGTGAGGAGACTGATGGAGTGAGTTGAGGAGTGGAGAGATAGATTTGTGTGTCATCAGCATGGAAATGATATTGAAAGCCGTGAGAGGCTATCAACTGACCCAGGGAAGAGGTGTAGATTGAAAATAAAAGAGTTCCAAGAACAGAACCTTGGGGGACCCCGACAGAGAAGGGAAGAGGAGTGGAGGAAGTAGAATTGTAAGTGACACTGAAGGTGCGTTGGGATAGGTAGGATGAGAGCCACTGAAGAGCACAGTCACGGAGACAGAGGGAGTAAAGTTTTTTGAGGAGGAGGGGGTGGTCAACCGTGTCAAAGGCAGCTGAAAGATCCAGAAGTAGGAGTTAAACTGTTACTTCTCCGTGCGCTGCTGGCAAATGGTAATGTGCTGCAGAGCAGCGGAGAGTGGCCTGCGGGCAGCGGGAGTAGTCAGCAGCGGCCCCGGCCGGGACTGGCACTGACTGGGCACAGGCTGAATGATCCTTACCAGCAGTAAGTGACTGTGCCTCTGTCTGGTTACTGGCGTGGTGTCACTCTGTGCTGGCTGGTTGCTCTCTCTCTCTGAGGCACGCACGCTGCTCTCAGCTGTAGGGTGCGGGTGCACTGCCCACACTGACTGCCCACGTGTCAGCACTCAGGCCTCAGCTGACGTCAGTGGTTGCTAGACGCGGGGCGGCCCTAGCCTAGCAACCAGCCCATGATGTGTCATGTATGAGAGTGTGTAGTGTTTATAAGATTGGCGGCGGAGTCGGCGGACTGGTCTGACTCTGGCGGTGTGTTGGTTTTTTTCATTCCGGGACACTGTATTGTCCCGGAATGAAGGTGCCCGGGACATGGGACAAAATTCAGAAATCAGGGACAATCTCGGGCAATCCGGGACACGTGGGCACCCTACTGACCAGCAAATCCAGAGTTTTCTTCCTACAATCTATTGCTCCACTGCCACAGGCTTGGTCCCGCACTGTTATCTTCCTTCCCTACGTCATTCTTGGGTCTGCCCCTCCAAAGGCGGGCCAGAGTAAAAGATGTAAATAAATAGAAGAAAATATGTTTTTATAATGGGGGAGGGGGTATGCATGGTGGAAAGTCTATTTTAGGAGTCAAGGTTTGCTTTAATTGTTTACTGTTATGCTGCCACCCTGTGGCCACTGTTATTACTGTTCTGGTTTTAAAGTGTATCCACCCCTTTGTATGATGCAATTTTCTCCTTCCCCATCATCGTAATGTCCTGCTTTGTTTTCTGCAAGGCACACATTGAGGTTAGGAAAGAAAGGTGATCACTTCATAACAACATCACTTCAATCATCTTCCACATATTGTTTGGCTGAACACTTCTGCATCTAAACAAATATATTCACGGATGCAAAATGTTTGGTGAGTTTAGGTATCTGATGAAAATTGTGACAGTGGTTGTATTCCGTTCAAGCCAGGCATAGAGGTCTCAGGAAGGAAGAATTCACCATTACAATAATTGGAGTCAGAAAAAATACTGGTAACCAGTACCATAAGAGGATCAACATTCTGAGGATACAGAATTCCACTGAAAGGGTAAATGAAAATCATTGTGGGTAATAAATCCAAAAGGTAAGTTCCCACTGGAAAAGGAACAAGGGGTTCCTGGGTGTGAGCAATCCAGGGAGACATGTTTAAAATACATAGCTATATGCAGTAGCCCTGGAGATAAAATGAAAGGTTATGGTCTAAAAGTGGAATCCTGATTACCAAAATGGACATTACCCTGGAACCCATCAAGATGTACAGACAGTCCCCCACTTGAAAAAGTGCGGGCGCAACTTTGTACAGAAGGTTTAACAATGATATGAAATGTCATCTGACTTCAAGCCAAATGGACCGAGTGGGAATTTAGATTTGGAAGGCTAGCAAAATATAGACTTTTTTTTCAGCAGAGCTGCAGCAATGGCGTTTAACCCCTTGGGACACTCGCACAAAAACTAGTGAGAAGGGATTATACAGGGCTGTCTTACAACATTTCATGTTTGTCATAATTCTTGGGTCAAGCAAGTTAAAAAGCTGTTTACTGGTCAAACATTGAAAGTAGACAGGGAGTAAAAAAAGAATAAAAATATATATATATTGTGGAGAGTCAGCCTGGGGCAGGGTTAAGAAGGGATTAATTGAAGAGGGCAGGTACTTTCCCTTCAGACCTGCTTATTGCCAGCTGAGTTGAAAATGTCAGAGGGGAGAAGTGTGTTTGGAGAGAGATGGCTGTTGAGCTATCAAAGCTGAGAGGAGCTTGAAGCTGGAAGGACCTCTGTTACCTATGACTTGATCCTGCTGGGTGAGCTTGCCTGAACTGGGACTTTGTTATATGCTGTGGCTGGGATGCTGAGCATTGTTTAACCACTTGCTTACTGGGCACTTAAACCCCCCTCCTGCCCAGACCAATTTTCAGCTTTCAGCGCTGACGCACTTTGAATGACAATTGCGCGGTCATACAACACTGTACCCAATTGACATTTTTATCATTTTTTTCACACAAGTAGCAACAAAAGAGCTTTTATTTTGGTGGTTTAATCTCTTCCCGCCGAGCGTACGCAGATGTGCGTACTCGGATCTCCGGGGTTATACCGGGATGATGCCAGCAGCTGCAGGCATCATCCCGGTACCATGTTGTAGAGCTGGCGATCGGCTATCCATGTATAACAACCGATGCGGCTAAAAGCCGCTCGGCTGTTATACTGGAGGAGCAAGAGGGGACGTCCCCCCTCCCGCCGCTCTTACCGGGCCTCCCGTTCGATCGGGAGGCCCGGTGACCAATCGCCTGCCTCCAGGGGCGGGCTGGAACGAAGCCGTGGGCGGCTTCGTTCTAGCCTTCTAATTGTAAACGCGGAAGCGACGTCATGACGTCACTTCCCATTTACTCGGCTGCCAATGGCGCCGGTTTTAAAAAAATATACAGTGTTCAGGCAATCTGAATACTGTGAAGTGCAAAGGAGGGATCGGGGGTCTTTTAGACCTCCGATCCCTCCATAAAGAGTACCTGTCACCACCTATTACTGTCACAAGGGATGTTTACATTCCTTGTAACAGCAATAAAAGTGATCAAAATTTATTTTTTTTTTAAAACACAATTTCTAAATATAAAAATAAATAAGAAAAAAAAAAATGTTTAAAGCGCCCCTGTCCCCGCGAGCTCGCGCAGCAAAGAAAACACATACGGAAGTCGCGCCCACATATGTAAATGGTGTTCAAATCACACACGTGCGGTATCCCCGCGATCGTCAGAGCGAGAGCAATAATTCTAGCACTGGACCTCCTCTGTAACTCTAACCTGGTAACCGTAAAAAAAAATTAGAGCGTCGCCTATGGAGATTTTTAGGTACCGTAGTTTGTCGTCATTCCATGAGTGCGTGCAATTATAAAGTGTGACATGTTTGATATCTATTTGCCCGGCATAACATCATCTTTCACATTATACAAAAAAATTGGGCTAACTTTACTGTGTGGTAAAATTCATGAAAGTGTCCCTTTTCCCAAAAATTTGCATTTAAAACACCGCTGCACAAATACCGTGTGATAAAAAATATTGCAACAATCGCCATTTTATTCTCTACATTCTCTGCTAAAAAAAATATATATTATGTTTGGGGGCTCTAAGTAATTTTCTAGCAAAAAATAAGGATTTTAACTTGTAAATACCAAATGTCAAAAATAGGCTTAGTCATGAAAGGGTTAATCACAGCTGGGATTTTTATTTTTTGCTAAACAAACAAAAAAATGGAAAAACATAGTTTGTTATAAAATTTTGCAAACAGGTTCTTTTTCTCCTTCATTGATATGCGTTGATGAGGCTGCACTGGTGGGCACTGATAGGCTGCACTGGTGGGCACTGATAGGCTGGACTGATAGGCACAGATAAGGCGGCACTAAAGGCGGACAGATAAGAAGGTACTGATGGGCACAGATAAGGTGGCACTGATGGGTGGCACTGATGGGCACTGGTAGGTGACACTGATTGGCACTGATAGGTGGCACTGATGTGCAGCACTGTTGATGAGGCACTGATTGTGGGCACTGATGGGTTGCACTGATGGGTTGTGCTGGTGGGCACTGATGGGTGCACCCGGTGGGCACTGGTAGACGGCACTGTTGTCTACTGCTAGGTGCCACTGGCAGGTGGCACAGGTGGGCACTGAGGAGCTGGGGGCAACTCTCCATGATCGGGACTAATGTCCAGCTGAAATACTGGGGGTCAAAATATCAAATCCCCCCCAAAAAATAGAGAAAGGCAGTACAGCGCTAACTGATTATGCAAAACTAAAAAAATTAGCACCAAAAACGAATAAAATTGCAATAAAAACAATCCTTAAAAATTCTTCATAAAGCAAGTTGATTGCAAGAGCATTAACAGATATCCAGTGAGTGATGAGTAAAACATGTACGGTGACTTCTGTGACACCCTCCATCAACAAGTAAAATGGCCCCTCACCTCATGCGGTGGACCCCTGAGTAAATCAGTCAGGTCAAAACAGCAATTCCCTTATGGGTAATTAGGTCAGCAAGCTCTCACAGCATGTAAAGTGCAATGTCGGTAAAGGTAGCTAGACATGGATTCCTCATCAACTCCGAGATCGGTATATGGAATAGAAGCAACAATATCTAGTGCTCTCTGATTTAATCAAAATAATGTTTATTTAAAAAGATGAATAATACTCACAAATTTCGCACTGTACCCCAGTGCTAGGACGAATGGCATTAGATAGCGAAGTATATCCACGAGGATCAGCGTTGTGGGACGCGGGTGACGTCACGGACAAGGTCATGTGGTATCCGTATGCGTTACGTCCCAAAAGGGGGGCGGGACTTCATCAGCGGTGATGACATGACGTGCGTCACCCACTTTATAGATCTAGTCAGCTGATCCATCCGACCAATGGGGCGAATGTGTACCGATCACTATAACAACCACCAGGCAGCGGAACGCTGATAATCAGGAAGTGAATAGAAAGAAAGCTGAATCCCCATCAAGCACTGCGTTCGTTGTAAAACCAAAAACAGTACGCAAGGACTGCTAGTATGATTAGAACATTGCTTAAAAATAAATAACAAATGTAAACTGAAATAAATAACCACCAGCGTCCCTGCTGATCCTCTAGGATGCCAACATCATATGTTATATTACAATAGACATATTAAAATTGATAAAAAAAGTATCTAATGTCAGGCTAGAGCATATAACAGGTAACAGTTCAGGTGTTCTGATTATGCAAAGAGTTCAAGGAACAAGAGCACATACCATGAGCAGAGCAGGTCAGCTGGGACTTGTAGTTCACCGCTGTAGATGTAGGTCGATGTTTGCTGGACCTTGTAGTTCACCACTGCAGATGAGGATAGATGGTGTGTGGTGTTGTAGTTCACCGCTGCAGGTGAGGATAGATGTCTGGTGCTTGTAGTTCACCGCTGCAGATGAAGTTACTAGTGGAATCAGGCAAACGTAGTCTAGGCAAGCTGGGTCATACACAGGAAATACACAGAGCAGATATCAACTGGATCAAACACAAGGTAAACTCTAACACGAGCAATGAATGAATGCTGTTGCAAGTTATTTAAAGGTCACCTGGCCAATCATTGTTGTTTCCCAGGTAAAGGCTGTGTCAGGTGAGTGGTGCTGGGTCCTAAAGGGATCCTAGTACTGACAGTACCCCCCCTTTCTCGAGGGGTTGCTCCTGCACCCCCAGGCTTACTTGGATAACGAAGATGGAACTTCTTCTTAAGTCGGTCAGCATGAAGATCACGAGCTGGGACCCAAGATCGATCCTCTGGGCCGAAACCTTTCCAATGAACGAGATACTGTAAGGAATTGCGCACTCGTCTGGAATCAAGAATAAATGCCACTTCATATTCCTGACTGTCCAACACATCCACAGGTTCTGGTTCATTTACTTGGAGGCTGGAATGAACAGGTTTCAACAATGAAACATGAAAGACATTTGGAATGCGCATGGATGGGGGAAGTTTTAATCTATAGGATACAGGATTAACAATCTCCGAAATTTCATAGGGCCCGATGAATTTTGGGCCAAGTTTTTTAGATGGAACATGCAGGGACAGATTCCTAGATGATAGCCACACTTTGTCACCAACTTTATATCCTGGTGCCTTTGAGCGCCTCTTGTCCGCCATTTTCTTAAAAGCCTGCACAGAGCGAAAAATAGCATGATTGACATCGGACCAGATTTTGGAGAAATTTTCAATTGTGGTGTTGGCATCTGGCACATCAGAGGGTGGAAGATCAAAGGAGCACACACGAGGATGCAACCCGTAAACACAGAAGAAGGGAGAGGTCCCTGTAGATGTGCTGGCACAATTATTAAAGGCAAATTCTGCCCATGGCAGGACGTTGACCCACTCCACCTCATCATTGGCCATCAGACAACGTACCATCTTCTCTAGAGTCTGATTAGTCCTTTCTGTTTGGCCGTTTGTCTCAGGATGATATGCTGAAGAATATGATAACTTAATCCCTAGCTGAGAGCAAAGGGCCTTCCAAAACTGGGCTATAAACTGAGAGCCACGGTCTGAGACAATGTTGATTGGTGCCCCATGGAGCCTGAAAACATGTTTAATGAATAAAGATGCCAGTTCTTTAGCAGATGGAAGTTTCGGAAGCGGAACAAAGTGGGCCATTTTACTGAACCTGTCTACCACCACCCAGATCGTGGAACATCCCTGGGACGGAGGCAAGTCAGTGATAAAGTCCATAGATAAATGGGTCCAGGGACAGGTAGGTATTGGTAGAGGACGTAGGAGACCGGGCGGCTTAGAGGTACTGCTCTTGCTTCTGGCACAAACTTCACAGGCCTGGACGAAGGCTAACACATCCTGCCTGATCGATGGCCACCAGAGGTTGCGAGAGATAATCTCAAAAGTTTGTCTAAACCCCGGATGTGCTGCAGGTTTTGATGCATGTACCTGTTGCAATACCTGCAAACGAAGAGCCAGGGGCACAAAAAGCATACCAGAGGGAGTGGAGGGAGGGGCTTCAGCCTGTGCAGGTAACAAGGCCTCAGAGATGTCAGTCTGGGTGTAAGCCAAAATCCTATCCTCAGAGATAATGGGTTGTGGAGGAAGCGGAGGAGGAGACTCTGAA
The DNA here is from genome assembly GCA_037952925.1 of Lithobates clamitans. NCBI lineage: Eukaryota > Metazoa > Chordata > Amphibia > Anura > Ranidae > Lithobates > Lithobates clamitans. The sequence goes on along the minus strand of JBBGZY010000667.1, from coordinate 3,907,221 downwards.
AGAAAGCTGCGAGACAAGGTGTCAGCCTTAATGTTTCTTGGTCCTGGTAAATATGAAATAGTGAAGTCAAATCTGGAGAAGAACAATGACCACCTGGCTTGACGTGAGTTCAGTCTTTTAGCAGAACGGATGTACTCAAGGTTTTTGTGGTCAGTCAGAACTATGAATGGATAGCGAGCTCCCTCCAGCCAATGTCTCCATTCCTCCAAAGCGAGCTTTATGGCTAGAAGTTCTCTGTTGCCTATATCATAATTGCGCTCTGCTGGGGAATATTTCCGAGACAAGAAGGCAGGGTGGATGGCAGCATTTACAGGATCCTTTTGTGACAAAAGCGCCCCCACCCCTACTTCAGATGCATCTACCTCCACAATAAAAGGTAGCTCAGGAACAGGATGGTGTAGGATTGGTGCAGAGGTAAAGGCTTTCTTTAACTGAGTGAAGGCTGCCTGGGCTTCAGTAGTCCATTTAAAGGTAGTTGGAGTCTTCCTGGTGAGAGAGGTGATGGGATGTGCAATGGTGGCAAAGTTCTTAATGAATTTTCGATAGAAATTTGCAAAGCCCAGGAAGCGCTGAACTGCCTTTAGGTCTGAAGGTGGTGCCCAGTCTAAAATGGCTTGAATCTTGGCTGGATCCATGGTGAGGCCTGTGTCAGAAATTAGGTAGCCTAGGAAAGGTACTTGTTTAACATGGAATGAACATTTCTCAGGCTTTACAAAAAGGGAGTGAGTCTTTAATCGGGCTAATACTGAGCAGACATGTTTCTGATGTGTTTCAAGATTGGGAGAATATATCAAAATGTCGTCTAAATATGAAGCAGGTGGGCCCCGGCATGAAGCGACCCAATATGTCACGGAAAATGTCATTCATAAAGTTCTGAAAGACAGCTGGTGCATTTCTGAGACCGAAAGGCATGACAAGACATTCGTAATGACCATCCTTGGTGTTAAAGGCTGTCTTCCACTCGTCGCCTGCACGTATGCGCACCAGATTATAGGCTCCCCTTAAGTCCAGTTTGGAGAAGATTTTGGCTCCCTGGATTTGAGAGAACAATTCTGTGATGAGAGGAAGAGGATACCGATTGGGAACAGTTATTTTATTTAGACCTCTGTAATCAACACAAAGTCTCAGTCCCCCATCCTTCTTTGGGACAAAGAAGCATCCTGCTCCTGCGGGAGAAGTGGAGGGACGGATGAAACCCTTAGCTAGGTTTTCCTGGATGTATTCTTGCAAGGCAAGATTCTCTGGCTCAGACAGTGGAAAGACTCTCCCTCGAGGAGGTGTAGTGTCAGGCAAGAGGTCAATGGGACAATCATAACTGCGATGAGGTGGTAAAGTGTCAGCAATCCCTTTAGAAAACACATCCCAAAAGTCCTTATAACAAAGTGGAATCTGTTCCATTCCCACTTGACAGGTAGCCAGTCGAACAGGGTGCTGGATGCAGTTCTTCTTACACTGATTGGACCAAGTCAGAATATTTCCTGTTCGCCAGTCAATTACAGGATTGTGCTTCTGAAGCCAAGGAAGGCCTAGGATCAAAGGAGTGGATGGAGAGTCAATGACAAGACATGAAATCTTCTCCCAATGCAAAGCCCCCAATTGTAACTGGAAAGGATTGGTGGCTTGGAGCACTAGATCTTGTGAGAGAGGCCGATTATCCACGGAAATCAGGCGGACTGGGCAATCTAGAGCATGAGTTTCCAAGGACAAAGAGGTAATCAGAGTCTTATCAATAAAATTCTCAGCGGCTCCAGAATCTACCAAGGCCAGCAGTTCATGAGCCCCTGTCCCAAAGTGAATGACAGCGGGTAAAAGAATACGCTTGTCCCCCTGGGGAGATGAGAGTAGACCTAAGGTAACCTCCCCGCAATTACCTAGGTCCTGGAGTTTCCCGGACCTGTAGGGCACGAACGGAGCATATGACCCTTGAGGCCACAATACAAGCAGAGTCCCATGTTACGCCGGCGCGTGTGTTCCTGGGCAGATAACCGGGTGGAGCCTAACTGCATAGGTTCTTCCTCAGATTTGGCATTGGAGGTGGAATAGTCAGGCGGCAAGGGAGGTATATAGTTTGCCACAGCTGTAGTTTGTTCTCGTCTCCTCTCTCGCTGGCGGCGGTCAATTCTAATGGCTAGACTCATAGCCTCCTCCAGTGAGGCTGGGTAGGAGAAGTTGACCAGAGCATCCTTAATTGCATCTGAAAGTCCCATTCTAAACTGGCTGCGGAGTGCTACATCATTCCAGCCAGATTCCGGGGCCCACCTGCGAAACTCTGAGCAATACATTTCAGCTGCGGTAGTTTCTTGCTTTAAGTTACGCAGGGTTGATTCTGCAGTAGCAGCACGATCTGGATCATCATAAAGCAACCCTAGGGCTTCAAAGAAGGCATCTACTGTTAGCAAGGCTGGGTGGTTTGGTTCCAGGTTAAAGGCCCAAGCCTGGGGGTCACCCTGTAGTAGAGAAATAATGATTTGAACCCTCTGAGTTTCAGGGCCAGACGAGGATGGCCTTAACTTGAAATATAATTTGCAACTGTTTTTAAAGTTGCAAAACCCTTTACGGTCACCAGAAAACCGGTCAGGCAAAGGAATTTTTGGTTCAGATGGAGTTTTTGTAGCAGTGGTAATAGAAGGTGATTGCACCTTGGTGAGCTCTGTGGCCATTTCCTGAACTTGATGGGATAAGCGGCAAAGTTCCTGTGCAAACAACTGAGCCTGCTCAGGATCCATGATAGGTTTCCTATATTATGTATGGCTCGTGTTAATGTCAGGCTAGAGCATATAACAGGTAACAGTTCAGGTGTTCTGATTATGCAAAGAGTTCAAGGAACAAGAGCACATACCATGAGCAGAGCAGGTCAGCTTGGACTTGTAGTTCACCGCTGTAGATGTAGGTCGATGTTTGCTGGACCTTGTAGTTCACCACTGCAGATGAGGATAGATGGTGTGTGGTGTTGTAGTTCACCGCTGCAGGTGAGGATAGATGTCTGGTGCTTGTAGTTCACCGCTGCAGATGAAGTTACTAGTGGAATCAGGCAAACGTAGTCTAGGCAAGCTGGGTCATACACAGGAAATACACAGAGCAGATATCAACTGGATCAAACACAAGGTAAACTCTAACACGAGCAATGAATGAATGCTGTTGCAAGTTATTTAAAGGTCACCTGGCCAATCATTGTTGTTTCCCAGGTAAAGGCTGTGTCAGGTGAGTTGTGCTGGGTCCTAAAGGGATCCTAGTACTGACATCTAATTACTATGTTAATAATAGCTAAAAATAAAAACAGAAACTACCAGTCAGAAATAACACAATTTACATTGAATTCAATATTCAAACCTCCAGGCACAAGAACCATGGTATCATGGATCCAATAAGATTCCTTGCGACTAATGAAATTACCACCTCTCCAGTGCTTGGCAACCCTCTCAATGCCCCAAATTTGGAGACATTTAGGATTTTTATCATGAACCAATCTGTAGTGCTTAGAGACATTGTGCAACTTGATCCTATTTTTGATGTTGTTCACATGTTCCCCCAATCTGAGCCAGCTTGTCACCCCCTGATCTATACATATCATAGATGTTTTGGAATTTAAAAGGTAAGGATGGAGACCCCAGAGTGGCAAAGCTTAAACTTAAAAAACAATCAATGTCTTGCAAGCTAACATGTGAAAATCAAAATGATAATTAGAGATGATTAAAGGACAGCTGCTAGCATTGATCACGTCCCATATGCTCGTGCCAAATAAAAATTTATACCAATATAATGCTGCGCTATTCAAATGTAATCATATGGTAATCGTGCTAAATCCTAATACTACTGACTGCAGTTAAATAGTGGTGGTGAGATATTCCATTCCTATGTAAAAAATCTAGTGAACACACTAATGCAATCTTAAGTGATTACAAGTTGTGATCATAAACAATTAAAAATTGCAATCCTGGGAGGGGGCATGACCGGATGGAGGAAGGAGTGAGTGAGCGTGCATAGTGTCTCTCCTCCGCCCCCTTATCTTTGCATTGAACCTAGCTGCTCTGCTTTGAGAGCGGGCCATACCTGGTGTTCTGGAGACTGCTGAGGGGTCTGTTTGGAGGGCTGCCCTTCTCCTCCTTGGTGCCTGGTGTGGATTTCTCCGCTGGGCTTTTTGCAGATCCGAAGCCGCTTTAGTTGCCTCTTCCAGGCTGGTTGGTGAGCTGCAGCCGTCCCGGAACCTTCGCCGTGCAGTGAGTGGAGCTGCCCGTGTCCCTGCCATGTTCTTTCAAGATCGTGCAAGACCTGCTGATACCTCACTGGACTGCTCGGCTGTTCGGCTGTTATGGTGAGGGAGGTGAAGGTAGTGCAAGCGGTGAGAGCACCACGGGGGAGGCGGAAGGCCCCCCTAGGAGATTTAAACCCCCCTTTTCTGCATTAACAATCCACAATAATCCCTGGCTAATTTAACTACTGGAGTGCTGTAGTGCTACTGAAGTTTTGGTATGTCTAAAAAACGACCAGCTGACGAGCAGCCACCCCAGGAAGGGACACAGCTGACACGCTCTGTGAAGGAGAAGGGGAATCAGGTGGCAGTGGCAGCAGAAGCCATACAGCTTCCCTGTTACCCGCCAAGGGGGGTCATCAGCAGACAGCGGCACAAACCAAGAATCAGGTGGGGTCCGCATCAGATAGAAGGAGTCAAGGACATGGCCAGGCATCCTCAAACCCCGCCACCCCATCCAGCAATAAAACCGTGAGTACTAAGGGGACAGGGGGAGGAAAAACAGGACCAGTATCCACAAAATCCGCGGCCGCTGGGGCATCCATTACGACCAGTCCTATTTTTGAGGACGAGGAACCGACATTGAGAGATGTTCTTTCTGCTGTTAATGCCTGTAAAGTCTCAAATGTCAGTCTCGATTAGTCAGCTAAAAAGTATTAGCTGACTACTCTCAATGAGCCAGGTATTGTGCAAGACTGTAGAGAGGACTACTGCCTTAGAAGAGAGACTAAGTACAGTTGAGGATAATTTATACATATTAAAGCAAGAAATCAAGGGACTTCAGGAACAAATGGCCGCACGGGCTACTAAACTCGATGTAATGGAAAACAGAAACCGTAGAAATAACGTGAGAGTGAGTGGCCTTCCAGAGAGGTGCAAGGGTCCCGGTCGGGTTGAGGTTTGTTAAGCCTTTTTGGGTTCGCTGGCCCCTCTCCCCCCCCCCTTTTATTTATTTTTTCTTTATTTTTCTTTTTAAGGTATAGATTATACTATTTTGATACATCACTGAGATATCACTGTTATATCACGGAAATTATTTTGATTGTCCAGATTGGAGGGAGTGGAGGAGGGGAGACACTTTTTTTGGGTGAATGTTTGCAAGTAGGGGAGTAAGAGAGTGCAAGGGGCTCTCATGGTTATGTTTTACGTTAAAGCCACTGGTTCAGAATATGAGGAGGGTAAGTTGGGAGAGGTATGGCAAGGTCACAGGTGAAGCCCATAGGGTTGGCCCTGATGGGCATGGGAGGGGGGTATGGATGGGGGGGGGGGTAGTTGTGGGTGGTGGGGAGGGGAGCAGAGTGAGGGCTAAGAAACACATATCACTAACATTAGTATTTTGGAAGGCAGAAATTGCAAGAGGTTAAGGTTATGGAGAGAGGGAGAAATACAGTTTGGAAAATCCACTTGAGTTTAAGAGATGTGAGTGTGATTACTATGTTGATCACTTTTCCACTTAATTACGTGTTGTTTTCTAGTGTCGACTTAAATTTTTTTCTTTTTTTTTTTCTTTTACTATACAAGAAAGGAGAGTCAGCATAACCTCATGGAATGTCCGGGGCCTAAGGGATCCAATTAAGAGAGCTACGGTCCTATCGGCATTAGAGGGGAGTGGGCCAGGATTACTTTGCCTGCAGGAGACTCATTTGACTGATAATACTGCGATACAATTTCGCAGTCGGAAATTCCAAGCCCAATACCATTCGGTCTTTTCCTCCTATTCAAGGGGGGTAGGTATTCTGGTTGGGAGAGGAGTGGAGTTCTCCTGCTGGGAAAATTGTATTGATGAACAGGGCCGATATATTTTTCTATTTTGCTCGATTGAAAATAAATTATTTGTGTTGGCAAATAGTTTTATCTCCCCCCCCCCCATTCAAGCTAGAGGTTCTACATAAGGAGTTTGTGCTGGATAAAGCAGGAAACCCGATAATAGCGGTGGGCGACTTCAACTAAGTACTCGACAAGAGCCTAGCCAGATTCCCGTCGGGCCATAGGTCCAACACAGCAGACGAGAGTCGGCTATCCCGATTACTAGAGGAAATGGGCTTGAGTGACATATGGCGAATGCGCTATCCACAAGAAAGACAGTTTTCATGCTTTTCAAGTTCCTATCTCACTCTCAATAGAATCGATATGGCCCTGGGTAATTGGGAGGCAATATCAACAGTAAGTAATATAGATTATGGTTCAAGCGGAGTCTCAGATCACTCCCCGCTTGTGCTGACAATAAATGCTGGGGGTAAGATTTATTCTAGAGAATGGAAAATTAGCACTTGTTGGCTGGAATTGATTGGCAATTCTGGAGAAGTGGTGTCTAGACTAAATGAATTTCTACAAATTAACAAATTACAAATTAACGCAAGTACGGCACTGCCGGATGTCATTTGGGACTCTTGAAGGCCTATCTCAGCGGCCTCCTGATCCAACAGGTGGCAAGAACTAAGGGGAAATCTAGAGAGTGGGAAGGGGATATTAGGAAAGAGGCGACACAGGCAGAGAAAAGTTTTGTTGAAGATCCAACCCCAGATAGACAGAGGGAATGGCTAGATAAGCAACAAGTGTATACAATGGCTATTACCAGGAGGCCGGAGAATAGATGAATATTTCAGAGGCAGTGTCATTTTGGAGAGGGGGAAAGGGTTGGCCGTATGCTGTCCCTTTTAATTAAATCTAATAATCCCCCCTCTACCGTCTCAGCGATTAGGACACCAAACGGGGACATCACTACCGACGCAATAAAGATAATGCAGGTATTTAGTGACCATTACAAGTGTAGTGCTGACAATTTTTGTTTCTAGCTATGTATAATGCTGTAAGGTTAATAAGTTGGAATATGACTCCATCTAGCAGCCAAAATATAAAAGTACAGCATCTTTATATTTATACACTTAGAAGGGACATGGAAGTGTTTCATTGTTTACCTTTGGACATTAACTTGACCTACCCATGATGCCCGTTAACTCCCATAAACATTGGGAGAACTGAATTGCATTGTGGGAAGGATATAAAAGGGCTGGGAGTGGCCATTTTAGGTCTCTTGTTCCTGGGACACGTGGCCTGCCAGCAGGGCTCTGTGGGTGTGTGTGTGTCCCACAGAGCTGCGGCCTACCTTGTGCGGAGCGGAACAGCAGCCAGTGATCCTGCCTTAGATCACAGCATGCTGGAGTAGCAGAAGAGATTGTTTCTGAGACCCGTGAAGGAGGTAACCACGGACTCCTGGTCATTAGTGAACAGAACGGCATAGCAGCACAGCTGTAACTTCAGATAGACTGAGGACTTGTGGAACGGAGACATCCATTCGTCTGGATTCAGTGCGGTGAGAGGGCTAATGCCCAGAAGTTTGCGTCACACTACACACATTTATATTGATTGCAAAGTGTTGCTGGGACTGATGGTCCCACGGAACAAGTTCAGAGAGAAAAACATCATACTTGCACAGACCTTAAATTAGACTTCATTACCTAGGAATTGACGTGGAATAATTGTTCCCCTTGAGAAGGAATATACAACCAATTTTACCTGGTTGCAATTACTATCTTGCATCATTCTACACCATTTCTTTTGGTCACAAGCCCTGTGGATTACAATTATTGATTCTTTAGCTAGCAGAAGACTGAAGATAACAGGACTATTTCTATCAACACAAGGCCTTGCATTTAGTCATAAAATAGAGTGACTGCACTGTCAAAGCAGGGGGAGCTCCCTAGTGATTTAAAACTGTGGGGTGTTAATATTCCTGGGTTTTTTTGTGTTTGCTACAGTGTGCTGGAGGTGGGAAGGTGTCCAGAGTTAAGACATTGACACTTTGAACACTGGTCCTACCTGGAGACATATTAATAGGGGGTCTATTCAAGAAAACCATATATATGTATATGTACTAAGATTGTTGTGAATATTCACAGTGGTTTCACGTTACGTTTGCGTGACAGTATAGTCATTGTAATTACTTTTAATATCAGTTAAGTAAAAGAAGTAATTTTGGTTAACCACAAATTTTTGTGTGCAGTGTTGTTTTTCTCCTGCAGGTGGAGCAACAAACACCCAGGTAGAGGTATATATAATTGTAGTGTATATATGGTGAGCTATAACTTGTATCAGTATTATTAAAACACTGTACTACAGCTGTGTCAAGGGGATTGAAACAGATTTAGAAGGGGTGTAAGAGATCAGAGAACAGGTCCGATCAATATCAGCCGCTCCTTCGGGGATAAGTGCTACACAAGTCTTTGTATAAATCTAACAGGGGTGTAGGGGGTGAAATAATTGACGATTACCTCCAGGGAATATCAATCCCGTCCTTGTTAGAGCAGGATAGAATAGATTTGGAGGCACCAGTGGCTTTAGAGGAACTAAAACGGGCAGTAGCTGGGATGCCCATCCAAAAATCACGAGGCCCAGATGGGCTCTCTGTAGAAATATATAAAAGATATGGCGAGGTATTTCTCCCAGAACTGTTGGAAACATTGGGATGGGCGTTAGCCAATGGGAGACTCCCTACCTCAATGTCGGAAACCACAATTATCATAATACAAAAGGAGGGGAAAGAACAACTGCACTGATGTAAAAATCTTGGCGAAAGTTTTAGCAACCCGTTTAAATAGATGTATTCAATGGTAGATACATCCGGATCAGTCGGGTTTTATCCCCAATAGCTCAACAAGCATTAACATTAGAAGAGTCTTCTTAAACATGCAGAGCCCTACTGATAACTTAGGTCCTAAGACCATTTTGGACTTGGATGCCGCCAAGGCCTTTGATAGTTTAGAATGGAACTATCTATGGAAGGTGCTAGTCCGATTTGGGTTTGGCCCCTCCTTTATTAGGTGGGTAAAGCTACTTTATAATGAACCAAGAGCAAAAATTAAAATTAACAATGAATATTCTGAAGTGTTCCAGCTGGAGAGAGGGACGAGACAGGGTTGTCCCCTGTCTCCCCTATTGTTCACCCTTGCAATGGAACCCCTAGCAATCATGACTAGATCAAGGCCAGACATACAGGGGTTCCGGTGCCAGCTAGAAGAGAACAGGATAGCACTGTTTGCAGGTGACATCCTGTTTTTCCTTGGGGATGTTGAAACCTCACTAAACCCAGTGATACAAATGGTTGGCGAGTTTGGGCGTTTTTCCGATCTGATCATCAATTGGGATAAGTCGGCTCTGTTACCGATCGACCCACTTGGTGATCAGTTAACACCGGGAATTTCCCACCTGAAAGTAGTGGCCAAGTTGAAATACCTGGGTGTTTGGATTACGAGCGATATTACTCAGTATGCTAACAATACCTTAGCTCCATTGCTACTGAAATTAAAACAAAAGGGAGACATTTGGTGCCGCTTCTCCCTATATGTTGCAGGGCGTTGTAATTTAATAAAGATGATATGGCTACCTCAGATATTGTACATGCTCCACAATTCTCCGACCTGGATAGGTCAAAAGTGGTTTAAGAAAATAGAATCCCTCTTTAGGGAATTAATTTGGAAAAAGGGCCGCTTGCAAACGTTGCAATTACTGATTAAAGATGGTGGTATGGCGATTCCGCACCCGAGATTATATTTTTTGTCATCTCAGCTGCAACCCCTGGTGGGCTGTGGAGCCCTAGGTGGTGGGAATTCTAATAACAGAATGATGTTAGTGGGGGTCCCACACAGCACACTAGTGGAGTCTCTTGAGGCAGACTCCTTTACTCATAGATGCCCTAAGATAAAACTTGTTAGTAAAGTGTGGCAGGTAACGAAGGCACTAATGGGGTACAATGGGGTAACAGAATATACCCCTTTATGGCATAAGAAAAAAATTGTCTGAAATAAGGGGTATAGAGAGACCCTGGGAATGGGAAAGGCAGGGTATTAGTCATTTAATTCAGTTATACGAGGGCAACCTCATGAAGTCCTTTTTAGATCTAAGACGGGAATTTAACATATCAAACAAGGCGTTCTATAAATACCTGCAGATTAGACATGCCATTCAAGCACAGTTCAGGTCTCAAATTATAGAGTGGACCCAGATCCCCGTACTCCTGAAAATTATTAATTCAGCCTCTACTAAAGGTCTAATTTCCAAGTTGTATGCTAGTTTGGTGGAGAGAATTATAAGAGCAGTGGGACCTCTTAAGAGTAGAGAGGGGTGGGAGAGAGACGTTGGGACAAAAACTATGGCACAATGGGACATGATTTTAGAACAAGGAGCCCTGGTCTCGATTTCCCCTTCGCAGAAAATTTCCCACCTGTTTCTGATCCATAGAATCTACCATAGCCCCAAAAAAATGTTTAATCTTGGATGGAAACAAAATGATGAGTGCCCCAGGTGCAAGGTGACAGGAGACCTTATTCATATGGTGTGGAAGTGTCCAAAGCTCTTTAGATATCGGGCAGAGATTATTGCTAGGATAAATAAAATCTTCAGGAGCTCATTAGAACCTGAGGCCAAGACATGTCTATTAGGGTGCTTGTAAGACTGAAGTAGTGTTGAGTACTGTCTGTTTCAAGCGAAAAAATTAATTGCACAGAAATGGCAGGCTCAGACCCCCCCTACGGTGGAGAGTTGGATTGAAACTATCAATTTTATGGTTTGGCACAAGAGAGTGATGTATATTAAAGAGAACAACCTCAGAAAGTTTGAGAAAATGTGAAAACCTTCGCCGCCATGCCACCGTCTTTGCCCCCTTTTTTTTTTTCTCTCTCTTTTCTGTGGTCTCTTTCATATATCTTCCATCTGCCCATAGTGAGGGCTTCCTCTTTCTCTTCGATTATAGAGATAGACAATAGACATGAAGACAGGTATAGACAATGATTGAGTGATGTGTGGTAGGGGGTGGGATTAGGTTTGGTAGGAGGGAGGGAGAGGGAATATATAATAATAATAATGTCTTTGCAATATGCGATATTATATGTTAACTCATGATGCTGTATGCTTTTAACCTTTGCAATATGAAAAACAATAAAAAGTAAGAATTTAATAAAAATTGCAATCCTATGCGATACTCCTAATGATTACCTGTGTAGCATACACATATTGCATTCATATGCAATAGAGAAATACGCAACCCTGTGTGATAATTGCGATAATTGCAGTGACAACCTGTAATTTACATAAATCTATATATAAAAGTGCATCAATAAACAATAATCAATGTAGAAATAAAGTGAACCGTGTTTTAAGGGCTCTTGTGCCAAACTAATTCATGCATTAATCTATGTCCACAGAATCGCAACATAAAGTCCATTCATAACTACTTCATTCTTCTGGTGCTCATTGCAGATGATAAAACAGTAAAGTGCGCATGTCCACTCTTGTGCTGCCCCTTTGGTGTATGAGCTCACCTTAGAGTGTGTGACCTTGCACCTAAGCTCAGTCAAAACACACTATTAAACCACCTCTGGGTTTTATGGTCAGCATTCAGATCTTAGGATGGTTGCTTGCAACAATATTCATGTGGGAAACAGATTAAACTAGATAGTATATTACCGTTTTAAAAGTTTTATTCAAAATGACAATATTCCCTATATTAGGGTACTCACATTTAATAGGTGCTATGAGAGCACCACTCTGTAACAAGCCAAACAAATATAAAGACGCTGTACTGGTGTGTCCTCTCCCGCTCTGAGAACACTCCACTGTCTCACGCATGGCAATAATAGCATGAAAAATTCAACATGCCGGTTGTACCCAAGTTGATTAATCGATCAACTTGGGTAAATCAGCCTGTCCAAACACCCCCTGCTGAACCGGCTGAGATTCAAACCATATAGTACTTTAGTACTCGTGTTGGCAAAAGTTTACTACTACAGCAGTGCTTGGTAGAAAAGGAAGATGGTAAACGTTCTTTGACTCCAGATATCTTCAGCTAGCCTGTAGTTTAAACTGCAGTATTTGTAATCCACAAAGCAAAGGAGAAGAAATAACTGTAGAATAAATGGTACGTTGATAACTGCTTAACTGAAGAAATATAGCACTTGTAGATTCCTCCTTATATGTGAGTGTAATACAGAAACAAGGGAAGGCGCCCTTTCAGGAATTCAAAAAATTCAACAAGCCAGGAACGAAAAAATGCTGGGGACATCAAAACAAAAAAGGCAAGGGTGAATGCATCCTCAAGCCTCCTAACCCAAACAACAAAAAACAATGACTGCCACCAGGTGGGGGGTAGACTCATAGCCTTTTCCCACCAATGGATGGAAGCAACAAAAAACAAATTCATCATATGCACCATAACGCCTCCTGAGTAAAATGATACCACATGTGTGAGACTTTTACACAGCCTGACCACATACAGAGGCCTAACATTGAAGTAGCACCTTCAGGTGTTCTAGGAGCATAAATTACACATCTCATTTCTCACCCAGCTATTACACTTTTCAAGGTCCTGGACAATGGAAACGCCCACAAAATAACCCCATTTTGGAAAGCTAACACCCCAACGTATAATCTATGAGGCATAATGAGTCTTTTGAATGGTTCATTTTTTTCCAGAAGTTTTTGGAAAATGTGGAAAAAAATGAAAACGCATTTTTTTTTACACAAAGTTGTCTGTTTATAAGATATTTCCAACACATAGCATTTACATAGAAAAAATAACACCCCGAAATACATTCTGCTACTCCTCCTTAGTAAAACGATACCACATGTGTGAGACTTTTACACAGCTTGACCACATACAGAGATCCAACATGCAAGGAACACCATCAGGTGTTCCAGGGACACATAGCATGCACATACCAAGAATTACACCCCAAAATACATTATGCTGAGCAAAGAGAAACAAAAGATTACTTGTGGTTTTAGTAGTACAGTTGTCCACAGGAGGATAGCACTGGTCCAGACAGCAGGCAGGGACTCGGTCAGCAACAGCGAACACAATTTTTCAGGCAGCAGGCAGAAATACTGTCCATAGTCAGTACAGGCAGCAGGCAGGGATACTGTCCATAGGTCAGTGCAGTGCAGGGTCAGTGCAGGCAGAGATTGTCAGCAGTGCCAAAATATTGGTCTTGGTAGTAGGCAGGAACATGGTCCATGTGCTGTGGTCAGTGCGACAAACAGAGGCATGACGGCAGTAAGTCCTACAGGCAGCAGGCAGAAGTAGGGCCTCGTTCAGGACAGAATGGGGACAGGGGTAAAGGCTTCTCCCACCCAAATCTCTTTGAAGCCTCCGAGTCCCCAGACCCTAATCTAGGAATGAGAAAACAAAAAAAATTGTTTTCTTCATCCAGAAAAACAATTCTGGAGCCCCTCACATATGTGAGACCCCTGTGTTGAATCCCACTAGTCCAGTTGCAGGGTACAAGATCAGTCCAAGAGGCAGGCAAGAGGCATGGTCAAACAGTCCATGGTCAGTTCCATATCAGGCAGAGGTATGTACAGAATCGTTGGGCAGAAGCATGGTCGAATAACAGTCCAGGGTCAGTTCCAGATTAGGCAGCGGTATGTACAAAATCGGCAGGCAGAAGCATGGTCAAATAACAAGCCAGGGTCAATTATAGAACAGGCAGTGGCATAAGGGGTGTGAAGGCAAGAACTGAGGATTACGGTTACCATACTTCACTAATAATTTAATGAAGTATGGTAACGGCGGGAAACATTCACCTATACAAGGCCTGGTTGGGAAGGACATTGTGCACAATAATAAGATGTGTCTCTTCTGACTCCTGCTCTGGTACACACCTTACATCTTTTTTGACATCTTTGGCTTGTTGGTTTGGGAGGGAGTTTATCTGGAAAGTGACGTTCAGAGAGTCGACTAACAACATCTGATTGGATGTTTTCTGGTGGGTCGTTCGGGAATATAAGGGCAGTGTAAATTTCCTCCTGGTAGCCAAGGAAGGGTTGGGGGTTTTGGGTGGAGTTGCGGTAAATGATATAGGAGTTGTATATGGCCAATTGAAAAAAATAAATTGCTACTTTTTTGTACCAATGGTATGTCCTTCTTGTGGCAAGGTATGGTTCCAACATTTGATCATTGAAGTCGACTCCCCCCATAAACGAATTGTATTCATGGATGCATGTGGGTTTCTGGATGGGGCCATTCCTTCTGGGGATTTCCACATAGGTGTTATTGTGGATGGAAGACAACATATACACATCCCTTCTGTCCTTCCACTTCACTGCCAGAATCTCTTTGTTACACAGACTTGCCGTTTCTCCTTTTCTCAACTTCTTATTAACAAGACTTTGAGGAAAGCCCTTCCGATTCTTTTTTACGGTGCCACATGCTGGCGTCTTCTTCCGTTGAAGGTTGTGGAACAGGGGCAGAGAAGTGTAGAAGTTGTCTACATACAGGTGGTATCCTTTGTCGAGTAAGGGGTATATGAGGTCCCAAACAACTTTCCCGCTGGTTCCCAAGTAGTCCGGGCAATTAGGGGGCTGCAGCTGGGTGTCCTTCCCTTCGTACACTATGAAGGAATATGTGTACCCTGTGGCTCGGTCACATAGTTTGTACACCTTCACCCCATAGCGGGCCCTTTTTCTGGGGATAAATTGCTTATCTTTAAGCCTGCCGCTAAATTTCACAAGGGACTCATCCACACATATGTGTTGGCCGGGGGTGAACAGCTGGGGGAATACTTCAGAAAAATAATTTAATATTGTCCGAATTTTGTAAAGCCTGTCATAATTTGGATCATTTTGGGGAGGGCACTGGGTATTGTCGCTGAAATGTAGGAACCTCATTATCATCAGATACTTGGCTCTGGGCATTACCGCGGAGAAGAGCGGCATGTGGTGGAGGGGGTGGGTTGACCAATAGGAACGGAATTCGTTTCTTTTGGTGAGCCCCATATTAAATGTGAGGCCCAAAAAAACCTTGAACTCCTCCACTGTCAGGTCTCTCCACTCATAGGGACGAGCATAATATGATGTGGGATTTTACTAAATAAATTGCTGTGCATACAGGTTGCATTGGGTAACAATTGATGCCAACATGTCCTCCGTAAAAATTAAATTAAAAAAATTAATTGGGGTAAAGTTTTCTGTATCCACCTGGACTCCTGGCTGGGCAGTGAAAGGGGGAACGCTAGCTTCTCCTGAATTAAGAGGAAGCCACAAGGGGTTCTGGGGGGCATAGGGAAGGCTGGCATTGGACCTAACCCTTTGGGGCTGAGGTGATACCCCACTGGTACTTGGCCGTTCTTGCCAAGGTACTGCAGTGCTGGTGGATGCCACTGCGGTGCTGGTGGATGCCACTGCCTCCTCACTAGAACGCCTTCGTTAGGCGGGCCGAGTTTCTTCCTCCTCTGAGTCTGTTAGTGTTCCACTACTGAGGACTGGCTCGTAATTTACGTCAGAATCCGAATTGGAAAGGGAATCCGAAATAGAGAGCTCCCCGTTGCTCTCGTCGGCCGTGGAAAGAATGTGGTATGCCTCCTCGGCGGAAAAGCTTTTTTTTGGAAAATAGCTGCTGGTGGTTATGAGATTGCACAGGTGTGTGCTAAACCTGCACTGATGAGGTGGCACTGATTGATGGCACAGATGTGCACTGATGAGGCGGCACAGATGGGCACTGATCACACAGATGGGCACTGATCGCACAAATGGGCACTGATGAGGCGGCACAGATGGGCACTGAGGAAGCAGCACAGATGTGCACTGATTGATTGCACAGATTTACACCAATGAGGCGGCACAGGTGGGCACAGATATGCACTGATGTGGCACTGGTGAGGTGGCACAGATGGGCACTGATTAGGCGGCACAGATGGGCACTGATAAGGTAGCACAGATGGGCACTGATGAGATGGCACCGATGGGCACTAAAGAGGTGGCACAGATGGGCACTGATTGCACAGATGCGCACTGATTGCACAGATGCGCACTGATGGGCACAGACGGGTACAGACAGGCACAAGTGGGCACTGATGTGCACAGGTGGGCACAGATGGCACTAGATGGATGTCACTGTGGGCACTGTTGGGCACTTTTTGGGCACACTTTTACTTTCTGTCACAAATTTACTCACAGAAGCTCTCTCCTCACACGCTGTCTCTGTGTGAGGAGAGAGCCGGCAATGAGAGATGATCTCAATTGTTTACATTTCAGATCATCTCTCATTGGAGGCGGCGATTGCGCTGTAAACGGCCGCTGTGATTGGCCGTTTACAGCGATCTGTGATTGGCTGTGTCCAAGGGACACGGCCAACACAGATTTTCCCCGAGGCGCGCTCATGAGAGCGCGCTGGGAACGAGGAAATGGGAAGACGTCAATAGACGTAGTCCCGGTATTTTAGACCCGCACTGCTGCCGTCATTTGGCAATGGCCCGGATCTGAAGTGGTTAATGTTCGCTAAATGCTCTGAAATGCGCATCTTTAGCAATCTCTTGGTGCGCCCCACATAAAATAATCCACAGGGACACCACAAGAGATATACTACAAATGAAGAGTTGCATGTGATGAATTCTCTTATATTAAATGTTTCCTTGTCTATATTGGTGATTTGAGTCATGCCCCTATTGATCACTTTCTACAACAAATGCATTTTCTGCATGCATAGAAACCCTGTAGATCAATTTTGATGGTCTGATGATTAGGTTGATTTAAGAATTTTTTTCACCACCCTATCCCCAAAAATTGGTGCACGTCTATGGATGAATTTGGGATGACTGGGCAAAAATTTCCCCCAAATGTCTATCTCTACAGAGGATGTGCCAGTGTTTTTTAAAAATCATTTCAATGTCCTTATGTTGATGGTGAAAATTGGATATGAACCCCAACTGATGCTGATCGGCTGAAGTTGCATGATCTTTTTCTTTCAGACACTGTTCTCTAGGGATATTGGCCACTTCCTGAATGATGTCATTTTAAGTGTTCTCTTCATATCTCTTTTGGAGGAATCTTTCCTTAAGTACATTAGCTTGAAAGGTGTACAGGTTTAATTCTGAACAATTACGCCTGACCCTGAGCATCTGTCCCCTAGGTATATTTTTGATCCAAGCGGGATGATGCCCACTCCTGATAGACAAAAGGCTGTTTCGGTCTGTGGGCTTGAAATAGACCTTAGTGCTCAAAATGTTATTGGTCTTTTCTATAGTGACATCCAGAAAATTAACTGTGGTATCACTAATACAAAAATCCAGTTGGATACTGTTGGTATTGGTGTTCAGATATGTTAAGAATTCAACGCAGATTCCCTCGACACCTCCCAAATAAATAAGAGGTCATCTATAAATCTGTGGTAGAATTTCAGCTGGGGCAGCCTATTCCTGAAAACATGTCTATCTTCCCATTCTGCCAAAAATAGGTTGGCTAGGCTGGGAGCATATTTAGCTCCCATAGCCACGCCAACCTTCTGTGAAAAGAAGTGGCCATTATACCAGAAATAGTTATGTGTCATGCAAAAGTCTAAAGCATGACCTAGGAAGACTTTTTGCATATGGGGGATACCATCCCTCTTACTGAGTGCCCAATTAAGTGCTAATGCCACATCCTCGTGTTGAATGATGGTATACAATGAGGCCACCAAGTAGGACTAGAGTGACTTCCTGTAAAGAGCGCAAAAGATCAGTCGTATCTTTAAGATACGCCTTAGTGGCTTTCACACTTGGTTTTAGGAATTTATCCAAGAACTCCCCTAATCTAGCTGTGACCGACTCTATACCATTCACAATGGGACGTGCTGGTGGAGTTTCTATGTCTTTGTGAATTTTGGGTAGAGTATAAATAATGGGAATTCGGCATGAACTGGGGACCAAATAGCGCTTCTCCTTAGGATTTAGAGCACTAGTGCCATAACCCCACTCAACCAGTGCATTTAATTGCATTTTGTAATTGTCGGTGGGATCAGACAGCAGTCTGTGATAAGTGACTTGATCATTTACCATATCCGAAAGTTGGCTGTGATAAATATCTTTCTCCAAAATGACGACCACCCCTCCTTTATCCGCAGGGCGGATGATGATGTTATTCCTCTCTTCTAATGACCTAATTCCATCTTTGATGTAATCCGGATTGACCCTTTTTATTGGGATCAAACGTTCTATGTCACTTAGGACCAAATTTTTAAACACTTCAATAAAATTGCTATTGGAATTCTGAGGATTGAATACCGACTTATTTTTCAATTCAGTATCGATTCCACTAACCACAATGGTTCCAGCCACTTTAGGGCCCGCTTGATGACTTAAATAGTGCTTTTTATTGTTCAGAGTGTGTATAAATTTGTGAGTGTCAATGAACACATCAAATTTGTTCATAGGCTTCCTTGGTGCACGTTTAAGTTCCAAATTTAAAATGTTCAATTCCTTTTTATTTAGTTGTGCCCTGCTTAAATTGTAAATACCATCATTTATGTGTCCCTCATTCTCTTTTTTGGGTTGTTTAAAGCTACCTGAAGAAAATTGGTGGTGTTCTTCTGATCCTATTAGTACCACAGGCAGGCAGCTGCAGTATTTACAGTTAGTGTACTGCATCCTCTGCACAGTGTGCACCCAAAGCTACCTGAAGACAATTGCTGGTGTTCTGATCCTATTAATACCACAGGCAGGCAGCTACAGTATTTACAGTTAGTGTACTATGTCCTCTGCACAGTGTGTACCTAAAGCTACCTGAAGAAAATTGGTGGTGTTCTCCTGATCCTATTAGTACCACAGGCAGCTGCAGTATTTACAGTTAGTATACTGTGTCCTTTGCACAGTGTGCACCTAAAGCTACCTGAAGAAAATTGGTGGTGTTCTTCTGATCCTATTAGTACCACAGGCAGCTGCAGTATTTACAGTTAGTGTAGTGTGTCCTCTGCACAGTGTGCACCTAAAGCTACCTGAAGAAAATTGGTGGTGTTCTTCTGATCCTATTAGTACCGCAGGCAACTTCAGTATTTATAGTTAGTGTAGTGCGTCCTCTGCACAGTGTGCACTTAAAGCTACCTGAAGAAAATTGGTGGTGTTTTTCTGATCCTATTAGTACCACTGGCAGGCAGCTGCAGTATTTACAGTTGGTGTACTGTGTCCTCTGCACAGTGTGCACCTAAAGCTACCTGAAGACAATTGCTGTTGTTCTCATCCTATTAATACCACAGGCAGGCAGCTGCATTATTTACAGTTAGTGTATTGTGTCCTCTGCACAGTGTGCACCTAAAGCTACCTGAAGAAAATTAGTGGTGTTTTTCTGATCCTATTAGCACCACAGGCAGGCAGCTGCAGTATTTACAGTTAGTGTACTGCGTCCTCTGCACAGTGTGCACCTAAAGCTACCTGAAGACAATTGCTGTTGTTCTGATCCTATTAATACCACAGGTAGGAAGCTGCATTATTATTTATTATTATCCCTCGGCTCAATGGCATCAGTCACTCCTTCCCTTGCCTCACCATGTCCTCCTGAGGAGTCCCCCGAACTGTTTGACCACAGTGTTGGGTACATGATCCAGGAGGATGCCCAGTGTTTTGAAGGCTCCGATGATGGTACCCAGCTAAAGGAAGGCAGTAACGTGAGCCCAGAGAGAGGGGTGCCCAAGAAGGACAGCAATCTGGCAGTCAAGTTCCCCCAGCTGCAGCATACTGCCAGGTTTTCTCCAGTGAAGAGGAGGGAGGGGATGAGAGGTCACTGACTCCACGTGGGTGCCTGATAGGAGAGAGGAGGAGAAGGAGGCACATCACCAACGAGGCAGGATGCCCTCCAGGGGCCAGCTTAAGGGCAGCACACCAACTACATCACACCACAGAGCTCCGCATGTGCAGGGCACTGCTGTCTCACAATGTCGGCTCTCGGGAATACACTTTTTACTCTCACCCTCATGACAGCTACTCTCGCCTGGACTATATCTTCTGCTCTTCTTCCCTGCTCGCAAACTCTACCTCTATGACTATCCATGTTTGCCCGTGGACAGACCACCACATGGTCTCTAGCCATTTTTGTTGCATCGGACTCCCATACATAACCAGGGCCTGGCGACTCAATGACGCGCTACTCACAGACCCCATAGTATTGACCCAACTATCTGAAAGCCTGGCAGACTATTTTAGACACAATGACATAGACGAAATATCCCCCACGTCTCTTTGGGCAGCCCATAAGGCGGTAATGAGGGGGTCACTTGATTGAAATCTCAACCACAAGAAAACGCCGAAAACACAAACACAGTCAGACCCCATCGCATGACTTACTACTCCAAACCAGTGAAAAAAGACAAACCCTAGATTCCTTACTTTCAGAACACACAGAAAAGTCTCTTAGATGGGCTAAGGCCTGTTTCCTTCTCCATAGCAGATCGGCGTCCACAATGTTCGCGCGGAAACTAAAACAGACCACACAGCCGACTCACCTCCACAAATTGAAAGACCTCAATGGTAACGTTACCACTCATCCCAAAGATGTCTTAAGCATTTTCTCCTCTTAATATCAAATACTATTCTCTGACCCTGGTTCCCTGCACACCCCCCCCCCTCTCCAATGTGGCTAGATGCTCTCACACTTCCTCAGCTCACAGAGGAACAATCACAGCTCATCAACGCCCTGTGTACTTCGGAAGAAATAGCCTCTTTTATCTCCTCCCTCAAACCCTCCAAAACCCCAGGCCCAGATGGATTCTCTGCCACCTATTACAAAACAATTGCTGATGCTCTGATTCCCAAATTGACCAAACTTTATAATTTTATCCTGAAAGGAAAACATTTCCCTGAAGAAATGCTACTGGCCAATATCTCCAAAACCAGGGAAAGACCACACTTTACCCCCAAATTTTTGCCCCATTTTGGTCATTAATAATGACCTTAAGATATTTAGACATCTACTAGGAGACCTATTAGCCTCGGTCATCACCTCACTGATATCCCCAGACCAAACGGGTTTTATACCCTTAAGACAAATCACAGATAACATCCGTTTAGCAACAAAAATTCTACAGGATGCTGATACTCATTTCAGGAAGGTACTACTCCTGAGCCTGGACATAAACAAGGCATTTGATAGTGTCCTCTGGCCATATTTAGACTTAGTTCTTTCCAAATTCGGATTTAATGGTCAGTTTTTACACAGATTTAAAGCCCTATACTACCGCCCCTGTACGCGCATCAAACTCCCAGGGTGTAACTCTGACTACTTTCCCTTAAAGCGTGGTACTAAACAGGGATGCCCCCTCTCCCCCCTTTTATTTGCCCTCGCTATGGAACCCCTGGCCCGATCCATCTCTAAAAACCCCAACATAAAAGGATACCAAAAAGGTGATCAGGAATTCAAAATGAGCTTATACACGGATGATGTCCTCTTATTTATCTCAGACCCACTAATCTCCCTCCCTAACCTTATGACCTCCCTAACTTCCCTCAATCATCTTTCAGGACTTGGAGTGAACTCATCTAAGTGCACAGCATTGTCCATTCACCTCCCCAATCCTTTACTGGCCACCCTTAAGGACAAATTTAAATTCTCCTGGAACCACAGCTCACTAAAATATTTAGGTATAAAATTGGCTCCCTCCCTCTAACAAATGTACTCTTTAAACTATTCTCAAGCCTTCACTAATGTTAAACATCTTCTTAATCAATGGTCCTCATTAGGGATGAGCTTCGAGTTTGAGTTGAACTCATGTTCAACTCAAACATCGGCTGTTCGCCAGTTCGCTGAACAGCGAACAATTTGGGGTGTTCGCGGCAAATTCGAAAGCCGCGGAACACCCTTTAAAAGTCTATGGGAGAAATCAAAAGTGCTAATTTTAAAGGCTTATATGCAAGTTATTGTCATAAAAAGTGTTTGGGGACCTGGGTCCTGCCCCAGGGGACATGGATCAATGCAAAAAAAGTTTTAAAAACGGCTGTTTTTTCAGGAGCAGTTATTTTAATAATGCTTAAAGTGAAACAATAAAAGTGTAATATTCCTTTAAATTTCGTACCTGGGGGTGTCTATAGTATGCCTGTAAAGGGGCGCTTGTTTCCCGTGTTTAGAACAGTCTGACAGCAAAATTACATTTTAAAGGAAAAAGTCATTTAACCACTTGACAACTGGGCACTTAAACCCCCTTCCTAACCAGACCAATTTTCAGCTTTTGGTGCTCTCACATTTTGAATGACAATTACTCAGTCATGCAACACTGTATATGAAATGTTTGTCCTTTTTTTCACACAAATAGAGCTTTCTTTTGGTGGTATTTAATCACCGCTGGGTTCTTTATTTTTTGCGCTATACAAGAAAAAAGACCGAAAAATCTGTAAAAAAATACATTTTTCTTCTTTTCTGTTATAATATTTTGCAAATTAGTAATTTTTCTTCATATATTTTGGCCAAAATTTATACCGCTACATATCTTTGGTAAAAATAACCCAAATCGGTGGATATTATTTGGTCTTTGAGTCCAAAAGCTATGGTGCGAATATCTGAAAATTGATCACACATGAAGTACTGACGGCCTATCTAATTTCTTGAGACCATAACATGCCAGAAGGTACAAATACCCCCCAAATGACCCCTTTTTGGAAAGAAGACATTCCAAGGTATTTAGAAAGATGCATGGTGAGTTTTTTGAAGTTGTCATTTTTTCCCACAATTCTTTGCAAAATCAAGGCTTTTTTTTTACTTTTTTTTTTTTCCACAAAATTGTCAAATTAGCAGGTTATTTCTCACACACCGCACCTGCATACCACAAATTACACCCCAAAACACATTCTGCTATTACTCCTGAGTATGGCGATACCACATGTGTGAGACTTTTACACAGCGTGGCCACATACAGAGGCCCAACATGCAGGGGAGCACCGTCAGGCGTTCTGGAGTGCCCAGGCCAATTCTGACATTTCTCTCCTACATGTAAAAATCATCATTTATTAGCTAGAAAATTACATAGAACCCCAAAACATTATATATATTTTTTAGCAAAGACCCTAGAGAATACAATGGCGGTTGTTGCAACTTTTTATCTCGCACGGTATTTGCGCAGCAATTTTTTAACGTGTTTTTTTGGAAAAAAAACTGTTTTGTGCTTTACAAAAACCAAAAACCAAAACAATAAAGTTAGCGCGATCAGCGGCCATTTACCGGTATCTGTGATGGAGGACCCGGCGGTCACGGATGTGTTCGGGTGCGCGCCCAGGGGGCGCGCGTGAGGGGAATTCTGGGAGGATGTCATAGTACGCCCTCCCAGCGTTAAGCAACCGCCCTGCAGCCGTCATTTGGCTATGGGCCGGTTGTTAAGTGGTTAAAACTACTCGCAGCTATTAATAAATTGTCGGTCCGACAATACACATAAAAGTTCATTGATAAAAACGGCATAGGAATTCCCCACAGGGGAACCCCGAACCAAAATTTAAAAAAAAATGACGTGGGGGTCCCCCTAAATTCCATACCAGGCCCTTCAGGTCTGGTATGGATATTAAGGGGAACCCCGGCCAAATTTTTTTTTTTAAATGGCGTGGGGTCCCCCTCAAAATCTATACCAGACCCTCCAGGTCTGGTATGGATTTTAAGGGGAACCCCGTACCAATATTTTTTTTAAAAATGGCGTGGGGTCTCTCCAAAAATCCATCCCAGACCCTTATCCGAGCACGCAACCTGGCAGGCCACAGGAAAAGAGGGGGGACGAGAGAGCGCCCCCTCCTCCTGAACTGTACCAGACCACATGCCCTCAACATTGGGAGGGTGCTTTGGGGTAGCCCCCCAAAACACCTTGTCCCCATGTTGATGGGGACAAGGGCCTCATCCCCACGACCATTGCCCGGTGGTTGTGGGGGTCTTCGGGCGCGGGACTTATTGGAATCCGGAAGCCCCCTTTAACAAGGGGATCCCCAGATCCCGGCCCTACCCCCTGTGTGAAATGGTAAGGGGGTACAAAAGTACCCCTACCATTTCACAAAAAAAGTGTCAGAAATGTTAAAAATGACAAGAGACAGTTTTTGACAATTCCTTTATTTAAATGGTTCTTCTATCTTCTATCTTCTATCTTCCTTCAGTTTCTTCCTCCATCTTCTTCTTCTGGTTCTTCTGGTTCTTTTCCTGCGGCCTGCCAGGTTGCATGCTTGGATAAGAGTCTGGTATTGATTGGGGGGACCCCACACCATTTCTTTCTTCCTGGAGGGCCTGGTATGGAATTTAAGGGGACCCCCCACGTAATTTTTTTTAAAATTTTGGTACGGGGTTCCTCTGTGGGGAATTCCCATGCCGTTTTTATCAATGAACTTTTATGTGTATTGTCGGACCGGCAATTCATTAATAGCCGTGGGTAGTTTTAAATGACTTTTTTTCCTTTTGGAATGTCATTTTGCTGTCAGCCTGTTCTAAACACGGGAAACATGCGCCCCTTTACAGGCATACTATAGACACCCCCCCCAGGTACGAAATATAAAGGAATATTACACTTTTATTGTTTCACTTTAAGCATTATTAAAATCACTGATCACGGCCGTTTTTAAAACTTTTTTTTTGCATTGATCCATGTCCCTTGGGGCAGGACCCAGGTCCCCAAACACTTTTTATGACAATAACTTGCATATAAGCCTTTAAAATTAGCACTTTTGATTATTCATGTTCGTGTCCCATAGACTTTAACGGTGTTAGCGTGTTCGAACAAATGTTTTGCCTGTTCGCATGTTCTGGTACGAACCGAACAGGGGGGTGTTCGGCTCATCCCTAGTCCTCATACCATATTTCTATCCTAGGCTGCATCCAGGCAGTCAAAATGTCTATCCTCCCAAAGCTCTTATTCCTATTTAGATCTTTACCCCTGTATGTAGCCCGCTCCACATTACAATTAATTCAATCAGATCTCCTCAAATTTATATGGCAAAATAGGGCTCAGGTGCGAGGCGGCCTGGGATGCCCTGACCTATGGAAGTACTTCCTGGCATTTGTTCAGCTGGCGCAATGGCATGCCTATCCCACATCCATACCTTGGCTGCAATTTGAGCGGATCTCATTGGCTCCGTATTACCTCCCAGGTCTTCTTTGGTCAAGCTCAATATCTCCCACAGATATTGCCTCATTGAATGCCATTGTTGGGCAGTCTCTCTACCTCTGGTCTCTCTACTGGAAAAAATTCAAGTTGAAATCAGACATTCCACTCCTATCATCCTTTATGGGTGAAATCTCATTTCCCCCAGCTTTTAGAACCGGGGAATCATTTCACAAATGGACTGAACATGGGCTGGTAACCAGCAAACCTACGCCCTTAGTAGATTAAACTTTTACCAATACCTACAAATAAGGCATTTTTATTTAACTGCAATGAGTGGAGAAGTGGATCTGTCTAAAACGCCATTTGAGTATTTATGTGATGAGACTTCCAGGGATAGGGCGACTATTTCAACTTTATACAAATATCTCAATGTTTGTAATACCTCTTCTAAATCTACTGCAATGGTGGGTTGGGAGACTGAGACCGCTCAAGAATTCCCAGAGGAAGACTGGCAAGCTATGGTTGAAAATATGCACAAATGCACTCGCTCTATATCTGTTAAAGAAACGGTTCTTAAACTGCATACCCGTTGGTATTACACTCCTGATCGCTTACATAGGATATACCCACTGGCTCCTGACACATGTTTTAGAGGATGTCAGGACAGGGGTACACTCTTACACACATTTTGGAGTTGTAAGGTATTAGAACCTATATGGAATAACACCGCCACTCTTATCACTCAGTTGACTGGAGTGTCGGTCACTCTGACTCACTGGATATGCTTATTATACGCAGAAATTCCGGGAGTTCTCCCCCCACAACAGAGATTAGTCCACACACTCTTCAGCGCCATCCAGTGGGCGGTTGCATTAAATTGGAAGTGCCCCTCTGTGTCATGGTTGCAGATACTTCTCTGCATGGAGTCCATTAGATTGATGGAAAGGATTCACCATACTCTTCTGGACTCCATGCACATTTTTGACCGTAAATGGAGCATGTGGACAGCTCACCTGCTCAGTGCAGGCTTTGGGGATCTCTCGGTTCCTGTGGTTGCTGCCCAGTCGGATTGAGTGACTGGATGTGACCATTATCAGGAGCGAGTATGATATCCACATTGGAGGGTGCATTCTATTACTATGGTTCGCAATGTGCTTGCATGATACTAAAACCTTTCTGATGGTATGGTCTAAATATCAAGGTTTCTAGTTTTTTTTTTCCTTAATAATTCTCTTTCTCTTTTTTTTAATTAATTTTCTCTTCTTTCCTAACTCATGGGATAAATGGTTGCTTTATCACTATGTTTATAGACCACCTGAGAGGTGTAATTGTTGAACGAGTTATCTTGCCTTGTGAATATAACCTATATCTTCTCAGTGCCTGTGCACTTTCTGTTTTTATTCAAATCTTTAACAAAAACATTTGTAAACAAAAAAATTAGCACTTTTGATTTCGAAAGTTCGAGTCTCATAGACTTTAATGGGGTTCTAAAGTTTGCGCAAACTTTCGGTCCGTTCGTAGGTTCTGGTGCGAACCAAATCGGGGGGTGTTCGGCTCATCCCTATTCACAATACCTTTGTGGGCTCTCGTTCCCGTTTTGTGCCATTCCTCCAGGTCACAGGTATCCTGAAAGTCTCTTTCCCAAGCCTCCATGTAGGGTAATTTGGATGTAGGTTCCACTAGTGATTTGTGAATTATGGATATGCCCCCCTTCTGATCCATTGGCTACACCAACGCTCATATTGTGTGAACTCTGGGGGGTTGGGTTTGTTTTTCCATAAAGATGTTAGGAAGTGGCAGATTTGGAGGTGTCTGAATTTCTCATAATCTGGGAGTGCTAGTTTTTCTATACAGTGTTTTAAAGATAGTGGACCAAAGGCAGAAAAATAGTGACCAATACGGTACATCCCCTTGTCTAGCCAGCACTGGAATGATTTGATATCCATACCTGCGGGTTACGGAATATATGAGTTAGAGGTTTATTTCAGAAGTCAACAATGGGAGGTGTTTCACTTCATCCTATAGTTTAATGGAGTGGGATAGTGTTGGTGATAAAATTGAGGGTCTGGACTTTCGGGGACACCAGAGTAGGTAGTCTAGGGTGTATGATGGAACCACCTGCCTTTCTATACCCATCAAATCCGGTTTCTAATATTTTGAGTATATTATTGATAGTTGGGCCAACCTAGCAGCCAACCTAGCAGCCAACCTAGCAGCTTGGTAGTATTTAAACAGATGCGCTAGACCTAAACCCCCTCTTTTTTTAAGGCTATAGAGAATGCTATGGGCCAGCCTGTGACCTTTTTTCCCCCATATGAATTTAATTATTTTCCCTTGGAGGGATTTGAGGTGATCCCTTCTTATCACTATCGGGATCGATCTGAATAAATAGAGAAGTCTGGGGAGTAGAGTCATCTTGATAAAATGAATTTTAACTAGGAAGGATATGTTGTGATGTGTCCATGTCTGAAAGTCAGTCTCAAGTTTGCGATACATGGGGGAGAAATTTGCCTGATATAAATGTTCAATCTTGGGGGTTAGGTTTATCGCTAAATAACGGAGTGAGTTGCTGCTCCATTTAAATTGGAAAGAGGGTTTCAATTGATCTACTACTGTACTGTGTAATGAGATGTTTAATGCTTGGGATTTGGTCATGTTAACCCTTAGCCCTGATATATTCCCAAAAGATTCAAGGAGTTTGTTTATATTGGGAAGGGATGTCATTGGTGAGGTGAGGAAGAGGAGGATGTCATCTGCAAACATAGCGCATTTGTGGACCGATTGTCTGCATCAAACCCCTCTGATATTTTGATCTGCTCTAATTGAGATGGCTCATGTTTCAATTGCCAGGGCAAAGATCAGGGGAGATAAAAGGCAGCCTTGCCTCGTCCCTCTAGCAATTTCAATGGGTTCGGAATAATATCCCTGCAGTTTGACCCTGGCTTCTGGTGTTGAATAAAGAGATTTCAATAGACCCAGAAAGTTTTCATCAAACCCCCATTGTTTCAGTATTGCAAAAAGGTAAGGCCAGGAGGGAGAATCAAATGCCTTCTGAAGGTCTAAGGAAAGGAGAAGTCCCTCTTGGAGGGGGCCTCCGTCCCAAGCCTTACTTGGTCTGGGCCTTGTCTCCCGGGTATAAATCCCACCTGGTCTTTGTGTATATAGCGGTTAATAAAGGAGCTTACTCTATTTGCCATGATTTTGGTAAATATCTTCAGATCATTGTTGATTAATGATATGGGTCTGTAATTTTCTATTCTCTCTGGGTCTCTGTCAGGTTTGGGAATCACCTAAATGAAGGCTGCATTAAGATGAGTATCAACCGGTTCACCCTTATGTTTAGAATTGAAAAATTTTGTGAGATGTGGGGCTAAGGTGTTTATAAAAGTCTTGTAGTGTAGAGTGTAGAAACCATCAGGTCCAGGGGCCGATCCCCTTTAAGATTTTTAATCACCTCTATGGTTTCTTCTGTCGAGATTGGGGCTTCCATGATATCTGCATGGTCTTTATGGAGGGTAGGTATAGGTAGGCCATCCAGAAAGAAATGGTGGACTCCTCCGCCGTATTGTCTTTTTGATATAATTTGGAGAAGAACTCTTGAAAGGCTTTTAGGATACGTTGGGGATTAAGGGTAGTGGTGCCATCCTTAAGTCGTATTTTTGGGAGCACGAAGGTACGAAATTTAGGGGAGAGTTTAGTGGCTAACATCGTGCTCATTTTGTCTTTTTGTTGATATAATCTCGCACTTGTCCAGCGTATGGAATTCTTGGCTTTGACCGTGAGCGCTAGGTTAAGTGCCAATCGGGCTTTGTCTAATTAAGCTATTTGGACTGTGGATGGGTCCTTTTTGTGCTGTTTGCATAAAGCTGCAAAGTCTCTTTCCAATTTCTCTACGTCTGAAGCTCTTTCTTTCTTAAGTTTGCTATTTGAATGAGCTTTCCCCGGATCGTAGCTTTGTGAGCAGCCCATAGGGTCTCAGCCGAGATTCCATCCGTGTTATTAAAATGAAAGTATTCTTTCATTGCCTTCTCAAGTTCTATGACCGTGATGGGGTCATTGAGTTTCATTTAGTCTCCACTGTGATAAGGGGTGTAATTTTTCCGGGGCGGGTAAGCTGCGATGATTGTGGTTTTGATTTATCAAGACTTTGATCAAACGCGATATTTGAATCACTGCCATATATCACTGTCCCTTCCAATAGTGGTCCTAGGGTCCTAAACATTGATTGAAAAAATTTTGCTTGGCCCTCATCTAAAATCCCCTTAACTAGGATAAACCTCCCCTCTCGGTCTCTGTGTAGCTGCGTGGTTTTAAATTTGCATGTTTTTGCGAATAGTATCGCTACACCCTTCGTCTTGTCTTCGGCACTTGCTAAAAAGAATTGCGCTTATTGTGCATGTAAGAAGGAAGGGGAGTACCGTATTGGGAAATGTGTCTCCTGTAGGAGAATCACTGCCATTTTTTGTGAATGGTAAGACTGGAGAATTTTTCTCCTCTTGACAGCTGAGTTGAGGCCCTGAACATTATGTGAGACCACCCTCAGTGAGGGGGGTAGCACTGCATTATGTGTCATGATCCGTTGAAGGTAGGGATAGAACGTTACAAAAATCACTTACCCCTCGTGGAGGAAGACGTGGTAATCTTGAGTAAGATGGCATGCTGGAACCGGGACCTGGAGCAAAGAGGTGGAGTTGTGGCATCTGTATACTGGCAAATAGAGAAAGAAGGTTAGTAGGGGAGAGAAGAAAGAAGAGAAGAGAATAAACAAGTGTGCCTAATTTAGGCCTGCAACCCTGGGAGGGGGGAAAATCCATCCCATCGTCGCTGAACATACAAAATTTGTAGCCCCCAAAGTGGGCTACCAGCCCATCCCTCAAAAATGGTGAAACCATAGTCGAGAGGTGGTCGGAGGCGCATGACTACTGCCTCAGCCGCAGCCATCCCTGAGATATGAGCTTTACACAGAATAAAACAATTAAATAACTGGAACGCTATGAAGTAAATGGATCCAAACCAGCAGAACTGCAATAGAAAAATGATTTCCAACAAATCAGATAGTGTTGGGGAGGAAGGTAAGGTAAGGGAGGGGATGGGGAGGTTGAAGGGGGGGTATGGGAGGGGAGAGTGGGAAGATGGGAGACAGACATTGTGTCCCCTGTCCGTCTTTTGCTAAGAGAAGGACCAGACGAGATTTCCCTTCTGAATCCGGATTTCTGCCGATCTTCTGTCTAGTCCACTGGTGGTTGTAAAAATTTGAGGGAATTTACCTTTGGGAAAAGGCATTCGAGAAATTTTTTTTCGGGTGGACTCCCTATCCAGATAGGAAATCCTGTGGGAAATCGTCAAACAGGGTTAAACCCTGTAAAGTGAAAAAAAAAAGTATTAACAACTTGACGGATCTCAGGTGGGAAAAGGTTCCTTCATCCGTCTGTTCTTGTGCGACTTCCATAGGGGGGAATCGGGCTGGTAGGAGTGGGACGTTTGTAGGATCCTGCTTGAGGATTAGATGTGTCCATTGATGGGTCTTGCGTGATGAATTTCAGAGACGAAAGTACCCTTTCGCCCTCTGGGAGGGTAGTGAAGGAGAAAGTTTTGCCTTTATAGTTAAATTTTAAAGCAAAGGGGAAGGCCCACCAATACTTAATTTCTTTCTGCATTAGGATTGTCAGCATCGGTTTGAGGGCTCTGCGTCTCTGTATGGTCATGAGTGATATGTCAGCAAAGATCTGAAGATCATGTCCCTGGAAGTTTATGCGAGATTGTTGGCGTGAGACTTTCATAATCTCCTCTTTCCCCCCAATAGTAGTGCGGCTTCACAACCACATCACTGGAAGAGCCTTTCTTTTCTGGGGGGAGGCAGAGACCTGTGAGCCCTGTCTAGCTCAAGTTTGTGTGGAGAGATTGTGGGGATGAGGACTTTAATAAGGTCCTGGACAGCTGTGGGGACATCTGAGATGGACTCTGGGAGACCTCTGACTCTGACATTATCCCTCCTTGAGCAGTTTTCCAGGTGGTCGATCCTGTTTAGGGCTGTGTCTAATTGCTCCTGAATAGGGATGAGCTTCGAGTTCGAGTCGAACTCTATTTTGACTCGAACATTGATTGTTCGCTAGTTCGCCGAACAGCGAACAATTTGGGGTGTTCGCGGCAAATTCAAATGCCGCGGAACACCCTTTAAAAGTCTATGGGAGAAATCAAAAGTGCTAATTTTAAAGGCTTATATGCATGGTATTGTCAAAAAAAGTGTTTGGGGACCTGGGTCCTGCCCCAGGGGACATGGATCAATGCAAAAAAAAAGTTTTAAAAACAGCTTTTTTTTTGGGGAGCAGTGATTTTAATAATGCTTAAAGTGAAACGATAAAAGTGTAGTATCCCTTTAAATTTCATACCTGGGGGGTGTCTGTCGTATGCCTGTAAAGGGGCGCATGTTTCCGGTGTTTAGAACAGTCTGACAGCAAAATGACATTTCAAAAGGAAAAAACGTAAGTTAAAACTACTCGCGGCTATTAATGAATTGCCGGTCCGACAATACACATAAAAGTTCATTATAAAAAACGGCATGGGAATTCCCGACAGGGGAACCCTGAACCAAAATTTAAAAAAAAAATGATGTGGGGGGTCCCCCTAAATTCCATACCAGGCCCTTCAGGTCTGGTATGGATATTAAGGGGAACCCCGCGCCAAAATTAAAAAAAGAAAAAAAGGCTTGGGGTCCCCCAAAAATCCATACCAGACCCTTATCCAAGCATGTAACCTGGCAGGCCGCAGGAAAAGAGGGGGGACGAGAGAGCCCTCCCCTCCTGAACCGTACCAGGCCACATGCCCTCAACATTGGGAGGGTGCTTTGGGGTAGCCCCCCAAAACACCTTGTCCCCATGTTGATGGGGACAAGGGCCTCATCCCCACAACCCTTGCCCGGTGGTTGTGGGGGTCTGCGGGTGGGGGGCTTATCGGAATCTGGAAGCCCCTTTTAACAAGGGGACCCCCAGATCCCGGCCCTCCCCCCTGTGTGAAATGGTAAGGGGGTACAAAAGTACCCCTACCATTTCACAAAAAAAATGTCAAAAATGTTAAAAATGACAAGAGACAGTTTTTGACAATTCTTTTATTTAAATGCTTCTTCTTTCTTCTATCTTCTACCTTCTTTCTTCTATCTTCCTTCAGTTTCTTCCCCCATCTTCTTCTTCTGGTTCTTCTGGTTCTTCCTCCGGTGTTCTCTCCCGCCATCTCCTCCGCGGCGTCTTCTTATCTTCTTCTCCTCGGGCCGCTCCGCATCCATGATGGCATGGAGAGAGGCTCCCTCTGTGTGACCTTCTATCTTCATCTTTTCCTCTTCATCTTTTCCTCTTCATCTTTTCCTCTTCATCTTTTCCTCTTCATCTTTTCCTCTTCATCTTTTCCTCTTCATCTTTTCCTCTTCATCTTTTCCTCTTCATCTTCTTCTCTTCATCTTCTTGTCTTCATCTTCTTTTCGGGCTGCACCGCATCCATGATGGCATGGAGGGAGGCTCCCGCTGTGTGACGCTTCTCTTCTTCTGACAGTTCTTAAGTAACGCGGGGGCGGGGGCCACCTGGTGACCCTGCCCCCATCTGACACATGGGATGGGGACTTGACGGGGACTTCCCTGTGGCATTCACCGTGACGTCAGAGGGGGCGTGGTCACCTGTTATGTAACCCCGCCCCCTTCTGACGTCACAGGAAATGCCACAGGGCAGTCCCCATCAAGTCCCTGTGCGTCAGAGGGGGGTGGGGTCACTGGATGCCCCGCCCCCCGTTATTTAAGAACTGTCAGAAGAGGAGAAGCATCACACAGCGGGAGCCTCCCTCCATGCCATCATGGATGCGGAGCGGCCCGACAAGAAGATGAAGACAAAAAGATGAAGAGATGAAGATGAAGAGGAAAAGATGAAGAAAAAGATGAAGAGAGAAGCGTCACACAGCGGGAGCCTCCCTCCATCATGGATGCGGAGCGGCTCGAGGAGAAGAAGATAAGAAGACGCCACGGAGGAGATGCCGGACGAGAACACCGGAGGAAGAACCAGAATAACCAGAAGAACCAGAAGAAGAAGATGGAGGAAGAAACCGAAGAAAGAAAGATAGAAGAAAGAAGAAGCATTTAAATAAAGGAATTGTCAAAAACTGTCTCTTGTCATTTTTAAAATTTTTGACAGTTTTTTTGTGAAATGGTATCGTAAGTACCCCCTTACCATTTCACACAGAGGGGAGGGCCAGGATCTGGGGGTCCCCTTGTTAAAGGGGGCTTCCAGATTCCAATAAGCCCCCCGCCCGCAGACCCCCACAACCACCGGGCAAGGGTTGTGGGGATGAGGCCCTTGTCCCCATCAACATGGGGACAAGGTGTTTTGGGGGGCTACCCCAAAGCACCCTCCCAATGTTGAGGGCATGTGGCCTGGTATGGTTCATTGACTGATGTTAAACTCAACGGGACCCTAGACCCGGTTCCATGAAATAAAGGTAACGAAGGTGATGGTAACAGCCCGCTTAAACCAGCAGCTCCACGGAGAGTTATTGCTACACATAGATTTGGGAGATCCTGCTTCTCTGAACCATGAGAGCTATACACTCTTCTAAATGGGAGAATCTTGAGGTCTCCACCTATGACACAAGTGGACACTAATGAGAGGTACTTAATGAGGGAGTGGGGTGCTCCTATCCCAAAAGGATTTGGTCAGAATCCATACAATAAACAAACAAGATATTTGGAAGGTACACCCTCTCATTAAAGATGGTGCAGACATAAGACCATACAGTAGAATAAAATTTTACAGCGCACACAAACATTTACCTTCAGCAAGGCTAGTTTAAAAGCACCTAAACATTTTCAAAAAGACATTATCAAAAATATGGGGATTTGGTCACACCATATTGCTAAATGGTGCTAAGCCCACTTACTGCGACAAAGTACCCCATGATTAGTGGGTCCTACACTATCCATAGATTTGGGAGATCCTGCTTCTCTGAACCATGAGAGCTATACACTCTTCTAAATGGGAGAATCTTGAGGTCACCACCTATGACACAAGTGGACACTAATGGGAGGTACTTAATAAGGAAGTGGGGTGCTCCTATCCCAAAAGGATTTGGTCAGAATCCATACAATGAACAAACAAGATATTTGGGGGACACACCCTCTCATTAAAGATGGTGCAGCCATAAGACCATACAGTAGAAGGAAATTTTACAGCGCACACAAACATTTACCTCCAGCAAGGCTAGTTTAAAAACACCTAAACATTTTCAAAAAGACATTATCAAATCTATGGATAGTGTAGGACCCACTAATCATGGGGTACTTTGTCGCAGTAAGTGGGTTTAGCACCATATGGTAATATGGTGTGACCAAATCCCCATATTTTTGATAATGTCTTTTTGAAAATGTTTAGGTGTTTTGAAACTAGCCTTGCTGGAGATAAATGTTTGTGTGCGCTGTAAAATTTTCTTCTACTGTATGGTCTTATGGCTGCACCATCTTTAATGAGATGGTGTGCCCCCCAAATATCTTGTTTGTTTGGGGCAATAACTTGCCTGCTTTCTGCTTGTCCCCCTGCCTGTGTGTCTCGTGGCTGAGACATGGGCGCCATCTTGGATTCGGCCTGATTACCCTCGGCGGCCTATCTCGGTCCCAGGTCCCGACGGACTGTGCTGCCTAGCATGGGGATATTGCTATGGTGCTCCCCGAGCGATTCCGTGGTTGTCCCGCTGGTCTAGATCCGTCGATAGGGTGGCTGGCTGGCCGAGGCAGAGCGGAGCACATGCGTGCTGCCTTATTCTATCTTTTTATGTGACAACACTGAAGAAAGGACACTTTGCTACAATGTAAAGTAGTGAGTGTACAGCTTGTATAACAGTGTAAATTTGCCGTCCCCTCAAAATAACTCAACACACAGTCATTAATGTCTAAAATTGGGCCCAATTAGCCATTTTCCCTCCCCGGTGTCATGTGACTCCTTAGTGTTACAAGGTCTCAGGTGTGAATGGGGGGCAGGTGTGTTAAATTTGGTGTTATCGCTCTTACTCTCTCATACTGGTCACTGGAAGTTCAACATGGGACCTCATGGCAAAGAACTCTCTGAGGATCTGAAAAAAAGAATTGTTGCTCTACATAAAGATGGCCTAGGCTATAAGAAGATTGCCAAGACCCTGAAACTGCGCTGCAGCACGGTGGACAAGACCATACAGTGGTTTAACAGGACAGGTTCCACTCAGAACAGACCTCGCCATGGTCCAAAAAAGAAGTTGAGTGCACATGCTCAGCGTCATATCCAGAGGTTGTCTTTGGGAAATAGACGTATGAGTGCTGCCAGCATTGCCGCAGAGGATGAAGGGGTGGGGGGTCAGCCTGTCAGTGCTCAGCCCATACGCCGCACACTGCATCAAATTGGTTTGCATAGTGAATAATATAAAATTTAAACACGCGCCGAATGGTGACAAAACAGTGAAAAAGAAAACTAAAGCAGCTGCCACACACAAAGTGCTACTTACTAGAAATGTAAAATTATGGAAATGTGGCGCTCGCAAATGTTATTAAACATGTGTGACCAAGTATAGATGAGTGCAGATGTGAATATACAAAGCAAAAAACATGTAAATAAAGTCCAAATAAATGTGCTGAATGTTCTGATCC
The DNA here is from genome assembly GCA_037952925.1 of Lithobates clamitans. NCBI lineage: Eukaryota > Metazoa > Chordata > Amphibia > Anura > Ranidae > Lithobates > Lithobates clamitans. The sequence continues at coordinate 3,871,532 of JBBGZY010000667.1, read as the reverse complement.
GCAATGGGAAAAAAAAAACCTTTTGAAGTGCAATGGACCACAGACGCTCCAGGACTTTACAGGTCCAGAAATGCCACCCCACATCTGTCCTCACTCACCAAATGGCAATGACCCCCAGCTTTGCAGTCTGGGGGTCACTTCAGGCTTATGTGATGGTATCCAGAGAAGCACAGGATTGGTGTTGTGCACATCATATCAAAGGATTTCTTGTTGGAATTTCTCAGTAGAATCAACAGGCACCAAAAAAGGAAAGAATGGAACTAATAGTGAAAAGTACCATTTGAAAATGGATTTATTCCATATACAAATGGGTACTTACAAAATAGTTGATAAAAACAGGCATGGAAAGGGATTAGAGATGGATCCGGACGCTGCTCACAGCGTGCGTTCCAGAACCCAGGAAGTTCGTTCCAAGGAGCAGGGAATGACGTCAGTGCCACCTGAAATACGTCGACATGTTTCTCCTACCTACATGGCTTTATCAAAGACCTAATTCCCGGCCCACCCGACCGTCCTAAATAGAGGAAAGAAGGAAACATCCCCCAGGACTAATCACCACCCACATGGGAACCATGCTGATGATGAAATGAAAAAAGGTCACTCCCACAGGCAGAGCACAGCCGCTGGGAGAGACCAAAAAGGTGCAAATGGCAATCTGCAAAAACGATTCCAAGGACTAAAGACGTTAGTTCCGACTAAACCATGGAGCTCACTGGGAATACATTTACATGCAAAATGAAATAAATATACATACAAGCCGAAAAATTAAATATAAAAGGAAAAACTAATATTGAAAATAAAAATCAAATAAAAATAAATATAAATATAAATAAAAAATAAATTAAAATGGAAAGAAAAAAGAAAAATACAATAGGTAAAAAGTACTATAACTGATTGTTTATCAGCGCAGCCCCCCCTCAGATCACCCCACCGGACTACCAGGGATGCCACTAGGGCCACCAGGGAAGGGGCAACGTGGATGGCCAGGTATGTACCCCATGGCCATCCACATGTGCCCAATCTGTGCCAATCAGTGCCCACAAATGGGCACTGATTGGCACTATTATGTCAATGATCTGCCCAGCAATGCCCAGATCTGCCCAGCAATGCTTTATCAGTGCCACCTGTCATTGCCCATCTGTGCCACCTGTCATTGCCCATCGGTACCACCTGTCAGTGCCCATCTGTGCCCATCAGTGCCCACCTATCAGTGCCCATCAGTACCACACATCAGTGCCAGACATAAGTACCCATCAGTGCCACCCATATATACGAAACAATGCCACCTACGAGTGCCCATCAGTGCCGCATACCAGTGCCACCTATCAGTGCCCATCAGTGCCACCTATCAGTGCCCATCAGTGCCGCCTATCAGGGCCCATCATCAGTGCCCGTTAGTGCCACCTCATTGGTGCCACCTCATCGGTGCCCATCAGTGCCGCCGTATCAGTGCCCATCAGTGCAGCCATATCAGTGCCCATTATTGAAGGAGAAAGCGTACTTATTTACAAAAAAATTTAACAGAAACAAAGAAAAACTTGTTTTTTTTTTCAAAATTTTCAGTCTTTTTTTATTTGTTGCGCAAAAAATAAAAACCGCAGAGGTTATCAAATACCACCAAAAGAAAGCTCTATTTGTGGGAACAAAATGATAAAAAATTTGTTTGGGTACAGTGTAGCATGATCGCGCAATTGTCACTCAAATTGCAACAGCGCTGAAAGGTGAAAATTGGGCTGGGCGGGAAGGTGTCTAAGTGCCTGGTATTGAAGTGGTTAATCCTATTAACATGCTCGCGTAATCTCACTCCCAATGCTCTGGTGGTCCTACCTACATATTGTAATCCACATGGACAGGACAATAGGTAGGTAACGTGGGTAGTGCCACATGTAATGACTTTCTTAATTTTATAGGATTGACCAGTGGAGTGTGCTGCAAACTCAGTTGTTTTCCTCACCCTGTGTTTAGATGTCCTACATATAACACATCTCCCACAACTGAAAAAAAACACCTGGTCCAAAAAAGTGCATAGCTTTTTCGGGGGGTCAACAACATTGGGTGCCAGCTTGAGTCATAGCGTAGAAGGCTTGGTGTAAATGAACTGTGGTCTACTGGGTAAAACACTGGCTAAATCGTCATCTTTCAATAGAAGATGCCAATGCTTACGAAAAATATGTTCCACTTGTTTATATTGGCGGGTAAAACCTGACATAAAAGCAATACCGAAATCTCTTTTGGCAACTTCCTTCTTTTTAAACAAATCATTCCTATTCATATCCCTTACCAAGGATACGGTTTTGTTTACCTCACATGGGGTATAACCTTTTTCCAAGAACCTCTCATACAGAACTTGTGCTTGTAGGTCAAAATCCTCGATTCTTGCGCAATTGCGACTTATAGAAATTGGCTTTTAGGAATGGAACTAAGCCAATGGGGGTGATGGCAGCTCCCACGGGGGATATAACCATTTCTGTCCACTTCCTTAAAATAGGTTTTAGTGGACAGTGTATGGCTATCCTTAAAAATAACTAGATCAAGAAAATTGATGCAGTGAATGTCGAAAGTTGCCGAGAATGATATCCCATACCTATTCTCACCAATTTTCGACAAAAAATGAGAAAAAGACTCTTTTGATCCTGCCCAAATGATGATGATATTGTCTATATAGCGTTTGTAAAACTTGAGCTGGGGAATGTTTGCACCAAAAATGGCATCCTTCTCCCAGAAACCCAGAAATAAATTTGCCACTGAGGGGGCATATTTAGCCCCCATTGCCACGCCCTTCTTCTGTCTAAAGAATTGCTTATCATGCCAGAAGAAGTTGTGTCTCATGGCTAAATCTAGGGCATGGACAAGAAAATCCTTTTATTATTTTTAATTTTGGTATTGTTTAAGGCCCAAACCACAGCTTCTACTGCATGCCTTTGCTGGATATTGGTATACAGGGAATTGACGTCAATACTAGCTAGTATATGACCATCACCAACTTCTACCTGCTGTAATAATTCTAAGAGATGCCTGCTTTTCCTGAGATAGGATGGACAACTTTGTGCCAATGGCTGTAGAAAACAATCGATGTATTCACCAATTCTGGCAAACAAAGAGTCCACCCTACTCACTATAGGCCTGCCAGGAGATTTAGCTGGATTCTTGTGGATTTTACGTAATTGGTAGATAACTGGCACCCGAGGGGCATCTTTCTTGGTGACAATAACTTCATCTTGGGCATCTTTAACCAGATGTCTCAGCTTAGCTTTCAATTTGTTGGTAGAGTTACCTCTCAGTTTTTCATATGTTTCAGCATCATAGACAAGTCTGTTAAGCTCAGCTAAATAGTCAGATTTATTAAGAATAACAAGCCCCCCTTTATCCACACTACGGATGACAATCTGTTTTCTTGTAGGGATTTTATCTTCTCAATGTCTGTTTTGCGCCTACTAGGTTTGATTGACAATCCTTCTAAGTCCTGCTGGACTAAGGATTTGAACACCTCTAAAAAATGACTGTTAGAATTTCTAAAAACTGAGTTATTCCTCAACTCAGTATGACTATAATCAGACGGTTTCTGTCCTGTTTTGGGTGCTACTTTACTAAAATGTTTCTTAATATTAACTTTTCTCATAAATTTCTGAAGATCAATAAAAGTGTCAAACTTGTTAAGATCCTTTTCTGGGGCAAATTTGAGGCCTAACTCTAAAACTTTTAACTCCTCTGGTGTAAAAGTGGCATCACTTAAATTGAAGATGCCCTGCTTTAGGTCTCTCTTTTTCTTTTTCCTTTTACTTCCTCTGCAGCCTCTCAGTTTGCTGTACCTGGTTTGGCCACATATGGTCTGGGGTCCCGTGGGGTATCACAGTTTTCACCCCCCCCCATTGTCCTGAGGGTGTAAACCTCTCCCTCTGGGATGTGCAGGTCCCCTCCCCCTCCATGGGGGACCACCATACTCCCTCTTGTGAAAATCCTCCCTAAAATTACCACCAGGGTGACCTCTTTGTGCTCTTGAGGGTGGGCCTACCCTGGGTTGTGACGAAGCCCAACCAGGACTGTTCCAACCATGATTGTTACCATAATCCTGCTGATAATATTCATTAGTGGCATAGTACTCATCCTGTTGTAAGGGTTCATACCTGTTATAAGTGGAAACTCCATAGGCATTGGAATCAACATGGGGCCCAGCATTGCTGTTTCCCTGTTGAGTGGACCGGCCAGTGTTTTACCCAGTAGACCAGAGTTCATTTACACCAAGCCTTCTACGCTATGACTCAAGCTGGCACCCAATGCTGTTGACCCCCCGAAAAAGCTATGCACTTTTTTGGACCAGGTGGGTTTTTTCACTTGTGGGAGATGTGTTATATGTAGGACATCTAAACACAGGGTGAGGAAAACAACTGAGTTTACAGCACACGCCACTGGTCAATCCTATAAAATTAAGAAATTTATAACATGTGGCACTACCCACGTTACCTACCTATTGTCCTGCCCATGTGGGTTACAATACGTAGGTAGGACCACCAGAGCATTGGGAGTGAGATTAGCATGTTAATAGGATTAAAAAAGGCTACAAACACCACAGTTTATCCAATCATTTCAGACTAGTTCATGGTAGGGACCCCAGTGGCCTCACCTTCTGTGGCATTGACAGAGTTGAGGGGCATTGGAGAGGAGGTAACCTCAAGCAAGCTATTTCTCGTAATGGGACCCAGTGGATTCATCGTTTAAAATTGATGAGCCCCCGAGGGTTAAACATTGAATTGGATCTGAACTGTTTCCTGTCGAATTTTTAGAACAATATAGTACTTTTTACCTATTGTATTTTTCTTTTTTCTTTGAATTTTAATTTATTTATTTATTTTTTATATATTTTTTTATTAATATTTATTTTTATTTGATTTTTATTTGCAATATTAGTTTTTCCTTTTATATTTCATTTTTTGGCTTGTATGTATATTTATTTAATTTTGCATGTAAATGTACTCCCAGTGAGCTCCATGGTTTAGCCGGAACTGACGTCTTTAGTCCTGGGAATCGTTTTTGCAGATTGCTATTTGCACCTTTTTGGTCTCTTCCAGCGGCTGTGCTCTGCCTGTGGGAGTGACCTTTTTTCATTTCATCATCAGCATGGTTCCCATGTGGATGGTGATTAGACCTCTGTGTGGAGGATGTTTCCTTCTTTCCTCTATTTAATACGGTCGAGTGGGCCGGTAATTAGGTCTTTGATAACGCCATGTACGTAGGCGAAACATGTCGACGTATTTCCGGTGGCACAGATGTCATTCCCTGAACGCACTTCCTGGGTTCTGGAATGCACGCCGTGAGCAGCGCCCGGAACCATCTCTAGTCCCTTTACATGCCTGTTTTTATCAACTATTTTGTAAGTACCCATTTGTATATGGAATAAATCCCTTTTCAAACAGTACTTTTCACTATTAGTTCCATTTTTTCCTTTTTTGGTGCCTGGTGATTCTGCTGAGAAATTCCAACAAGAAATCCTTTGATCTGATGTGCACAACACCACTCCTGAGCTTCTCTGGATACCATCACATAAGCCTGAAGTGACCCCCAGACCGCAAAGCTGGGAGTCATCGCCATTTGGTGAGTGGGGACACATGTGGGGGTGGCGTTTCTGCACCTGAAAAGTCCTAGAGTGTCTGTGGACCATTGCACTTCAAAAGTTTTTTTTTTTTCCCATTGCGGATCAGAACATTCAGCACATTTATTTGGACTTTATTTACATGTTTTTTGCTTTGTATATTCACATCTGCACTCATCTATACTTGGTCACACATGTTTAATAACATTTGCGAGCGCCACATTTCCATGATTTTAAATTGGTCTGCATGGCTGCCAGAAGGAAGCCTCTTCTAAAGATTAGAAGAGACTAAGGACATGGATTACTGGAACCATGTCCTGTGGTCTGATGAGACCAAGATAAACTTATTTGGTTCAGATGGTGTCATGCATGTGTGGCGGCAAACAGGTGAGGAGTACAAAGACTACCTACAGTCAAGCATGGTGGTGGGGGTGTCATGGTCTGGGGCTGCATGAGTGCTGCCGGCACTGGGGAGTTACAGTTCATTGAGGGAACCATGAAAGCCAACATGTACTGTGACATACTGAAGCAGAGCATGATCCCCTCCCTTCAGAGACTGGGTCGTAAGGCAGTATTCCAACATGATAACAACCCCAAACACACCTCTAAGATGACCACTGCCTTGCTAAAGAAGTTGAGGGTAAAGGTGATGGACTGGCCAAGCATGTGTCCAGACCTAAACCCTATTGAGAATCTGTGGGGCATTCTCAAACGGAAGGTGGAGGAGCACAAGGTCTCCAACATCCACCAGCTCCGTGATGTCATCATGGAGGAGTGGAATAGGACTCCAGTGGCAACCTGTGAAGCTCTGGTGAACTCTATGCCCAAAAAGGGTAAGGCAGTGCTGGAAAATAATGGTGGCCACATAAAATATTGACACTTTGGGCCCAATTTGGACATTTTCACTTAGGGGTGTACTCACTTTTGTTGCCAGCAGTTTAGACATTATTGGCTGTGTGTTGAGTTATTCTGAGGTGACAGCAAATTTACACTGTTATACAAGCTGTACACTCACTAGTTTACATTGTAGCAAAGTGTCATTTCCTCAGTGTTGTCACAGGAAAAGATAGAAGAAAATATTTACAAAAATGTGAGGGGTGTACTCACTTTTGTGCGATATTGTATATACAAATATAAAAATAAATAGAAGAAAAGGAGTCCAATGATCAAATAATGATAAATCCTCCACAGTGATGATTCTTCTAACAAAACTTTATCCTGAGTGCTCCCACCACCACATGCAATGGCCGCTCACCTCCTTTATGCGACCCCTAGGGGTCAAATATGCCTTTGCACTTAGTACCAATATGCCTTTCAAGAAATCCTCTGTGATCTTTAATCAAACAACACCATCAATGGCCGATATAAAAGTCTCATCCGCTGTACTGCTTTCACATTTTGAGACCAGTCATGCATCTGAAAAAACAACAAGAGAAAGTGCCTCCTATAGTGCAGTATCCAAGGGGTTAAATGATAAAACCTCCACTACAGCTAGCAAGAAACTCACATTTATTAAAACAACAAAAAGCATGGAATATACAATTAGGAACACTCAGAGTCCACCGCCAGTCTCTACTAGTTTCGCCACCTCACACGTGGCTTCATCTGGAGGAGAGGCCAAGCGGTTGTGGCGGGACTATTATATAGTGTACAGTATAAATAGGGAAGTAATTACTTAAGTTGGATACAGCTGTGGCGTTTAAAGATGTCCGCACATGCGCAATAGCGGTTCCTCGTGTCAGTGGGACACAATGTAAACATACCGCGCGCCATTTGTGACACAATTCTGATTTAAGACAGCTGGAAGGTGCCGCTTTGTGACCACTTCCGGTCACAGACTAAATATATGTAATAGGCGTCATGAACATAGCCAACTAAGACGCTCAAAGACGCCCGCACATGCGCAGTAGCGCTCCCTTCAATGAAACACACTGTAAATACACAGCATGCCATTTAAGACGCACTTCTGGTTTAATAAAACGGAAGTCCCCGCTTTGTGACCACTTCCAGTCATGGACTGAATAGATATAATAGGCTTCAAAAACATGGCCGAAAATGGGGACAAAAAATTATTAAATAGAGGTGGAACCCTCAATGAAACGACCAATACACCATACATAAATAAGAATATGACTCAACATGTATATAAACCTATAACAGAAATAACGTAAATGGAAAAATTATTCACGGCAATCATCACATAGATCATTACCAATAGCCATAATTAAGACACCAAATTCCAATGGACAGATAAAATGACCTATTAATTCCTTAATTAGTAATTGGAAATAACTATTGAAGTCATTCCCAATTCAATTATATAGGTGCATAAATCAAATAGCTAATAAGTACTAATAAGGTAAAATCCCTTAGTTAACGTGAGTCCTTCTGGATACATGAGATGAACACTTTTTTCCATTCAGGGCATAATATTGAATTTGATATGAATTGCTTCATTGACGATTTCTAAAAGTCATATTTCTACACGTATTTCAGTTCTTTAATTTCTTAGTCCTTTTTTTATACATATATTTTTAATTAGCTATTATATTACTTATATATTTATATAATAAAATATATATACAGGGGCGTGGCTTGGACGGGGCGGCAGATGGCAGCACATTAGAGGAGCTCTGTGATCCCAGCAGCCTTTCTAACGCACAGAGATCTCCCAGTGGTACCGATATGGGCAGGATCCTCACCCCACTCTTCCCAGATCTGCCAGCAGCAGTTTCCATGAACAGGAACATCTCCTCGATATATATATCTTACAAAAAAGTGAGCACACCCTTCACATTTTTGTAAATATTTTATTATATCTTTTCATGTGACAACACTGAAGAAATTACACTTTGCTACAAGGTAAAGTAGTGAGTGTACAGCTTGTATAACAGTGTAAATTTGCTGTCCACTCAATATAACTCAACACACAGCTATTAATGTTTAAACCGCTCACAACAAAAGTGAGTACACCCCTAAGTGAAAATGTCCAAATTGATCCCAAAGTGTCAATATTTTGTGTGGCCACCATTATTTTCCAGCACTGCCTTAACCCTCTTGGGCATGGAGTTCACCAGAGCTTCACAGGTTGCCACTGGAGTCCTCTTCCATTGGGGTCGTTAGCATGTTGAAATACTGCCCCGCAGCCCGGTCTCCAAAGGAAGGGGATCGTGCTCTGCTTTAGTGTGTCACAGTACATGTTGGCATTTATGGTTCAACATATGAACTGTAGCTCCCCAGTGCCGGCAGGACTCATACAGCCCCAGACCTTGACACTCCCACCACCACTCTTGACTACTGTAGGCATAATACACTTGTCTTTGTACTCCTCACCTGGTTGCTGCCACACATGCTTGATACCATCTGAACCAAATAAGTTTATCTTGGTCTCATCAGACCACAGGACATGGTTCCAGTAATCCATGTCATAGTCTGCTTGTTTTCAGCAAACTGTTTGCAGGCTTTCTTCTGCATCATCTTTAGAAGAGGCGTCCTTCTGGGATGACAGCCATGCAGACCAATTTGATGCAGTGTGTGGTATACGGTCTAAGGACTGACAGGCTGACCCCCCCACCCCTTCAACCTCTGCAGCAATGCTGTCATCACTCATATGTCTATTTCCCAAAGACAACCTCTGGATATGACACTGAGCACGTGCACTCAACTACTTTGGTTGACCATGGCCTGTTCTGAGTGGAACCTGTCCTGTTAATCGCTGTATGGTCTTGGCCACCGTGCTGCAGCTCAGTTTCATGGTCTTGGCAATCTTCTTATAGCATAGGCCATCTTTACGTAGAGCAACAATTTTTTTTTTCAGATCCTCAGAGAGCTCTTTGCCTTGAGGTGCCATGTTGAACTTCCAGGGACCAGTATGAGAGAGTGAGAGTGATAACGCCAAATTTAACACACCTGCTCCCTATTCACACCTGAGACCTTGTAACACTAACGAGTCACATGTCACTGGGGAGGGAAAATGGCTAATTGGGTCCAATTTGGACATTTTCACTTAGGGGTGTACTCACTTTTGTTGCCAGCGGTTTAGACAATAATGGCTGTGTGTTGAGTTATTTTGAGGGGACAGCAAATTAACACTGTTATACAAGCTGTACACTCACTACTTTACATTGTAGCAAAGTGTCATTTCTTCAGTGTTTTCACATGAAAAGATATAATAAAATATTTACAAAAATGTGAGGGGTGTACTCACTTTTGTGAGATACTGTATATACACAAGAGAAAAAAAGGTGTGTTTATGTCTATGCCACAGTAAAACTCAATATAATTATAATGGCAATACCATTAAAAGATGATGAATGGATGGTATAGACAAATTAAGGGAAAACAGTGACAATTGATTAAAAATGCATGACTTCATGTTATGGGGACACCTGCACACACAGGGTTCCTGAAGCTGCTGAATACCACAAAACAGAAGATTATACATAGAAGAAAAACAAAAAAGAAGAAAAAAACTTAGTGTTACTAAACCCAGTAATATGAACATAGTTCATCTCCCCCCCCCCCCCAGTGCCCACAGCTTATAAATCTTCTTTTTACAATAAAATACTGCCACTATATACCTTTTTGGCTGATCTGTATACCACAGTCAAATGATAAACTGCAGGGTCTGCCTGGGTGCTGAGTGTTCAGGTAGGAGGAGATTTCCACTATAGCCTGTGTCCTCATGTATTTACGCCCAAATGTGTGATGTCAATATATCATGTGACCTGTCTAGCTCTGATTAACAAGGAAATGTTCTCTCCAGCAATAGAGCTCAAACTAAGTATGTGCAGCAGTACTACCCTCACTGTGTCTTATCTTGCCTTGCCAAGAGTGCCTGTAGGGGGGGGGGGGTGAGATCTGTCCATACAGGATCAAAGAGCCTTTTTACACAATGCAGAGGATAACCAGCATGCTATGCTGCACATACAGACAGACGACCTGTGACGAAACGCGTCTGGGAGGGACGTGCTGACGTCACCACGCTTTGCTCTGAGTGGACGGGAGCTGTTTGAGTGCCGGCCGGCATCGATGTTATTCGTTTTTATATGTAAGTGCTTGCTTTGTTTTTAATAAACTGGAGTTGTACGTTATCACACCATTGGCTGCTTCTCCTCTCTAACATACATACCCATCGAGCTCGGAAAGACCTGCCAGGACGGGATCGAGATACTCTGCCAGTGCTTCGTTTGGGCTATCTCTGGTCGTCCTTCTTTTCGAGCGCAAAGGATTCTGTCCATTTGAAGTGCTCCCAAAGGCCCGGGCTGGGTTTAAGCCACCTGCCTGTTTTTGGCTTACATTCTGGTAAGCAGTTCACCACACAGTCATTCTATTTTCTTCACTCATCACACAGAAGGATTTTGGACTTCATTGTTTATTACCACAGATTGTTTACTATCACAGACTTTATTGGACTCACTTTAGCGCGGTTTATTTGTCTATAGACAGATTTTACTGTTTTGTGGGTTTGGGAACATTTTAAGTAGTACAAAAACAAAAAATCTATCCCATATCGACAACTTTAAGACTTCGGCGGAATTGCTAAGAATAGTGATTTTTTTTTTCTTCAGACTGGGCTGCTGATCTGTTGTGTCAGCATTTGCTGGCAAGAAGCTATGGCCACAAATGCTTTAAGTGGGCTTTCCGCAAAGCTAAAGCGTGCTCCCGAAATGAGCTGCTATATGGAGTGAAACCCATATACCAAATACCAAACAAAAACTAGGATCATTCAGATATATTTGAGACACACAAGTGAGGAACATACGCCTCCTCACTTGGCACCTCCTCACTACTGACCCTGTGGTGGGGAGACTCGTTCCACATAAACCATTTATCTCATACTGTCTAGCCTCTTTTAATAAAAAATAAATTGGTGCAGAGCTATTACCAGGGGCCTAATAGAAAGGATCCATGCAAAACTGTTGGTACTTTCCATTGTGGTGACTGCAATTATTGTGAATTTGTGAAGACAGAAATGATAGATTACGCAATGGTGATAAATATGATCGACTACACTTTGTCAATTGCTGCATGGAGGGTGTAATTTATTTGTTATTTTGTAATTGTGGAAATTTTTACGTGGGGAAAAACTTATGCCACGTACACACGAGCAGACTTTACCGCAGACTTTGCTCGGCGGACTTTTCGACAGACTTTACGACGGACATTCTGAATGAATGGACTTGCCTACACACAATCCACCAAAGTCCGTCGAATTCGTACGTGATGACGTACGACCGGACTAAAACAGGGAAGTTCATAGCCAGTAGCCAATAGCTGCCCTAGCGTGGCTTTTTGTCCGTCGAACTAGCATACAGACGAGCGGACTTTTCGACCGGACTCGATTTCGACGGATTGATTTAAAACATGTTTCAAATCTAAGTCCGTCCAACTTTTGAGAAAACAAAGTCCGCTGGAGCCCACACACGATCGAATTGTCTGACGAAATCCAGTCCGCCGGGCAAAGTCTGCCATAAAGTCCGCTCGTGTGTACGCGGCATAAGAGGCAGTGGTGGAAAAGGATCATGTCTATTCCATGAAAAATGGAAATTTATATTTCCCATTGGGCAGACATGTAGCCAGTCCACCGCTACCACTTCCCACATATTTCCCTGATTGCTCTAGACCAGGGGTGTCCAACCTGCGGTCCAAGACAGCTGTTAATGCGGCTCAACACAAAATGGTATACTTACTAAAAAAATTTAATTTTTGGGCAATTTTTTTGTAAAAATGCATTTACATTTAGGGAACACATGCAGCCCTAGACATATTTGACAGTGTCTATTTACTGGACTTTTAGTTTTATCTTCCCAAAGAAAAAATTCACACTCGTGCCTTATTCATGTCATCAGCAGCACCGCCACCTATATTTGTGAATGCATAATGGGCAAAATTAGAACCAAAATATCTGCTGAACACCTTGAGAATTCATTAAGAATTGCTACTACATCCATCAAACCAGATGTTATTACTTTATATCAAAAATAGTGTCAAATATTGCACTAGTTTTATGTTGCTCTCTTTTAGTTTTATCATAAAAAATATTACAAAAAATGAAGTTTTATTACTCACATAGGTACATTATCTATATTAGTGATCATTACCTTGTCAGATCTCCCTAAGAAAGACACGTGACCCTGTGTCGACACATGTAGGGGAGGGGCTAGGACGGTGAAGGCGCTCGGGCTCTAAAGAGTTTTTAGCAGCTGATCGGGAATATGGAATGTGCGGCTTTGTGTTACACAGTTACAGCCTTATGTTTGATACAGTGTGGTGGAAGCACCTACATCATGTGAGTACCCTGCACGTTTTAATAAGATATCTTCAAGTTTTAAACAATTCAAGCACTATTGGAGTCTTTTTCTCTGCACATACTCTGTTGCAGACATACTGAGCAGGCTTCTGGAGAAGTATAAGAGCCAGCTGATTTTGATTATCTTATTGAGTTCTGGGGTGGCTCACAGGCGTCTTTTGACCCAACTTAGCTGGGGCGGTCGCACTCCTAGAGGTGAGCCTATACCCATCGGGGAGATAGCACGAGTGAGGTGACTTGGCGGTGGTTGGACGTGTTCATTATTTCCATATTTGTGATCAAGATGTTCATCAATTAGTTGTGGGAGATTTTGTTTGCACATTCACATGGACTTTGTTGCACTTTTATTGATGTATGCATGTTTTATGTGTTAATGGTTTTCAATGATTGAGTTTTATTAGATGCATTTTTGTATATGACACGGCGCTAAACTTTATAAGATAACACTATATTTGTATATGGGGACATGATCAGTGTTAGCAGCTGGTCAGTTCATTTATATATTATACACAATCTTACACAATTTGAACGTTGGTTAGCTCGCAAGATTTTTCTTTTATTATTATCTTGTGATCTGCCCTAATATTTTGTTTTTCTGCTCATCAGCTCTTCTTATCGTTAGTGTATTATATTTGTGGCCCAAGACAATTTCTCTTCTTTCAATGTGGCCCAGGAAGGTCAAAAGGTTGGACACTGCTGCTTTAGAATTGCACTGGATTCATAAACTTAAAGCAAATTAAGCTCTTGGATTAAATGAGGCTGTGAGTAATTTATTTTTTTTTTCTTCTATTTTATAAAATTTTTTTTTGTGGTATTTTAGCGGCCTCAGGATCTCTGTGTGTGCAAGTGGTTTCTCATAATTCTCGGAGGCTGTTTTTCCATAATTTGTGTGTACCATCTATTCATCATATTTGTAAGTGGTATTGCCATTATAATTATATTGAGTATTAATGTGGCATTGACAAACACATTCATTTAGTGTATATAGATATATATCTATATATATATAATTTTATTAAACCCTTTATTTTTAATATGAAGGTCCAACGTATTTTTCCTGATGAAGAGCAAGTCTTAAAACATGTTCGGCACTATATGTATTATGCATGGGATAAATATAATGCCACCCAGAATATCCATGGTTTCGACAGTTAGGGATCCCCTTTGAGAGAGTGGGCAAATAGCTTGACTGCCTACTGAAGGACATGGTCTCCAAAATGCACTCTTTTGTTCAGGACACCAGGGAAGTACTAATTAAGATCAAGGGTTTGTTAGTTCCTGATTGTGCCCTACTTGTGGGGATTGATGTGGAGCCACTTTATACCTCCATACCAAGTAGGGCCTAAAAAATATTGCCTCTCTACTACTAATGCATTATCTGAATTTGGATGCTCAGAATGAGTTACCGATAGAACTACTTCTGATGAAAAACTATTTCCAGTTCTCAAGGTTTTATTATCAGCAAATTAGGGGCACCAGCATATGCTTGTCTGCACTTGGGACTCTGAGAAGAAGAGTTGGTTTATCGCTCACAGATCTCTCTTGCCCATGTGTTGGCAGGGGTAAGATACATTGATGATGTGTTAATGTTGTGGCAAGGCTCCATTGAACAAATAAACAAATTATTGACTGAATTGTGCAGGAACGATGGGAATATCAGACTCCCCTATAATTACCATCATAGTGAGACTCTGTTCCTGGACCAGTATAGTTCAACAGAGCGGGCCACCTCAGTACATGGACTTTAAGAAAGGACCCTGAAACGGGGAATCCCTGTGTGGGTCAGTTCCTCCTATTAGGAGGAACTGCTCCCAGGTTGATCAGTTTAAAAGGCAAGCAACTTTAATGTATGAGAGATTTAGGTAACATGGCTATTCTCACAGGGTGTTAAAGAAGGTGCGCGAAAAAACGATAAATGACGAGCGTGATAGTCTTCTACAGTTTGGAACAGATAGTCAGAAAGCTGAGTAGGGGAAACAGGAACCCAACAGGTTTATTACCAAGTATGGGTGTGAATGTCGAGAGGTTAGATCCATTTTGGATAAACATTGGCATGTCCTTACTTCTAATCCCCAGATTGCTAGAATAGTGGGAACTAGACCACAATTGGTAATCATTTAAATGATACAGTTCACTCTGAATACACAAGAAGTGCGCCAGTTGGCTGGCTACCAAAGACTATGGGTATGTACCCATGTGAGCATTTCTTCATTTGTCCATTGTACAAAGGAGAAACAGGGAGAAAATATTAACCCCATGGTTACCCATTTTGAGAGTGGTGCACCAAGTACAATGGGGTCTCTGTATGAAGTGTTTTTATGGCCTGAGTTTGTCACAGCATAGTGAGGACTTTCAGCAAAATGACAAAAGATGGATTTTCAACTTGGGCACTATGTCCCCAACAGGCCTGAATACTGAGCTGAATTTGGGAGTTTTTCTTGAAGATTTAGTATACCTTTACTATGGTCTGATGACATGATCTATCTATATTCCCTTTCACCTCATTTATCTTATAAGTTTTTTCCTATTATAGTGGCCACAAGTACTTGAGGGCAACTCTTGTAACATATTTTCTACTAATGGATCTCCTGTGAGTGACTCTGTGTAATCATTTTACTTTGTATTCCAATTATATGACTATCACTGCATTTTGTCAATGTTATAGTGTGGAAGAGTTTGTAGCAGCGCTAAAAAATGCTATACTAGATTATACCAGTGATAATTAACAACAGTGCTTCAATATAAACTGTAATAAATACAATATTGTTTTAAAGTTCATTAACTGTGATGAGTTATGAAAAAAGAAAGAAAAATGTCCTTCTATGTATATTGATTGTGCTCAAAATCCATAACCAAAGTGTGGATAAAGCTTCTTAAAAATTGATTGAATAAATCCTCCACCGCAACCACAGTAATAACACCACACAGAATACACGCTTACCCTAAGGCAAGCTCTGTAAGCCTGCGACCTATTACCCAGCCAGGGCCTTTATCCAGGGGAGATTCAGGGACAACGATGTCCCAGCGAATCTTACGGAAGTGGTCAGCATGCAGGACAAGTCTCCCCAATCACGGGTTCAAACGAGTGGCCAGATTGGATACCATTCAGATGTTAAGATGTTCCCCTCCCATACACAGCACTGGGAATGATTCCAGCAGCAGCACTGAAAACACACAACAATTATTGATTTAATATAACCATCACTGCTGTGGATAATATGATAACATTACACACATAGTGATATTAAAATAGACTACATTGTCAAAATAACACAATAAGTGCAAAGTAGGGGACTAGAGTGATACCCATATACAGTATATATTTATTTAAAAGGCTTAATATGTGGAGTCAGTTACTGTATAGCCTCAGTAATAACTAATAAAGCAATTAATGTCCAACTCCACATTTAAACCCTTAAGGGTGAGTGTATCAATTAAAAAAATCCAATAGGTTTCACGTTTAGAGAGTTACCTAACCTGATTGGACCCTCTCCACACTGGTTTTACGTGATCTACCCCCCAAAATCTTAAACCTGAGGGGTCCTGATTGTGATACAGTTTGAAGTGCAGTGAAACGTTATGATCTTTAAATCCGAGCTTTATGTTCTGTATATGTTTCGCAATACGGACCTTCAATGGTCTTTTTGTGCGGCCCACATACATCAATCCACATGGGCATGTCAATACATACACCACGTGCGTAATATTGCATGTTATGAATCCCTTTATTTCAAATTTCCTGTGATTCACTGTTGAGGTAAATTTTACCATTCCTCTCATAGGGGTAGTCACCTTCCTGCATGCCTTGTATTTTTCGGCATGCATAGAAACCACCTTTATCCCAATGTTCAATATATGCAGGTATATAGGTCCTCTATGCCCCATAGCTGTTATTACAGAATGAAACCCACAACTGAATATGCTTGCCGCGAGTGTTAATGTTTACGCACCTATAGGGTTAACATTCACATATCGTTTTGTTGGTATATAAAGCCGGGACATCACGTCGTAAGGCCACGCCCTCAGAGAAAGTTGTGATGACGAAACGCACCAGAACGTGACCTTACGACAACCAGACATGATGAGTGCGCTCCACGACCAGGAAGAGACTAACCAGGAAGCAAGCAGTGGAAGCTGCTTCCCATAAAGCGTGAGTCGTAAATTTTCCTGGGTCATTTGGAATGCTAGTTTCTTTGCCTAGATAGTTTGAGGCTGTTTGACCGATGACCTTGTATGGAAAACTTTTATTTAATAAACTGAGAGAGAAAACAGAATTATGCTATTGGAGGCATTTTTCTGTCCGAGAATCAGTGGAGATTTCAGGATATGCTGTGATACCTTCCTAGACGCTTAGGATAGCTGTGGTTTACATATTTATACCCGATATATCCATCCCTCTAGTGAGTATGAACCCCGAAGGGGAGTGTGATGCATGGACTTCGGTGTGGGGTGTTTAATTATCTAACATAGCAGGATCACCATCTGAGGCTTCTGGGACTTTCCACACCATCTGTCAACAGGTTATTCCTTGTTTGTTAATTACACATGAAAGCTGATCATAAACTTTATGACAGTAGCGCTGCTATAATAATTATAGGCACCTGAATTGGACTTGTGCACTTTTTTATTATTTTCTTTGTTGTTTTATGCATTTGCAATTTTAAGCGACTGCTGTTTTATTAGTTGTATACAGTGCTGATATTCATATGTTACAACTGTGGAAGATCTATATAGTCTATGAAACCTGATATATCTATAGTGCTAAGATAGTGGAAGGAGGCCTAGAATTCACTGTATATTTCTTTTGATACTAATAGCATTAATGGTGGTACTAGCTTTTTTTCTGGGAGCCTTCCCACCTCTTATTTTGTATTTGATTTTTGTTACGGTAACCAACACCAACATGGTGACATAGTGGACTATATTTATTGGCCCCTCCCCTCAGGGGATATCTTTGTGATAATCCTCTGTCTATAGTTAATCTTTTATGCATGGGATGAATATGATGCCATATGTTGTGCTATACATAGATACACAATAATATTTTGCGAGCAATATATGATGTAAAACAATTTACGGCCTGTGTTTGACTGTTCTAATAAAGCAGGTGTCACTTGTATCCCATGTAGTGTGGGAGTAAAATAACCCCAGCATTGGTGTTATTGACAGTAATGTTTTTTTTTTTCCAGCAAGCCTCTTGAAACCTAAGAGCAAAGGGTCACTTTAAAAGGTGCAATGGAAACTCAGAAAACAGAGGCATGTGCTAATTGCAGTCAGGGGGATCCTATCAACCAGAACTAGCCTGCAGATATTGGGGTATCCACAGACCCCTAAGATTGCTACACACTTCCTCTAACGAGCCCTTTTGTCTTCAACAGTAAACAGTCACCTAAAAAGTGGCATTGGATGATCAGACAAGGGGGAAAGAAGATGATCAATTGCAGTCGGGGGAAGGGCGTAGCCTGTTAATAATAGGGCGTCTAGAAACACCCCATAGCACTCCACATGCCATCTCCAAAGGCCAGTTTAGCACAGCATGAAGCACATCTGCCATGCTGCAAGAAAAGCACACTGCCATAGATAAAAAGGGCCAAACTGTGACACTGAACAATGAAGGCATGTGTAGTGCACACTGGCAGGGCTAACAAATGGCACTAGCCCCACACAGGATCAGCTAGGCAGCCCAAAACCAGCCAGGGCACCTCCTAAAAGTTATTTTTGGAGATGCACACCACTGATCTGTCCGTAGATGAAGTTGGAAGATGTCTGGCCGGCAAGGATACAATTGTATCAACAGTAAAGGGCCAGTGCAAAACAGGTCTGGTGGTGACCAGAGCCACCAGGAGAGCCCAGGGTGCCATTCCCAGCTTAGTCCTAGTTCCCCCATCCTCTTACCTTAAATTATCTCTCACATCCCATTCATGAGGGATGCAGGAAGATTCCCTCAAATTCTCTTGGGGGCTTCTTATTGGCTTAGCATGGAGTGGGAGAGGCCAGCACAGGTGAGAAGTGCCCAACTATGAAAAAAACAGTGGCAGTGGTTGGTACAGGTTGTACAGAAACTGAGACTATATTCCAACTGTTGGATGAAGATCACCTGACAGATCCGGCTTAGTTCAGTTTTTAAACGCATTGGCACACCACTCTGCATGACACTGTCACTGCATCCCACTGCCATGGGAGATACTGCTGGGGACAGTTTTTTAGACCTTTCAAAACAAGGATTGCCCCTGGGAAAGAAGCTGAATGGCAACCATATATTGGCCACACAAATTGCCTCTAACTGACCACCCATATGCTTGTCTGCTTTCCTCATTGACATCTCATTTCTCCTTCAAATGTAGTCTTGCTTGGGCCACACCTTACAACCTTGATGTACAAAATTACCTAGAGTTTCTCAGTTCCCAGAAAAACCTCAGACTCTTCACATGTTTACCATCAATGTGCACGGATCCTTACAGGAAAAGGCTTCTAAATAGGGTTTTACTTACTGGTAAATTAAATCAAATTTACTTCTTGGTTTTATAATTACTAATTATAGTATTAATACATAAAAAAACTTCCTGCTTTGGGATGAAATGTACACGAGAAAGAGCATGTATTTTCTTCTGTTTTTTCATTCTTTAATCCATTTAGATTTAAAAATGTTCAGTGTGATGTCTGTGCCAAGAAATAGGTGTTAAAAGGGAAAGATGTAATGGAGGAAGAATGAGATTCCTATGAGTAAAGTCTTACTGGATAGTTGACTTCAAAAAATAAATTTTCTTTATACCTACTATTACAGTTACTAAAAATATGCACTTAATGGGATGACTGTATTGTTAGCATTCTAGTGAGGAAAGCTGCAGTGTCTGAATGGCTTTAGAAGCAGTTATAGCGACACTAAACTAAAACAAATTTATTCAAGCACAGTGTGTATTAATTTAAAGAGGTATTAAGCAAAAAAACAAAAATTGTATATATTGCAGCTTGCCAATCATTAGGTCTGGCTGCCGCATTAGTTTTTCTTTTTTATGCCTTTTCCCTTTGTTTTTACCTGGTGATCTGGCCAGTAACACGTAGTGTGTACGTGGGGTACACACTATAAGAAAATTGGGTGAACGATTGCCTGATTTTCCTGGTTGTTTCTAAAGCAAATCGGAACCAAAGAATGGAAACTCATACAAAAATTCTCGTATGACAAAGGCTTTATTTTGTTTTTGGTGTTTATTGTTTCTGATCATGCGCAGTCTTTCTTTTCAGTTTTTTCTTGTACACAAATCATATGAAAATGGTACACATTGAATAAAAATCGTTTGTTCTGTACCCGTACGAGAACATTTTTGGAGTTTGTCCCTTCAGGAATTTTCGTACGAAAATTCAGAATCAGCTGTCAAAAGTTGTGTACACACTATACGAAAATTGGAAATTTTCTGCCGAACGAAAGATAAATTGAAAGGTTAATGTGCTTCCCATCTGAACTGTTTGCACTAGGTATATGTATAAAAAAACAAACAAAAAAATTGATTAATGTATGTCCACTGAACAATTTATCAGTCGTTACATGATGGCACTATCGTTTGCTCTCACGGCCGAATGTTCGTTTTTCGAAAATGGGTTCGGCCGATTTTTCATATAGTGTATGGCCAGCATTAGGAAGGACTTGCCTAAAGGGTGGATGTGGCAAAATTACACAGTGTGAAGGTTTTAAAGGGGCATCGTTAAAAAAACCAGGAGTGCATAACACACAAGCACAGGGTTCAGGAGAGTGTAAAACACAGAGTGCTGGGTTCGGGAGAGCATAATACAAAGGGTGCAGGGTTTAGGAGAGCATTAATACACAGAGTGCCGAGTTCAAGAGCACCTAATACACAGAGTGCATGGTTAAGGAGTGCATAATATACAGGAGGGCAATATGCACAGAATTCATGATTCAAGAGATGTTTAGGCACAGAGTGCAATCACGAGTGTACTGCATTCAGAGTGCAGGGTTTAGGGGTTTGCCATGCAGAGTGGGCACTTCTGCTCCCACATCCAAAGCTCACCTCCGCACCCTATCTTTGCAACTACCTCCTAACCCACAGCAGCTTAGCTCTGCATGCAGTTGCTTGATCTTGACCCCTGTTCCCCACTGCCCTCACCTTTGCACAAACACCCCCACCCCATCAGCTCACCTCTCAAAAGTCTCCAGTTTCATGTCCCACACAATCCATTTGCAGCACTGCCTCTCCATCACTGGACAGCAACAACAGTGACAGTGGGTTCATCCAGCAGGGGGCGTCTGCATATGTGCACCAGGCTGTTTCTCAGACATCATGGGATGCCCTCTCTGAAGCCCATAAACACACTGTGCCCAGTAGCTGTTTCTTTGTGTCCGCCCTGAGTGCATTGCAGCGAGATTCAGAGGGAGCTGTCGGTGAAGCGCGCTGTTACTTGTAGCACAGAAGCTTCATAATGGCTGTGATTCCTATAGTGATGCTGTGATTGGCCCACAGCTATCACATGGTACCTGGGCCAATCATAGCACCTATAGCATGTGACAGCTGTTGTGAATGTAACCCACAGCACCAAAGTGTTAAAAAAAAAACAAAAAAAACCCCTGATCAACCCCAAGAATAGTACATGACAGTTAACTACTCTGATGAAAAGTATAAAAATAAATAGTAAAAAAAAAAAAAATGTTAAAAGAACAAAAAATTATTATTACTGATTACTGCCACACCAGTCATATGATGATGCTGTACTGCACTTGTCACGGTATTATAAAAAAAAATTAGAAAAAAACAAACATTTTATTTAATTTCTTCATTTTCTGATAAAGCGTAACAAAAAAAAACTTTAAAAAAAATCGCCATGTTTCTTACTAAATTCCTCAGTCTTTTCCAGCCAGGAGGGCTTAATGCCTTTCCCTGTTCTTTAGTCTTTTGGCGGGTTCTTCTCTGGGTCTGGCCTACTAAAATAAACTGTGATATATAAATATGGGACAGTGGTCCAGCACACGAGAGAGGCCCCCGAAAGATATCCAGTGAAGAGGCTACAAGAAATCCTCAATAGAGAGCCCAGAGGTCCAGGGCCCACATCAGGTCCGATGCCCATAAGGGAATGAGACGGAGAACAAGACCTGTGAGGAGCAGAAGGATGCCGCTCATTACTCATTACACTCCCTTTGCAGGTATACTAGGGCAGCGCACAGCTTGTCATTATAAGTTAGGGAAGAATTATGCCTTTGAATGTTGGACTCTGTAATTGCCTTTGCACTTTTCTAGGTAAAGTGCTTGAGATGTTGACCCTGCCTGGTCTGAAGTTACTCAAGGGGTGTAACGCAAGTAACCGACACACATCGGGGTATGAGGACGGGGTATCAGTGTGAAGTGGAGTAGTGTGAAAACACAAGTGGTTACCTAGGGTAACAGAAGTTTTACAGCAGCCTGTCAATAGCATGTACCTGTTATCGGTGCAATCGCCTCTAGCAGCAGTCTGTCTCCCAGAGCAACAGGAGCAGATTCATGCTGTAGAGGTTCCCATCCTGTACAGAGGTATGGAAGTTCAAGAGTTAAGTTAAGTGCATGTGTGGAGCCTGCAAAGTGTGCATGGTCGAGCCCAGTCTGGGGAATGGTAGTGGAAAACGCTGAACAGGTGGATGTGGACAAGGCTCAGCATGTCCCTCCCAATTGCAGATTACAGAGAAGGTGTACATTGTCACGGGGACCTGAGAGTTAATTGAAGAACAGTTGCAGTGCAAGTGTACATGGTGTATGTTCATCTCTAAGAGTAGAGGTCCGCCTTAAAGTCAAGTATTCCCCATAAAAGCCTGAGCCTTGTCTCAGGGCATTGGTGAAAATGACATAAAGCAAAAGTACCCTATGTGTTGTAAAGTGACCCTGTACAAGGTGGCTAGCATAGTCCAGAAAAACCCACCTCGAGGTAGGCCTCTCATGTGACCCTTGCTTGGTGCTCAACGAGGAGGAAACATTGGGGAAGTGACAAACAACTACCGCCCCCATACCCAACCTTGCTTACACGTCAGTGCATCAATCAAATTGATACATTTTCAAATATATATCCCATAGTTTGTAGACTCTATAACTTTTACACAAACCAATTAATATACTGTACACTTATTGGTATCTTTCTTTTTAACCAAAGACATGTAGCAGAATATATTTTGGCCTACATTCACAAAGAATTTTTTTTTTTTTGGATATGTCTTAAACAGAACGTAGAAAATATTGGGGGGGGGGGTTCAAAATGTTTGGTCTTTTTCTGTTTATATAGCAAAAAATAAAAAAAAAACAGTGGTGATCAAATACCACCAAAAAAAGCTCTATTTGTGAGAAAAGAAAATTATGTAAATGTAATTTGTGTACAATGGTGCATGGTCGCATTATTGCAAGGTAAAGTAGCACAGTGCTAAATAGCAAAAAATGTCCTGGTCATGAAGAGGTAAAACCTTTCAGAGGTTAAACACACCTGCTGAGATTTTTATCAACAAAAAAGTAACTGCTGTGGATATGTATTTAATAAAATCAAGCTAAAATTACAGTTCAGGCTTAAAAAATCTTGTAATCTTGGCTTATGTAAAGCACGCTGATCATACAATATGATGTTTAAAGCTGATATTTTTCATAAAAGGACTTTAGTCATATCTTCACCATCCATCACGATCCTGTAATACTTTCTGTTGGTCTCACTTTGTCCTAGAATTAAATTCTGGCTCCACATGGCAGAGACTTGCAAAAAAATTTCTCGCTTGGCACAAAACATCTGGACTTTCAGTAGAAAACAACAATCGCCAAAAGAAGGTTTCAGTGGAAATAACCTTATGAACTTAACAATTATAAATACAACTTACAAAGATATCCAATCTTTTTAATAAATATGAAAAAAAGTACATATTTACACTGGCATAGATTTCTGGTTCAGCAGAATCAGATCAGAGGGGAGTGGGAAAGAAGTGATGCCAGTGCCACTTACCTTTATAGCTGTTGATTAAGGGCAAAAAAATACCTGTTCATCCTGCCAAAAATTCAGTGTGCTGCTAATTTCCTGTAGTGAGCTGACAGTGCTGCACTGAAATCTTATAGTCTAGGTTACCCCAACATTTCATATTCCTTAATAAGGATGGGCTCTGGCGTGTTCGCACACTCCACGTGCAGAGCTCGCCAAGAAGTCGGCACGGCGCTGTGCTAATCACAGGCAGTGAGACATTTCCGATGTGCAGCTGCAGAGATCGGGAAATGTCTCACTGCTTGTGATTAGCGCAGTGCTGTGCCGGCTTCCTGGCGGGCTCTGCACATGGAGTGTGCAAACACGCCCGAGCCCATCCTTATTGCTGAAATGTGTCTGGTGTACCATGTACTTATATAGAAAAAGTATCCTGCTCTCCTTTGCATTTCTTTCTTTTTTATGAAAACCCCAGTGATCCTGCCAGTCTCCCTGCTTTCCTATTTCAGATTGACCACACCTTGCACAGAAACACATCCATTTGAGTGTGGTCGTTTTCCTTCTTTGCTTACTACTTAAGAGCAAACCCTGCCTGTACTCCAATTGTCAGACCTCTGCTGACACCCTGTGCACAGCTCTTCACTGGGAAGATCAGTGTACTGCTGTTTCTCCTGATGATACCCCCCCCACACACACAGTCTCCACCCCCAGCTCTTTGAGCCCCTATGCAGCTGATAACAGAGGTCATGTGATCATTTAAAAAAAGAAAAAAAAGTATGTGCATGTGTGTGTACTGTATATGTGTGTGTGTGTGTGTGTGTGTGTGTGTGTGTATGTATATATATATATATATATATATATATATATATATACACACACGTGCATCTCAAAAAATTAGAATATCATCAAAAAGTCAATTTATTTCAGTAATTCAATTTGCAAAGTGAAACTCATATATTTTATATAGCTGTGATTACACACAGAGTAATATATTTTAAGCATTTATTTTTATTAATTTTGATGATTATGGCTTACAGCTAGTGAAAACCAAAAATTCAGTATCTCAGAAAATTAGATTATTACATAAGACCAATAAAAACAATGGATTTTTAATACAGAAATGGTGGCTTACTGAAAAGTATGTTCATATACAGTATAGTATACACTATACCAATACTTGGTCAGGGCTCCTTTTGTATGAATTACTGCATTAACCACTTCAGCCCCGGAAGATTTTCCTCCTTAATGACCAGGCCATTTTTTGCGATACTGCACTGTGTCGCTTTAACTAACAATTCCGACGTTGACGTTGTACCCAAACAAAATGTATGTCCTTTTTTTCCTCACAAATAGAGCTTTCTTTTCGTGGTATTTGATCACCTCTGCGGTTTTTATGTTTTGCTCTATAAACAAAAAAAAAAAAAACGACAATTTTTAAAAAAACACAATATTTTGTACATTTTGCTATAATAAATATCCCTGAAATTAAAAAAAAAAAAAAAAATTCTTCACCATTTTAGGCCGATATATATTTTTCTACATATTTTTGGTAAAAAAAAAAAATCACAATAAGCGTATACCGATTGGTTTGCGCAAAAGTTATAGCATCTACAAAATGGGGGATAGATTTATGGCATTTTTATAATTTTTTTCTTACTAGTAATGGCGGCGATCTGCGTTTTTTATCAGGGCTGAGACATTGCGGCAGACAAATCAGACACTTTTGACACTTTTTTGGGACCACTGACATTTATACAGCAATCACTGATTACTGTATAAATGTCACTTTCAGGGAAGGGGTTAACACTAGGGGGCGATCAAGGGGTTAAATGTGTTCCATATGTGTGTTCTAACTGTGGGGGTAATGTGGCTGACTAGAGGAGGAGACCCATCATTGTTCCTACATGGTAGGAACACACAATCTGTCTCCTTCCCCCTGACAGAACCGGGATTTGTGTATTTACACACACAGATCCCGGTTCTCGCTCTGTCAGGAGCGATCATCGTGCCCGCAGGGCTCTGGAGACACGCGGAGGGCACGCGCGCACCTGCTACAGCGTCTTAACCACTTGCCGACCGCCTCACGCAGATATACTGCGGCAGAATGGCACGGGCAGGCAAAGTAACGTATGGGTACTTTACTTGCCTCCCGCGGGGGGGGGGGGTCCGATCGGACCTCCCCGGTGCCCGAGGCGGTTGGCTTCTGTCCCCGAGCGATCAGAGGTGAGGGGGAGGCCATCCATTCGTGGCCACCCCCTCGCGATCGCTCCCAGCCAATCTTCCTCTGCTGCTGTATAGTAGCGGCAGAGGAAGTGATGCCATCTCTCCTCGGCTCCGTATTTTCCGTTCCGTCGCCGAGGAGAGAAGACATCGATGTGAGTGCACCAACACAACACACACAGTAAAACACACCAGGCACACTTTACACCCCCCATCTCCCCCCCCTCCCGATCACCCCCTAATCACCCCCCCCCCCCCCCGTCACAGTGACACCAAGCAGGTTTTTTTTTTCTGATTACTGCATTGGTGTCAGTTTGTGACAGTTAGTGTGGTAGGGCAGTTAGTGTTAGGCCCCCTTTAGGTCTAGGATACCCCCCTAACCCCCTCCTAATAAAGTTTTAACCCCTTGATCACCCCCCCTTGCACGTGTCACTAAGCGATCGTTTTTCTGATCGCTGTATTAGTGTCACTGGTGACGCTAGTTAGGGAGGTAAATATATAGGTTCGCCATCAGCGTTTTATAGCATCAGGGACCCCCATATACTACCTAATAAAGGTTTTAACCCCTTGATTGCCCCCTAGTTAACCCTTTTACCAGTGATCACCGTATAACTGTTACGGGTGATGCTGGTTAGTTAGTTTTTTTTTTATAGTGTCAGGGCACCCGCCGTTTATTACCTAATAAATGTTTAGCCCCCCCGGCGGTGATATAAGTTACGTTTTAGGGTCAGCAAGGGTCTGCGTCACCCCAGGCAGCGTTAGGTTAGCGCCAGTACCGCTAACACGCATCCACCATACACTTCCCTTAGTGGTATAGTATCTGAACGGATCAATATCTGATCCGATCAGATCTATACTAACGCTCCCAGCAGTTTAGGGTTCCCAAAAACGCAGTGTTAGTGGGATCAGCCCAGATACCTGCTAGCACCTGCGTTTTGCCCCTCTGCCCGGCCCAGCCCAGCCCACCCAAGTGCAGTATCGATCGATCACTGTCACTTACAAAACACTAAACGCATAACTGCAGTGTTCGCAGAGTCAGGCCTGATCCCTGCGATTGCTAACAGTTTTTTTGGTAGCGTTTTAGTGAACTGGCAACAGGGGCGGTGCCAGGTGGGTGCTTGGGGGTGCTCAAGCCTCCCCAAAAATTATTTAAGCACCCCCATAGCACCCCCAAAATCCACATGGTAGTATTTGCAGATGTTAGTGTTTTTTGTTGTGGAAGGATACAACAGCTGTGGCCGCAGAAGCCGAAAATCTTTAGCTAGACCCCGCACAGACTAATTTTAGAGGTGGATGGATATCCACCTCTCTGCTGCCTCCTTAGCCAATGGTAAAGACTGTAACCGCCCCCTTCCCCCAGCCCGCCTTCTATGATTTCTGAGAAAAGGAGATTCGGCAGCTGGAGAGAACACAGCCTGCTATGGGGGACACATTCCTCAGCCCCAGCACTGAGAGACAGTGGGTTGTGTTTGTCTGCACTGCTACCAGCATGGAGACAACAAGCTGGTTTATTGTGGGAAGGTTAGCAGAAGAGAACAAGATGGTTTATGTATCCATCCTGTATTCTGACACCTGCATTCCTCTCTGCCAGCACAAGTCATATGGTTCTTACAGAGACTGACAAGTAGAAAATGCAGGATTTCTGAGTTATCCATCTATCCATTCATTCACTCACTCATCCATCCATCCATCCATTCATCTATCCATTCATCTATCTATCGTTTCATTTACTTATCCTTCCATGCATCTGTCCATTCACTCATCCATCCATTCATCTATCCATTCATTCACTCATCCATGCATCTATTTATTCATCCATTCATTCATTTATCCATTCGTTCATCCATCAGACCACCCATTCCTCATTGTTGGTGTCACAATACAAGAAGAATAGATCGACAAATTAAAGATATTCTAATGGCATTATACTAACCCTATATTTCCCACACTTTAGTAACAGACCGGAGTTCTTGTACATAGCGCACTCCTGATCCCCGCATTGTGTACATAGCGCACTCCTGATTCCCGCATTGTGTACATAGCGCACTCCTGATCCCCGCATTGTGTAGAGAGCGCACCCTTGATCCCCGCATTGTGTCCGTAGCGCACTCTTGATCCCCGCACTGTGTGCGCAGCGCACTCTTGATCCCCGCATTGTGTGCGCAGTGCACTCTTGATCCCCGCATTGTGTGCGCAGCGCACTCTTGATCCCCGCATTGTGTGCGCAGCGCACTCTTGATCCTCGCATTGTGTGCGTAGCGCACTCTTGATCCCCGCATTGTGTGCTTAGCACACTTTTGATCCCCGCATTGTGTGTGTAACGCACTCTTGATCCCCGCATTGTGTGCTTAGCACACGCTTGATCCCCGCATTGTGTGCTTAGCACACACTTGATCCCCGCATTGTGTGTGTAACGCACTCTTGATCCCCGCATTGTGTGCTTAGCACACGCTTGATCCCCGCATTGTTTCCGTAGCGCACTTCTGATCCCCGCATTGTGTACTTAGCGCACTCCTGATTCCTGCATCGTGTGCATAGTGCACTCCTGATCTCTGCATTGTGTATGTAAGGCACTCCTGATCTCTGTATTGTGTGCGTAGGGCACGTGATCAAGCTCACATCAAAACATGTAAAATTTATTTCAGAGGAAATTTTTGATGTCTTTTACATTTTGTCACCTGTTTGCATGCTACGTAGTATTGGTATTATTCAACTGTTTTTATTTGCTCTTTATTTCCTCTGAAATAAATTTTACATGTTTTGATGTGAGCTTGATCACGCGCCCTTCATCCATCATTCTCCACTTAGCCTACCTGACCACCCCGGGGTCATTCTCTGGGCAGCGGGCAAGCATTACCATCTCTTCTAGCTTCGTTACAGTTTACAATACTACTCTTCCCAAAATCAAATCAGACCCTCACAAGCGCAGGAGTAATTTTTTCTTGTCCACAAACTGTGCGTAGGGCACTCCTGATCTCTGCATTGTGTGCGTAGGGCACTCCTGATCTCTGCATTGTGTGCGTAGCGCACTCCTGAACTCTACATTGCGTAAGTGGCACACTGCTGATCTCTGCATTGCATACGCAGTGCACTCCTGATCTCTGCGCTATGTACGCATCTCTTTCCTGAAACCTGCATTGTGTGTGTAGCGCACTCCTGAACCCTGCATTGTGTGTAGCTCACTCCTGAACCCTGCACTTTGTGAGTAGCACAAGCCTGAATCTTGCACTTTGTAAATTTATGTAAATAGCGCACCCCTCCGCTGTGCACTCTTAACGTGGCGCACTCCATGCATCCCCATACACCCCCTATGCTCGCTGCACACTCCATGCATTTCCCACACGCTCCCTATGCTTGCTGCACAGTCCATGCATTTCCCACACACCTCCTATGCTCGCTGCACACTCCATGCATTCCCCACACACCTTCTATGCTCGCTGCACACTCCATTCGTTTTCCATACACCTATACTCGCAGCACACTCCAAAAATGATTTTCAATGCCAGAGCAAGAAGAAGCCATAATGACCCCTCAGCTCTTAAACACCCATGTGAGTCTTTTTTTTTTCTGTACATTGCTTCAGGGAGGGGAGAACCAAATTCTGCAATAGCCTGGACAGTCACAGCTCCTTGGTTTAATGTAGGCAGTGAAGGAAACAGAGTAAAGCATTCCCTATATACTGTATGTTGTGTATATTTACACACCGGGAGGCTGTTGTTACAAAATTCTCAGGGGCAGTGTCAGAGGGAACACAGACACCTAGTATTCCTTTCTCACAGAAGAAATCATGTTTACTATAGAGCCCAGGTCGGCAACCCATGGACCACAATCTACCAGTCGATCGCATCCAGGTGACTGGTAGATTGGTCCTGGGCTTACCGACCTTCTGGCACAGATTGTGGATGAAGGCCGCGGCCAGCCACAGAATAAGAAAAGCAGGGCAGGAGGGTGCAGGCGGCCACTGGGCATCAAGCCTGCCTCATGAGCCAATGCCTTGTCCATAGTTCTGGCTGCAAGTGGGGTGGAGTGATACCAATAGCAGTCCGCCTCTCATTCTTGGTAGTGGGATCCACAGCAGCTGGAAGTTCTGCAAGAAATTAAGGTCAGTGGGCATGATAGGGCACAGTAAAAGCTATGTGGGTACAATAGCAGCTATATAGGCACAATAGCATAAAGATGGTATTGAGCCCATAAAGACACTATTGAGCCCATACAGATGCACAATATCAGCTATATTGGCACAACATGGCATGTGTACACCTTTGGCTGCTACCTCTGCAGCTAAAGGGAGTAGGGATTGGGAAAGGTAAAAGTGTGACTCAACCACAGGGTTTTACTAACCCCAGTCTCACGTACCACCGTCAAATGCATCTAAGGGCTGTTTTACAGGTGGAACAGGCACCACTGTTCCTCTAAAAAGTGATCTAAGCATGTTTAACAGGTTGTGAAAAGGCTGATTCATTTGCCTAAACGCTAGTGCAAATGAGCCCCAACATTGCTGGTGTGGTGTCACAGTATATCTCATTATAAGAAAAGGGAACTTTCCCTCTGAACACTCTCCCTCATGTTACCATTAAAAAAAAAAAATCTAACCTGATAAATATATATGCCAATCAATGTAACTTACATTTGAGGAGGAGGTGGTAGGTTTTCTTCAACTGCA
The DNA here is from genome assembly GCA_037952925.1 of Lithobates clamitans. Classification (NCBI taxonomy): domain Eukaryota; kingdom Metazoa; phylum Chordata; class Amphibia; order Anura; family Ranidae; genus Lithobates; species Lithobates clamitans. The sequence goes on along the minus strand of JBBGZY010000667.1, from coordinate 3,840,827 downwards.
GTGGAGATCAGTAAGGTCACAACCCGATTTTGCTCTCTGGCAGGGGTGCCTGGATCATAAGGCTGGCTGAACAGTATTAGAAATAGTTTGGCAGCTCTTGTATTTGTATGTGTACAATTGCTGGCCTGGCTGCTGTGAGTTATTGTGGGAACAATCCCTGATGTAGGTAATGCTGGAGGAAGATTAACTATCTGAGGTCCGGTTGGTGGTATGCTGATTGCCTGTGGGACATGACCATGCATTGTTGGGCCTGCTATCTAAGGCCTTAACCTCTAGTAAGCAGGCTGAACTCTCACCCAGTGGGTGATGGTGGTAGCTGCTAATAGGTTGTAAAGGATTCACTCTGCTTGCAGACAATTCTACTGAACTTTGTTGATGTGAAATTCTAATAGGGGTCACTTGTGTTGCACTTTGCACTTTAGATGTATGCACAGATTAAATTTTTATTGTTTTTATCACATATTTAATTTATATATTATTTATTGATATTTTTTATGCTTTTACTGCTTTCTTTGAATTATTGTGGCATACATTGTGGTGATAATTACCTTTTAGCACATTTTGTTTTTCTTTGGAGTATGGGACAATGTGCCTGACTGCATGGCCTGTTTTCAATGTGTGACTGAGTTTTTAGATGGTTCTCTGGCTTCTTTGTGGCTGTAGACTTTTTAAACTTAACTACCCCACTGACTTGAGGTTATTGCTGACCCTGACATATGCTGGGGGCTATAATTGTTGGCCTCAATGGAACTTATTTTACTTCACAATCTCTTCAGTGTACCTCCAGACTCTTTTTAGCCTATACAAAGAGGGAAAGGTGGCACACTACAAGCTATAGATCGGGAAAAATTACTCACATTTGGCCACACACATTTTAGCCACACCCACCATTTGGCCACACCCACACATGCAAATTTTGTGGCACGTGCCACATCAGCACCCTCGTTTTTTCTTCCAGCACCTGCACAGCGCCCCCAAAAAATTTGGGCTGGAGCCGCCCCTGACTGGCAAGCACCAGCCCCAGGCAGCGTCAGGTTAGTGCCAGTAGCGCTAACACCCACGCACGCACCATACACCTCCCTTAGTGGTATAGTATCTGAACGGATCAATATCTGATCCGATCAGATCTATACTAGCGTCCCCAGCAGTTTAGGGTTCCCAAAAATGCAGTGTTAGCGGGATCAGCCCAGATACCTGCTAGCACCTGCGTTTTGCCCCTCAGCCCAGCCCACCCAAGTGCAGTATCAATCGATCACTGTCACTTACAAAACACTAAACGCATAACTGCAGCGTTCGCAGAGTCAGGCCTGTTCCCTGCGATTGCTAACAGTATTTTGGTAGCGTTTTGGTGAACTGGCAAGCATCAGCGGCCTAGTACACCCCGGTCGTAGTCAAACCAGCACTGCAGTATCACGTGGAGACATGGCGAGTCCCATAAAAGCAGTTCAAGCTGGTGAGGTGGCAAGCACAAGTAGTGTCCCGCTGCCATCAAGAAGAAGACAAACACAGGCCCGTCGTGCCCAAAATGCCCTTCCTGCTGCATTCTCCAATCCTAATTGGGAACCCACCACTTCTGCAGCACCCGTACTTCCCCCATTCACATCCCCAACCAAATGCAGTCGGCTGCATGAGAGGCATTTTCTTTATGTCCTCCCGAGTACCCCTACCCAACGAACCCCCCAAAAAAGATGTTGTGTCTGCAGCAAGCGCGGATATAGGCGTGACACCCGCTATTATTGTCCCTCCTGTCCTGACAATCCTGGTTTTTGGATTGGTGAATGTTTTGAACGCTACCATACACTAGTTGAGTATTAGTGTAGGGTACAGCATTGCACAGACTAGGCACACTTTCACAGGGTCTCCCAAGATGCCATCGCATTTTGAGAGACCCGAACCTGGAACCGGTTACAGTTATAAAAGTTACAGTTACAAAAAAAAAGTGTAAAAAAATAAATAAATATATAAAATAAAATAAAAAATAGTTGTCGTTTTATTGTTCTCTCTCTATTCTCTCTCTATTGTTCTGCTCTTTTTTTACTGTATTCTATTCTGCAATGTTTTATTGTTATTGTGTTTTATCATGTTTGCTTTTCAGGCATGCAATTTTTTATACTTTACTGTTTACTGTGTTTTATTGTTAACCATTTTTTTGTCTTCAGGTACGCCATTCAGCTGCAGCGCGGATTTATTTATCTTGACAGCAACAGCATTTGCTCCCACAATATATAAAGCCGTGACTCCAGCAGAGGTGATATATGCCGAAGAATGAGGGCAGCAGGGGCGGAGGAGCGATTTGCTCCTAACTTTTCGGGCAGATGCCCCCATGCTTCGACATATATAAATGGTGCATGTATGCCCATCATTAGAAGTGGGTGGATGAAGGGAGGTATTCTAATGGTGGGCATACCCACCGATCAATCTCTTTTTTTCGTTCAGCCCACAGGCTGCATGAAAAAAGATTACAATATATGCCCAACAAGGACCAGCAACGTACTGGTATGTTGCTGGATTTTGAGTGGTTATACCAGATCGATGCCTGCAGGTTTAGGTATCATCTTGGTATCATTCTTTTCAGCCAGCGGTCGGCTTTCATGTAAAAGCAATCCTAGCGGCTAATTAGCCCCTAGACTGCTTTTACAAGCAGTGGGAGGGAATGCCCCCCCCCACCGTCTTCCATGTTTTGCTCTGGCTCTCCTGTCCCAACAGGGAACCCGAGAATGCAGCCGGTGATTCAGCCAGCTGACCATAGGGCTGATCAGAGACCAGAGTGGCTCCAAACATCTCTATGGCCTAAGAAACCGGAAGCTACGAGCATTTCATGACTTAGATTTCGCCGGATGTAAACAGCGCCATTGGGAAATTGGGAAAGCATTTTATCACACCGATCTTGGTGTGGTCAGATGCTTTGAGGGCAGAGGAGAGATCAAGGGTCTAATAGACCCCAATTTTTTCAAAAAAGAGTACCTGTCACTACCTATTGCTATCATAGGGGATATTTACATTCCTTGAGATAACAATAAAAATGATTAAAAAAAAATGAAATGAACAGTTTAAAAATAAGATAAAATAGCAAAAAAAAAAAAGAAAAAAAAAAAAAAAGCATCCCTGTCCCCCCCTGCTCTCGCGCAAAGGTGAACGCAAGCGTCGGCCTGGCATCAAATGTAAACAGCAATTGCACCATGCATATGAGGTATCACCACGAAGGTCAGATCAAGGGCAGTAATTTTAGCAGTAGACCTCCTCTGTAAATCTAAAGTGGTAACCTGTAAAGGTTTTTAAGGGCTTTTAAAAATGTATTTAGTTTGTCGCCACTGCACGTTTGTGCGCAATTTTAAAGCATGTCATGTTTGGTATCCATGTACTCGGCCTAAGATCATCTTTTTTATCTCATCAAACATTTGAGCAATATAGTGTGTTTTAGTGCATTAAAATGAAAAAAAGTGTGATTTTTCTCAAAAAAAATGCGCTTGAAAAATCACTGCGCAAATACTGTGTGAAAAAAAAAAATGAAACACCCACAATTTTTAATCTGTAGGGCATTTGCTTAAAAAAATATATATAATGTTTGAGGGTTCAAAGTAATTTTCTTGCAAAAAAAAAAATTTTTTCATGTAAACAAAAAGTGTCAGAAAAGGCTTTGTCTTCAAGTGGTTAGAAGAGTGGGTTATGTGTGACATAAGCTTCTAAATGTTGTGCACAAAATGCCAGAACAGTTCCAAATGACCCCATTTTGGAAAGTAGACACCCCAAGCTATTTGCTGAGAGGCATGTCGAGTCCATGGAATATTTTATATTGTGACACAAGTTGCGGGAACAAGACACATTTTTTTTTTTGCACAAAGTTGTCACTAAATGATATATTGCTCAAACATGCCATGGGAATATGTGAAATTACACCCCAAAATACATTCTGTTGCTTCTCCTGAGTATGGGGATACCACATGTGTGAGACTTTTTGGGATCCTAGCCACGTACGGGACCCCGAAAACCAAGCACCGCCTTCAGGCTTTCTAAGGGCGTAAATTTTTGATTTCACTCTTCACTGCCTATCACAGTTTCGGAGGCCATGGAATGCCCAGATGGCACTACCCCCCCCCCCCCCCAAATGACCCTATTTTGGAAAGTAGACACCCCAAGCTATTTGCTGAGAGGTATAGTGAGTATTTTGCAGACCTCACTTTTTTGTCACAAAGTTTTGAAAATTGAAAAAAGAAAAAAAAACATTTTTTTTGACTTTCTTCATTTTCAAAAACAAATGAGAGCTGCAAAATTTTCACCATGCCTCTCAGCAAATAGCTTGGGGTGTCTACTTTCCAAAATTGAGTCATTTGGGGGGGGGGATTTGTGCTATCTTGGCATTTTATGGCCTTCGAAACTGTGATAGGTAGTGAGGAGTGAATCAAAAATTTACGCCCTTAGAAATCCTGAAGGCGGTGATTGGTTTTCGGGGCCCCGTACGTGGCTAGGCTCCCAAAAAATCCCACACATGTGGTATCCCCATACTCAGGAGAAGCAGCTAAATGTATTTTGGGGTGCAATTCCACATATGCCCATGGCCTGTGTGAGCAATATATCATTTAGTGACAACTTTTTGTAATTTTTTTTTCTTTTTTTTGTCATTATTCAATCACTTGGGACAAAAAAAAATTAATATTCAATTGGCTCAACATGCCTCTCAGCAATTTCCTTGGGGTGTCTACTTTCCAAAATGGGGTCATTTGGGGGGTTTTGTACTGCCCTGCCATTTTAGCCATTATTTCAAGGATTGACATAGGCAGTCATAAACTAAAAGCTATGTAAATTCCAGAAAATGTACCCTAGTTTGTAGACGCTATAACTTTTGCGCAAACCAATAAATATACGCTTATTGACATTTTTTTTACCAAAGACATGTGGCCGAATACATTTTGGGCTAAATGTATGACTAAAATTGAGTTTATTGGATTTTTTTTATAACAAAAAGTCGGTTGTCGGTCTTTTTCCGTTTATATCGCAAAAAATAAAAACCGCAGAGGTGATCAAATACCATCAAAAGAAAGCTCTATTTGTGGGAAGAAAAGGACGCAAATTTAGTTTGGGTACAGCATTGCATGACGGTGCAATTAGCAGTTAAAGCGACGCAGTGGCAAACTGTAAAAAGTGCTCTGGTCAGGAAGGGGGTAAATCCTTCCAGGGCTGAAGTGGTTAAAGAGCGACATACAGCTATGACGGCTCACACAGGGGAGCCAATGTGGCGTGGCATGAAGGCGATCAGCCAGTGGCACTGCTGAGGTATTATGGAAGCCCAGGTTGCTTTGATAGTTCCCTTCAGCTTGTCTGCATTGTTGGGTGTGGTGTCTCTCATCTTCCTCTTGACAATACCCCACAGATTCTCTATGGGGTTTAGGTCAGACCAGTTTGCTGGCCAATCAAGCACAGTGATACCATGATCATGAAACCAAGTATTGGTACTTTTGGCAGTGTGGGCAGGTGCCAAGTCCTGCTGGAAAATTAAATCAGCATCTCCATAAAGCTGGTCAGCAGACGGAAGCATGAAGTGCTCTAGAATTTCCTGGTAGAGGGCTGTGCTGACTTTGGACTTGATAAAACACAGTGGACCAACACTAACAGATGACATGGCACCCCAAATCATCACTGGACCTCATGCAACTTGGATTCTGTGCCTCTCCACTCTTCCTCTAGACTCTGGGACCTTGATTTCTAAATTAAATGCAACATTTTCCACAGTCCGTTATGATTTGGGGAGCCATGTCATCTGATGGTGTGGGTCCACTGTGTTTTATCAAGTCCAAAGTCAGTGCAGCCCTCTACCAAGAGGAATGTCTGCCTGTATTAGGATTCCTGCTTTGGGATGTCACAAGGACAGGAAGTTAAAGGAAAACTCCCCAGCAAGAAACATGATAGTAATTCCAAACCTTCTCGCTCTGTTCAAAACTACAAAAACAAGCTTTGGCTAAAAATTTGCATTAGTAATCTTATTAAAGTGGACCTTCAGTAATTTTTTCGCCTTTTGATCTATTAAATCTTCTGCCCATGTTGTTTTAACTTTGAATAGTAAAACATTTTTTTCCTATCAGTAAATACCTTATACAGCCCACTTTTTCTTGTCTGGAAAAAAGCCTTGGCTTATGACATCATGCACAGCTCTCTCTCTCACTCTCCTGAGAGTTTACTAGGAAGAGAGGGGGGTGAGTCATAAGAGGGCCAATGAGAGCTGCAGAGCTGGGGGTGTGCCTCTGTGTGTCTGTGTAAATCCAGGAAGTGAACAGGCAGCAGCTTCAGCTGCCCACAGTTAAAATGGTTGCAGCTAGACTCAGTGAATGGAGATTTCTGTGGCATATTTGCACGTACAGAATCACAGTATATATAAAATGATATGCAAAGTGGTTGGAGGGAAGCTTTGGAATGGCAAAGATGTTTTTTTATCACAAATTATGTGAGTAGACTGCAGTTCCTGTTTGAGAAGTGCATAAAGTGACCCTGTCGCTATGTTGGAAAAATTCAAAGGGGGGCACCTTCTGGCAGGTGTTGTGTTAAATCTTCACCATTTTAAAAAGCCCTGGCTGGTGCTGCTATCCAGACATTTGAAGTGTTGAATAGCATGTCTCCTTCCCCTGCATGTTCTGTGGTTCTTCCTGCTGACCCCTACATCACTTCTGGACATATTAACTGTCACTGGTCCAGTGAGATGTCCAGTGTAAAGACTGCTACTCCAGAACTATCCAAATAGATCAGGTAGATAAAAGTGTTAACTGGTTATCTTTGGTAAGCAGTACATTTATTTTTCATTTTTATAAAATTACTTTAACTTGCTAATTAATCCTTTATTTCTGAATTCATTTAATAGTTTTCATTTCTTGTCAGGATACAGTAGATGGATAGTTAATTTTTGCTGTGCTGTGATGAAAAGAATCAAGACCATGGCATTTGTATAATACCCCTGTGCAGCTGTCTTTGAAATTTGGGAGGGGCGGCTCAACTGCCTGTTTTTTTCCTCTCGCCAACTGCAAGTGTAAACTAAGAATTACAGGGTGCGTTCAAATTGAAGAATCTTCCCCAGGCTCATGCAAGAAGATTTTACTAATAATAAATGTACTTCCAGGCACTTTGTAGAGTTGGCTGTAACTGGATAGAGCTACTTAGCAAATCCGCAAATATACAGTATCTCTAATTCTGAGATTTTGAAGATATTTCTTTTCACTTTCTGCTGTGTCTCTGGGACAGGAAATCTCCCCGACAGGAGAACTGACAAGAATTTAGACCGTCTTCACACCTTTGTAGTGGATTACTGCACACACTTGTTATGTTAAAGTGGATGTAAAGGCTACAAATATGTCTGCTTAGAGCGTATCTCCACCCAAAAGGGAAAGCTCCACTTGTTTGCGCCCCCCCCCCCTCTGTTGCCACATTTGGCACATTTTGGGGGGAGAGGCAGGAGCAGGTACTTGGTTTTGACAGTTGCCTGCTCCCACTTTCAGGTAAGATCGCCGCGGCTATCTCTGAGTATTTCCGGCCCCTCCTTCTTCCCCCTGCTGGAGGTCCCAGAAGACGGTGGGACCATTCAAAAAGCTCAGCGCGACTCAGGCATGCGCAGTAGGAAACCAGCTGTGAAACATGAAGCCTTCACTACTGGGTTCCCTTAGTGAAGGTGCCAGCGCCTTCACCTGAAGCCGATTGAAGAATCGGCTCGGGATGCTGACATTGCTGGATCCCTGGACAGGTAAGTGTCCTTATATTAAAAGTCAGCAGCTACAGTATTTGTAGCTGCTGGCTTACTTTTTTTTTGCCCAGACTGAAGCTTCTCCTTAAACACACTGTTTTTCAATCCACTTTGGTGCAGTCATGTGATACAGAAGTTTCAGCTCCAGTGCACCCCACTTTAAACTGCACCTGCTCCTTTTAATAATGCAGTGAATCACAGCACATGCTAGTGTATTGTAGTGTGCTGTAATGCAGGCATGTTGTTTTCGTGCATTGGGGTGTGTAAGGGGGTTCGACTCAACTAGTATTGGCAGCACGCATGAAACAGGAGCACCTAGGAGCAGTCCAAGCAGTGTTGCCCTGAAATTTTATTCATAAAGGCAGCAAATACAGCTTCAATGCAGGAGGGCTTTGTACAACAAGTCCAGGGTATAAACAAACAAAACACCTGCTCCTCCAGGGCATTAAGTACATTTAGGTCAGTTCCTGACTAACAGGGTGCACCCTAATGGGTTCACCAACACAAGTAGGCAGCACTTGTACAATTTTTAGTGTTCTGTCAACACTTAGCCTTTTCGCTTAGCCCCAGGTTCCCACAGCAGAGAGTGCAAGCCCAGTCAATTTGCATATACACTATATTGCCAAAAGTATTGGGACACCTGCCTTTACACGCACATGAAATTTAATGGCATCCCAGTCTTAGTCCATAGGGTTCAATATTGAGTTGGCCCACCCTTTGCCGCTACAACAGCTTCGACTGTTCTGGGAAGGCTGTCCACAAGGTTTAGGAGTGTCTATGGGCATTTTGACCATTCTTCCAGAAGCACATTTGTGAGGTCAGGTACTGATTTTGGACAAGAAGGCCTGGCTCGCAGTCTCCTAAAAGAATTCTATTGGGTTGAGGTCGGGACTGTGCAGGCCAGTCAAGTTCCCCCACCCCAAACTTGCTCATCCATGTCTTTATGGGCCTTGCTTTGTGTACTGGTGCGCAGTCATGTTGAAACAGGAAGGGGCAGTCTCCAGACTGTTTCCACAAAGTTGGGAGCATGCAACTGTCGAAAATGTCTTGGTATGCTGATGCCTTAAGAGTTCCCTTCACTGGAACTGAGGGGTCAAGCCCAACCCCTGAAAAACAACCCCACACCATAATTCCCCCTCCACCAAACTTTACTATTTAGTAGCAAACTACTTTCATGGATGCACTTATTGCACAGGTGGCAACCTCTCACTGTACCACGCTTGAATTCACTGAGCTACTGAGAGTGACCCATTCTTTCACAAATGTTTGTAGAAGCAGTCTGCATGCTTAGATGCTTGATTTTATATACTTGTGGCCATGGAGGTGATTGGAACACCTGCATCCAATGATTTGAAGTGGTGTTCCAAAACTTTTGGCAATATAGTGTATCTCTTAGATTGTAAGCTCTATCGAACAGGGACCTCTGATTCCCACTGTATTAAATTGTGTTGTAATTGTACTGCCTGCCCTTATGTTGTAAAGCGCTGTGTAACGAGCCCCTTGCTCGCTCGGTTCCACTCTCCCGACACTCCTCTGCGGCTATAGAATCAGATTGCAGATCGCAACATCTGATGGTTCGGTCATCCGATGCTCCGGGACTAGAACTACAGCTATGTGCCATTCTAATCCAGTTGTGTAGCTCAGAACAAACACCAGGCAGGCTGTATGTAAGTTCAAACAGGAATCTCCTTTATTGAAAAATACAGGCTCTTTTATACAGTAAAAGAGGAGGTTATACCTCCTGCTCATATTACTCTGAACATACACCTGTGACCAGAAACCTAATTAACATGGGCTAATTAACTAATCCCTTTAGGCAGCCTAGATGACTCAGACATGACCTTTAGGCCAGACTGGCCGTCTTGTAGCTCAGAAAACCCAATCAACATTATCACAATAGCAGAGTTAATTAACACAAACAACAATGGGGATCTAATGACTCTTAGATCCCATACTAGAGACTTATTTACAATACACATTCTAGCAGGCAACAGACAGACAGGTGGCTGAAATTGACATCAGCATCTACTAATAGTATATGTCCCAGCCTTATGAATCAGGCACTATTTCTAATATGGCAAATCCAGGGTCCCCAGAGTCTGTGTGTCCTGGGGGACCAGGACCCGAATCCACAGTAATACCACCTCAAGGGTCCCCAGGCCTACAGCTCACAAAGAGCACCGTTCCCCCAAATGCCAGGGCCTGCGACCGATCAGCAAGAGGCTAGCATTCAGTCCCCTCCAAAAGTCTCTCTCCCAGCTACGTCTGTCACATGCTGCGTAAACTGTTGGCACTATATCAATCCTGTATAATAATTTACAGTATATACAGTATGAAGGATTGTGGTCCATCAAGTCCAACCTATGTGTGTGTGATTATATGTCAGTATTACATTGTATTCACACACATAGGTTGGACTTGATGGACTTGTGTCTTTTTTCAACCTCACCTACTATGTAACTATGTAACTATGTATATCCCTGTATGTTGCGGTCGTTCAGGCGCTTATCTAATAGTTTCTTGAAACTATCAATGCCCCCCACTGAGACCACTGCCTGTGGAAGGGAATTCCACATCCTTGCCACTCTTACAGTAAAGAACCCTCTATGTAGTTTAAGGTTAAACCTCTTTTCTTCTAATTTTAATGAGTGGCCACGAGTCTTGTTAAACTCCCTTCGGCAAAAAAGTTTTATCCCTATTGTGGGGTCACCAGTATGGTATTTGTATATTGAAATCATATCCCCTCTCAAGCATCTCTTCTTCAGAAAGAATAAGTTCAGTGCTCGCAACCTTTCCTCATAACTAATAAGGTCTGGCTGTGGATCTAGGAATTGAGGCTTTATCCATCCATAGCTCTGCAAAGTCTCTGGGCTTCAGGATCCAAAATAAAAATTATTCAGATTCTGAGGAAACAAAAGGTTTCTTTGCTCCACATTAGCCATAAACCCTGAAACCTTCATAGTCCAAAATACTTCCTGCTATTGCCTCACAAGCGCCATGCATGCTGTGGTACTGTGCAAACGTGTGCAGTAAACATTTTTGGCTGGCGTTGTGCTTTAATACGTAGTTGCATGAGGAAGTCAATCTGAAGATAAGTCAGACATGTAGCTACTAGAACCTATAATTCATCATCTGACCATTATTTTATAAAATGTCATAACAATCACCAAGACTGAGATTTTGTATTGGAGATAGTAGGATAGCAACTGGTAAGCTTTGTGCATAATTCAGGCTACATTAAAATTTGTTTATCAGAAGGATCTCCTGTGAACGTTGATAAGTTTAAGCCATAAAAGCTGAGTTTGCAACAGAGATTAGATGATCCTTTTGTCCCCTTTCATAATATATTACTAGATATATATGCAAATAAGGAGATGTGTATGCTTGTACACTATGGCTAATAAATGCATAATAATAAATGACTAAGATTGAGATTTTGTGTCAGAGATAGCATGATAGTAGCTACTGAACTCTGTGCATAATTCCTGCAATGATAAGATTTAGCAGAAGGTTCTCTTGTGAAATTTTGTGAGTGAAAGTCATAAGAGCATCGTTTGCAAAATGAATGATCATTTTTTCCCCTGCCACAATAGATTTTAAAAAAGTATAAGCAAATTAGGAAATCTTTATGCTCGTACATTATGTTCTCACAGCAATAGAGTACATTTCTAGAAACCATTTTAGATGGTGCTCACCTGTAGGTGTAGCCAAGAAAACACATATGTATAACCACAGCAAGTTAGTTTAAGACTATAGTGTTGCAATTGGGGAATTTCCATTTAATGTGAAAGAAAAGCTAAGTCTAACTATTCTCTCCCTCTATCCTACCTAACCTGTATAAAAATGAACTGTATGCTTAGCTATTTTTAATCTGCATCGGTAAGGTCACATGATCCCGCAGCTTGGGCCCCCTTGTGCCAGTAAGCAGCTGCTGCAGGGGAGAGGAAGGAGTAGTGGCAACAGCTAGGCATGAGTCTGTGCGATGTCATGGCTGCAGTATCAGGTGGGGGGGAGGGAACATGTTTAACAGTAATTAGACTTAAGCTTGTCTTCCACTATAAGTTGGAAGTTGTAATTTGTGAATTCCTCACAAATGAGGAATTCTAAAACACACGGCCATTAATCCCTAGCCCTTTTGGTAAAATTTAAATATTAGGAACTATATAATATGTAGTAAAACATTTTTAGAAATGCATAATCCTTCACAAAATATATATTGCATTTATACAGTATCTCACAAAAGTGAGTACCCCCCCTCCCCCCTCACATTTTTGAAATTTTTTATTATATCTTTTCATGTGACAACGCTGTAGAAATGACCCTTTGCTACAATGTAAAGTACTGACTGTACTGCTTGTATAACAGTGTAAATTAGCTGTCCTCTCAAAATAACTCAACACACAGTCATTAATGTCTAAACCACTGGAAACAAAAGTGAGTACACCCCTAAGTGAAGATGTCTAAATTGGGCCCAAAGTGTCACAAAGTGCACATCACTCTTCTTCTTCTATACCTGTGCACGGGCTGAGGACCTCTCCCTTTGCTATGGGAGACACTTCTATACCTGCTCACGGAGAAAGTGGCAAGAACTCCTCCCGTAAGAGGCTATACTGACTGTCACATGTACATGCTTATGACAGGCTGCTAGTGAAACCTTTGTTGCCCTTGGTAACCGCTTGTATCTTCACACTGTATAAGCTCTTGTACTATTATTTTCATACCCCAATGTGCTTAGCTGACCCGAACTGCAGGCTAATGTGTTCCAGTTGCTTGCATTAAACCCCTTGAGTAGCTACAGACCAGGCAATTACAGAGTTTCAAAAGCTTTACTTAAATAACTTGACATGACAGTCAAACAAATACAACAGTCTTTCCCTAAACTAGTCCTTAACTCAGACTTGTGACTGCCCCAGTGTACCTGCACAGGAAAGAGTCCACAACTGGCTGAGTCCATGATGATAATATCCAGGATGACAATCTTCAGGGCGGACTTTAGGTCCTACCAATCCCCCTAGGCTGTAGAAGGATGAAGACAAATGTACCTTAATTGGCACTCCGGTCTCAACATAGTTTAGGAGGCCAGAAGGACATCTCTGGCAGTGGTAACAGCAGCTACTGCTCTCTCATTCTCAAGTCACCCCCTCCCTTCGGGTCTAGACCCCTGTCCTTTATGTAATACACAAAAGCAGCAGGATGGACCCAGAAAAGCCCACCAAGAAAGAACAGGGAACATAATTAACACTAACCCTCTTGGCTTGGACAGCATAGAACTCTACTTGATTACATCCTTGATGAAGGTCTTGTATGGATTTTGAGCAGGATCCACACACACAAAAAAAACTACATGGGACCTCCATAAAATCCATAACAGATCTTTGTCCGAGCATAGAGCCTGCCTAGCAAGAATTCACAACTCAGACGCTCCGAGACATAGAATAGTCCATGTACTTTGTTTTTGTTTGTTTTATTTAGGGGATTGAATTTGGGTGGGGTAAGGGAATCATGGGATGCCCAGTAGAATTAGTAGAACTTGCTTGGGACAACTATATACACTCTGGTATATACACTCTAATCTCCACTCCAGCACAACTCTTGCTGCAGACTATCACTCCTCAGCTCCTCCAGCACTTCGCTTACTTGAGCCTTCAGGCACAGCTAGCACAAAGTGGTTAGGCCTGACACTGACCTGACACTGGCTCAGCCAGGCCTTAGCAATTTGCAGGCAGGGACCGCAGGTCCTATAGTGTAGCAAAAATAGAAAGTTCCTGGTGCTAGCTGCCCTACATGCGGCTACTGAGCCCAGTAACCCATCTTCAGGCCCTGCCAGTCCTCCTGGCTGCAGCTGCCCTTCCCTGCTGCCCATGACACCACAGTCCACTCCGCTGGTTCTGTACTCTTCCCAAACTGCATTCACCCAGTCCTCTCAGACGTGTCTCCCCAGTCCTCTCAGGCCTGTGCATGCCATTCACCAGCCCTCCTGGCTGCAACCACTTGTTCCTCTCCCTGGAGATTTGCCAGATAGTGCACTTTCTCGCTGTCCTCTCTTTCTCTTTCTGTGCCTTCTGTCCAGGACACACCACAAATTCTTGGAGGGCCCCGTCCGCACTCGAGCCCAGGCCCAAGGTCACCCCCGCAGACTGGGGAGCTCCCTCAAAAGTCCCAACAGCCTAGCACTCCACCCGAACAACCACTCCCCAGCTGGGCTGAACCTGGGTATTTAAGGAGACCTGCCCCTTGCCAATCCAGGTTGGGGATTGGTCATGGCTCCCTAAAACACCCCAGGCAGCTCCACCTCTCCTCCTCTCTTTCCAGAACTTTCTAGCAGGGGCAGGCTGTCCATTAAGGATGCACGGGCGCCGCCTCCTTTATCCACACCACCCCCTATATGATTAATGGATCGATTCATGCATAGCATGAATCTATCCATGGTTGCCACGGCCACCCCCTATTCATGTGTCCGGCCCCTTTCAGGGCACCAGATGCGTGAAATACAGCGGTGGAGGTGTTTTTTTGATGCGCCTGATTAGAGCCATAGGCTGTAATAGGTTTCAAAATAGGGTGGACTTGTGGCGACGGGCATTGCACTCGAAGGCAATCCAGGTGTGTTAGAAAAGCAAATGAATATTCGCTTTTCTAACACTGAATCGCCTCTCCGCCAATCAGGAAGGTGAGTCTGTTACTCGTTTCCCGATTGGCTGAAAGGTCAGGCAATCCTATTGGATGCCTAGGAGGAGGGGAGGAGACACACGGCAGAAGCCGCCCTGATCTCAGAAGGGAAGAGGACACAGGAGACACTGCCAGATGCCCGCCGCAGCCTGTCCCCCTGTCTAATGTGCCCGCCGATCCCCGATGTGCCTGCCAATCCCCGCCGCTGGGTTAAATGCCGGTAGACTGGCACACAGTGGGGGTTTGAGGTGCCACGGTGGGGGGCTGGTTGTTTGTCACCCCCCCCCAAACAAAAAACCATCAGCCACCACTGCTTTCTAGCAAACTCTAAAAAGAAGATAGATGTTTTAGTGACGCTACATGTGAGTCACCAGCTGCTACCGTGAGCCACTCCCAGCCCAGATCAGATCAAAGCAAACAAACAAATTTACCTGTCCTACAAAAATTCCTACCTCTAGCACCTACTTACCTAGAGGGTGCTACACTAAGACACTGGTGGCCATCTGCATCCTAGCAGCCAATTATGTTGTGCAGCCACCTGCATCTTAGCAACCAATGGTTTCTGGGATGTAGGTGGCCTGGGCTGCACAGTGCCACTGTTTTTTTTTTATTCTAGCAACCAGTGGCAAAAGAAGGCAGCCCTGAGAGGGAAGTTGACATTTAATAGTGGTAGTGATACCTCCGCTAAATAAATGACTTACAGCTACAGAAGTTGAAGGTTTGGGAGGGCAAACTGGCCAAACCTGGCCATTTCATTTGCCTGTTCACCAAACAGTTTGGCATCAGGTTGATCAGTGCTTCGGTTTAGAAGGCACATTATCATACATTTTATTCATACATATCCTTTATCTTACTTTTCGCATTTTTATTTTATGTGGTGTGCAGCGGTGCAATCTATGATCAATGTGTCCCTTGGACACAGCAGATGCAGATTACAGATCGGAGTACAGGGCCACTGTCATTGTTGCTGTACCTTGTGGTCATTGTGACCAATCACAGCAATCACAATCGTAAACAATGGCTGCATTTATGCAGCTGAACAGTGCTAAAAAATGATTGCGTATACAATCATCAAGATTGTATAAGCAGTCACAGTGTTAAAAAAAAATAAAAAAAGGATCACCCCCAAGCAGTACAATGTCACTATAGTGATGTTATATTATAAAAAAAATTGTGAAATTGTATTTTTTTTTTACATACTCTAACCAGTGCATTTGGAGTGTTACTATCTTTGGTGACATTGTACTGCAGTGGCGGCAATCACCTACAATGTCTGGCTGCTCTGATATCACTGTATGTCAGCGACACCAGCTATTGTCTCTGATCAATGCCACAGCAGTACAATGTCACCAGACCAGTGCTACCAGTCATTGCAGTTTCCTCAATCACCGCCATACCAGTCAAAGTGACTCTGATCATCGCCACACTAGTCACGGGACCCTGATTACCACCACATCAGTCACAGTGTCCGTGATCACCTCCACACCAGCCACAGTGTTCCTGATCACCACCACACAAGTTCTAGAAATTCACCATGACTCTTGTTAAACATCTTGGACTGTCTACTTTCCAAAAAGGGGTATTTTGGGGGTATTTGTACTGTCCTGACATTTTGGCATCTCAAGAAATGAGACAGGCATTCAATATATCAGGATTGATCAGTTTTCAAATATACTATACTGTATGTATCGTAGTTGGTAGACTCTATAACTTTCACACAGACTAAAATAATATACACTGATTTGGGTGATGTATTACCAAAGAAATGTAGCAGAATAAATATTGACCTAAATGTATGAATAAATATTTTTTTTTTGCAAAATGTTTTAACAAAATTAAGAAAACATTTAGTAAAAAAGAAAACCCCAATGATAATTAAATACCACCAAAAGTAAACTCTGTTTTGAAAAAAAAATAAATATAAAAATTAATTTGGGTGCAGTGTTGCATGAAATCTGATTCATAACCATAACTATAATCTGAAAAATGGCCTGGACAGGAAAACAGTTTGGTCTTTAAGTGGTGAAATTAGGACTGGTGACTGGGTCTCTTAAAATTATAAATATTATTCATGGCAAGGTTATGTATTTATAACTGAATTGTTTATTTTATGTTCACTCCTTAACAGTGGCATTGGCACACCTTCACAAAAACCAAGCAGAATTACAAATAGCCCTGACATTGTACTCCAGTCATATCTGATGGTACCTTACTGACACTTTTGGCAAGGGAACATAAAATATTCAACTAAAAAAAGATGCCATTCAGTGCTTTATATAGTTGAGAAGTGAACAATTATCTCTGTGCTTTTTAGGGTTTTATTCAGGGACAATACACACCTCTTCAGATCAGGGGCGTATCATGAAATCAGTGGGCCTATGTGCAAGATCAAAAATGGGCCCTAGGCATTGAAAAAAATAAAAATGCAGGGCCCAAAGCACGTTGGTTTAAATTGAGTTAAATATTGGTTGTGGCTTAAAGGAGGTGTGGTTAAATAGAGTCTGAAATGACTTACATAGTGCAGAATGTGGTAATGTTAACCAGGGAATGTACAGTGTGGAGTGTATTATTATTATTATTATTATTATTATACAGGATTTATATAGCGCCAACAGTTTACGCAGCCCTTTACAATATAAAAGGGAGACAATACAGTTATAATACAATAAGATACGGGAGGATTAAGAGGGCCCTGCTCAGAAGAGCTTACAATCTAATAGGGGGGGCAGGTGGTACAAAAGGTTGTAACTGTGGGGAATGAGCTGATGGAAGTGGTAAAAGATTAGTTAGAGACGTTATAGGCTTTCCTGAAGAGATGAGTTTTCAGGGATCACCTGAAGGTAGCAAGAGTAGGGGATAGCCGGACAGGTGGAGGTAGCGAGTTCCCAAGGATGGGAGAGGCTCTGGCGGTATGGCGGTGGGTAGTATGTGTAAAGAGGGGAGTGCGGAGTGTATGGCGGTGGGTAGTATGTACAGGAGAGGAGTGCGGAGTGTATGGCGGTGGGTGGTATGTACAGGAGTGCAGAGTGTATGGCGGTGGGTAGTGTGTGCATGGAGGAGAGTGTGGAGTGTATAGGGGTGGGTAGTATGTACAAGAGAGGAGTGCGGAGTGTACGGCGGTGGGTAGTATGTGCAGGGAGAAGAGTGCAGAGTGTATTTTGGTAAGTAATATGTGCAGGAGAGGAATGCTGAATGTATGACAGTGGGTAGTATGTGCAGGGAGAGGAGTGCGGAGTGTATTTCGGTAAGTAATATGTGCAGGAGAGGAATGCAGAATGTATGGCAGTGGGTAGTATGTGCAGGGAGAAGAGTGTGGAGTGTATTTCAGTAAGTAATATGCGCAGGGAGAGGAGTGTGAAATGTATGGCGGTGGGTAGTATGTACAGGAGAGGAGTGTGGAGTGTACTGCGGTGAGTAGTATGTGCAGGGAGAGGAGTGCAGAGTGTATGTCGTTAAGTAATATGTGCAGGGTGAGGAGTGCGGAGTGTATGGCATTGGGTGGGGCTGCAGGCACACATAGAAGGAGAGGGGCAGGAAGAGGAGGAGCAGGTCAAGCTTTCTCTGTGCGAGGAGGGAGGGAACAAGCTGTCAGTGCTGGGTGGGGTGAAGGGGGGGTAGCATCAGTGGCAGCAAAGGTGAGGGAGGGTGGGATCTGTGGCAGCGGTGGTGAAGAAGGGATGGGATCAGTGGCAGTGGTGGGGGTGGTGGTGGTGGATCAATGGAAGAGGTGGTGGTGGTGGGGGATGGGATCAGTGGAAGCAGTGGTGGGGGGTAGGATCGGTGGCAGTGATGTGTGGATTCTGTGTTCCTGCCTGTGAGTGTGACTAGCTCCCCACTCATAGTAGAAAAGCTTTTGGGTGGGTGGCAGCCCCCCCAACAGTGGCAGAACTCCAGGGCCCAGTTGTAAGTGCAACCCTGGTAGTTCTGGCACTGCCCCGACCTGACATGTCTCATTCATGGGTACAGTGTCTGTCGGAGCACAGTGGCTCCCTCCTCCCACTGCCTCTAATCCTTATGTCACATCTTGATGATTTAAAGCACCCTATAATGAGAAATAATGTATTCTAATAATGCTACTATTTTTTTCTCCACATTTCTGTAGCACCCTGGGTTTTAGTCAGGTATGCTCCTCACACATTTACTTGCCAGGAATAGTTACCCTGGTCAATTGTTAGAGATTCATTGATTTCTCCCTAAGTTTGGCCTTGTTTTACTTTTTCTACCACTAGGTGGCCGGACACTTGGTGGTATTAGATATAAGAAGGACAACCCAAGGTCAGTTTATGCGTATATAGGGTGTCTCAGCTAATGGGCAGGGGTTTTCTTGGATCCCTTGGCCTGCTGGGAAAGCCTATATATTTGAGTGGAGTCAGGTGATCTGTGTTCTGTGCCACCTGGACGGCTGTCTGGGTGGACATGTGTCGTGTGCCCCGGGCTGCTAGGCCGGAGATTTGGCCTTAACCGGGGGCAACTGGATACTAGGCTGTGTGAGGGTCTATCCATAAGTAAGAGAGCAGAGCAGGGTTGGGATTGCGGCTTGCAGTCCAGCCAGAAGGGACGGTTCTGCCGTCCAGAGAACCCATCAGTATTTGGAGGTAGAAGGGAAGTTGTCACCACAAAAGGACAAACCACCTTATTACCAGGGACCACAGTGAGTAACTGAAGCAAGCACCCTGGTGCAGCATTCTCACCAAACGGGCACAGTCAAGAATCGGAAAACTTCAGGCAGTGATCAAGTCAGAGACCCAACCAGCAGAGGTGCGCTTGCAGAGCAGCCTTGTGAGTCAAGCCAGGGACCAAGCCGGTCAGCAGGGGTGAAGCTTAAGAAGTATCTGGAGTGCCAAGCTAGGGACCCAGCAGGGAATCATGGGTGACGCTTGAGGGAGATACCACCGCAAAGATTGGAGGAGCTCAAGGGATTCAGAGTCAGTGAATCAGAGGGTCTAGTGAGAGACCGGGAGCTCAGTATTGAAGAACTACAAGAGGCAGTTGTAGTCAGGCTGAAAGAACTGTTACGTTTTGCGTTAGGAACTGTTAACGACTGTTGTCATAGGAGACAGCATTCCTGAATGTGCAGATGTGGGGCCTTGCTGGGACCTTTCCCTGCATGGTTGTCCTCCTGTTGAAGTCTTGGAGTCTGCCAATTGAATCTACAGCTACTTAAGGGTGTCCTGGCCCTAACCCACTTTCCCCCAACAATACAATAAGGACTGTTAAGAGAAATAAAACCTCTTTTACATCCAAGAAGTGTCTGGCGCCCAATAACTTTGTCCACCTTGCACCCTTTACCCTCTATGCCTCACAGCCCACTACTTACAGAAGGATGTCAGCTATCTTTGGCCTGGAAAGTTCTCATTAGGCTGGACAAGGCCAGAGACCTTGCTACATTTCTATAAAGACTAAACTGGCAGTGGCCAACAGTAGTGACTGTGACAGGAGTTAGGATAAACAATAACAAGGCCAATAACAAGATTATTTGTATACACCCTTTGTGCCAAAATATTCCTTGTGCCAATATGGCATAGGCTGACATTAAGGATGAGCCAAACACCCCCCAGTTTGGTTCGCACCAGAACTTGCGAACAGGCAAAGAATTTGGACGAACACCGTTAAAGTCTATGGGACACGAACATGAAAAATCAAAAGTGCTAATTTTAAAGGCTTATTATACAGTGCCTTGCAAAAGTATTCACCCCCTTGGCTTTTTACCTATGACATGGACATTCACTGTACTGTTTATTTAAGCACAATAGACTCCATTTTGTTCTCACTGTTGACATGTGTTCTGTAACCTTCACCTAACACACAGACACATCTTCTACTATAAGCTCTCTACTCCCCCCTCCCCTCTCAAGGTTTTACTTTTGCAATTGTTCTATTCGCTAGCTTTTAATAATATATTTCTATTTGTTAGCTTTTAAAAACATATTTCTATTTGCTAGTTTTTAATAACATCTCACACCACCCCTTTCTTATCTATGTATAAAATAACATGTAATAATACATTTTGACACTGAATGGACATTTTAAACACAGTGATTGAGTCCTGTGAATCTGTTCCTGCAGCTGCAGTATTAACTTTATTTTAGAGTCCCAATCAGAAATAATTCCATAAAAGTTTTGGCGAGCCAGCCTGGAGTTTGGCAGAGTCTCCAGAAGGAACCACTCTTTGATCGCGATCATCGGTAACGCAGACCTCTAGATGCCGGCTAGGTAAGCTGTCCTTAAGCTTGCTAAATTTCTGCCTTTCCTATGTATCTGTCAGTTCTCAAGGAAACCAGACCACTCTCTGGACTTTCTGGTTGGGTAACGTGTGTGTGTGTGTGTGTGAATGTGTTTGTGTCCCCCTTCATGGGTTGGACTAAGTGTGGATAGGGAGACTCCTCAGCAGTTCCCTGCATTGACTCCTTGTAGGCGACCTGGGTCAGAGGCGCATGGTAGGGTCAGATAAAACTCACAGAGAAGAGAAGAGACGAGGAGGGTCTCTTAATGAGTGTTTTGTCTATTGTCATAAACCCCTTCTATCCACGTAGATAAGTGGAGACTGTTCTTGTAAATCTGCAGATTTGCTGTACTACAGTGCCTTGCAAAAGTATTCACCCCCTTGGCATTTTTCGTGTTTTGTTGCCTCACAACCTGGAATTAACATGGATTGTTTGAGGATTTGCATCATTTAATTTACAGAACATGCCCACAACTTTAAAGATGTTTTTTTTTTATTGTAAAGCAAACAACAAACAGGACAAAATAACAAAAAAAGTCAATGTGCATAACTATTCACCCCCCCCCCCCCCCCCCCCAAAGTCAATACTTTATAGAGCCACCTTTTGCGGCTATCACAGCTCCAAGTGAAAAACTCAAGAGAAAAGCGCCTATAAGTGCAGGTATTTAATGAAGACACATAACAAGTAATCCACACTTACATGGAAGTAAAGAATGACAAGCCACAGGGGAGGGGAAACTCCTGGGTCAGTACATAATGTCCATAGCGCGGATCGGCAGTCCAGTGATCAAATCGAGGCAGCCGCGGTCAACCGCAAGTGAACCGGCCAGCTGAACTCGCCGTAGATCTTGACAACTAAGAAGGGGGCTTCTCAGTGGTACAGGTTTTGCTCAAGAATATCCCTGTATTTAGCACCATCCATCTTTCCCTCAACTCTGACCAGTTTCCCAGTCCAGACTGCTGAAAAACATCCCCACAGCATGATGCTGCCACCACCATGTTTCACTGTGGGGTTCTTTTGGGTAATGTGATGTGTTGGGTCTGCGCCAGACACATAGCAGTTTCTTTGATGGCCAAAAAGTTCAATTTTAGTCTCATTAGACCAGAGCACCTTCCTCCATACATTTTTGGAGTCTCCCACATGCCTTTTTCGCGAAATCAAAACGTGCCATTTAGTTTTTTGCTGAAAGTAAAGGCTTTCTTCTGGCCATTCTGCCATAAAGCCCAACTCTATGGAGTGTACGTCTTATTGTCGTCCTTTGTACGGATACTCCAGTCTCTGTTGTGGAACTCTGCAGCTCCCCAGGGTTACCTTAGGTCTCTGTGCTGCCTCTCTGATTAATGCCCTACTTGCCCGGTCCGTGAGTTTTGGTGTGCGTCCGTATTTTGGCGGGTTTGCTGTTGTCATGTTCTTTCCCTTTGGTTATGATAGATTTTATGGTGCTCCTAAGGATCATCAAAGATTTGGATATTTTTTTAATACCTAACCCTGACTTGTACTTCTCAACAACATTGTCCCTTACTTGTTTGGAGAGTTCCTTGGTCTTTATGGCAATTTTTGGTTAGTGGTGCCTCTTGCATAGGTGCAGCCTCTGGGGCCTTGCAAAAAGGTGTGTAAATGTAATGACAGATCATGTGACACTTAAATTGCACGCAGGTGGACATCATTTCACTAATTATGTGACTTCTGAAGGTAATTGGTTGAACCAGAACTTTTTATGGGCTTCATAACAAAGGGGGTGAATACATACGCACATGCCAATTATCAGTTTTTTATTTCTGGAAAATAGTTTTATGTATATATTTTTCTAATTTTACGTCACCAACTTAGACTATTGCGTTCTGATCCATCACATATAATTCAGATTAAAAAAAAAATGAACTAAAGGCTGTAATGTAACAAAATAGGTAAAAAGCCAAGGGGGTGAATACTTTTGCAAGGCACTGTATTTGTTTTAGAGGCAAGAGGGTATAGGCACAAGTAGAGAAGACTGGCCAGTCATTATGGACATTAAATAAATTAAGGGAATGAAGGGTGAGAGGCCTTCAGAAAATGCCCAGCGCAAGATGAGCGCTAGAGAATATGTGAACCGAAGGTACGGTTCGGCCTATATTGAGTTCCTAGATAAATGGGTAGAATGGACAAAGGGAGCAGCTAAACCTTTAAAATCTGAAGGGACTTTTGATTTACAAGTACGGCAAACTTTTCTGCACGATTATGGTCCACTACTCTGCAGTGAAGGAACGTGGAGAATAGCACATGGGAGACAGAAGCAAAAGTAGCAAATCAAACTGGCTTGACAGAGATGTTTAATAAAAGTACTGCCCAAATTTACTACGTTTGGCCAGAAGACTCTGTAGAGTAGGACCCCCCACCTTATGTGGCTGCTAGTTTGGCTTTAAGGGGTCCACGCACAAAAGCAAAAGAATTAGATTACATGAAATACACAAAAGATGAGCTGGGCAATATAGTAGAGAGCAGAGGTTTAACAGCCCCACATCAACCTACAAAGAGGGATTTGGCTCGTATCCTAGAAACAGATGATTGGCATAAATGCAAAAAAAAAGGCACATATGCAAAACTAGATCTCTCTGAACTTAAAGCTTTGGACAGAGAAACAGAGATAGAGTCCGAACTTCCGGAGCAAACCATAATTTCCAAATTGTGGCAGCAAGATGAAGAGAGAAGGAAGGGAGATGCCACCCCTTCTGCTTCTGGCACAGAGCAATCTGTTGCAGTTTATCCTGTCAGAACCCAATTGTTTTTTTAAGGTACCGTAGATACTCGAGTATAAATCGATCCGAATATAAGCCGAGGCACCTACATTTACCACAAAAAACTGGGAAAACGTATTGACTCAAGTATAAGCCGAGGGTGAGCCTCACTGTGTCCATTGCACGCCTAACTGTGTCCATTGCACGCCTAACTGTGTCCATTGCACGCCTAACTGTGTCCATTGCATGCCTCAGTGTATGCCTTAGTGTGTCCATTGCAGCCTCAGTGTATGCCTTAGTGTGCCCATTGCAGCCTCAATGTATGCCTTAGTGTAAACAGGAATATACATCTAAGTTCAATAGAAGAGCAGGTACAGGGACAAAGGCAAAATTGTGTTGCCACCTCATTGTGAGGTGCAGGGACATGAAGCATTTGGCTTTCACCAGAACCATGGAAAGTACAGGTGGACCATTCATGACAGCAGGACAAATCCCAGTTTGTTTATCAGGGCAACCACATAAAGGAAAACATAGAGTTCCAATACACTGCAGACAAACAGGAACAGAACCAAAAGCAAAAAGATATACATTTAGACATGATCAGATTGTAAAGCCAATGCAGACACACGGGATCAAAAAAAAAGCTGATATAAGTGTGTCCATTGCAGCCTCAGTGTGTCGATCTGCCTACCTGATCAGCCGCGTCATGCAGTCAGACGGCGGCCATCCATTGTTCAAAAGCCTCCTCCTCGTCCGTGATAGGCGGAACACTTAGTTTCCCAGCAGTCAATGTTCAGTGTTTCACCTATCATGGACATCCTCTCATCCTCGTCCGTGGGATGAGGATGAGAGGACATCCATGCTAGGCGGAACACTGAACACTGCTGGGAAACTGAGTGTCACGGACGAGGACTAGGAGGGGGCGTGGCTTTTGAACACTGGACGACAGCAGTCTGAGCATGACACAGCTGATCAGGTATGAGGCTGGGCACAGTGATTCGAGTATAAGCCGAGTGGGGGCACTTTCAGCACAAAAAAATGTGCTGAAAAACTCGGCTTATACTCAAGTATATATGGTACCTATTAGTCCCCAAGAAATGAGAGCCATTTTATAGGGATTGGGAGATCCTAGAAAGAATCCAATTGGGTTTGGAAACAAACTTGCGCTGCACAGGAAGCATATGAGGCTTCTGCTACTGACATTCATCAGCTTCTTATTAAAGCAATGGGAAGCAACATGTCTGGCTATATAATTAAAGAAGGTAGTGTATATGTCAAAAATCTAGGTAAGATGGTTAAAGGACGGGAGGTTTGTGAGAAATTGCAGGAAGAATTGCCCCAAATATATGGACAAACCAGACATGCTGAATTTATGAATGCTAAGCAAGGGAAAGAGGAAGCCGCAGGGACTTATTGGAGGCGGTTAAGCGATATGGCTGAGGAAGCAGGCCTTAAAATGGAGGAAGAGAAGGTGGGAGAAACGGCAAGTCCACCTACACAACTGGTGAAACAAAGGTTTCTTGATGGTTTAATACCCCAGTTGAAAGAAAAGTTGTTAAAAAAAATATATAAAGTGTGGCGCTAATAATAGCAATATATGAAGCTAAGCATTGGGTAATATCACACAATGCAATAGTGAAACAGAAATAACACGTGAACACAAATGGCAGTGACTAATAGACAAAGATAATAAGTAAATATATGTGTTCAATACAAATGTTAAATATTCTAAAGCAATAAGAGAGATGTGCGATGACAGTGCATGAACAATTGTCTAGTGTAAAGTCCAAAACAACAAAAAGAACCCTGACAGCGGTGCATGAACAGTTTTTGGCAGGTGTTTTCTTATATATGTAGAAAAGCTTTCAATCCAATAGCCTGGTAGGTACATAAACCATAGGGGACCCGAGGTGCACGGAAGTTCGGAAACAGTGCCAGGACCATCACCAGAAGTTATGGAGGCTTACCGGAAGGTATGGCCTGAAATGGCGTATGCCATACAGGTCAAAAGGGCTTATTGACCAACAGGTCTAGATGTATTATCCGGTCCGAGGTTATCGTCACACAAACCATGGGAGGGAAAAGTCGGTCAACACGATTTCCACATTGGTAGGTATGCCACAGTAGACCATGCGGAAGATTCGTATTACATGTGAGGAATAAAAACACTCACATAGTGTAATAACGTAAAACTTGGATTTATTTAAAAATAAACAGATAAAAAACAGACTCACATTTTTTGCAGATAAAATTAGCGTTTCAATCGTGTAGCGGTAGCTGTGAGGGATCAACCCTAGGGTTGATCCCTCACAGCTACCGCTACACGATTGAAACGCTAATTTTATCTGCAAAAAATGTGAGTCTGTTTTTTATCTGTTTATTTTTAAATAAATCCAAGTTTTACGTTATTACACTATGTGAGTGTTTTTATTCCTCACATGTAATACGAATCTTCCGCATGGTCTACTGTGGCATACCTACCAATGTGGAAATCGTGTTGACCGACTTTTCCCTCCCATGGTTTGTGTGACGATAACCTCGGACCGGATAATACATCTAGACCTGTTGGTCAATAAGCCCTTTTGACCTGTATGGCATACGCCATTTCAGGCCATACCTTCCGGTAAGCCTCCATAACTTCTGGTGATGGTCCTGGCACTGTTTCCGAACTTCCGTGCACCTCGGGTCCCCTATGGTTTATGTACCTACCAGGCTATTGGATTGAAAGCTTTTCTACATATATAAGAAAACACCTGCCAAAAACTGTTCATGCACCGCTGTCAGGGTTCTTTTTGTTGTTTTGGACTTTACACTAGACAATTGTTCATGCACTGTCATCGCACATCTCTCTTATTGCTTTAGAATATTTAACATTTGTATTGAACACATATATTTACTTATTATCTTTGTCTATTAGTCACTGCCATTTGTGTTCACGTGTTATTTCTGTTTCACTATTGCATTGTGTGATATTACCCAATGCTTAGCTTCATATATTGCTATTATTAGCGCCACACTTTATATATTTTTTGGCTGTTATTTCTGCCCTTGAGTCTACGGGTGTGTTGGCTGCTTTTCCAGTTTGTTTTTAGCGCAGCGCTGTACCACATCTACATATATTTTTTCACGAAAGAAAAGTTGTTCACAGCAAGGCCTAAGGCAGGCAATATGTCTATTCGAGACATGCTGCCAATCCTGTTATCCATAGAAAAGAGGATTAACCAAAAAGACAGCAAACCCAATTATGTACATGGGAAGGCAGAGAGGAAGAGGAAGAGGCAAAGGCAATTTCAGAAATCATGGCAATCGGGGACCAATTATATGCTACAATTGTAACGGGGAAGGACATATAGCCAAATTCTGCCATCTTCCTGACCGTAGACTGGAAAAAGAGCTTAGAGGCACCTTAGAGGCTGATCCCAGTTCTCTGCCAAAAGCAGTGGATCAGGCATAGGAAAATGGCATGCCAGTATCAATCATGTTAAATAGGGGAGACAATGGTCCTGAGGCCAGAGTAAAAGTATTTTTACAAGAACTCCCCTATCCTGGAGGAGAAACAGAATTAACCTGTTTAATCGATACTGGTGTTTTTAATATAGAGGACTTACCTCCAGGATTATTATCTACAAATGTTCTCTCTGGTGTTGGCATAACCGGGACCTCTACTGATTTGGTTGAGTTTAAGCCACTTAAACTCAGGCTAGGACAGCAAACAGAAATTGTCACTAAAGTGTTTGTTTCAGACACAGTTCCTACCAATCTTTTGGGGGCTGACATTTTGAAACAAAATTTTAGCAAACATAGACTACACTCCTAAAGGAGTCCAAGTGGTCAGTAGTCTGTCAGGAGAAGTTTTAAATTCTGTCTGTGGAGTATTTTTAATCTAAGACTCCATTCCTCCATTCCACCAGAATTGAAAGTGATTCCCGCTGAATTATAGGCCACCAGCAAAAATGAGGTAGGTCTGCTGGATTGCACCCCAATTATGATAAAAATTAAACCAGAAGCCCATCTCTTACAGATTAAACAGTACCCACTGAGTATTGCTCAGACTGAGGGGATAAACGATCAAATCACTCAAATGAAAGCAGCACGGGTTGTTGTACCAATTAAGTCCCAAGTCAATACATCCCTGTTCCCAATTGCAAAGAAGGCAGACAAGAAGGGTGGGCAGGTGACATACTGCATGGTGCATGATTTGAGAGCCATTAACAATATAATTGAGGCAGATACCCGATTGTACCCAACCCCCGCACTTTACCAAGTGGAATATCTGCCTCCAGCACCTGCTTTACAATGATTGATCTTGTAAACGCTTTCTTTTCGGTACCTCTGCACCCAGATTTCTGGCACCTTTTTTCATTTACCCGTGATACCCAAGAGTTAGCATGGACAAGATTGCCCCAAGGCTGTGTGAGTAGCCCCTCTGAATATAATGCGTTAAAGCAAGTATTGTACCAATGGTCCCCCTCACACCCAAACACAGTTTTGCTTCAGTGCATAGACGATTTGCTTATATGTTCTGGTACAAAGGACATTTGTACCAGAGAAACATTAAGCCTTCTCATGTTTCTCTATAACAGTAACAACAAAGTTAGCAAAGATAAGCTACAATACTGCCAAGAGAAAGTGATCTTCCTGGGTCACTGCATTTCACATGGAATCCGTCACCTAACCCCAGATCGAGTTAAAACTCTACAAAAATGTAAAAAGCCAAGAAATGTACGGCAACTACATGCCTTCCTGGGGTTAGTGGGATATTGTAGGGACTGGATTCCAAATGCATCAGAACGTATGGCTCCTCTATATGAGGCTGCCACTAGAAACACTTTCAAACTCACATGGGACAATGAATTGCAGATGAAGGCGCTTATTAAAATTTTGTCTGAAGCTCCCGCCATTGGACTTCCTGACTATACTAAGACTTTCTCATTTTTCTGTCATGCAGTCAATGGATTTGCTGCAGGTGTACTCACCCATCTACATGGAGACAAACAGAGGCCTGTGATGTATGTATCAGCCTCATTAGACTGTGTCATCAAAGGCTCCCCCAGTTACTGTATATGCAAGCCATAACAGCATGCATTTTGCTGCTAGACAAAGTAACTGAGCTTATACTAGATTCTGCTTTGACCCTGTATGTACCACATGCAGTACAGGAAATCATGAATCAAGTAAATACCAGACATGTGTCTGCCAGTAGATTTGACAAGTACCAGTCTGCTCTTTTGCTCCATCGAATTTAACAATCAAACCATGTGTTACTTTAAATCCGGCTACTCTTCTTCATATAATTGATGAGGAAGATGCAACAAATGGTACTGATATTGAACCTGAAAGTTTTTTCTCATGATTGTATGGCTCTGATGGAGGTAGAAAGGACCTCTGTCACACCAGCAAAAGATGAGCCTTTATCAGATTGTGACACACACTTATTCGTAGATGTTTCCAGATTTTACACTGATGATGGTCAGCCACACACAGGGTTTGCTGTAACCACTACAGACACCATTTTACATCAGGAAGCATACCCCAGATGTCAGCACAGGAAGCGGAGTTGTGTGCTGTAGTCAAAGCTTGTCATCTCCTAGAGCAGTGGTTCTCAACTCCAGTCCTCGGGACCCACCAACAGGCCAGATTTTATGTATTACCTTGGGGAGATGCAGACTAGAATACTGCAATCACTGAGCAGCAAGTGATATCACCTATGATGTATTTCAGCTATCTTGCAAACCTGGCCTGTTGGTGGGTCCTGAGGACTGGAGTTGAGAACCACTGTCCTAGAGAATCAAAGGGGAAACGTTTACACTGACAGCAGACATGTGTTTGGAATAGCTCACGATTTTGGGCCTATTTGGTAAGCACGGAATTTCCTGACTAGTGCAGGGAAGCCAGTGAGACATGCAAAACTCATAGAGCAGCTATTTGAGGCCTTTCAGAAACCAGTAGAAGTTGTTATCTTGAAGGTAAAAGGACATGCTAGGGGAAATGACATGACAGCCAGAGCAAATGCTTTAACGGACCAAGCATCAAAGGATGCTGCCCTTATGGCATTTGGAGTCACACCTATTGTAGGGGTCGCCCAGGTAGCAGGCACAGATTCCCCTCATCAAGAGCAGTGGGATGTAGAAACTTTAATTCAGTTGCAGAACCAGGCCCCTGATGAAGAGAAGGATAAGTGGATCAAATGACCAAAATCAGCAGGGCATGTGGAGCGCTGACAACAGGTGGTGTCTACCCAGGAGTTTGTACCCAGTTTTACCACAAATGGCGTCAGTCATCTTGCTAAGGTTGCGATGGTGGCACTTACTGACTGCTATTGGATAGCACCTGGATTTAGTGCATTTGCAGCCAGATTTTGTGCTTCATGTCTCACTTGTGCTCTGTACAATGCAGGGAGGCCTGTCCATGTTCCCCAAGAGCATTCTCCTAAGCCAGATTTCCCTTTCCAAAGAATTCAAATAGACTACATTCAGATGCCCAGAATAGGCACCTATGAGTACGCTTTAGTGTGTGTTGACATGTTCTCGGGTTGGCCTGAGTGCTGGCCAGTAGCTAAAGCAAATGCAAAAACAACAGCAAAGAAAATTTTGAATGAAATAGTTTGTAGATATGGAGTAACTGAAACTATTGAGAGTGACAGAGGAACCCATTTTACTGGGGAAGTAATGAAAGCGGTAATGGAAGCCCTTCACATACAACAAGCTTTCCATACACCTTATCATCCACAAAGTAATGGTAAAGTTGAGAGACTTAATGGAATTTTGAAAAACAGATGTGCAAAAATTAACCACTTGACCACTGGGCACTTAAACCCCCTTCCTAACCAGACCAATTTTCAGCTTTCGGTGCTCTCACATTTTGAATGACAATTACTCAGTCATGCAAAATTGTACTTATATGAAATTTTTGTCATTTTTTTCCCGCAAATAGAGCTATCTTTTGGTGGTATTTAATCACCACTGGGTTTTTTATTTTTTGCGCTATAAAAGAAAAAAGACCGAAAATTCTGTAAAAAAATGAATTTTTCTTTGTTTCTGTTATAAAATTTAGCAAATTAGTAATTTTTCTTCATAAATTTTGGGCAAAATTTATACTACTACATATCTTTGGTAAAAATAACCCAAATTAGTGTAAATTATTTGGTCTTTGTGAAAGTTATAGAGTCCACAAGCTATGGTGCCAATCTCTGAAAATTGATCACACCTGATGTACTGATGGCCTATCTCATTTCTTGAGAAACTAACAAGCCAGGAAAGTACAAATACCCCTAAATGACCCCTTTTTGGAAAGTAGACATTCCAAGGAATTTAGTAAGAGGCATTGTAAGTTTTTTGAAGTTGTATTTTTTTCCCACAATTCTTTGCAAAATCAAGACTATTTTTTCTTTTTTTTTCACAAAATTGTTATATTAACTGGTTATTTTTCACACACAGCATATGCATAGCACAAAGTACATCCTAAAACACATTCTACTACTCCTCCTGAGTATGGCACTACCACATGTGTGAGACTTTTACACAGCGTGGCCACATACAGAGGCGCAACATGCAGGGAGCACCGCCAGGTGTTCTTGGAGCATAAATTACACATCTAATTTCTTGACTACCTCTTATACTTTTGAAGTCCATGGAGCACTAGGACAGTGGAAATGCCCCAAAAATGGCCCCATTTTGGAAAGAAAACTACCCAATGTATAATTTATGAGTTATAATGAGTCTTTTGAACATGTGATTTTTTTTCTACAAGTTTTTGGAAAATGTGTAAAGAAAATGAAAACGCATTTTTTTTTACACAAAGTTGTCCATTTATACAATATTTCTAACACACAGCATGTACATACCAAAAATTACACCCCGAAATAGATTCTCCTACTAGCTGGTTATTTCTCACACACAGCATATGCATAGCACAAAGTAAACCCCAAAACACATTCTACTACTCCTCCTGAGTATGGCGATACCACATGTGTGAGACTTTTACACAGCCTGGCCACATAGAGAGGCCCAACATGCAGGGAGCACCATCAGGTGTTCTAGGGGCATAAGTTTCAAATCTAATTTGACTACCTATTACACTTTTGTGAGGCACTGTAGTGGCATGGATGTGGCATGGATGAGAACTGATGTGGCATGGATGAGCATGAATGGGGATGGATGAGCCCTGGATGGGGATGGTTGAGTATGGATGGGATGACTGAGAATGAATGAGTATGGCTGAGTACGGCTGGGTATGGCTGAGCATGGATGGGATGGCTGGGTATGGCTGAGTATGGATGGGATGGAAGGGTACTGCTGGTATGACTGAGTATTGCTGGGTATGGCTGAGTATGGCTTAGTACGACTGAGTATTGCTGGGTATGCCTGAGTATTGCTGAGTATGGCTGGGTATGACTGAGTATTGCTGGGTATGGCTGAGTATGACTGAGTATTGCTGGGTATGGCTGAGTATGGCTGGGTATGGCTAAGTATTGCTGGGTATGGCTGAGTATGGCTTGGTATGGCTTGGTATGGCTGAGTATGGCTTGGTATGGCTGGGTATGGCTGGGTATGGCTGAGTATAGCTGGGTATGGCTGAGTATTGCTGGGTATGGCTGGGTATGACTGGGTATTGCTGGGTACGGCCGAGTATGGCTGAGTACGACTGAATATTGCTGGGTATGGCTGGGTATGGCTGAGTATGGCTGAGTACGGCTGAATACGGCTGTGTACAGCTGAGTACGACTGAGTATGGCTGGGTACGGCTGAGCATGGATGGATGGATGATATTTGCTGAGTATGGATGGATGGATGAGTATGGATGGATGAGTATGTATGGCTGAGTATGGATGGATGGATGAGTATGGATGGATGAGTATGTATGGCTGAGTATGGATGGATGGATGAGTATGGATGGATGAGTATGTATGGCTGAGTATGGATGGATGGATGAGTATGTATGGCTGAGTATGGGTGGATGGCTGAGCATGGATGGTATGGATGGTATGAATGACTGAGTATGGATGGTATGGCTGGCTGGGTATGGCTGGCTAAATGGCTGGAGTGGGCACATATCAGCACTGTGGGCACTACACATCCAGCCCACAGCACTGCAGCACTCGATCTCTCCCTCTCTCCTCTTGCACTGTACAGATCTGTACAGAGAGGGGAGGGAGGAACTGGACGTGACGCAGGTTTGTTTACATGTGATCGCTTCATCATTGACGGAGCGATCACGTGGTAAACGGCCGCTATCAGTGCCCATTTACCGTGATCCGTGATGCATCGGGTCCAGTCATGGATGTTCCCGGGTGCGCGCCCCAGGGGGTGTGCGAGACTGGAGGACGTCCATGGACACCCTCCCAGAATAAGCTGACCACGCTGTAGCTGTCTTTCAGCTATGGCCCGGTCGGCAAGTGGTTAAAGCAGATACAGGAAAAGGATGGGTGGAAGCTTTGCCATTAGCCCTATATTCTGTACGAACTACCCCTAAACAACCACATGGGCTGTCCCCCTATGAGATTTTATTTGGAGGGCCACCCAAAACAGGGCTATATTTTCCCCAACAGTTTCAGGCTTCTCACTCTAGTCTGTTAGAATATGTTCAGATTTTGCAAAGAACATTGAATAAAATACATGAAGGTGTTTATAAATCTATCCCCTACCCAGATTCAGTTTCAGGTATTCACAGAATCTAACCAGGTGACTGGGTAGTGGTCAAGCGACATGCCAGAAAGCCGATAGAACCAAAATTTGACAGACCACATTTGGTGCTTTTGACAACCGGTTCCGCTGTCAAGTTGGAAGGAAAGCCCACCTGGATTCACGCCAGTCACTGCAAGAAAATCCTGAAGTGATGATATCCTTTGAAAAAATTATGATCATATTTCTTTTCTTTTTGTTGTTTGTGAGAACTGAGACATGGAAAAATAACCCTTTCATCCAAATGTTAAAATTGTATGCAACCCATAGCAACGCTAGTAACTGCTGGGTGTGTTCTCACTTACATCCCCAAACAGGAACAATACCCAGGACCAGAATAAATGGCTCGCAGCTGAGCACAGATCAGTAACTTTGATGGTCTCAAAACAGATAGACACTCTACAGATTTGTTTAAACATTACATGCCCGTTTAACACTAAATGTACACGGTTTTTCAAAAATTCCAGTTTTATGGAGGAACCTATGGTCAATATTATATCCCAGATCCAGAA
The DNA here is from genome assembly GCA_037952925.1 of Lithobates clamitans. Lineage (NCBI taxonomy): Eukaryota > Metazoa > Chordata > Amphibia > Anura > Ranidae > Lithobates > Lithobates clamitans. Next base: position 3,807,311 of record JBBGZY010000667.1, on the reverse strand, counting down.
CTAAATAGAACCCTTTATAGTACAAATTGCTCACAGTTCCCAAAATGTGAAAATCATGGTTACTTGAGATTCCATGTTATTGCTTCCAGTTTTTTAGGAGTAGGCATACCATCCATATGTAGAGAGTTATATTATGTATGTGGAAAAAAAGCTTACGCCTGGCTTCCTACTAATGTTACAGGTACATGTTATATTGGGAAGTTAGCACCTGCTTTGGCTGTTCGCAAAGATACAGTGTCAGTGCCAGATCAAAGTCCAGAATACCCTTTATGCCGCGTACACACGGTCGGACTTTGCAGCTACAAAAGTCGGACAGCCTGTCCGACATACTTCCGGCGTACCTTCGGCGGACTTGGGGCAGACTTTCTTACGAACGGACTTGCCCACACACGACCACACAAAAGTACGCCAGCTTAGTACGCTGTGACGTACACCAAGTCCGACGAGACTATAAAACGGAAGTTCAATAGCCCGTACGACACCCTTTGGGCTCCTTCTGCTAATCTCGTGTTTATCTCGTGTTAGTAGAAGTTTGGTGAGAGACGATTCGCGCTTGTGAGACTCGTATTTTTCAGTTCGTTTTAACTGTTGTTCAGTCTGTGCTTGTGAGGTTTGTATCTGCTTTTCAGTGCGTTTGGTCAGTTGGCATTGAGAAATCTTTGTTTTATTGGCCGCTCGTTCCTGATTTTCAGGTCGTTCTTCACAGGCCTTGCTGTTCTTCAGTGCGTTCTGTTTAGTGCGTTCTGACCAGCCGACCGTTTTGAAGCCATGTTACCTGTACGTACTCGTCGTAGAGCTCGTGCATTGTATGTGCTTGGTGCTGTAGTTTATTCTTCAGCCCAAGACCAGTCCATGAACAGGGCGAGGAGGAGTTCATGGACCAAGAATTGGTTGCTTCAGCGTGACCAGTTCTGTCACATGCCTTTGCTCCGTGAGATCCGTGAGAATAATCCTGAGGATTTCAGGAACTTTCTCCGGATGACGGACCCCGTTTTTGATCGTTTGGTGGCTTTGCTGACCCCCTATATCAGCAGGCAGGATACCTGCATGAGGCAAGCCATCACTCCGGAGCAGAGGCTGGTCGCTACCTTGCGGTATTTGGCCACAGGGAGAAGCCTGCAGGACCTTAAGTTCTCGACAGGCATCTCCCCCCAGGCTCTGGGGATCATTATCCCAGAGACCTGTTCTGCCATCATACAGGTCCTGCAGAAGGACTATATTAAGGTAAGCTATTTTTATTTTATTAGCATCACATGTTCTTTTATGTAATCTTTGCTAATGTAATGTATTTCTTGCTTCAAACACTACTTCCCATCATTGCAATATAGTGTGAATGTCCCCTTTTTATCCTCACACATGCTGGGATTTTTTCCTGTTATTTTTTGTCATGCATGTATAGTTTCCTTCAATAACCTTCCCAGCATGAAGTGATGGGAACATATCCACCTAGTCTACTCATTTTGAATGTATTTTGTTGGAGTGTATTTAGTGTGCTTATAATTAGCAATTAGCTAGATTTCACAACCCCCCCCCCCCCACCTGAACTCACTCCAAATAGTGTGCTGCTAATTAGCAATTAGCTAGATTTCACAACCCCCCCCCACCTGAACTCACTCCAAATAGTGTGCTGCTAATTAGCAATTAGCTAGATTTCACAACCCCCCCCCCACCTGAACTCACTCCAAATAGTGTGCTGCTAATTAGCAATTAGCTAGATTTCACAACCCCCCCCCCACCTGAACTCACTCCAAATAGTGTGCTGCTAATTAGCAATTAGCTAGATTTCACAACCCCCCCCCCACCTGAACTCACTCCAAATAGTGTGCTGCTAATTAGCAATTAGCTAGATTTCACAACCCCCCCCCCCACCTGAACTCACTCCAAATAGTGTGCTGCTAATTAGCAATTAGCTAGATTTCACAACCCCCCCCCCACCTGAACTCACTCCAAATAGTGTGCTGCTAATTAGCAATTAGCTAGATTTCACAACCCCCCCCCACCTGAACTCACTCCAAATAGTGTGCTGCTAATTAGCAATTAGCTAGATTTCACAACCCCCCCCCCCCACCTGAACTCACTCCAAATAGTGTGCTGCTAATTAGCAATTAGCTAGATTTCACAACCCCCCCCACCTGAACTCACTCCAAATAGTGTGCTGCTAATTAGCAATTAGCTAGATTTCACAACCCCCCCCCCCACCTGAACTCACTCCAAATAGTGTGCTGCTAATTAGCAATTAGCTAGATTTCACAACCCCCCCCCCCACCTGAACTCACTCCAAATAGTGTGCTGCTAATTAGCAATTAGCTAG